>OX419338.1:25986379-26046379 GCA_948470475.1 Galaxea fascicularis
AAGGGCCAAAGCAAACAGGCGATAAATGCAGAATTTAAACCCAGAAATGACCTTTGGTATCAAAATACACAGCATGCGATATTTAAGGGGGGACTACGTTAACTACAAAATTAGCTAAAATTGTTGCTATGGAAAGTTCCCAAACCTCATATCTTGGAAACCCTAACTTACACAGGCAAGCTGTCTGACTATGTTGTTACAATAAAAAAAGGGTTTCAAGATTTTCGAGTCACAACCATATTTCGTAAGTCACGTGACCAGAACAGAAAAAAGCCTAAAACTCGAGTGGCATACACTTCTGGATATCGAAAATGGTGCTAACGGTTAATGATCACCAAGGTGCAAAACTCTATGTATTGAATTTTTGAAATTTGCATTACTGTGAGATTTATGATGTAATAAGTATGCAAATTCATACCATTTCCTCATCATCATTGCAGTTATGTACGTTAACAACAATTGCTTATGTACATGTAGGCTTGTAAGATACATGTAGCTAAAATATCTCCGACTGGCAAAACAAAAATCAGAACTACACATAATTTTCTCCAAGTTTTAGGGATTTTTCTCTCTAGAGCATGGTTGGGGCCTGGGGCAAGTGACGCATGCACAATAAGAATTTTTAAATTTCACATGTTCGCCTTTGCACGTTTCACCAATATAGTGGCAAAAACACTGACAAAACAGTGTTTGACAAATACAATCCGTAAAAATCCCTTGGCAATAATGGTAAGTCTGTAGATAAGTCACAGTAGTCCCCCCTTAAGGTGACTCAAAACAGTTCCCAGCACTTTCCAAGACGTAGATTTTGATGGGTCATTAATGCCACTCTTTATCAAAAAACTGCCCAATCATTGGTGAATACGTTGGTATTATTTTCGTGACACTATAGATTACCATAGCAACACTGTGACCTGCTGAAAACACCCTTAACTTCAGCTTTAAGCGCTTATATTTCAAAAACGGCATGGTGAATTTTTTTCTTATTATAGAATTTTGATAAGCAGGATGAGATGCAACTTTTGGCAAAGTTTACACAAATTCTGTACATGGAGTTCAGAGCCACCTTAAATTTTCCTGCTTACTAAAATTCTATAATAAGAAAAAATGTCACCGTGCCGTTTTTGAAATATAAGCGCTTAAAGCTGAAATTAAGGGTGTTTTCAGCAGGTCATAGTCTTGCTATGGTAACCTATAGTGTCACAAAAATAATACCAACGTATTCACAAATGATTGGGCAGTTTTCTGATACCATGATTATAGCATCAACTGATAAAGAGTGGTACTAATGACCCATCAAAATCTACGTCTTGGAAAGTGTTGGAAACTGTTTTGAGCCCCCTTAAGCACATGGCTGTTTCAATCACTATCATCTTATATAATCCTTCCAAAGTGGAAATGCATTTGCATACAATCAGAAACCACATCTGTACTCTTAAAAGAACAGATGACAACTTACCAATACATTACTCCAAAGAATGAAAAAGAACCACTCCAGGAAAACCTACCTCTAAAAGCTGCCTAACCATCTCATTATCTTCTTCCAGCATTGCAACAACATCACTTAACTTGTGATTTAACTAAAAATTCAAAGAAAAAATAGAAAGATTACACATGAAGCTGAAACTATGAGCAGTGGGAGTGCTTGATAACAAAATCATAATTATACTGTATTGCAAGATAAAAAGGTATAAGGGGCTCCATTTGGCTTCTGCACAAACTCACCATGTATGAACAACGAGCTTTGAAGATTATTCTAATAATTTTTTTTGTGAAAACTTCAACCAACAGCTTTGTTCTACCCTACACTCCATCAACACTCACAGCTAAAATGATATCCTTATATTCTTTTTTCCAAAAAAAAAAAAAAAAAGGCAGTTAAGGACTGCATGTGGCTACTGCTTAATAGGCCATTTTTGTATTCTCGGTATTGAACTGGATCTACAACGAGTTGCAAAAATACTTGAGACACTGTACGCCATTTGGCCTCGAATGACGTTTCCATGATCTTCCGCTTTCCCTCCCCCTCACTCTCTTATCAATGTTGTTAACGGTGCAGCACCATGCTCGAAATTTTGAGGAACAACTTTGAAAGGGGGAGAGGGAGGGGGTGTGTATTGTATCTCACAGATTTGTTGGCGGCAGCGTTTTAGAGAAAGAAGAGACGTTTTTGATGGCGAATGTCTCAACAATTTTGCAACTGGTTGTCTCAATGCTAGTGCACTGTATGGCCACTTTATTAGTTAGGGAATCTGGGCGAGAGCTATTGTAGTTTTTGCTTTTAATGAGGTGTTTAAAACAAATAGGGTTTCATTGTCTTACATCACGTGGATTAAAAATGGCCAGCGGATAAAGCTCATTTTGTGCTGTTTATCGTACGGCGTAATCGGAGCGTATTTCACTGCTTTTACGGAGCAAACCCGAAAACATTCTTAAGTTTCGATATAGACTACTTATATAACTCCGTTTTTGCTCTTACGGTCTGTAAAGACGTGATTCTAAGCCATTTACTGTGAATCTCCGTCAGGCAGGAGGTTTACCTTTTCAAATGACGCCAAAAGCCGACACTAGATTGAGGAGATAAGCTGTTGTTGATGTTAAAGAATTAGCCACATAAACAGACATTCTAATGTGATCGCGTGCCATTAAATCCAGCTGCTTAGAAAACAGCGGCAGAATACATAAAATGAAATGCCAAAGTGCTGTCAATGCTTTGCATCGTTTATGTTACACTGATTGAAACGTTTTTTACTAATTTCCACAAAGGACTGTTACGAAATTCAACGGTCTACCATTCTAGCACGGTCTACCATTGCGTTCACTAAAAAATACATTAAGATATCATATATCTTACTCTTCGATGGTAGACCGTGCTAGAATGGTAGACCGTCAGAAAATCAAAGGAAATGCATATTACACTTATAATCGTTTTACCACTGTTCTCGTTTGGTATTTGTCACTAGTTAGGATTGGAAAGAAATGATAGTAGCTCAAGTAGTTTTCTCCTTAAGCCATTTACTCAAAAAGTAACGCAATCACAGAATGTTACATGACCAAATAGCATGCCAATCGTTCTTGCGTTACAAAATAAAAAGGACGAAATTACCACACTGTTGTCGGGTGAAATTAATTGCCTAGTAGTCTTGTAGGGCGGTCTTTATTGTCGGCTAAAATCAAATGTAAGCAGTTATGCATTGGCGCGATAGTTTTGTCAATAATGTCACTTCGCATTGAGCATTGACTATGGTGTGCTCTCTACTGGTAGTGTTAACTCTTGAAAAGTCTCACACCTGTCATAGTCTATCATATCTTATAAACGCTTTAAGTTGGGCGTCTATGTCTAGACGCCCTAGACGTAAGGCGTCTATTAAGTTGCACGAACAAAAGGAAAGAATACACTCCGATTTGTTACGTCATTAACTGCAAGTTAAGAAAATTCGACGAATTCAAATTTAGTTTTTTGCATACTCTCTGACGAACTAGAGCGTCAATATGTCTAAGACTATAATAAGGAAATATAGTTCTTCAAAATTAATTGCTAAGCTCCATTGTTGCATCCTTCATACCAGAGAAAACAAAGTTCACTTTTATACCTTAATTAGACAACGAGTTGCAAAAATACTTGAGACACTGTACGCCATTTGGCCTCGAATGACGTTTCCATGATCTTCCGCTTTCCCTCCCCCTCCCCCTCTTATCAATGTTGTTAACGGTGCAGCACCATGCTCGAAACTTTGAGGAACAACTTTGAAAGGGGGAGAGGGAGGGGGTGTGTATTGTATCTCACAGATTTGTTGGCGGCAGCGTTTTAGAGAAAGAAGAGACGTTTTTGATGGCGAATGTCTCAACAATTTTGCAACTGGTTGTAGCATGAAGTGGAGGCTCATGCGGGGGAATACATTTACATACAATGTATGAAAAGATTCCCCCACAAGAGCCTCCACTTCATGCTAGATCCAGTTCAATACCGAGAATACGAAAATGGCCTATTGAAAGCTTTTTCTCAGACATGTGAAAGGAATGTAAAACGTCTGAGCACTCAGTTCCAAGGAAGCAGTGGATGAAACCCTACATTTACATCATTGAAGTCAAGGCGGGCAATGATATGCTGCCTTAGTCATGCAAGCTGTTTGGTGGGTTTTCATTGAAATTCACTCGTAAACGGCCAGTATTTGTCTACTCCAGACTACACTACTCAGAGTGCTGCTAATGTTTTCGTCACGGTTCATTATCATCACAACAGATCATGCAAATTTGCTGTACAAAGAGTAAAAAATTATTATGTATGGTTCTACTAAATGTAGAAAGCCGTTTAAAATCATGCTTGGGGCTAAAAACGACCAGTTTACTGAACCAAAAAAATGGGGTAAAAATGGCTTATCAAGTGTATAAATAGCGCAACACAAAAATAATTGACAACACGTCTCCTGCTAGGAATGTTCAAACAAACATGACTCACTAGCAATCAACATTTTTCCTGTACAATCTCACTAGACCACCATAAAATCTCAAGAATACTTTGCGATGAAGTACTTGGGACACTGAGTGAGTTCATATGAGTACAAAAATATTGTACAAAAGTCAAAGCCATCTGGATGCCGATCCTGTGCATCCTGTGTATCTCAGCTCTCTGAATGAAAGGCAAACGAAGAGCACATGGTTTGAGTTTCAGCGATTCTACGCAATTACTGCGGATCAAATTGTTTTTGTTTGATCTTGGGACATGAATGGTAATGCAATAAGATACATTTTCTATATGTACACTGTATGCAGTTTTTGATAAATGTCTGCAAACAGTTCAGCAAGGTTTGACTTCAAGATGGTCTCTTCCTTCTGTTTTGTAAGACAACCATAGCCCTTGCGGGAAAGATTTCGCACAGCCCCATAAATTATTTGTACATGCACCACTGTCATACCAACCCTGTTCAAGAAATGGTGAACATGAATAGATTGATTATTGCTAGTACTATTATAGATACCACTTCATCACACCACTTCTTTCTCTAGTCTCACTCTGGAATTATCCGCTTCACATTCCTGAAGAAAAAATTGAAAAAAAAGTGGGTGTGTCGAAAACGAAGACCCAAAAACGAAGACCGAAGACCGAAGACCCACTGGTCTAAAACGAAGACCCTGTAGTCTAAAACGAAGACCCACTGGTCTAAAATGAAGATCCTGTAGTCTAAAACGAAGACCCTGTAGTCTAAAACGAAGACCCACTGGTCTAAAACGAAGACCCACTGGTTTTTAGCTCGTGGAGAGCTATTGGGGATGGCTGGGGAATTTGGCGTAAACAATAGACAATTTGTAATCGATTAGTTCCGATTGTCTCAAATTCGGCAGGCGCATTCATGCATTCGTTAAATGGTCGTTAAGAATAATACTCTTATTCGGCTACCAATGAACATTATCTTACTCACTCCTCGAGCTTACCACAGGATGCTTTTAATTGTTCAGGGAAAGACTGTACATAAAGCCAAATTGCTCTCATTTCTGTAGCGCATAAATTAAGACGTCATCTGAGCGCACAACAAACTTGACAGTTACTTTATCTCAGTCGCCGGTACAACACGTGCAAACATGATAAATGGACACAAATTTCAGAAAGCAGAATTTCAGCAGAAAGGTTGTAGTTTCAACAGATATGTTTACATAGAACCGGGTGTTGAATATGAGCGATTCCGTACCTCGGATGACATTTAAGAATTGTTTTATTGATTGATTACTTTTTTTGGAAAGTGATTCAAATCGCTCACTACAATAGTTACATTTCATATTTTTGTTACTGTTAGTTATCCCATCTATATATGAAACTCACGGCTACCAATAAATTGTTGCAGGAGCCAATTGGCCCCTGATTGTTGTTGTTGTTTTAGTGAAAGGTCATGCAGGTGTCCTTAGGGTTACCTTAAGTGCGCCAATGTGAGCCTTATTACTCTAACTCCGCCACATTGAAATGAAAAAGTCTTCTGCAAGGACTGTTTATTTAACAAAAATTTAAAGATAAGTTATCTTTGGATCTACGCAACAGCTTTCTCAGACAGCCATTAGCACAAGCCTTTGTAAAAAGCCAAATTAATAATATTTTTTGTTCGTGTGATGAGACATTTTCGACATTATCCATGTAGCTTTGCAAGTCGCACATAATTAACCCCTTGAAACAGACCAAAGCGCCCATCAAGCGATAGGTACAGTCATAGTCACAGTACGACTGACGCGGTATCATTGAAGTAACCTCACTGTCATTTGCTCACTGAAAAATCTTAAATGCCGTTGTTGACGAGGAAATGTACACATCACCAAAGGCACCTTGCCCGAGCTGCTTTTTGACTTGAAGAGCGTTACAATCAAAGGCTTTTATGTTTGCGATACTTTCCGCCGTAGACTGTTGCCTTTTTAAGATTTGGGGGATCTTGAAATAACGAAAAAACGACATTCTCAACGCAGGGATACATGTGAAAGCGATAACGTAATTTTCCCGGGAAAATCAAATTCCTGTAGCACGTGGTGAATAAATTTGCGAGTCACGCACACTTGACCTTTGTGCCTTTCATTTAAATGATAAGGACAGTATAGCAAAGTAATGAAGTCACCTCATCGTAATTTGCTCAATATACATTTGAAAAATAGAATATTCATGATGACAAAATATACTAAAATCGTCACTAGGACGTATATTTCTGTACTCTTGGATTTAATTGCGTTACACAACTTGAGACGTGTTGTACCGACTGAGATAAAGTAACTGTCAAGTTTGTTGTGCGCTCAGATGACGTCTTAATTTATGCGCTACAGAAATGAGAGCAATTTGGCTTTATGTACAGTCTTTCCCTGAACAATTAAAAGCATCCTGTGGTAAGCTCGAGGAGTGAGTAAGATAATGTTCATTGGTAGCCGAATAAGAGTATTATTCTTAACGACCATTTAACGAATGCATGAATGCGCCTGCCGAATTTGAGACAATCGGAACTAATCGATTACAAATTGTCTATTGTTTATGCCAAATTCCCCAGCCATCCCCGATAGCTCTCCACGAGCTAAAAACCGGTGGGTCTTCGTTTTAGACCAGTGGGTCTTCGTTTTAGACTACAGGGTCTTCGTTTTAGACCACAGGGTCTTCGTTTTAGACTACAGGATCTTCGTTTTAGACCAGTGGGTCTTCGTTTTAGACTACAGGGTCTTCGTTTTAGACCAGTGGGTCTTCGGTCTTCGGTCTTCGTTTTTGGGTCTTCGTTTTCGACACACCCAAAAAAAGTGGTTCACCTAATGCCTTAATATCACCATTAAAAATGGCTACTTTTGAAATATCAAAATTCAGCTTGTTAGTAAGGCAGGCCAAAAGGACAAAAACAATAAAACTGAATTGGACGGAATGTGAAAGATGATTACTGTAATTTTGCAACCCACAGTACTTTAGACTTAGTGCAGCAGTTGGATGACAACCACAAGATGGACTGAAGTCTCAGTCATTTCAAACTAAACCTAACTTAAAGTAGACAAACCCACACACATAAACCTGAACCTGACTTATAAAACCACGAAATTCCATCACAGGATATAGCTTTCTTACCTCTAGCAACTGCTTCAGTCTCTCCTTCTTTGCCTGCTTCTCTCTTATATCCTGATTAAAGCAATATGGACTAAATAAGACTCATGCAATTTTGAGAACTTTCAAAATCACTCGAACCTATTAATCCTGAATTGTACTTGAGGTCGTACGATTTCCTATACTAATGCCACACTGATGGATTTCGTTTCATTTTAATTTTCAGTTACTGGTTTTGTCATGCCTTGTTCCACTGAAGAGAAAAGTGAGATGCTGGATATAAAATGACTATGTTAACAGACACTGCTCAACAATCTATTATCATTTTAGCATATACCAAAACAGTTTATCAATGGCACCAATGAGCCACCAGAAAATCAGAAGAAAGAAAAACAAAACAAACAAATCCCAAAGCACAGTAAATTCCAGACAATGCTGGGAACTGAATGGCCTTCAGTAACACCATGAATTTGGAGTTACAGTACATGTATGTAGCCAACCCCACTGACCTGAGAAAACAAAAATTAAGGCTTTGTATAATTTTGGTGTATATTTCTAAATTAAAGGTTGCTACCCTCAAGTTCTTCAAGGAAAGAATCATCACATTTTTCTTAATCTTTGATCCGGACCAATAAATTAAACATTTTGTATTTTATCCATGTACTACATGTAAGCTTGACGAAAAGACATTTTGGTCCATTTTGGTGTCTACAGGTACTCATCAATAGCTTGTGTGCACTATTGGAGAAAGGGTTTTAAGAGCAAGTTTTCATATTTCCATTTTGAAGTGTCTGCAAACATTACATAATAATGCATGTGGTATATATGACATTGCATTGTGCAACACTGTACTATTAACTTCTAATGAAAACAAGATCGCCTTCTACATGTAAATTTCAGGGCCAACCAATGACAAGTTTCATTGGAGGGTGGTTCACCTTAAATTTTCGGTGTTGACCAAAGAGTGCACTCAGCTTTTTGTAACTGGAATGTGGACTAAAAGAATTTTTACAGGTTGTAGTTGATTTGGCTCATTGGGTGCCCCTTACTGGAATTTTAGATGAACCTTATTTTCTGTTGGTGTTCCAGTAAATTATAACCTCAGTTTCAAAGCATGAAAAGTGCACTTACAAATATCATCAACTATATTTACCTTCACCAAATATGCCTGATTTAAGTGCAAGATCTGATTTGCCTGAAAAGTATTTTATATTTAATTAGCAGAGGCTACAGCACATGTACATGTAAATAATAAACTGAATTGTGACATTACTAATGTTCATTGTAGAAGCAATAAAAAGTAAAAAGAACTCTATAGTGGGTATAGGGATCACTGCACAGCTAGGAAAAACTAGACCTTTATTATTTTACAGTTTCAAGTCTCTTACCCCATGTCTAAACATAATTTATTATGCATACACACAGTCACCATTTCAGTTTTTTTTTTCACATATCGAGGAATGCCATCCCCTGGCGATTGCTAATTAATAGCCCTCTTTCAAATTCTTTGAATTGTAACCTTGATACAAACACACATACAGGCTTTATCCAGACATTGGAAACTGGCCGTGTAGGAGGCGTTTTCCCATAAAAGTATATGAGATCAAATGAATTTTATTGAATTTCTTCTAAAACTGGCCATCCATCTGGCTAAAAGCCTGCATACATACATGTACATGCATACATCAACTTTATTTAAACACAATAAGTGATTAAAGCATCAATGCTTATGGGGTCATGTATGTAACATATTATACAAACTGTAGATTTAAAGAAATATGCCACAAAAAAGCTTAATTCTAAAAAGGTAAAAATTAGATCACAATCTGGACCAGATTAATTCATACATTCTACTATTCCTAGTAAGATTAAAATGTTAGAAGTATATAAAATCTTGGTAGTTGTTGAGGTGGCTGTTACCCTTTAATGAAAAACTAATTTTGAATTTTACATAATCTTGAATCTATTAACTTGCATGGTCTGGTGCAAAGTACGTTTGGTAATAATTTATTAGTTCAACTCATTTCAAAGGGAGTGCACTGGCAGGTCTCACTCACATTGACAGGTTCCAAACAACAAGGAAATCATAGCATACTTTGCTTAGTTTCCAATATCATCTCCAGTGCTTATACTCCATGCAATAACACTTAATAGTAATGTTTACATTCTTCAACACATCACTCTTCTATAAAAAGTCAGCTGAGCCTTTTAAAGAAAGAGATCCACAGATAATGTACCAAAGGCTTGCCTAGTGTCTGAAATGCTCACTTCTGAAAATTGAAACTGCAAAATAAATATATTGTACCTTTTCATATTGTTGTAATAAGCCTGCCTCAGTTGTATGCCATTCATTTTCTGTGGGATGGCCCCTTTGCTGAGCTACAGAAAGGTTTATACTGCAATCAGAAAAGTCATTGACCTCTCTCTTCTGAGGTGGAATGCTGTTGTCCCCTTTTCTGACTGTTGAGGAACTTCTGTTGTGTTTGAGGCCCCCGGTTGGGATTTGAAGTTACTGGTACATTGCTTTGTAGATCATTCGGTAGTCTAGGCAAACTCCATGGAGGGTAGTCTTGGCATACTAGTTCTGTGGCAGGAGGAGCATTGGTAGAATACATAGTGAATTCAGCCATAGTTGAAGACTCTCTGCTTCCATCGTCCTTGACAAAAGTGATGTGTGATGGCTGGCTTACTCTCAGAATAGCTCCAGAAGGTAGCACATTTGCAGCTGTAGAGAAGAACAACAATGCATGAACAAAAGTCATCAATGATTTACAATTCCCAATTACTGCAGCATTTTGTACAATTCTCAAGATGCTACTTGACGCTGATCTGTTCTCTTATCACCTACATGTAGTGATACATCTGTTCAAGTAGTTTGTGTGACTTAATGCAGCAAAATACAGCTTTCTCCTGGCATTTCCCTGATGTTAACATTTATTTGAATTCTAACTGTTTATAGCAGAGCTCTGGCGGCCTGAGGGGCTGCCAAGCGGAGCACCATACTTATAGAAACCTCTGAACTGCTTTTCTCATGGCAATCATGGCTAGCGGTATTGCTCATGGGCGTGACTGCAAGACGATGATGACGACGTCGCACAATAATAATTATTAATGATATCCCAATAATAATAATAATAATAATAATAATAATAATAATAATAACTCAACATGGTGGCCATACTCCGGCTGACCACCTAGTTTACAGCAGACATCTTTGATATTGGACATCCATGTTATGGTCAATTGAGAGCTGGGCTTTTTTTTTATTTGACTGGATGGCAGGCTCAAGCCAGGCCAAAACGAGGCTTAATTTTACTCACTCAGCTGCGGATCGATGCGGCTTCCACTTTGTCAAGTAAACATCTTTACAGCCAATGCTTGTCGTGTTTAGGTGGAAAACCTTTTTCCTGCATTTTTCAGCAGTTTAATCGAAAACAGGTTTGACATTCCAGTTTATGGGTCTTCAAGAGAAAAGATGGTGTGGTTTAATTGGCAAGGTTTGAATCATGCAGTCCCTGTCTTTTGACGTTGCTGTGTGTTGAACTGGACAGTTTTGCCACTAAAAATCCTTTTTTAAAGAAGCTTCCTTGGTAGACATGAGAAGTAATGCTTTTGTGTGAAATGATGGCTTCTGCTAAAGCTCTGCATTCAGAGAGATTTTTGACTGACTTAAACTGTCCACAGGTTAGTACTCCTGTTTTGTCTTTTATATGAACATTTATGCCAAGAAAATTGATTAGTGATTTGTCTCAGTTACCACAAGTTATGTTTGTTACTTGTCTTATTTTTCCAATTTCTATGAGAAACGCCAAAGAGACATTTGCATCATTCTTTGTTGGTTTTCTTACATTTTGTTGTTTTCATGCTTTCATCTCAAATTGGTTTGGACTCAAAAATGCTGCCATGTTTTTTCCTAAATTTTTCTATTTAATATTTCATGTTGAATCCTGAAACTCTTCATTTTCCCAGCTGTCGCTCATTTTTGGGCACAAAATTTGTTGAAAAAAGAGCCAAGCGAAGTCCAGATGGTTTATAATCCTTGGCTCTGCTTTGTTAGTTTACAACTTTACAAGAGCCAGACTGACATTTGGAAAACTCTCGCAAAGTGCAACAACTCCATGCCAAAAGTAAACATGCAAGATTATTACCTGTAACAGCTGCAGCATTCGAAATGCCAGAAATATGTTGTCCTTCACAGCAATTCTCCTTAATTAAAAAATCACAGACTTTAAAGGCTAACTGCAGTAAATACTTTGTCTTTAATCGGTTTGTGGCTGACAAATGACGTTTTTCTGAAATCCAATTGTTTGTCTGTTGTTATTGCCAATCTGTTATCATTAACAGTGATGTCAAAAATAATACCACCCACTACTTGTAGTCAAGGTTTGTAGTTTAATTGCAATATTTGTAATTAATCAAAGTCAAGAATATAAAAACCATTCTCAACCATAATTTGCAGTTGATCAGCTGAGTTGATTCATGGCTTATCATGCCACAGTCACTTTTTTTAACGAAGAGTTAAGTCAATTCTGCTCAACTTTTTTTGGTGCTATTGTACAAAGGACACAGACAGCAATTTTTTATCGTCTTTACTCTTATAGATCACAAAAATGACACCATAAAATAGTCAAAGTATGGCGAACAAAGTACTTCGAACTTCTTTTTTGGGTGGTGTCAAAGAGTACCCACTTTGGGGTTTTGCCATGTTTCCTGGAAAAGTAGGATCAAGGATGACCGGATCACCAGATCAAGGATCAAGGATCAGGGATCAAGGATCACCGGATCAAGGATCAACTCAAAATAAATTACATTAATATTTTATTAAATAAGTTAATATACATTATTGACTCCACCCATACATGACTCAGAAATAAGAGGAAATTAGCCAAAATCGGCACAAAGATAATAAATACAAATATACTAAATACTGAAAAAGCCATACCACTTTGTGGAAGTGCCAATTGTTGCTACAGAGCAGGTTCACTTGTGCATAAATTACAAACGGTTCAATTCACATGAAATTTCCAAATCATCCCTTATGTCGGAATGTCTCACTTCCGGTTCAATTTCAAAACACAAGCCAGTTTTGGCGACTGCCAGAGTAAACAGCTGCTTTAACTTCAGCTGTTCAAATTTTTACTGACTTCATATCCTATGGAATGCATCTGAACAACACTTGGGTAAGAAAGATAACAGCCACAGGAGTTGTTTCGAACCTCTACCCTGCGAACAAATGACAGATTTTGATGACAGATGTCACAGATTTTCACAAGGACATGTCAACTACTTTCTTGCGAGCAGATGACATTCATATTATTTTTTAGATCGATTAATGCTTTGGTGAAAATGGAGAAAATTGGAAACTAATGGCGATTTTTTTGTCCCTTGGCCGTGTCTCCAAATTTTTTAGTGCAGAAAAAAGGTTTGTGTGAATGGCAAAAAAGAAAACGCCTGTCTGTCAACAGCGATTTTACCTTGTGTTATGCTACATCAATCAACAGAAATTCTTGCGACTTAAAAACGTGATTTACATGTCTACTACAAGGGAATGTCGTCATCGAAATCACCGCAGACTTTTTAAGCACTGCTACTTTCGTGAACCATGCTTAATCATTAAAGCTTTCGAGCAATCAACCTCTTTTCCACGTGACAAATTAGTTCAGAATTTGAACTAGTTCATTGATTGGTTCTTCAAAGGAAACAACAATTGTGATTGGCTTATGAAAAGCATGGTTTCCCAGCCGACATGAAACAAGAGCTACGATTGGCTTAGTAAAAGTGTGGTTTCCCAGGTGACAGCACAGCAAGGAAGTGAGGTTCATTATTCGTGTGACCAGAGGTTATTTTTTTCCTTTTGGCGCTTTGTGCCACATAATTTCCCGCAACCAAATGAAAAAAATAACCTCTGGTACCGTTTGTAATTTATGCACAAGTGAACCTGCTCTGTAGCAACAATTGGCACTTCCACAAAGTGGTATGGCTTTTTCAGTATTTAGTATATTTGTATTTATTACCTTTGTGCCGATTTTGGCTAATTTCCTCTTATTTCTGAGTCATGTAGGGATGCAGTCAATAATGTATATTAACTTATTTAATAAATATAATTTATTTTGAGCTGATCCTTGATCTTTGATCCTTGCTCCGGTGATCCTTGATCCGGCTTTTCCAGGAAACCGTTATTGCTTTGGTGTAGCTTGGTGGCTGATCAAGTGACTGTGAATTTGAAGATTTTATGAAGTCGTTTTATGGTCTAAAGGAGTGCAGACGATAGAAAACTGACGTTGATTTCTTAAATCGACTACATTTTGATGATCGAATTTTATCAACATTTCAGGCCCTGCTATATTAAAAGGTACAGCTTAATTGTACTAAGCTTAAAGTGCTTAAAATAATTATCAATGTACTGTTTTGAGCTCTCTCACTATTATCTTGATTACGGCAGTGTTCAAGCGTGTTGTCCTCTGCTTTCCGTTCATGACAATCTTTTTCAGCCATAACAAATATTCTAAGTGGAAGGAAAACAATAAAAATAAGCAGAGTTATTTGGGTACAGGTATCATGCTCAACTTGTTCTTAGTCATTGTTCACAGACTCCTCTCTTCGAACTATGGCACAATTGCGATTGATATTATACTGCATAAACTCGATACTCAACTTGTACATTTCCAATACGAAACAAAACCAGATCCAAATGATATTCTAACAGCTTTGTAAGAGAGTGACAAACGAAACAGGTTCGATATCTAGCAATATATCTAGCACAAATTAACATTGCCAGCTACGTACGAATACCTTCGTTGGTGTCAAATGAACTGTGGTTTAAACAGACTTGAGTTATTAAGCTGCATGACTGGGTCCGCGGACTACCTCCGAACCGGTCCACGGACTACCCTTACGGACCCCTCTACGGACCACTCCCAAAATGGAATAAAACACAAAAAAACAAAGATTTCACTTACTGCTTCTCCAAAAGATCACTTGTGTCGGCGAAATTTCAAACATTATGCCGGGAAAATGTAACAGACCTAGGCTCAGTCTTGGGCACATTTCTATATATTCTACATCTACATCTACATGAATTTTAAGTCCTAAAAATGGGGGTACCCATCACTGCAAGACGTTAAAATAAAATGAAATAAAATAAAAGAAATAAAAAATAAAATAAAAATATAAATTAATTACTCTAACATAATGTAGTCTAGTCTGAGCGCTTTCTGCAATAATGAAGTTTTTTCTATATCTAAAACATTGTTAGGCAATGAGTTCCATTCCTTTATTGTCCTACATTAAAAGGAGTTTCTGAAGGCCTCCGTTCTTGGTCTCAATTCAGTGAATCTATTATGGTGAGTAGATATTAGTTGGCGATTGCATCCTTTAACATAGCTTGGGAGTTCTATCGCTGATTCACCTTGGATAGCCTTATGAAAAAGGGTGAGGCAATTTTCCTCCGGACTTGTAAAGGGGGCCAATCCAAATCATTGAATAAATTTGTGACAGTTCCAGGTGTTCGCGCTCAACAATTTTTTAAACAAAACGTGCAGATCGTGCAGATTATAATGACTAAAATCTTTTTTCTGGGAGAAGAGATGCCAATGATACAAAGCAGGAAAGTTCTTACCTTCTGCTTGTGGTTAAATCGTTCTGCAAAAGTTGTGTTGTTGAGTCGTCGTATTGTAGCTTATTGTGAAGCCTGGGACGAGTTCACTAATCCGCGGGAGAATGGGCCGAACAAAATGGTGACGGAAAATATAGCCTGCGAGTCGCCTGCGAGCTTCACAGCGGTCAAACGACTGAGCATGCGCATGATTTAGGCACTTCCGCTCGCTTTTCCACGATGAATTGCTCGATCGAAGTGCTCGAAATCGACGCGTTACGGAACGAAAGATGCCTCGGTTTGTGATTAAATTATAGTCGCGGAATCGCTTCATTCGTCAACGAGTAATTGCCCTTAATGGCGTACCCTTTGTGACTGAAGACCTAGACGATGCTCAGCGGACAAGAAAGGATAAACTTCGAGTTCGAAATACAGTTGGACTCGCTCAGTTGCATGGTCCAAGGTGAGTGAACAATTCAGACAATTGTTGATATACATGTTGGAAATGAGCCTGGCATGGCTTGTAAACTCTTTCTGTTTCTCTGGCTAAAACAACGAGTTGTTTTAAATATATATATTTTTTACTTTATCCGTCTAAAGCTCATTTCAGCGTGATAGTTAGAACCAAGTGGACGTGCATAAAAAGCTTACATGTATTTCAGATGTGTCATGTACAGCGGATCGAAAGTTCACCAGGCCCCAATTGTTCAAACGTTGGATAGCGCTATCCACCGGATAAGTCACTATCCAGTGGATAAGTAATGGGAAAGCTAATTGCACTATCCACTGGATAGATATTTATCCGGTGGATAGCGCTATCCAGCCTTTGAACAACTGGGGCCAGAAGGGAAACGTCGTTATAGTGAAAAAATTCTATGAGAAATAAACAAATGTTAAAGTGCAGGTGTTAAACTTAGGGCTAAATGACAGTTGCAATGTGGTCATCAGTCTGTCGCGATTGTCCCTGATCTTTGTTTGAGCAATCATGGCCCCTTGAAGTTTGTGTGGATGACTGTCTAAGACAATAAGGTGGTCATTTTTGTTAACAAAACACAATCATACCATCCATTTTTACAATTGCTGACAAATTATTTTCTCTTGTAAGTCTTTGTAGAGAAAACGTCAAAGAGCTCTGTGGAATTTCAGTGTTTCTGCATGCTATGGACAAGTCAAAGAAATCCTCTGTCTCACATGAGCATTCTACCAAGGCTGACTCAAGGTGTGGGAATGCATCTACTACACTGAAATTGATCGTTCTCCCTAATGTCACTTTGTCATGCAGATTATTTCCATTTGTTATAGTAGTGAGGATGAGTGAGATCCAAGCCTGACTTAAAGGGGAATTTTCTATCAGATCAAGGATGTGTCTATGAAAGACTCTTGCATAAGCAAAGCAATAAAAGTACATATATTGGAGTCATATCTACCATGCAAAGAGTAACAGACCGAGCAGACATTTCAAGAGGGATGGATGAATTCAAAACATCAAAAAAATGGAAATAATTAAAAAAAACATGATTCAGAAGTGTGACAGCATGGCACACTTTAATTTAAGAACACGTTAAATGTAAGGGATCACAGACCAAAACTGTTGTAACTGCTTTCTGGTGTCCTTTAGTTGTAAAGTGCAGTATTGATGTGGAAACTTTTCCATGTAACTGCTTTCAAATTGTGACATTCCAGTCTTGATGATCTCATGTACGTTAGCTGATTCAATTCCACCCTTACATATCTGCTAGATCTTCTCTTGATGGGCACTGTTACTGGGCTGTGTGCCTTTGTTTTGTCATCAGGCAGTGGAATGGTATTTGGTGCAGGTTCAAAAATATCCAGAAGACTTAAAGCCATATGAGTAGCCACTGACAATAATAAGATCTGTTGTTGTTCTTATTGTATAAATATTGTGAAAATCATCCAGGAGGCTGACAATTAGGTACTTTTTCTGTAATCACAGGAAAATACATTATTTTTTGTTCGTAAAAACAAAATTTAGAGCTATAATGGTATTTCATCTGCTTGTTTATGAACTAAGTTCACATGTTTCCTGACTACATACCCAAATTGCTTCTTTAACTTTCATCTGCATAATTTGTTTACAGTGTGCTTTGATTGACTTTTTATGATGGTCTGTTGTTTGATGTGATGTGCCAAATGCTAACACAGGGCCAGAGTCAGATCTTGACTATGACTATCTAGGAAAGCACTAAGCTCCTTTTGAAAACCACATGTCTTTTGTGATCTTAATTGAAGAAACAAGCTGATGGTGCAGTTATTACTCACTGTGTTTTGATGCTTCATTTTTTTAAACTAAATATATTTTATACATGTATATATTAGGATCTCATGTGATGCAGTCACAAGAGCTTATTAGTTTAATGATTGTTAACACAGTCATCATCAACAGTTTGGTGTTCGTATCCACAACCATGGCCAAAATTGAAGCTGGCTCTACATAGTTGGAGTGCCTTCAGTTGTTTTTAATATCTGAAATTGTCTTGAGTAAAATACACTGTATTTAGTTTACAACTGTTGGCATTATACGATTAAATTAAAATACTGTACCTAAAGTATGCAGGAGTATGAAGGAGTACAACCTACTCTCTGCTGTTGTGATTCTGTGTATTTTCTGGGTAGGACATCAATTGTCTTGGGTAATTGAACTTAATAGAATGTCATAGAGGTGTGGGGAATGTTTCTGGCAAAATGATTTCATCTCATCCGGTTGGTACAGGGAGTGACCTCCAGGGTTGTAATAGCGGTGAAGGGCTAGCTGGCATTTTTCTACCAACTCAGTGAAGTTATCTATAGAATGAGATTTATTTTTAGACAAGCCCTACTTGCTAGAAAAACAATGCAAAATAGTTTTATGGTACTGAACAGTACAGTACAAGTGTGTACTTGCTGTCCACTGCATTTTGCATTCTGTGGTGTTCATTTCCTTTGCTCTTGACAATGTGTGCTCCTGTTGGAGAGGTTATATGTTATAAAAATTAATAGTGTTAAATATTATTTTAAGATGTGGAGCTACTTGTGTGATAGATGCACATACTGTGCTTGTTTTTGATGATAATGTTTGTAGTTCACAGTCCTGAACTTCACCGCTGGTCTATGTTGTTGAAATAGAACAATCTCAGTTTTGATGCATTACCCCTCTAATTTATGCTGAGTATCTATTGATTTAGTGACTGAATTGATTTCAAATTTGCACCACACAAAATTATATTCTTTTCCAAATCTCAGCCTAGGGTTTATTCTTTAAATATTCTTAAAATTTCGCAAATTTCAGCCCCGATATTCTTACAAGATATATTCTTATTCGAAAAAGAATGTATTTAATTAAATTGTGATCAAGGTATGCTCTCCTTATCCCCTTACTCTCTTTCCCTTTGAAAAGAATATAGATGACATTAAATTTATATATATTAAACACAGAGAGAATTAGTAGTATTTTTGGCTTTAACGTTTCTTGTAAGACGGCGAACGAACGACAAAGATGTAAGGAAAAATAACCAAATCGTTTCTACCTACCCTTTTCATTCTGTTCGGTTTTTCGATATTCGTTTTTAGAGGAAACTATTTCATCTGCATTTCGTCGGCATTTTTCTTCGTCATCAAAAACTTTGTGTAGCCTCTCTAGTATGGTGGTATTGCTCGGAGTTGCGGAATGATTTGGTAACGAGCAAGAACAGATCCCGGGGAACAGATGTTGTTACTTGTTACTTGATGCAGGGAAACGTGCATACAAAATTTCCACGATCGACTTCCCCGACTCCGGCGAGATCTGTGTTAAAAGCAACAAGCCGTCCTCTCCATACATTGTTCTCTCAAGTTTTGCTTCTCACACAACAGGTTTTCTCACTCGGAACTTTGCTCCGAGGCCGACGATAAGAATTACCACCATAAAAATACTGACTCGAAAACGAAGATCGAAGCACGAAGCACCCCGAAACTCGAAAACGAAGCACTTAGGTCGAAAACGGAGCACCCTGAAACTCGAAAACGAAGCACTCTAAGTGGAAAACGTAGCACTTAGGTCGAAAACGAAGCACCCTACAACTCGAAAACGAAGCACCCTACAATTCGAAAACGAAGCACCTAAGTTAAGTCGAAGACGAAGCACTCGGTTTTTAAGGCGCCGACTTCGACTTTGTTTGATCGGAGATAGGTAAACAAGACAGTCCCTAATCGAGCGTTGATCAAACTTGTCAGGGTCGAATCTAGCACGATAATGGATACAGTACTGCACAAAAACTATTCAACTGCGAGGTGTCGAAAATGCATTTCCGGAGCCCTGACTGAATTAAAGGTAACACTTCAACAAAAGGTAAAGCTTGACATGCTTTATTCGCGTGGGAAACAGGAAATGCCACTTTGAAGTGTTACCTTTAATTCAGTCAGGGCTGTACAGCCCCCGAAATGATCCCGACCCCGAAATGATCCCCAACCCTGAAATGATCCCCAAATCGACCCCGAAATGATCCCATCCCCGAAATGATCCTCATTTTTCTTCTTGTCGACCCCGAAATGATCCCCAAGGAATTAAAGAATGGTGATTAAACATGGGACTGTGGATTGCTTTTTTGTTCTTTGTTGAAATGCTGCAATTTATTCTTACGAAGTTTCAAACAAAAGGAAACTACTGTAGTTGTCGGGTCACTGTCTCGTTCCAGTGTCGCTCCAGTCTCGTTCCAGTCGACTTTGACCTATTTAGTGTGATGCAATGTCTTATACCGCGTGGTTTTTAGTTCCTCTTCTGTGCTATGTTTTACAAAGCGTTATTTCGGGAAATGATGATAAGCGTACAAATCCAGGATTATCGAAGAATGCAGAGGTGAGTTTCAATCTACACTGAAACACAACGTAGGAGCCTCCACAGTGCAAGCTCGCGCATAGCGTACATGCTGTATGTTACCAAGACAAAGTTTTGTTAACTAGCTGATTTAATACGCTAATATTTTCGTATCTGTTTCTATTGTTTGCTGTCATGTGATCAATTTTATTTGTAAGTTATGCATACCTATTAAGAATTAAAGACGTTCCTGTTATGTGGTTGCATTATGTCAGTTGCAGTCCACCTTTCATAAAAACATTAATTAGCTTCAGTTAATGTTTCTACAAATTGCATTTATTGCAAAATATTCCCTATTGTTACTTCACTTTATTCTCTTTTAGTTGTTAATATCAGCACCGTAAATTAATTTACTACATACGCCAAAATGTCTTTCCTTCCCCTAATTATTGAGCAATCCACAGTCCCATGTTTAATCACCATTCCATAATTCCTTGGGGATCATTTCGGGGTCGACAAGAAGAAAAGTGGGGATCATTTCGGGGGCTGTACAGGGCTCGGGAAATGCATTTTCGACACCTCGCAGTTGAATAGTTTTTGTGCAGTACTGTATCCATTATTGTGCTAGATTCGACCCTGACAAGTTTGATCAACGCTCGATTAGGGACTGTCTTGTTTACCTATCTCCGATCAAACAAAGTCGAAGTCGGCGCCTTAAAAACCGAGTGCTTCGTCTTCGACTTAACTTAGGTGCTTCGTTTTCGAATTGTAGGGTGCTTCGTTTTCGAGTTGTAGGGTGCTTCGTTTTCCACTTAGAGTGCTTCGTTTTCGAGTTTCAGGGTGCTCCGTTTTCGACCTAAGTGCTTCGTTTTCGACTTCGGGTGCTTCGTTTTCGAGTTTCGGGGTACTTCGTGCTTCGATCTTCGTTTTCGAGTGCTTCGTTTTCGATACTACCGTCCTTCGTGTACGTTCTGCCACGAGCGCTGACTTCGACAACAAAATTCAATATTGTTGCAGAGATGGTTTTCTTGTTAAAAAAGATATGTTAAAGAGGCATCCCCCTACGAGCTTTCTTCGAAGTAAAAACCTTAGCTGTTTTGTTTCTGCCTTATCCCTGCGAAATGAAAACAAATACTGCGAAATTTAAATCTGCCGCCATTTTGACGCTTGCTTGTTTCTATGGAAATAGTGCATCCCAATCCCGCGCGCGCGGAAATGCTCGCGCGTGGTGTAAGCATGCGCACTCATTTTGCCGCTGTGGACCTGCGAGCAAGCTCTCCACTGGGGTCTCACGCGAGATTTTCGAGCGCGAGCGAAGCGAGGCGCGAGAGGATTGGGGCGGAGTCGAGAGAGGGAGAGCTTGCAACGATCACTGAAGAAATTTCATTTCCCCTTCCACTGAGAGAAGGGAAATACCATTGGCTGAAAAATGACATACTGTCAATCAGTAATGATTCATGACAGCCTTGCAGGACCTGCCGTAATTTTTTCGCGGAAAATATGGTCGGGTATGCCTGCCCATATGTAGCAATATTTAATCCTTGTTGATTTATATTTGATTTGATCTTATTTTCTTTTAAATTTAAACTTCATGTCCAAAATGTATTTAAATTTAAACTGAAATTCAATTTAAATTTAAACAAATTCAAATTTAAATTTAAACAATTTTTTTTTATTTTATCTTGTTTTCCATTTAAATTTAAACATTTAAAATTATTTTAAACCTTACTGCAATATTTTTTAAAATTGCTTAAGTTTGATTTAATCCTTTTTATTCATTTAAATTTAAACTTTCCAAATTTTATTTAAACTTACGAATTTGTATTTGATTTAAACTTCGAAATTCTGTTTAATCTTCCTGGGACGAGCTCGGCCAGGGTCACGCGTGTAGCCATTAGTTTTTCGATGTCTCGTCAGTAAATATAGACGACGAAGGCACCGGTAGAGTGTCCAAATTACTAAGCGAAGCATCCAGGCTTTTCCCTTCGTCCTACAGCCCTGCTGTGAATGCCAGTCGTTCAGCAGCGACGATCAATGAAACTCTCGGGTTCGCTTAGAGACTGCTTCGGGAAAGTACATGCACCGGCCTCCGTGGGCGACTGAACTGACAATAACATTTGCGACTGAGAGCGACATGTAAAAAGTGTTAACAGGCCTGCTCAAAACATCTGCAGTTTGCAGATGCACCGGTTCGCTTTAAGTAGGATGCCTTTTTGGGATTTTCCCTTGCGATATGAGATAATGGGGGCTCCTAAATAGTAGACTACGAGTAGTCCCTACTTCGCTTTATAGTCCGACGTGCGTGACGCGAAAGAAAACTTTTTTTATTGCAGTTTTCTTTCGCGTCACGCACAATACTATTTAGGAGGCCTGTTAACACTTTTTACATGTCGCTCTCAGTCGCAAATGTTATTGTCAGTTCAGTCGCCCACGGAGGCCGGTGCATGTACTTTCCCGAAGCAGTCTCTAAGCGAACCCGAGAGTTTCATTGATCGTCGCTGCTGAACGACTGGCATTCACAGCAGGGCTGTAGGACGAAGGGAAAAGCCTGGATGCTTCGCTTAGTAATTTGGACACTCTACCGGTGCCTTCGTCGTCTATATTTACTGACGAGACATCGAAAAACTAATGGCTACACGCGTGACCCTGGCCGAGCTCGTCCCAGGAAGATTAAATAGAATTTCGAAGTTTAAATCAAATACAAATTCGTAAGTTTAAATAAAATTTGGAAAGTTTAAATTTAAATGAATAAAAAGGATTAAATCAAACTTAAGCAATTTTAAAAAATATTGCAGTAAGGTTTAAAATAATTTTAAATGTTTAAATTTAAATGGAAAACAAGATAAAATAAAAAAATTGTTTAAATTTAAATTGAATTTCAGTTTAAATTTAAATACATTTTGGACATGAAGTTTAAATTTAAAAGAAAATAAGATCAAATCAAATATAAATCAACAAGGATTAAATATTGCTACATATGGGCAGGCATAGGAGGGGTTTTCCAAGTATAAACACTGGAAAAAATACTTATCATGAGCGCAAATATATGAACACAACACAAACATGTATTGTGTAAGCTCGATTTAGAAAATTGATACAACTGAAGACATTTGGATGAAGATTGCAGTATTATAGCCTCCGACTGAAGTCGGAAAGCTCCACCTTATGAACTACTTTCAAACAGAGGAATATTGAAAAAATAGTCATTTGTTTTTCAACGTACGTGATCTCTACATGTAGGATCGTTGGACTTTGATAGTTTATTTCTATTTTTCAGTTTATTTTCAGCTTCGCATGCTGAAGTCCTTCAGTCATCGTTCTGCCTGACGAAAATATCGAATACACTGTTGACAGCTTTACTCTGTTTTTTTTTTCTCTAGAGGAATGCCATCCAATCCAGAATCGATCTTATTACAAAGGAAATTCAGGTCTGCTATAGCTTATTATTATTATTATTAACTTCACAGAACAACACTGTACGCAACATTTCTCATTCTATTATAACAAAATACTTTTGATCTCTTTTTTTTTTGTATAGAAGAAGTCTTTATACGCGTTTATGGATAAATTTGAAAGGAAGATGTGGGTAAGTTGTAAGAAATCCCACGGTTAATGAAGACAGAGTAAAGAGAAGCTATTGCGTGAGACCAAAAAAAAAAAAACGATGTTCGATTATTAGAGCAAAGTATTCTGCTTAGTGTCAAACTTGATGTCATAAGATATTTAGCTTTTACTTCGCGTTTGCTTTACCACATCACGTGGTGGTATTTAAGGCATTCTCGCGAAAAAAGAGTAGTCCATTCATTGTGTAGCATGTTCTGATGGTATTATTCCGTTCCTTGTAGGAATTAGAAGAAAATAAATTCATATTGGAATGGTAAGAAGTCCTCAACTTATCAGGGTCGTAGAGAGGTACAAGGGACTGATCAGGGATCACAACCCCGCGATCTGGGATCTCAAGTCATGGGATCAGGATCAGCAAATTTTAGTGGGATCTGGAATCAGACTTTGTTACGTTTATGGGATCAGAAGCAGAATTTTTTAGCCAAAAAAAAAACGGAATCACTGGCAAAAAATTATACGTCGTTACGACCATGATTTATAGTGTTTGTTAATTAAAATGCCATGAAGTGTCTTCCAATAATATGTTTATTTTATTTATAATCCAATCTTGGTCTCTTAAAAACTTTCATTCCCAGGGGGGTACTCCCCTATATAAGCTGTATAGGTATGTGCCGCCCCAAAGGGTATGGTTTTGAAGTCGTTCTGGTCTTAAAACGGGTATAGATTTGGACCATTTTGCCCTGAACTTGGCTGTGTTTTTCAAGGAAACCGCGAGAGCATATAACTGTATTTGTCTTTTCAACTTCAAATGAATGATAGAGAAAGATAAGTAACCAAAACATATCTGAATTTTACAAATTCTTGACTTCGGCACTGATGCCAAGCTTAATTACGCTACAACAAAGCCCATTGGAATAATTGTAACCGGCCAGGACAGGTCTGAAAAAGGGTGTGAAAAATGATATGTTTTGGTCTGAAATAAGGCCAGGATTTAGAGAAACAGGCGGCCGATCAATACCAAGAATTTCGGAGAGTACCCCCCGAGACTTGATCCTTGCAATATTATTACATTGTGAAGGAGACAAATAACGAGAATAAAGAATAAAATCGGGTAGGGGAGATTGTTTGATGTAAAACCAAATTGGTTAACATTATAATCACCATAATTAAGTGAAGTACGATCGTCCGGGTGAGTGTAGTCCTGAGAAGGACTGTTTGTGGTGACATTGACTGACGTTTCGACAACCTGAGCGGAAGTCATCATCAGAGTCAAGTGATTTGTTAACGTCAGTAGATGGTATAAGTACTCTGGTCGTTCTGCAGGTGGCTTTGACGATCTGGATAGCCTCTTGTGTGTTCAACGGGGACTTAAGTCGAAGTCCGGCTGGAACAAGGCCAAGATCTTTGCAGCGGTGGTTGAACCAGAGTTGTTGTCGTATACTTCTGACGTTGCTTGCGTAACTGATGTAGTCGTTAGCAAGTCGTTGGACGACAGAGCGAACGACTTGCTAACGAAACGTCAGTCAATGTCACCACAAACAGTCCTTCTCAGGACTACACTCACCCGGACGATCGTACTTCACTTAATTATGACATGACTCCTGGGTTCAAACCATTTACGATATTATAATCACCGCACGTTAGACAGTAAGGAGAATTAATATTGAGATCGCGAAAGATGAGTAAAAACTGTTCCAACGCGGTCGGAATAATTATTAAATCAATTGTGAAGAAATAAGTCTCCGAAATTGTTGTACGTTTTCCCTGCAACGATTGAAAATTTGTTCTCTGAATTTCCAGCCAGAACGCTCAGGTTGACCGGGAATTCCGCATATGGAGACTGGAAGTAAGTATTTATTCGGATTCAGTTTCCTTTGCCTTAGAGTACTGTGTTTCCATATATAGGCTGCTTTATCTCACTTCCTTGAGGCTTGTTTACGAGCAAGTGTCCGTAGACGTGCTCACAAGTTGAGCCCATATGACCGCGGGGGTCTTGATCAAGAGCCCCATTGAGGCGGGTCAGGGGCGTTTGACTTTCAAACTCGAAACGAGGCTAGAGGGCATGATTTTGAGAAAGCATATAGCGACCCAGGCAGTTGGGAGATGATCTGCCAATTGCGTTCGCTCTTTGGACACATTAATCAAGCATTAATTTCTCTTAATTTCAGGCAAACGCAAGGTTGAACGAAAAGTCCAAGTAAGTTGTTTGTTATACAATAAATGCACCACCTATCTTGTCTTATCATGTCCCCCACATGTTAACACAAATATGATGTTTGCGAAATTTGACAAGGGAGTTAGTCCTTTGAATTTCAAATCAGTTGGGCGAGGGCCTTTGAAGGGTATGGTTAACTGTAAAACACCACAGCAGAAAAGAGTCGAATAAAACAAGAAACAATTGTCACTCCCGCTTTGTAGTCCTTCTATTGGCTAGCGGTATGTTTTCGCAAATAAACGTCATACGCCAATCAAGAGCGGTTAGGGACGGGCAAGAGGAAAGCTCTGATGCACTTCTCACTGTCAGTATGAGGACACATCTTACGTTTCGGTTCGACATGTGACATCACACTGGCAGCGAGGGGTCGGTGAAGATACGTTTATCGGCCCCCCACCATTGTAACCTCAACAAAGAATTTTAACTTTTGTGCGTCAAATGTCTGATCTTGTACGCCAAGATTGCGATGAAGTACTCCCTTGTTGATGACGTTGGCCGTCAAATGTTTGCACTCCGGGCCATAATTCGGAAATGATTTGTGTTAGAAATTTTAAATTTAGTTTGGTTTTCTTTAGCTGGCTGCTGAGATGGGATAAAATCCAGTTTTAAGCTTTCGATCATTCCCTTGAATCCCCAGGAACGACCTGTAATCCAAAACAGACATAAACTGCCTAGTTTCAAATTCGTCACGTCTTAATGAACGCATCGCATTATATTGTTTGGAATGATAAAAGATTCTGTACTTAAACCTGCTTGTAAGATGAAATTTTCTTATAATTGTGTATCTTTATTCTTAGTGAAATCGACACCGCGAACGAAACAATCCAAACTTTCCAAGTTCGTGTAAGTACAACCAGGTGGAAGCTGTTACGCTTAATTTTTCACACAGTGGAAGTAGTCTGGGTTTCCTTCGACCTGGCGTTATTATATCTCCTGAATGCAACATCAAGTCAAAATATTCCAGTCAAGTACTTTACACTCTTCTTTTGTCAATTCCTGGGGTAGTTTTGTCGGCAGGAGTTGTCATGTGAGTCATCGTGTTCATTCGTGTGTTCAGTTTAAGCTAAGAGTTTCTAACTATCAGTTACCAAAGTACGTGCGTGTTTTGGCTGTTACCCGACAGTCGAGAATCAAGAGAAAAATATCAAAGATGAAAGTTCTCCATCAAGCTTTCTCCAAATGTGATTAGTTAAATATTCGCTCTAAAAGTTTACTAGAACCTTTCTCCAAGAATATTTTTAAGCGAAGTTGTAGTTTGATAAATAGTGTTTTAAAAAATGGCCATGATTACTTTTTTCCTAAAAAAGTGCGGCAGTAGAAAATCTAACTGAAAAGTTTGTCAGCTTCCTGCTCAACGACCATTGAGGTAGGAATAAAAGAAAATTTTGCCAAAGGATGAGAGTATGCTCTTTATGATGGCGGTGTCAGTTTCTTCTAATTTCAATTGCTTTTAGCGAGGATCGATGTTTAAGATTTTTTTCAGAGGAGAGGGCCTGGAGGAAAGAACGAAAACGAGGCTATACTTTCGCGCGCTTTTTGTTCACTGCGACGCCGCGCCACAAAAGGTTACTGAGAAAAAAAATTCCAAGGACTGGACAACGGACTGGACTTGCATTTCCTTTAAACGGAACTTTTGACGACTTTTTTAAGCTTAAATACAGAATACAGGGCCACTTATTTACATACTATTGAATAACAATGGTGCCCATTGTTATATGCTTCGTTCTACAAAAGCCTCCGACACATGTAAATGAGGTGGACCAAAGTGGCCCTGTATTCTGTAGTTGCTCCCTTTTTTAATTATTATTAAAAGGGCACATAAACAAAGACAACGCTTATCTGGCTTATCGGTTGACCGTAAGGTTTTTGAAGAAAACGACTAAAAAAAAGGTCAACGATAAATACCTTCTCCAATCGTCGAAAAGGCTACATCGGGCCACTGCGTAAATCGCACATCCTTCGTCTCTAGTCATGCTCAAAGCACGGCGGGAAAATGTATGTGTTGTCGAATGCAGTCGCGGCGCGAATACAATCCCTTTCACAACGCTTTAGATACATCCAAAAAGCCGTCCATCAAGCCTTGATATAATTCTTCCCAGAGTGGCCAGTTAAAAATATTTTCACAGTCTAACACATCTTCAGGTGACCTAGTCGAAGTGGCGGAAGGAGAGTCGAGTCGACCGAGGTATCGCACAGCGTTCATGTGCTCGTTAATCCACTGACTTGGTCTAAGGTTTTATGAGACAGGATCAACCAAATTTCAAAATCATTTCACCGTTTTGAATGTAGTTAAGCTTCGGACAAGAAATCTCCCATTAATTCCCCATGTTAAACTTGACCACAACCCGAGCCACTTTCACCACAGCTATAGCGCTGTCGCAAGCAAACCGTCGCTTTGTTTCAGAAGGTCGATTCACTTTCTGTGATTGGTTAAACAAAATGACGTGTGAATCGCGAGGTGTGGAGAATCTACGATTTGATGACAAACATAGCGGGCAATGTCTTCCTTCGTAATTTTAACCAAAGAAAAAAATTGCAAAACATTGAATTTTTGGTTTATCGTGAACTAAAAAGACTGCCAGAACAAGAGCGGATAGGCGTGTTTTCAGAGCATCTCTCTCTCTCAACTAACTTTTTTTTTTGGTAGTCGCTTCAGTACACGTCTATTATTACTATTTCTGTATTGTAACCGTTTTCTCCATTTTTACTTTGCTTCAGTGTTGCCCCTGAAGAAGGTTAATCATGTCTCGCCGTAATATATGGCATTAAAAGTTACCCTTTTCGGCCATCATTTTGTTTCTATGCCTTATATCTACCTTTTTATGGGATATATAATTATATATTGTTATTTCCGGTTTCACTTGTAATATAATAATAATAATAATAATAATAATAATAATTTACATTTCTAAACCGCTAAAATTATACTGGGAAAAATATTCTAAAGCGCTTTACAAACTATTATATAAAAATATCAGAAATATTAAACGATTAAATTTTAAATTTTATTAAAATGTTAAAACTATTTAAAATGTTAACCCTTTTAGAGGAATAGATGAATCGTTGCCACAGGTTGACAGAGTAACGTTCTTTCGGTCCGCAGTAGCGTGACTGTTGTCCAGACGACTTGTTTATTCCTAGGGTCTCATCTCACTTACCACTTTGTACCATATAGATTCAAGACGGCTGTTTAAGGATTTAGCTTTGTCTTGTAAGAAATTTCCAGAGAAGCTAGAAAAGAAATTTTGAAGTTTTGTAAAATGCCATGATCTTGACTTTCTCAGGTTTGTACATTACAGCAAATAGTGGAATTCTAATAAAGAGTGAGTACACAGTAATTTTTAGAGAGTTAATTTAACTCCCATGATGGAGTTATTGTAATTCCTGAAGGTGGAGTTACTATTTTTGGGGTTATTATAACCCCAAAAGGGAGTTCTATTTTCCCGTAGGGGAGTTAACTTGACTCCCTATGGTGGAGTTATTTTGTTGGAGTTATTATAGCTCCAAAGGGGAGTTAAATTTAACTCCACATCGGAGTTAGATTTAAGGAGGAGTTATTTTACCTCCTTGCGAAGAATTAATATAACTCGCTTTTCGGAGTTATTTTGGGGGAGTTATTTTATCCCTGTGAGAGGAGTTAGTTTAACTCCCTGTTCTGGAGTTACTTTGACCCTGTGAAGAGAGTCAGTTTAACTCTCTGTTCTGGAGTTACTTTGCATTGACCCTGTGAAGAGAGTCAGTTTAACTCTCTGTTCTGGAGTTACTTACACCCTGCTAGAAGAGTTAGTTTAGCTCTCTGTTCTGGAGTTACTTTGCATTGACCCTGTGAGGAGAGCTAGTTTTACTCGCTGCTGAGATGGTCAGAGGAGTTACTTTAACTCTGGATGGAGAGTAGTAGTTCTAATATATAAACTCGATTGTGGTTGTTTGAAACCAAGTCTTCAGTGATTTTTAGCTGTCTGTCAGGTTTTGGACACGATTCAGCCGATGCCGAGTTGCGAATTAATCATCTGTAAGCGAGCACTCACACAAAGTTACGATACACCATTTCATGTAGTATTCTTAGTACATGCAACCATTAATTTCACAAGAAGCATGGAAGTCAGTTAATTTGGACAGTAGTTATATAGTTGGGGGGTACCAAACCATTTTTCCAATTAATGGATAGCAAATGTTTTATGCTCGATACCAACCCAACTTATAACCAATTTTCGGAAATCTCTATATTTTTTCAAATGCGTGACTTTCTCGGAAAAATAGGGAAACCCCCAGTAAAATGAGTCATCAACTATAGCTATTGTATTCAAGGTCATATGATTGTCATATTACCATCAGGTGAACTTGTTTTTGAAGTAAAGTTTGTTAGTAAAGTTTACCAGTAAAGTTTGTCGTCGAGATTTAAAGTTACCGGCACAGCTGTGCCGTGACGTCAGCAGCCAACTGGGCTTTTTAGATTTTATAGTGGCCGTGAGCATAACTTGTTATTCCATCTTCTAGTATATATCTTTTGTCCTCGAAACAGCTGAGTGATACTTTATTGAATGTATAACTTCCTAATTCATGGTTCTGACTTCTTATGGTTTTCATAGTGTGATACATTTGTTTATTTCCTAATAAAGTCTCTTTACTGTTTTCATGTTTAATGTTTTTCTTGATAATATTCTTCTTAATTCCTTTAGCAGTCTTTCCTCCTTTTTGGTTGTCTTTCATATAACTATACATTTTCGATCTCAATCCGACGACTTCAGTTATTGGAATACCAGCCGCCTCATCTTTGAATTTACCGATTACTTTTTTATTTGTCTTATCAAAATACGGCGAGTTCTCGGGGGTAATTACTGTTATCGAATCTATTTTTCTCCCCCCAGAAGTCATTACAAACATCTTTTGTTTCGATCTCATAGGTCAAGCTGTCTGTGTCTGTGAATAATAATTTCGCTTCTCTACCTTTTTTGTTTGATGTAATTATAATGGAAATCGTACATTAACGTCTTGCGTAAATCCAAGATGCACATACCCACATATTCCACCCTGTTTAGGGTAAGTGTTTCTTTAATCTTATGCACAGCAACCAGATTTTCGTTGAAGATTTTACTACTCACATAAGTAGGTTTAGCCGCCATTTTTAAAAGTTTCTTTTCATCAGTTACCAATCTGACATCTACTCGCTTTCTGATATTTTCCATCGTTTTTCCGAATACACTGTTGTTCATAAGTTCGAAGAAGTCTTTCTCGAAAGCATTTTTGGCATTAGTTCTTTTCTGAGTATTGAAGCCAATGTATTGCTTTAACCACGCAGACTGATTGAATTCTAATACTCCATGGACTTTCGTTTATTTTAAACAGAGATCAATATACAATTGTAGGTTCCTGTAATGAAGTACGTATTTTTCCTTATTACTTAATGTTGGAATGAGTTTGTGTACCAAACCAGTTGATATTTTATATTTTTCTACTATTTTTTTACAATAGCCTGATAGCATATCTTCAGTTACTTTAAACTTTTCCGGTCCTAGCGGGTAGTCATTATGGAGGTCATGCAACTCTTCAGGATATTCCAGATCGACTTCAAGTATCAAACCCTTATTACTGTTTTCTTCGTATTTAGCAAGGTTTAGATTATTGATTTGTTTTTCAGTCAACCATTTGAAACCACCTGTTGGTAGATACTGACTCACAGCCCAGCCGTATAGATTCTTAGCATCTAAATACATAATATACTTTGAGGGCGCCCTCTCATCATATTTTTTCATGTATTTATTATTTGCTTTACCATGTCGGTTGGCTATATAACTGATACCTCCACGCATACCCTTCTCAATGAATTGAAACATATCTACATCAGTCATAAGTTCTAGTTTAATATCAGTCATTTTCAGCATAGCATCCCAGGAAAGTCCAGGGCTTGTGAAATAGTATTCTATAGTATTCTAAACAAGTTTTCCTGAAGTTTTCCAACAGAAAGATGTCAGATTTGAGATATAAGTCATGGTACTCACCCATATTTTTGAGAGAGAATGTATTCCACACATTTTGAACATGTTTATAATCTTCATCTGTTATATGCTCATTATTCAGGATGCTGTAAAATTCTTCTTTTGGTAGTAGCTTTTCATTGAATCGATCAAAGCTATCGATGAAGTCATATGGATAAACTTTTTTTTGAGACATTAAATCAAGCTTTTTATCTTTGAATTTTTGGGAGGTGTATTTTAATAATTCTTTTGGCAGATTACTCACTAGTTTTTCTAAACTTGAGCTCATAAACTGGAAACTGTCAATGAAAGTCAGATGATTACCAAGCATGAATGCCATGTATTTCTCCCTGTTATTAGGAATTGCATTGATGTTCATTTGACACTTTTCACCTTTTCTTTTTGTGTATGTATACTTCTTGACTATTTCACCGATCTCTTGCATTATGAAATGACTGTCGTATCCTCGGAGATTATTACAGGAATTTTATCACTTATTTGAAAGTTGAGATTGCAATTTTGGTGAGCTGAACCACGATACACACCAGTGATATGACAATGGTCTCTGACTCTTACGGTTTTATTATATTTTGTATTACAGATATGACATTCATCAGCTTTTTGGAATTTCTCTTCATCATCTTTTGTCATTTTTAGTGGTTTGTTGAATTCTTTTTTCATAACCTTTTTACAATATTTAATTTCATCTAACATAGCTTCCATAAATTTGTAAACAGCTTTTTTACCTCTATAAATTCGTTCTGGTTTACTGTATTTATCATCATAACAACAAACGACTTTATATCCATAACCACGGTCTATATGCTTCTGATAGGCTTCTGTATATGATTTATCATCATTGGGTTGACAACCATGTATTTTTTCTGTTATTGCCTCAAAATCTGCATATATTACAAATGGCACTGGTAGTTGTTTGTGGAAATTGTTGAATTTTAATATATTGTCGTCTTTAGTTGGCATTTTTATCGCTTGTGTGCCATTCACTTGGATGGAGTTTTCTTTATGATTGGCTGATACTTTTTCAGAGCTGAAGCATTGCAAACAATGCATACAGAAATGTTTCCTCTCTTTGTGTTTTGTTTGATTGTACATGAATTTATTGAAGTCTTTTATCAATACATAGTGTTTGTTTTCATTTTCTGTAATCAATAATAGATTCAAACAATCTTCATTCTTTTCTTTTGAAATATAAATGGGATATGGTTGTTCGTCTTCATAAGCAAAAACATTAATGTTAATTTCATTTGCTTTTCTATTTTGTTATACTGTTTTGTGGTGACTGGAAATTCAATTCCTGAATAATTGAGATTTTCAATAAAAGCCGTGTCGACTTTTATTATTCTCTGTGGGTATTTAGCTTGGGGGTTTAAATGTCTGATATGACACCATCTGAAGCATTCATTGTCCTCATTTTTCATGTTTATCAAACCTTTTGCACTGTTTCTTAGTTCTTGCGGTAATTTCATGTATGAAGAACCTTTCATCAGTTTATATTTTACCACATTGAGATAATGATTATCAACTGATTGAATTGTCCAACCCTCAGAAATCCAAACTGCAGTTTTATTTAATATATTTTGTTTGGATACTTCAAGTGATTCAGCAATCTCTGGATTGTTTGTAATAGCCTGAGTTTGACTGTTAAAATGGGCGGTCTTATAAATTGTTTCTCCATCTGATATTTTTGTGAATGTTACTTTCAATGTTTCAACAAATTTTAGTCCTTTCATGGATTTTAGTGTATTTATAATATGGTATGCAACAGCTTTTCTTGTGTTTTGTAGTTGAACTAGTGGATCTTTTTTGTTTTTGATGTTAATTTCGTAAGAACTGGTATAACCTTTTAGAGCTTTATCTTTTTTTTTCTATTTTAGTCCTTGGTAGTGGTACCGGTTTTTTAGTCCTTGGCATTGGAACTAGTTTATCCCTAAATTCTAATGGTGGAAGAATTATGTTGTTTTCATAATCATGCACCATCTGTTTGACACTCTTTCTTGGAGTTGGAATTGGCTTCCTTAGTGCTGGCACTGGTTTGGTATCAGGCTTCTTCTCGTTGTGCTTCAATAACAGATTAATTAGTTGAGATTTTCTCAATGTTTTGAGATCTCTTTTATTCATATTATTATTACATATATATTTTTACTCCATATATATTATTGTATAATATTCTTTTACGTACTTTATGAAAGCACTATAAGTATTAAATAAAATTCTAATAATATAAGTAAATAAATTATTAGAAATATAAAAATATTAGTTATAAAATTATTTTTGTCTTTGTTGTCTTCTTTTTATATATTTATTACTTTCTTCCATATGTTTAAATACTTTAAATATAATATCATCATAACAGTTACTAAGTATATATTTACATTTATTTATTTCATACATTTGTTTCATATGAAGTTGTTTTTCAGATATCTGATAATTACCATTAGGATTTTTGAATTCAATACACAGAGAATTAAATTTACTTGTTGGATTTAAAAGCATTAAATCACACTGACCACTCATATATCCTTTTTTCCAAGATGATAATCTCATATTTTCAGCAGACCAGCAATCATCAAAGCATTTTCACATTTTTTTCTGATTAATGATACTACTTTAGTATGTAAATCGTATTCATTATCAATTATTAATCTATTACTATTAGAATCATAATATCCTTTTTTCTTATTGATGGTAATACTTTACTTGTTACCCAATGTTTGAATTATCTTGGTGATGCTTTTTGAGATGATAAAATTAAAGAATAAAAACCAGATTCATTTATAAAAAAACATTTACGTTTAATTTTCAGCCTCTCAGCTTCGGGGGACTCTAAGTCACCCCAAGTTTTAAGCCTCTTAGATTCGATTTCTATTTCTATTAATTTTTTATCATCAATATGTATATGATTTTGTATTGCTCTTTTTGTATCCTTATATCCGAGTATATCAGCTATTTCTTTTCCACGGAACCATATTTCATTTTTCTTATCAACATAACAATTAATTTCAACATTTACTTGATTATTCTTATAATTTCTTTTTTGCATTTCCATGTTTACTATAATATAAATAATATTCTTTTAAATATATTATGAACGCACTTTAAATAATTTCATAATTTCTTCTTTTTTTCAATGAGTTATAAAATAACATAAGATTTTTAATTTTATTATTAGATTCTTCATTTATGACATAATCTTCAATAAGAATCGGAAACATTTTCAAAAACTATTCTTTATTAATGAAGCATTTCTTTTTTTCAATATCGCATTTAATAAATTTGGTTTTTATTTTTAATAGCAATATAAAAATCATTAGTTATATAATAGAAATTGACATAATAATTGAATAATTTGTTATTGATATGGTTCATTCGAAACCACATCTCATTATTCTTATCAAAATGACAATGGATATTTAAATAATTCAATTTTTCATCGTTGAAAAAACATGTTCTTCTTTTCATATATATATGGATTTTATTTTTTATGTAATTCTTGTATATTTAAATATTATAATATAACCAGAAATAATCATATTTTTGGTCATATATATGACAGAAAAAATAGGATAAACCGTTAATTAATATATATATATATTTTTTTTTTGTCGTCTGCTAATTACCACTACTTGTTGTTCTTTTTTGTAATCTCGTACCTTATTCATTAGTCAGTTAGTTGTCAAATGTAATTACGTAATCTTTAGCACTTTTACCCTATTTAAGGTCCGTTTTTATTCTAAAGTTGTAATAACTGAAGAAGGTCTTCGACCGAAACGTTTTATTATAGTTTTTATCCTTTTTTTAACGTCAGAAGTTGTCCATCCTCGCTTCCTTTTTAACGTTATATATATATATATAAGAAAGTAAAGGAAACCCAACACTGGACAACTTCTGGAGAAATTGAAAAACTGTAATTGCCCTGAGCGGGATTTGAACCCACGTCCCCCTGATCGCTAGTTGGGTGTGATGACCACTACACTATCAGGACAACCCCGCTGGCAACGAGGCTGATAAATCACTTAATGTGTGGCATTCTCCGTGGTACTCCCTAAGGGCCAGTTTTTCTGTGTGATAACGCTGGATCAACATGTGATTCACAGGCGGACAAGGGTAATTAATGTAAAGAGTAAGTTAAGTAGGTCCCTTGAGCCAACAGCGTATCACCTCCAGGAGGATCGCAAATGGATTCACAGTCCAAGTTGCTTAACTTACTCTTTACATTAATTACCCTTGTCCGCCTGTGAATCACATGTTGATCCAGCGTTATCACACAGAAAAACTGGCCCTTAGGGAGTACCACGGAGAATGCCACACATTAAGTGATTTATCAGCCTCGTTGCCAGCGGGGTTGTCCTGATAGTGTAGTGGTCATCACACCCAACTAGCGATCAGGGGGACGTGGGTTCAAATCCCGCTCAGGGCAATTACAGTTTTTCAATTTCTCCAGAAGTTGTCCAGTGTTGGGTTTCCTTTACTTTCTTTCATAATTTCTCCTCAACTTGGACTGTGAATCCATTTGCGATCCTCCTGGAGGTGATACGCTGTTGGCTCAAGGGACCTACTTAACTTACTATATATATATATATATATATATATATATATAGGTGGTGGATCAGAGAATTAACTCTGAAGTGTAAATTAAAGTATGTTCCACCACTTGTATGTGTTTATAGTGCTACGCGGCACAACATATGTATATATATATAGGTTACATAATTATTTAAATCATTTCAAATATCCTTTAAATCCCTGAATGGTATCCAGCTGTTGAAGTCATCACTATAGCCCTTCCATTTAACCAAAGCTTGTTTCTTTTTATAATCTCTTCGAATGACTTAATCAATTCTGAATACATCTTGTTTTGCTTTCAGTAATTCAAGTTCATAAAATGATCCTTTTATTTCTTCATTATTCAAATCTTTTCGTTTGTATGTGATTGGATTAGTGTACTGGATCTCATCTACTACGGATAATTCTTCTGTCCAATTTGGCGTATAACCCCTTGTCGAATACATTCCGTTTATACTTAGATATTCGGACCTTGTCACCAACCTTGAATTTCGGTTTGGATGTTACTTGCTCCATATCACCATATAGATTGAAGTAAACAATTCCTTCATTAGTCTTTTTGCTTGCTTCTATAGGTGTCATCTTTATGCTTGAATGTCCTTCAAATGTTTGTTGTGGAATTCCTTTCCTTTATCAACCCATAGATATTGTGGTTTTCTGCCTTCAGTGAATATTGTTTTAAAGGCACTCATAACGGATTCACCTTTTTTGTCTTTTAAAGGAACAATCCAACCATATTTAGTGAAAACATCAATAACCATCAGATGATATTTGGAACCTCTATTGCATTTGCTGAATCTTTGCATATCGACAAGATCAGCAGCCCAAATCTCATCAATATGGTTAACAATCACACGCCGTCAAGTAAAGTTACGCTTTATGGATGTATGTAATTCATCTGCTAATTTTTCTTGCCAGTTTTCTTTACTCTACGGCTTTTTCCGTTTTTTGGAACACCAAGACCAAGTTTCTGCTTCGTATTTATTGCATTTCGAGCCAACCAGCGACCCCATTGTCTCTCATTATAAGAAACTTTTTCCAGCGCTTGCACCATTTTTCTGTCTGCTTTATTTTTACACTTTTTATCATCTTTGCAAATAGAATAATCAACATCGTGTTGCATCGCTATTGCATCAGTCATTCCAGTCGGTTGTTGATATATCTTTAATATTTCTCCAGTCTTTGGATCATAACTAACCTGTTTTTCAAGCGGATTATATGGACCGCTATTCTTGGGTTGCACCGTCACGCAATTAAAAAATAATTCGAAAACCATTCAGTGAATAAGCTCAAGAAATTATAATGTTATAGGAGATTAACAATTAAGACACTTCTCCAAGTTTCAGGTCTGTACGTTTTCCCAATCTTCAAATATTTGTCGAAATATTTTGCACAAATTTACAGAGCCCAGTATGGAGCCGCCATGTTGGTGTACCTCCAAGGAACACCAACATGGCGGCCATAAAATAGTGTAAACATCTGGAACTTACTTTGGCTATCTAGGCCGCTGATTATCTGAACTGATCAAGCAAACATTTAAATAAGCCCTTTTCCTTATACTTTAACTTCTCAAAAGGCGAAATATCCCGAAATAAGTATATATTTTTCAATAAAAACGTGCATAGCTTTATGTCACGCACCGCCATAACTCTGAAATTTAAAATGTGCCTGTTTTTAGACGAAGCATGTTCTTGAGCTGAAAAGTTGTTAGACAGACATAAATTTATCCCCTCTCATGCCTGATAAAGACAACAACTTTGGTGGGTTTTTAGTTTTGGATTTTAGAAAATGATGACGTCACGTGCAACCCAAGAATAGTTATGACCAGGAAGTGTCCAACCTTTTTTTGGTTTTGGAAGTTTGCCAATTGATTTGTGGATATCAATTGCACCACCTGTTGGTGCTATTTTCTTGGATAAATCACATGTGAAACTATCGAGAGCTTTATCAAGGTATGTATTAGCAACATTTTTTATTTTCTTTCTAGCATAGTCTGATTTTACTGCTTCTGATAATCCTTTTCGTGCTAGATATGCTCCTGAATTAACTAAATCTTTAAAAGCAATCTCACCAAGAGAATGAGAGTCATAAATATCAAATAATGATCCGCCCATGGCTTGCACGGGCTCATCTAGTTTCCCTTATTCTGTTTCACAAATTTGGTTTTAGTAATACCACATTCAGCACATGTGCAGAAAAACATTAATCTTCCATTTTTTGTTTGTTTATAACCTGAAGGCTCAACACATTCAGTCTGTTTCTTTTGTTTTACACAATATGATTTGACCATTATATATATGAATTATATATTTTTGAAATAATCAATGATGAATTCATGGTTTACTGATTTGTCTGTTTGACTGCTTGCTTTATTATGTATGATGTCAAGTATCGATTTACCTTTTTGTCTTTCTAACAGATAATACAAACACCAATAACCGCATAACACAGAATCTCTGTCTTGTATTTCATCTGTTGAATATATTATTTTATCATTACTTGTTCGTAAATAATTTTGTATTTCAGTTGACACTATTAAACCAAGTGAATCGAAATATTCCCAGATGTGTTTGTCAACATTTCTATAACATACCCAATGAGTGCCAGGTCCAATATGATTATCAAGATTTATAATTCCAACATCAGGTTCATTTATTTGATTTGGTAAAATGTCTCGGCTAAATACACCTCTGAAATATTTTATACCTAATTTGTTAACCCAATCGATCAAATCAAAATTATTCAATGGTTTATCTATGAATTTTAAATTATTGCTCCTAATAGAGGTACTTTGTTCCACGTTTCCGACTGAGGAATTCCAAACATTGCTGTCAAGAATCCTTTTCCTTTTTTTGTCTTTTTTTTGGCTTCCATAACCAAGCATGGAATTATTGATCTGATCCCATGTACCGAAAAACGGATCGCTTCTATAATTTTGTGGAATTACTAAACCTCCATCTTTTTGTACATTTGATATTGGAACATGAACAGGTAATGATCTTATTGATCTTGTTTTATTTGAATCAACTTGCAAACTTTTACCAGTCAAAGCGTCGATTAACATTGGAATACCAATACTTGCTAATATTGTTCCTAAACCAGCTCCCATTTGTTTTTGTGTTGGCTTGATATGGACACCAGATCCGGTTTGTGAGGCATTGAGAATATCTTGTTTTTGTTTAGCTGTCAGCTTTTCTTTATATTTAATTAATTCTTCAACTTTTGACTCAGGAAGTAGAAATCCACCTTGTTGACCACTTCCAAAAAGTTTATTAATACCAACGCTTGCTAAACCGGAAAGAGCTCCTGTGAGCAGAGGAGCTGCTGCTTTTTTTACAAGAGGCATTGCCATTGGTAATAATTTAGATGACATACCTGTTAGTGAACTGAATAAATTACCTCCATGTCTTGCAACTTTTCGTATCTGACTTTTCGAAATTTTGATGTCAACACCCTTATCTCATAGCTCATAGCTTTCTGAATTAGTTTTATTTGTGTTTTTGTCAACATAAGTTCATCATCATCAGCCTTTCAAATCAGATTTTTCTAATCTGAGCGTGATGGCTGAATTATTTGCATAAGCTCTTGAAAGCTTTTCTAACTGACCTTCACTTAATTGTACACCATAAGGAAAATATTGCATCATGTCATATATTGTATATAATATATGTTACATTAATTTGAAATTTCATGTTATATTAATTTTGACTTTTATATTCTTTACCGAAACATGAGTTTACCATCTTTTGAAACAAGTTTAGCATCCTGCTAATATAAAATCAAAGCATAGATACAATAAGCGGTTGATGTTGCACCGCTTAGTTCATATCTAAAAGTCAGTTTAGTTGTTCCATCTCTGATGTCGAGTTTTTGTTTAGTAAGATCAAAATACACAAAAGGAAAGATTGTATTGAAATTACTTCTGTTAAGCAAAGTGCCTTCACCATATTCATTATTTTTATGGACATATTTCAAAACATCTCTATACACTCTGGTCACATCTGTGGTAGGTGTATAATGTAACTCAGGATACTCATTACCATTTGCAACAACAAGATGACAATTCATGAGAGTCCTTGGGTCAGTACTGACTGAAGAAGTGTTATACAAAAATGGATTAGCTGTCTGAGAGTCAATATTAGCATCATTAAACGAATACATGTCTCGGTTTGCTTATTCCACTTGTAATGTTAAAATGTCAGGATCTCTGTGTTGAAGAATTTGATCTCATGATTTCTTCTCGCATATATGTCCATTTCTTATTTGTAATGAATTTACTGGCATATAATGATTGACCTTCCGAATTGAAAGTTATCCTAGGAACAACTAGTTGCATTTTTTTTTTATTATAACTCTACAATTATCAGCTGCTTGCCAAATAAGATTAGCATCCGATTCGATTTCCAAATTGAGCTCTAAACTTGTATTTGGCAGAAGTTTATTTTGTGGTACATTGAAAAAACTGTATCTATTAAGAGGTATTTCAACACTGACTGTGCTTGATGTAACTAAAAGAGCTTTTCTCGCAGCGAAACCTTTATTGTAATTGGCATTTGCAGTTCTTTCTTCAGCATGTCGATTTGTGTCTAAATAGAAAAATTCATTAGTAGCAGTAGTCTCTGCATAAATTGGACTATACTCCAAGAGATTCTTGACATTGACGACATGATTTGCATCATAACAATCATAAACTTTTTTACCATTCAGATTGACTTTGAAATTATTGATTAATGAATGTGATCCATTAACTATACCGTTATGATCTGCCGCTGCAATATTAGCACCATCTGCTAATTTATCTACTTTGTTATACCAATCGAAAGGTGTCACTTCACCTCTATTATCAGCAACAAATCGATAGCCACTCTTATTTTGATGTGCATTATTAGCAACTGTTGTATTCGATGGAGTTTCTAGTTCGAAAACAACGTCTTCGTATCTTTCAATATATGAGCTATTTCTAAAAATATATTAGATTACATAATTTTTCTCAGTCTACCTCCAGAAATTATCCTGTTAATTCTCTCATTAATCTCATATTGTGATAGAGGTTTTGTTTTTGTTATTGTATTCATTGCAGGTGATGATGTTGTTTTATTTATTTTGCTTAATAGTTGGATTATTTTATCACCGGCTTTTTGACCGGCAAATTCTCCTGTTTTTGTAGCTGCAGTTTGAAGAGCCTTTTTAGATGCTGTTTTTGCAGCCTCTTTTATTGTTTTACCCAATAAATTACTAGCAACAGATTTGAAAATATCTTTCTATGTTCCACCATGGATTTCTCCGCTATGAACATGTTTCTTGACATACATCCCTAAATCAGGATCATATCGTTTTTTATATTAAAATTGATTCATATACAATTAGATTACATTATATCGGTTTTGACCGTAGAATTAATGTCATGAACCAATCTATTCCATTCAAATCAATGGGATGACCAAGTGCATCAGTTATATAAAACCTCATTTCACCGATGTGTATTTTTGAAACATCATTGAATAACAATCTTCGAGGCTCGAATTTGAAACTATAACTTCTAGTCAGATTATCTGTTGGTATGACAGCTAAAAAATTATTTGAATATCTGCTTAATATAGAATTTATCACAGTATTAGAATGAATATTGATCTTGTCTACACTGTTAGTGATATTTGGTAGTCGAGCACTGTATTCTGTTATTATTTTTTTGTCAAAACCAATTAAATTACCAAATTCAGTTCCTCTAAGATCTAGTTGATAATTATTATCCAGTTCAATGACTACTCTATATGAAGATAGCACGAATTATTTTTTAATGGGATATTTATCTTTTTCTGCATGTGTATGTTTGACCATATATTGATGAATATAATCATTGATACCTTCATAACTATACATGCCATTGACAAAAGTAATTGTTTCCCAGTTGCTACCTCCATCATGGCTATATTTAATCTTTTTGTTTTTATAATTTTCAGATATGTTATGCCATGAGTATGTCATCATCACTGTGTCAACAGCTATTTCATGCTTCATATTCTGATCAAGTTTTAAGGTTGTTTGTAATTTAATTTTGAAATCATGTGTTTTACTTTTACCGACCTTTTCTCTATCAACAGATGATATATAAATTGACCTTTCTTCCATATATTATTATATTACACATTCTCTTAACAAATCATTTAATTGATTATTGTCAATAACTCCTATTTTATTCAATGTATGAGCTATTTGTGTGAATTCTTTTTTCACACCATCATTCCCTTCTTGAATCAATCCTCCAAGTAATTCTATTCTATCAAGAAGGTCATCCGGATTATTGTAATAAACAACACCTGATCCCAATCTTATATTTATTAGAAGTACGGTGAATTGGGATTTCAGATAATGTATTTAATTAATTGAAAATCATTCTCGACAGATCACTGTATTCCTTTTTACTGTTGAATGTTTTAGTCAGAAGATCAATTGTATCAAAATCTGCTTTTTTATCATATACCTTTTTACTGTCACTATATGCAATAATTTTTAATTGACCAAATAATTTTGGCAGATCAATAATCAAATTTCCATAAGTACCATTTTGTGGATTTACTTTGTAAACATTTCTCTTTTTCCGTGTATATATTCCAGATCCAAGTGTCTTCAAACCTTCAGGTATCAAACCTATTCTTTCCCTATATTTTTGTAATAACTTAATTTCATTTGTTAATTCATCAATCTCCACTTTGTTAGAATCTCGTGTTTTTTTAGTTTTTTTTTTTATCAATGTTTGATTATCAGTGGGATTGAATCCTTTATTTAAATATGATTTATATTTGGGTGGTGATTCATCCATCATTGCGGGTTTGTAATCAATTGGTAACTTTGTATCTTGTACTTGGGTTTCAGGTAATTGGTTATAAATAATAAAATCTTCTAAGCCGCTTGTAATGCCTTTTTGATTTTTTTGAAGTTGTTCAATTAATTCATCTTGTTTTTTATCAATACTTTGTTTAACACTTTTTTCAACATCAATGATTGGTTTGTATATTTCTGATACTCCCTCATAAGCATCTTGTTTAGCTTGTTTATATTCTTTCAATTCATTTCTCACAGCTCTGGTTTTTTTTCCTGTTTTAATTTTTGAAGTACTGAGCTTTTTAAATGTTCAATATCCATTATATATAATAGTTATATAAACTTATCCAAACTTATCTATATTTATCAAAACTTATCTTTATTTATCTAAATATATATCTGAGCGAATTTGCTAAAAGGTGGCCGCCCAAAATTGAGGTGGCTTGCCATCAAGGCCTGCTTTGCCAAACAGCCTAGGGATAGTTCTAACAGTGAGTGGGTGAGTCTCAGTTTTCTGTCAAAAGCACAGGGGTGGGGTGGGTTCCTGCTTTGAGACTTTGACTGCAGTTAGAGTTCGTGGCCCCATTAAGTGAGAATTCACTGTGATTTTTAATTAGCTTTGGAAGGCTTGTTTGCATTAGAGCTGTTGAATATTAAAGTGAAGACTTTTTAAATTCTTTAATGTTTTAGTAAGGTGTTATTGTCATCGTTGTTGCAGACTGGAGTTCTCCGTTTTGACGTTGATGGACCAGGTTTATGAGGAGATTTCAGGAAGTATGGCTGTTGGAATAACACGTCCAGTCTGGGTCATTATAATCCCACAGTAGCTCCGTGGTCTCCGCTATGTCGTGTAGAGCAACAAAGAAAAGACGTGGGTATTCACTGTTTTTGTCAACGACCAAAGGCTTGACGTTCGCATTGTTTCTTGAATGATTTAGTGTGGCACCCCACGTTAACTGACCAGTTGGTTCGCCTTCGTATGGATCTATCCTAGAAGGAGACAGAGAGTAACTTTAGCAAAGAAATGTATAAAATATAGCGTAGACAAGCACTGATAACTTTGACTCTTTTACAGTTAGAGGACTTTTAGGTCGGAAAAGTGAATGGGATAGGCCATGAAATACATACATCTTAATAACGGAGTTGGAAAGCCGTAAAAAATCAACGATCCGCAACTTACAGTAAGGAGCTCTAGCTGGGTTTGTAGGATAGTTTCACTATTTTTAGTTAATTGGGTGCACGGGAAAACAAAGTAGTTGAAGTCAATCCATCAATTTTATTTGTAACGGACTGCACAGTAGAGTACAACCCTCAAAATTGGCCAATCACAGCGCCCAATTTTTTTTATGTATTTCTTTTTTTTTTCATGAATCTGCTCTTGTAATCATGTCAGGACGATAGATCGTCGAATACAAAGATCTTTTCCCCAAAACTCCTGATCTATCGATTTCACGCTGTATCAGGCGTCACCTGATAAATGTAACAAGATGTAGATGAAAGATGCATACTTAAGGTGTTATAAATCACACGTATTCTACTCTGTGAGATAACTACGTACGATAGAAGTACAGCGACATTTCCTAACCCATCATAAGGTGCTACTCCACGAACAATAATATGGTTTCTTGTTTACTTAAAACACTCACGCAACATGGTGTCCCACACTTTCGATCACCATTAGCGCGCAGGGCCTTCCCTCGGCTTCGTATATTTTTTTCTCTTCTGTCGGCTTCTTGGAGGGAGATCACTTCTTCCTCATATTTGCATATGATTTCCCCCTTTTCAATATCTCGTGAGGCGAAGGTGCACATTCCCGCTCCACGGGGATCACTTGGGACATTATGCAACTGCAGACAAAAGAAATAACATTAAAATGTTAAAAAAAAACTTTGATTTCTATTCCTCTGAAATTGCAATAATTGCAACTTTTAGAGCTAAAGGAGCGATGCTTTCACAGCATAGAAACTGACAAACATTTACAAGTATTACTCGATGTTTACACTCACTATCACAGATTGAAATCCCGTCCACTGTAGATAGTATAGTGCTCGCCAACGATTTTACCTCAACGCATTCATCTCAGGGAAGTAAACAATGTGTCAATTAGAATGGAAGTAAACAAAGCAGTATATCCCTGAGGGAAAAAACTGAGGTTGTGGCTAATATTTACTATATATCACATTCTGTTATTCGGAAATTTTTTTGTTACAATCGCTAGCAATGCCAATACGTTCGTTTTTTCGTTATGCCTGTTTAAAGACCCATGCCGGACCAATATGCTTTGCGCGCGTCAAGTCAAGTCGCCATATTTTTTGTGAGTCGAAAAGTCAAGTGAAGACCGTTGAATCCACAGCAATCCGCTTCCATCCGGCGTTTATGGAGCTTAATTTTGATTTTACGTTTCGTTGCCCAAAGGATTTCACTATTTCGCTTGTGTGTTGATTTTGATGATTTTTTTGGAATTGCAATATCTGTAGAGTGAATATGATGAACTCCTACAAAGCTCTGATCGTTTGGCATTTTGATGGCCGTACCTTCGCGTAAGTGGAGGCCACGTTTATCTGGTTGTGCCCGTTATATCATGGTACGATCATCTGTGTTTGAACTATGGTATGAGAGGAAAATTACTCTTGGGTTCTCGGAGGCAACGAACTGCCTTTGCTGAGTATCTACTGCATCAAACAGACCACAGCGCATCAAGGTAAGGACCTAGAATTCGATGGTTTGTTTATTTCTTATAGCTTTGTTACAATGCTTATGTATCACAGCTTTGTTCATTTTAACAGCCCGTGTGAACGAGATGGAAGGCAGGGAACATTTGGAGTTACCGAAAATTTTTCTCAAACCTCTTCAATCTCGACGGCTTCGTCTTCCTCCTTCTCGTTATCCGCTACTATTGAGCCATCTTTCGCCTAAATTTCTCTCCTCCAGAGAGTTTTCCAATAAAGACAATGATGAACTCATATTGTGTTCTGATCAACCGACAAGCACGCGAAATATTCAAACTTCGACGACCGCATCACACAATGGCGCCTCCTCCTTGTGTTTGTCAAAACAATAATAGACGCGCGCAAAGCATATTGGTCCGGCATGGGTCTTTAATATTGTCAGGTTACTCTGAAATCGCTTTTGCGTCATTGTTGAGCGCAGCCAAGGTTTCAATCTTTGTTTTCCTGAGAGGTCCGCTCGCCGAAAAAAACACAGATGACATAACCTTGCAGTAGCATTACATTACAGAAGAAAAATTACTATTACTCTTTTTTGCCTGTTAGTTAAATGCGTGTCTGATGTGCTAATGGTAATTGTGGCTTTTTTCCTTCACGAACCTGTGAAATTCCTTCTTTTTTATTTTTATTATCATTTTCATTTTTTACTTCGCAAAAGTGGGGGGCTCCCTTGCGCGGTCCCCTGCCGAAGATGGCGGTTATGGAGAGGTTCCACTATATTTTTTTTATAAAGAATGTACTGTCCGTGATCCGGTCTTTTGAAGAGATTTTGTTTCCTGGATGCATGCTTACTCACGAATCTAGTGAAACTTTAGAGAGAAGTAAAAGCACCAATTATCTATAGTGCTTCACTACGATCCTTGCATCCAGCATTAACACTCTAGGAACGGCCTCTGTCGTGACACTTATATGCTAGAAGCTTCTTTTTGGCGAAACGTACGTTGTGTCATGTCTCTTGTGTGACGCCAATTACGATGATTCCAGAAAGCGATTATTAAGCACGTTAATCTGACGTCTCGAACACGTTAACACGTGTAACGTTTTCCGTGACGGCAGTATAGACCATTCCAGCGTTTTCCCACTAAAATACCAAAGCTTTGTAACATGGATGAAAGAACATTATATATGTGCAGTACAACTGAACTGTATGCATACTCCAGTATATGTACCTTTTCTCGTACACTTTACTCACTTTGACAACGAAATGCAACAAACAGTGGCGTCGGGTGAAGAGAGTTCGCACACACAGAGAGATATGTTCCCAAAGACTCTTACAGTACCTTGCAGTTGGATTTTGACAAAACGCTCAAGACTCCCTAAAGTCACTTCGCAAGACTCCTACTTTTGTGCGAAGCTGAAAACACACCATCTGGGGATGTACTGTGCAAGCGACGACCACATTTATTGTTTCCTATATGACGAGACTGTCGGTACCACGGGACCAAATGAAGTTATATCTCTTTTGGACTATTCAACTTGAGAATAAGCTCGCAAAACATGACCACCTCATTATTTGGTGTGATAATGCTCCTGGGCAATTCAAGGAATGCTTCTTGTTCTTCTACCTCGACTTTATAGTACGACGTGGCAGTTCCTGAGGGCTGACTTGAAATTTCTGTTAGAAGGTCACACTTACTCTGTCTATGATAGACGCTTTGGAACTATACAAAATGTTTTCCAAAGGCAAGAGATTATCGATATTCCAAGAAAATGGGCAACTGTCTTAGAACACGAAAGGCTGTTGAACATGATAGTTAACTGGGTTACACTGGATATGATAAAAGACTATAAATCATTCCTCCGATTGCGTTACGTCAGTCGAAATGAGGACTTGGAGAGGGAAAGATTTGAAGTTAAAAACATCGCCTGGCTTAATTTCGGTTACGATGAAACAGTGGACGAGAACGGAGATCTTCAATTGGTACATCATCCAGACAATGTCTTTGTAAGATTTGAAATGGATTCTAGACAGTTTCCGAGGAAAATTTCCTTCCTAAAGAAAAAACAATGCATGAAAGTAAGGCCAGAACTTCTCACTACTGTGAGACGAGAAAGAAGGCCAATCCGTGACGATGTTAAACGATCTTGTGTTAAACTAGCCAAGAAGTATCTATCTCAACCTGCTGTTCGATTCTATGAATCCTTACCTAGTTCGACAAGTGAAGAACATGAAGGCAGTGAACTACAGTAAAGACGTATTAATAGGTCTTTTTTTCGCTTGTTATCACTGATTGAATGTAGATTTCTTTAGGCCTATGTATGCAGACAATGTCTCTGTAAGATTTGAAATGGATTCTAAGCAGTTACCAAGGAAAACGTCCTTCCTAAAAAAAAAAAAAAATGCATGGAACTAAGGCCAGAACTTCTCACTACTGCGAGAGGAGAAAGGAAGTAAATCCGTGAGGATATTAAATGATCTTGTGTTAAACTAGCCAAGAAGTACCTATCTCAACCTGCTCGATTCGATTTTATGAAACCTTGCCCAGTTGCCCAGAAACTGAAGGCAGTGGACTAAAGTAAAGACATGCTAATAGGTTTCTCTTCGCTTCTTATCACTTTGAATTCGCCCAATGTAAGGTAATCCGAGACAGTCGTGGATTCTGGATTCCGGATTTCAATCAACCCGATTTGGAGTAAATTTTCAGCAACTTGGATTCCGTATTCCAATCTTTGGCGGGATTCCGGATTCCGAGAGTTGGATTTCAGATTCCAGAGCCCAGGATTCCAGATTTCACTTCACAAACCTCAATAAGTTAATAGCGTATTCTCCCCGTTTTCCCGCCAATTCAAGCCATTTAAAAGTCAAATTGAGGCTATAGAGCCTCGCTTCCGTGTTCTCCTCTTTCATTCTCTAAAATGGCTTCGCGCTAGTTCGCTTCCCGCTGCTTTCCAGCTTCAAGAATTCCCTCGAATCCTCCGCAAATCCAGCCATCCTGCTAACATAGAGATGGCAGATGACAAGGAGAATTCTCCTGTGGTTTTAGATGAGGCAAACACCCCAGACAAGAGGTTTAATTCTACGCCCTCATCGGAACGGTCGAGAGGCTCTCCCTTACTTTACCTACTTTACGGGGGCACAGTTGGAAGTCCTCAAGCAGTTCTAGTAGTTCCAGTAGCGAGGCTGGCTCTTCATCGAGTGAAGACAGTGGCTCCAGCAAGTCGGACAGTAGACATTCGGCCCACAAGAAACGTCAAGTACCAGCTGAGCGAGATACTAGTAACAACACTCCGCCGAAGCACGAGGGTGACAAATACGTGCGTTTTGACACGGAAACCAAAGCCCGTCACAAGCTTGACTTGACAAAGGATGTGGTGAAATACGTGAATGACAAATTCACTACGTATGCGAAAGGCAAATCCATCCGTGAATGATGCATATGAAAGAAATCATATGTGAACTGCGGATATGAAATCAAATGAAGAATGATCGTCGCAGTTGTGATCGCAATTTTTGCAATAGTTATGATAACACTAACTTGGCATACACAAGCGTGGCACCCATTTCTACTAGGAAACTACAAGCGCTTTCAATTGTGCCTGGTGACAGTTGTATGGTTGGTGTCATCAAAGAGAAATTGATCCATTTTGCTCCACTGTGGCCTCTATAGCTGATTACCTCACAGAAATGTTTAACAAAGGCAGATGCTATCGTACAATTAATAATCAACGATCAGCAATCTCAGCATTTCACAAGCCCATTGAAGGCTGGGCGACATGAGTTGGTTTGCAAGGTATTGAAGGCATGTTTCAATGCCAGGCCACCACAACCAAGGTACATGGTGATGTGGGATGTTGATAGGGTGCTAAATCATTATTTAACAGAAATTGTCTCTGAAGGGACAGGACACGATGCCTTCCATCCAGGCCACGGTACTCCAGGAAGGTTAGATGCTTTGAACATACGCTATTATATCTTATCTTGAGGTTTGTGAAGTGAAATTGGAAATTTCATCAGTGCGCGAAGCGCACGCATTGAAAGTATAATTTCACGAGCAAACTGAAATAAGATTTAATAGCATCCCACCCACTTATTCCTATTAGGGATTTAAGAGACGCACAATAAAGTTATTTTTGTTTTCAATGCGTACGCTTCACGCACTGATGAAATTTCCAATTCCACAAGCGAAAATTTCTTGGCCTTGCAACTTAAGAATCCCCAGATTTAGTCAGTTATTTTCTTTGAATGCAATCTTGAAAATGCAGAAGGTGTAGAAATTAAAAGTTCAAATTTAATTATGGTGATCGATGGTCCATTGAAACATGTCTTGCAAACTTTAAATTTTTTTACGAATTAGCTACTAGTAAATTAGTAGCTAAATTTATAGCGATTAGTAGCATGCTCCACCCGTGTGGGTTTTCGGCATGACGGTATAATTGGAAAACTGAGATCGCGACTCCAATTTCTTGAATTTAAAACACTGCCCTCTTCATCCTCCTTTCGTACAGTGGAACCTCGCTCTATGGACACCCGTTTAATAGAGATACTCGATGGATTACACGGACATTTTCGTTTTTCCTGACTTAAAGCTACTATATTTTCTCCAAAATGAACCCTATGACTAAAGATACCGGTAAATATAAAAAAAGGACACTTTTCTCTTTCCCGAGCTGACAAATTCTAAACATCGCGAACCGCCGGCTAATTACCCTGTTGAAATAATGATAGATCTTTATTTGTTGATTCGATGTTGTCACAAAAATAAGAGTTTCAAAATGGCGTGACATGTTTTGATTGGTCAATTTTTTTTTCGGGTGTTTGACTATTTTACACAGTCAATTCTATCTATTTTCTTTTAATTACTACTACTGAGCAGCACACAGCAACAGCTATTGTCTGGCCGGTTTCGTCTGATTACACAGACCCTTGGGATTGTAACAAGATAGCGAAAGGGACTAGTTTTATTCTAAATGCTTACGGTACATGTATAAATCATGCTGAAATCGATCGGGGTGTGAACAGAGAAATTCACCCACAAACGAAACACGCAGGGTATAACAAAACTTTGCTTTGAGACATGTCCAATGTTTAATTTTGGGCCGTGCTCACAATTTGACCGATTAGTCTTTCTATCGATACACATGTCCGTGACGTTTTTTTCTGATGGCCCGCGTGTGTATTACCGAGTCCCACTGTATTCATTTGAAAAATAGCCGTCCCGCGCCTGACGATAGAAGGTTTCTACGATCGATACAATATAAATAATACACGAGGAAAACAGACGTCATATTTCAAAACAGTTGTTTTATTTTTATCACACTATCCATATTCGTTAGTTTACAATATCAATGCTAGTCAAAAACTTCAAAAGAAAAAGCCATTGAAACTATTCAGTTTGTCTTCGAGAGGATAACCATGTCATACTTCATACAAGCGAATCTTCTTTCACTTTCAAGCAAGTGAGCGTTGTGTTCGTTTTGTAATCGCTCTAATTCAATGACATTACTGAGGTTACCATTTCTAACCTCTAAACTTACAATTCTTGGTTTTCAACCACGTGACAGGGTGGCCATGTTGGGGGTGAAAACAATAGAAAATTCTTTTGAAGAATTTACATAAAAATAGAATTTAGTTCCCAGCGGAGAGAAAGGCTATTGTTCTTCACCACCAACATGGCCGCCATGACGTCCCTTGCAAACCAGCAATATGCAATTTGTTCTGAATTTCATCGCAGTACTGACATGTATCTATCCTGGGCTTTCTAAAGCTGAGTAAGTCCCCCAAGTCCTCGTTAAATATGTTTCTAAAGGTGGAAAAACTAATTACAGGTCCCTTATTTTTTAGCTTTGAACGGTTTGTTTTAAGATTCGGGTTTACTTAAACAAATTCTCTCCACATCTTGCGCATAGAGGTGCGACAGTCAAAGTATCGTTTCCGAGTCCTTAATCTTCTGTAGTGAGATTCAATCGCCCTTTTGGAACCAATGAAGTCAGTTACAGCCTTCCTCGTTTCCGGCAAAAGTCTCATTGCATTATTTCCGTGTCGTCCTCTCATGTCTTGTTGGATAGAAACACCATCCTCCTCTAGTTTCTTGAGAAGAACTTGGAGTTTTCGGCGGGAAAATCCATAACATATTTGAAAAGCCCCTCTGCAAACTGTTCCTAGCGTCGGTACCTTGTAAGTAATCGTTCTGCGCCCAGTAGGACAAACTCTGACTTCCATTAGTCCTAACAGAATATAATTTTATTCGTCAGTTGTAACTTTTTTTGATAAAAAGCTGCTCTTAAATCCTGTATCATCTGTCGACATTCATGAGATGGCCGACGCATCAAGCAACCTTTCTCGCACGAACACAACAAAGAAATTGTCTTTATGTCTTTATAGGGTCTGTTTTTTCTGGCATTGATCTTTTTCCATTTGCGAGTGTAAATCTTCTTCAGTTTAAGATCCCTTTTCTTCCGCCCTCTTTTAACTGAACTTGCGAGAGGAACTCCGTCTTTGAAATATCTCCAAGGGGTCTCTGCATTGAAGCGATAAAATAGCTTATTTAGGTCGCTAACTCGCTGATCGCGTGAACTACAAATCGACACTTGTGGTGTGTCTGACAAAGTAGAAGCCCAGGCCATTGCTCCTATTTGACTTGCAAGAAAACGATTGATGAACGTTAGCAATGAGTTCTACATTTATAGCAACAAAAAAAAATCGTATTATTGCTAGAAAATGCCACAAGTCACAAGAACATTACGGCCATTTGTCACGCCCCTCCAAAGCTTTTGCGTCAGTAACTTGCTCCCGGGCTGACCTTCTTATCAGATTTAACTGTCACATACGCTGGAACCTCTCCTCACGGAACCTCTGTAATACGGATATCTCTCTATTTAGTACAGTTTCCTATGTCCCGACAAAATCGCCACATATTTCCTTCCACAAGAAACCCTCTATAATACAGACCCTTTCTAATTCGGCCAACGGACACCAAATCTCGGCCACAAGAGCACATTCACAAACTTGACCTCTTTATTACTGACAGTCCGGTGATCAGCTGATGACAATTTGTGTATGAAAGACAATTTCCTGTTTGGGGTTTTAAAAACAGCAACGCTTTAATTACTTTATCTTCAATTGGAGAATTCAACACAAAATAAAAATACTATAACATGTAACGAAAGAACGAAAGAAAAGTTGTTTGCAAAGCAAAGCCTCACAAAAGAACATGAAATATTAAAGTACAGCTTTAACAGGGACCGTGCAGAGGGAGGGGGCTGGGAGGGCTTTAGTCCCCCCACTTTTTTGCAAGAATAAAAATCAATTAAACAAAAAATAATTTAACAAAAGTAACGGAGTGAAAAATAGCAAAAAATCGTTAATTCGAAAGTGACCACAACTTCAATGTAAACAAGTGTCAGCTTGTTGAATTCTGTATATAATAAAGTTATTATTATTACCAGAGTTACTGGCAAAGACAAACACGCAGATAAATAGACAGAATGAAGCACTAGTCGTTACAATTGTAAAATATTTTTTCGCTTCTAACCTAGCAGAGGTAAACGTCTTTTAAATGGCTTTTTTTCCTGCGGACCTCTCAGGAAAACGTGTTGTTTCGTATTTGGTCAATTTCGATCCAAAGTAATAACTAGGTTTAGTCTCAAACAAATTGTTTATTAGTTTCAACCTTGATTTTTGGAAGATCATGAAGAAAAAATCATTTGATTTCTGGCTTATTTATAGTAATTAAAGACTGATATCAGTAGTATAACATAACAATCTATGATATTTCAATTTAGTGATAGTGAATTTTCAGACCCGATAGCAACATCACTGAAGATGTGGAAAAAAAATCAATAGTTTTATCGTTATAATAGCATTCTCCGTCACTTTAGAGAAATTAAATAAAAATCCACAACCATGTCCCCCCCCGCCCCCAAAAAAATTTCCTTCAAGCATTCCTCTTTAGCTCCCCCTCCCCCCACTCGAAAACTTGCTGCGCGGTCCCTGTATAAATGAGTAGCCGATCCAATACTCTGGTAATACGCTTGTTGCGCTTGCAAAATATCAAGACGTTTTCAAAATTGTACATTTATATTGTGTAGTCTTTTTTGAAATACAGCATTAATTATTTTCGTTAGAATTGTCTACCGTCTTAAAATAGTGATTAGTATACGATCTGTTGTGGATGATGTACGCGCTTCTTCTTATCCGGACTGAAGCTCAGTTGTTCTTAATTTCAGTTTTTGGTGACGTCAGCCTGAAACTACCGAAACTGTTCTAAAGTTGATCTTATTTTTAAGAGACAGGGCATCGCATGGTACAAAATTTTCAAATTAGATAGGTTGTACCGTTACCATTCAGACGCTGTGTGACGCCAAGCAAATGAAAATGTCAGCACGTAACAATATATTGCGAGGAGCGGGAAACTGGCGCGCACGCTTTCATCACATACGGTCGGATTGGTGTCGCTCGTTCGCGAAGAACACGTTTGTACTGAGGTAAATAGACTCCGCTTTTGGTGAGAATTTTTCATACACAGAATTTATCTTTGATTGAATGTTTTGGAGGGAAATGGCTGATGACAACTAAGCGTTTACCGCCAGGAAAGCTTGATACCCACGTTTCTCACGTTTATGTGATGGCAAAAAGTTCCTCATTTAAGCAGGTATGTCCATAGTCCACATGTCTAGCTACCGATAAATTGATAAATTGTTGTCCTCAAAGTGGCTCTAAACAGAGCTCTATGATTTAATCCTTTGTGAGCTTGTCGACAAGTAAGCTCAACAATAATAACACCGCCAAAATGACAATTTGTCTGAAAAGATTAAACGGTTGGTCGGTGGCAAATTTCTAATTACAGTGTTAAATGACTTTCGTGTACGGGTTTGAAGTGTCTTTCCAGGGGGGTATCTTTCGTTGTCTAGACCGCAAGTTTCATGATTTGAGGCCATCAGATGTTGAAAAGCAGAACTGTTTATTAAACTTTTGAGGGCTACCGCAATGATTATTTAAGCCCGCCGCACACGTGAGGAAAGAGCTGAGCAAAGGCGAGGCGAATTTCTCACCGAAAATTTGCCGCACACGTGAGGAAACGGCTGAACTAACTGCCTCGCGAGGAATTTTGCTCAGCTCTTTCCTCACGTGTGCGACGGGCTTAAAATGTGTGAAGCGAAAGTTTTTGCTTAATATTTTGCTTATTTCTCTAGGACTGGAAGTTGTATTGCATTGTACTGTAAACTATCACGTTAAAATGGTTATTTTCAATTTTTTGACTGGTCAAAAACAAGAGATGGCCGAGCTAAAATTTGTTTGGCTGGTCAGCATGACCGGCAACTTTCCGGAAACTATTTTGATCCCTGACCGAGGAAAGGACTTTACGAACCTGCTGTGCAACTCGCGACAATCAAAACACACTGTTATTCAGTTGTATAGACTTTTATACTGAAGGCAGCTAATGTCAGAATTAAGTTTCTGCACAAAGGAAGAGAAAATACCACTTGTCAGATCAAAAATTTAACCTTTTATCACACGCATGTCAACAGCTGACATCCTCAGTAAGCTTTGTTATAGATTACTGATCTTTTTGAATGACTATTTCATACCAGTCAGCTACTGTCCTTGTAACGATTTGTAACAATTATCCTACGAGGAAGACGGGTTGGTTTTTATAATTCTGGCGGGTCGAGTAACTATTACAGGGAGAATCTAAACAAAACCAAACTAAATAGGAAAAGTAAAGAATTGTTGATGTTTTATTACTAGGACGAAAAGAGCGCAAATGTACATGTTGCACGACTTGGCAGAGTTGAGTAAATTCAATAAAATCGTTCGCAGCAGAACAACAACATGTTCATCGCTTTTGCAAGAACTGCTGTTCACTGGACTGGTTTTCATTTACAATAATTAAGTTACGCCAATTTTGGGCTTACAAAAGTTGTTGTTGAATGTATTACTCATATAAATATAATATCATGTCATACAACTAAGAAAAAGCATTTTAACCAAGTGAATACTTTTTATTGTTTGCTATTAAACAAAGAAATCAAACATGTCAACGCTCTATCTCTTCCCTCAGTATAGTTGTTAGACGAATGTATGTGGTTTACTGTGTAAAAGTTTATTTTTTTGTGAAGGTCGGGGAGGGGACCACTACAACTTTTATCCGCTTTGAGTGTACTTTTGGGGGCATGAAAAGCATCCTAGGTTTGAGTGGAGGGGAGGAACCCATAAAATATTCTCTCAAACTGGAAAATCCTCGGATCCCCCTACCCCATAGACTGCCAATGCTGACCTTACAAAAAACATTAAGAGCCGATGTCGGAATGTATCGAGAATCTCAAATCAGTTCCAAAAAATCGGATTTTTGCTAATATCACCCAAACAACCCTTTGAGTCAATTATTTCAAGAAATGGTATTAAGAAATCCCCAAGCGCTTTACATTTTAAGAAATTTAGAAAAGTTCGAAAATTCGCAAAAAATACAATTTTTATTCATGAAATTAGTCTAAATTTCCAACAATTTTAGGAAAACATTACGGACGCACAAAAGCTCCTATTAACTTCATCTTCCTCACATGTTTAGAAGACTTCCAAGGCTTCAAGACTGTGTAAAAAGATTCAGCAAAATGATTTTATTAACATAGTTTCTGGCCTTCCTTACGTACCCTCTCCTCACATGTCGTTTCGAACGTGAAAATAATGCCCAACTTTACCCGCCCAAAATCGATCCTGGTATTTTGCAAATTGAAAAAACAATTATACTGCATAAAAGAAAGGAAATTGTGTTTTAAGATCTGACGTTTAAGCTCTGCCAATTAAAACGCTGGCATGTAATAAAATTTTAACTGGAGCCACTCGGACGCCGTACGCAACAGAAAGTGAAAGTAGACAAAGCGAAAACAAATGTAAACAAAGGGAAGAAAATCGCACGAAAATCATTTCTATCCCATAGAATCACATGGAATTGACAATAATATGTTATTCCAATAAGTCTCTCTAGCTGACAAGCGAATTAAGCAATGTTTTCTGTCGAATAATCAGAAAAAAATCTTGAAAGAGCAATCGAAAGTAAAAGGTCACGCAATCGGCCAGGTCACAGTGACACCTGTTGGGTAACGCACGGTTCTTTTATGTATCACTGTAAAAGACAGAATAGGTCATTTGAGGTCCAACAGCCTCCAAAACGACTTTCAAAATTTCTCCAAGAAGCTATTAGAGCTTTTCTGAATAAAACTAAAAAATGAGGGTTATTTGATGACCCTTCTACGGAATATTCTGTGTTCAAGCCCAAAAGGTATCAACATACAAATGAATCATATCAACAGGACTTTAACCTTGATAATCAGCGTAGTCCCAATAACTACATGCATTCCTCGCTGAAATGTTTTTGAAGTAAGAATAGTTTTCAGCTGACACTTGCCGTTTGTCCTGGATATTTACACAGTGACTGTACTACTAAGTGTTAGGCGACCCAACCACAATTAGAGTCGAACCTCGCCTTAACGGCCACGTTGGAGACAGAGTTGCCGTTGTGGAGAGGTGGCTGTTATAGGGAGGTAGGGGTGAGAACATTTTTATTTTTAAAAAATGGTGATGGTTGTAGCCTGTAGATAAGTAACACAATCGTGATACATATCAGTACATAAAAGACCAAAAATGTTAATAAAACAAAACAAGGGAAAAGTAAGTATATCAGTTTGCATATGCTTCGTCTTATGCAGCAGTGAAGTCTTCGTCGCTTCGTCAGTTGCCTCGAGTAGTTCATTTCTGACTTTGTTCCTCCAGTCAACACGACCATTTACAATGGACATTTGTGTAGTTACATTGTCCTTAATTAACTGGCCGTTGTCGAGAGGTTTACTTTTGCAGTAGCGACGCACTTTAATGACCGTTAACGTTGTGGAAAGATGACCATTGTAGAGAGGTTAAAATAAGAATGATTGCATGGACCATTTACCTGGACAAAAATGAATGACCCTTATACTGAGGTGGCCGGCATTAGTAGAGGTTCGACTGTAGTTGGCCAGTTTATGTCAAGACAAAGGAGGACAAGTTACTGTTTATTCTGCGCGTTCCTTTCACTCTCGCAGACTTATGTGCAAGCAGTAGCTTCGGAAGGGCCTATATCCGAGAGGGCTTATAATCGGAATAGAAAATACGCTTCGAAACAAGCTATAGCAGTGCTGATCAAAAGACGTTCTGCTTTTACTGGTTTTCAATTAATCTTCAAAACGTTATAAAGAAAATCAAGAAAGTGAGCGAGAAAAGGCTAAAGATAACATAATTGGTCTCCTCCCCGACACTTTGGGCACAAGTTGTTTGTCCGCTAGCCAGGATTTTGAATAGTGGGAGGGCGTCGGACCGCTCGAACGCCTCTGGCACGTAATTTGGTACGGTTGTCTCTTTAGAGCCATACAAAACAGCTCCTTTCAGAACCACAACACAAGGAAAGGTCTTGACCTACATGATTTTAGTGAAGTCTTTGGTGACGCAATTTGTACGCAGTGTTTCAGTCCAAATTCCAATTTAAGTTTTGGCTTACTTTGTATTTATTAGTGACTGTTCTTCACTTTGGATAGACCACTTGACAACTAGCACATATTACTACTTCAATCTACGCCAGCTAGTTTTAAATTCTTGGATTGGTCCATCGGTTTATATTAGGTGGAGCCAGGAGGCAAACTTCCGCAGCTCGTTAAGGGTGGGGGGATACACCGTCGCACCGTTGTTCCGTCGATTATGGACAATAATCACAATCAGTGGCAAATACGTACTGTGCACACAAACAAAGCCCTGATTGATTGTATGTGTTAGGGTAAAGCCTGTTAAGTGTTGTACAGCAATACTACAGTAAGCCTAGTGACATGGACATGATTAAAAGCTCATGGGATGCATCCAAAGAAGAAACTACTAATCGGGAAAAAACGATTGTAAGGGAGTGAAGCCAGCACTACCTAAAAGTAGCTGCAAACAAATTAAACATCGTCCGTTACCTGCACTAGCAGGTAGAAGTTCCACTTTATTGTTCGTAATCATGGATCTTTACTTATGCCACACACCTCAAGATGTCTCGTAATGTCTCGTTCGCATTTTGCGAGAGATGAACATTCAGATTGACCAGGGCATTCCTGGCTAATACCGCAAGTAGAATTACCGATGTACATCTATGCCGTCTATTGAATTTCTAGTAACTCGCTAAAGTCGATTTATATGAAATACAAGCCAAATTTATACAAGCAAGCTGCAGAACCTTACCTCACGACAAAATCAATTAACACCGAGCGGTCACTGTCTAAATATCCAGGACAAACGGCAAGTGTCAGCTGAAAACTATTCTTACTTCAAAAACATTTCAGCGAGGAATGCATGTAGTTATTGGGACTACGCTGATTATCAAGGTTAAAGTCCTGTTGATATGATTCATTTGTATGTTGATACCTTTTGGGCTTGAACACAGAATATTCTGTAGAAGGGTCATCAAATAACCCTCATTTTTCAGTTTTATTCAGAAAAGCTCTAATAGCTTCTTGGAGAAATTTTGAAAGTCGTTTTGGAGGCTGTTGGACCTCAAATGATCTATTCTGTCTTTTACAGTGATACATAAAAGAACCGTGCGTTACCTAACAGGTGTCACTGTGACCTGGCCGATTGCGTGACCTTTTACTTTCGATTGCTCTTTCAAGATTTTTTTCTGATTATTCGACAGAAAACATTGCTTAATTCGCTTGTCAGCTAGAGAGACTTATTGGAATAACATATTATTGTCAATTCCATGTGATTCTATGGGATAGAAATGATTTTCGTGCGATTTTCTTCCCTTTGTTTACATTTGTTTTCGCTTTGTCTACTTTCACTTTCTGTTGCGTACGGCGTCCGAGTGGCTCCAGTTAAAATTTTATTGCATACCAGCGTTTTAAGAGCGCCTTCTTTTCGTGACCGAGTGAGCGGTGGCACATGATCCAAAAAATGACTACCCTCATATTTCGCTCAGAGATACCCCATGATGAGTTAATAAACGTGGTATATTTTTTTTGTTCTGATCTACTTTTGTTTTCCAGAAAATTCGCAAAAATTGTACAAGATGCCGACCACTACAAAAATGACGGACATTAGTGCCGCAAATATCAACACAAGAACTTCGCTCGTGAAAAGCGCAAAAGAAAGTTCGCTTTTCTTCAATTTGTATATTTGTGTGGGAAGTATTGGCAAATTCTTTAAGCCGTAAACCAGGATTCTTTGTCTAATTTTGAATTCATGGTG
>OX419338.1:26051379-26093879 GCA_948470475.1 Galaxea fascicularis
AAAACCCGTTGATAGTCTGGATAGTGATTCTAAAAAAAAAGGAATTTTTTGACGATTTCATTTGTGATAAAAATCATAAACCATTAATTTATTATTTTATTCAGGGGAGACATAAAAACTGCTCAGCAATATATCTCAGTCAGAGCTTTTACAAAACACCAAAAGATATAAGATTGAATTGCAGCCATTATGTTGTTTGAGTTTCTAAGCAATAATGAGAGAAATTTGATTTCAAGAGAATTGAATGTTACAAAAGATCAATATGAAAAAGCAACTAAGAAACCATATTCATTTCTATATGTTGACAAACCGAAGAAACTGGTTAAAAGGAATTTTTATGGAAATATATAATTCAATAGTATATGGGAATATTCAATGACAATGTTCATAATCCACATACAACAAATTCCAACACAACTATAAAAATAAGAGGCCCTCCTGGTGTTGGTTACAAACTAACTACAGATGGTAATTATGATATTGATAATAAACAATTGAAAAACATTAAAGATGGTACTGGTGATGCTGATGTTGTTTCCAAAAAATGGATTAAAGATCATGTGTCAGGACAGGCTGCTGATCTATCTCCTTATCTTAAAAAGGATGGTTCTGTAGCTATGACTGACAATCTTAATATGAATAATGAAAAAATAATCAATGTGTCTGAAGGTACTGAAAATGATGATGCTGTCAATAAGGTTCAAATGGAGCATTATATTAGAAATGGCGCTTTGGATATACAAGAAACAATAAATATTCGCCGAGGTGCTCTTTCCATAGATGGAATAAATAGCCGGATATCAGCAGCTGATTTGAATAAACTACTTGGATCTAATGCTAATAACATAATCTCTGGAAAAGTTCCGCTTTACAGCAATGTGGGTGAATTGTATTGTGACAAAGTTTCGATATAGTAATAAATTTGTTTTACTGAAACCGAACCAACAGTCATCAAATCAAACATTGACCACACCGAATTTAGATGGAGCTGACCGCACTTTGATGTTCACAAGCCTAAATCAGACAATATGAGATAATCAAACATTTCAAGAACCAATCATTTGTAATAAATTGACCTACACACAATTCTCATCTTACATGAAAAGACTATGTCGATTCACAAATTTCAAACGCTGCTTATTTAAAACTTAATGGTAGCAATTTCATGACTGGAAATCTCAACATCAATGAAAATCATGTGAAAAACATGCTTGACCCTATTAATGAGCAAGATGGAGTAAACAAAGGGTTCCTCGAGGCTCAGCTACAAGACTACATTAAAACCAATGGTCAAAACCCAATGACTTTCAATTTAAATATGAATAATTACAAGATTGAAAATTTGAAAGACACTGATTCTTCAAGTTCGGCTACAGAAGCAGTCAACAAAAAATATGTTGACAATAAAATAGCTGATTTCCTTAATAAAAAAATAGGTGGTGTAATTTTGGGGGCTATCAGTATGAATCAAAATGATTTGATTGGCATACCAGATAACCCAAGGTTTGGTTATTCAGCTGTAAATAGAAACTATGTCAACAATAATTTTTTAAAACTCGATGGAAGCAATCATCTATCAGCGAATTTGGATTTACAAAAGACAACAAATATAATACATGTTCCTGATAGCGTTCATGATGAAACATCAGTTGTGAATAAAAAATATGTCGATGATAAAATAAAAGGTGGACCTTCACATTCTCTAACCAACACATTCAAATACATCATGGATGATATAAATGAAATATCAACTGAATATGGTTGGATTTCAGACAAGATTGACAATCTGAGTTGGAGTTTTCATTCCAACAAAAAAGTTCTATACTTTAGAGCCACCAACGATGGATCAAATAATTATCGATACAGGATGGGAATTCAATTAGGTAGTGCAAGTGATAAGAATCATACTGTTTGTATTGAGCAGTCTTTCACAGATGAAACATTATGGAATAAGGCTCAAATAACTATCACAGGGACTGGTGTTTCAATACCACACAACCAAACTACCAAATTCCATTACAATATAGGCAGTGCTGAATATTATTACACCAAAACAATTATACAGGTCAAAAAATTAACAGCCGTCAGTCACTTTCTATACTACACAACCCATATTGACAGCGTCACTCCTCCAACACCAAATAAATTACCACTACATTTGGTAGTTTATGGTATTGATAGTTACCTGAATGATGTAGACAGCAGTGTTTACAACTTAGTACGATTCAAAATTGTTGGTGATAAGATCCAAATGCAAGAAGACATCGATATGAATAACAAAAAAATAATCAATGTCGCTAATGGCGTCAATAATAATGATGCCGTAAATAAAAAACAGATGGAAGACCATGTACAGTCAAATTCTGGATCTGTCAATTTACCTGCTGCAATACAGGGAATACGTTTCAATAATATAACTAACGGAAAAGTTCCTGTTTACGGTGATAGCGGTTCATTATATTGTGATCGTATAAAATTTAGATTTTCAAATAAATATATTTTTGTAAGACCGCATAATCAATTTGGAAATGCAACACTTTATACTCCCAATTTGAATGGGCAAGATGCTTACATTTCAACTCATAAACACGTCAATCAAAGACAAAGGAAAATCAGAGGTTATATCAAAATAGGTGAACAATAAAATATGTCACATTCGGAAATGAATCAACGATTTTCTTCGACAGAAATATCCGAATTGAAAACATCAAATTTTATATAAAAAAAAATAGATTGCTCACTTATGAGGAAATTACATATTCAATTTTTTCAAATACATCAAACACCTCATGAACTGTTCGTCCAGGAGCTAGATTAATGACAGACACAATAAATTCAAATTATAGATCAGGTATATTTTACTTGAAATATTCCACAGTTGCAACTGAAAACACACATGTCTTAATAACGTACTATGAACAATGGTAATGCATTACGAATATGTACCTCAATTAATATAATTGAATAATATATGGGAATATTAAATGATAACACCAATAATCCACATTCAACTACAAGCATTATATCTAGAGTAAATAACAGCATCAATCTGAATGATTTATATTCCAAAAAAGAGATTGATACCATACTTCTAACAAAATCAAGCAAAGGAGATACTATTAAAATAAGAGATGGAACACATGCAATGAGTGGTAATCTAAATATGACATCATTCACAATTGTAAATCTTGAAGAACCAACAGTTAATAAAGACGCAGTTCATAAAAAATATGTTGACAATAAAATAACATCATTGGAATATGTATATTTGAATAAAACATCTGGTGGAGTAGTTAATGAAAATATAAATATGAATGATAATGAGATAAAAATCTGCAATTTACTCCATCAGACAATAATTCAGCAATCAGTCTTGGTTATCTTAGATCATTTGCCTATCAATCATTGAGTGAAACCCTTTTGTGGGAATATTACACTACTTGGGCATCATGTATCTATAAAGTAGATCGACCACTCCCAACTGAAGCAGCATATAATAGTTCAACAAGAAGAGTATCATCATTATATGATCAAACATTATTTGAAAATCATGCAAATCAAACAAATTCTTCTTTTCAACCATTAATTTGTCTACAATCAGAAAAAAATAATAACAGATATTTTTTAAAATTTAATGTAGATGAAAGAATGTTGAGTAATATTAATTTAAATCCTTTAGGTGGTGAACAGGATATCATTAATGTAGTAATTGTATATAGAATGAATATACTTTTAATAGATCTGCAATAGTTAGAAAATAATGGTTTATTTGGTCAGGATAATGGTGGATATGATAAATCATTATATTTTTCTCCTTCTGGTCATTTATTTGCATGTGGAGCAATAAATGATCTTGTAGCTATTGGTCAAGGAAATGTAACAACACCTGCTAATGATATAATTACACCTCATGCAAATTATCAATCAAAAGCAAATGCTGGAGAATGAAATAAATGGATATGTTTATCTATCCATTGGGATGTTCCTGCAGGAACTAAGAAATCTGAAATATGGTGTAATGGTAAAAAATTACTTAATTTCACATCAAGAAAATCTGCTGGATCAAACCAAATGACATTTGGAGATATAGATCCAAATGGTGCTATACCATTAAAAGGAGATATTGCATTTTATGTTGTATATAAAAACCATAATATGACAGAAACAGAAATAAATCTTCATCATTATGTACTATGTAGATGGTATACCATTGATCATGATACAATCGTTCTGAATTAAATAATGTGACAATATATTATAATTTATGATACAAAACATAAAAAATATATTAAAAGATTTTTTCTTGAAACAAAAGAAAAACATCCGGATATTCATGACGTCATATTAAAATCAGCTTTGGTGTATCAATATCTATATCATAAACATTTTAATAAAATTATAACAATAACTGAAGAACTTGAATTGAATGACAATGAAATTGGTCTCATTGGTCCAGGTGATGGATGGTTGACAAATCTTTTTGAAATTATGTTTGGATGGTCTAAAACACTTCATTCACACAGTATATTGCACGATGCCTTTGGTCGATTTTTTCATAATCACTCACTTGATCGAGGATATTTATATGCTATTCCAGAACACCGAACAAATTACTTTTTTAGAAGTAATCTTCTATGTGGACAAATATCAGGAATAATATATTGTATCCATAAAAAAGTGATTATATAAACCATATATATGAGTAAAACTAAAAAGAAAACATTTGACTGGAATCATACTTCAGACAAATTAGCGCAAGAACAGGTTGAAGAACTAAAAACATATTACCGTACTTATCACCGAGAATGTTGGGCATATAAAAAAGCTATAAAAAGATTAAAAAAATGGAGATTATTTGGTAATTCCATTTCAATTATTTTTGCATCTGGAGGTATTGTATCATCTGTTGCTACTGGCGGTATTGCTCTTGTAGCCGTCAGTACAGGCGCACTTTTGATACAAGGATGGATGAAATACAAAGATCTGGACCTCAAACTATATCTCTGTATTTATGCATATCAAAGTTATCAACACCTTTTGATATCAATAAAAGATAAAATGAGAAGCGGAGATTACAAACCTTTCGTTTTGTTTACAACCATGAAAAATATTGATAATTATGTTTGTGATAACAGTCCATTCATTGATAATTTTTTTGCAAAATATGATGAATTATTTACAGATTGATTAACTTTTTAAGATCATTCCAATAATCATCATAAAATTTCAATGTAATTGCACTTTTTGTGATTTCTATATTTTTATAATCAATTTTCAACATATCAAATATCTGTTTCAACATGTATTTGATTGAAATTATTCTTCTTCTATTGTGATTTAATTTTGGAATGACTTTATTAATTTTATCAAATATTTTCAATCTGTCTGAATGTTGAAGCTGTATATTGTTTTGACCACAAATATCAATCAGAATATTATTTAGATGAGATTTTCTAATGTATATAGATTTTTTTCTTATTTTGTATTTATTTTCATTGAAATTAATATACTCTTTATGAAAATTATAATATGGTATAATTCCACAATTTTTACAAACATTCATACCATGGTTATTTATAATCTCTTGTTTATTACAGCATGACTCAACAACTCTTACAACATTTTCAATATCTACTAATTGTTGATCGCAAAAAGGACATATAGTCTCTTCCATATTTTTTAATTCATTGTGAATTACTGAATTACAACTCATTTTATATTATTATACAGTACCGTGCAAATGTAAGTTGACAGTCCCTCGAAGCTCGAACTTCGAGACTCCATCCTCGATCCTTGAAGCTTTCAAGTATCGAGGTTCAAGTCGAGTGCATCAAGTATCGAGTCAAGCGCTTCAAGTTGCGAGACAAGAAACAAAGAACTTTTTGCGTGATTAGTTTTTCACACGTCTTGTCCGAGAGTCCACAGTTTCATTTCGTTTGACAGTAACCAACTTTCACTTGTTAACATGAAGCTTTTGATGTGTATGTACTGTAAATGAATGGCCATGTTGGAATTTTCTCGATTCCTTGCCGATTATAACTACCAAAAATGTTGTGTGTCTTCAGTTCATGAAATGCTGTTTTCGAAGTTCTGATTCGAAAGATTCAAATACAATCATTCGTAATTATTTAAGCGAGGGTATTTCAGAAGCGATCTGTTACATTCTCATTGTTACATCTGTAATTAAAACAGCCGGCAAAAAGGCCGCAATTGTGTAGTTTATTTCTGCTCTTTTTTTCAAACTGGATTTAATGAACAAGTAACCCAGTCATCTGTCGGAAGAAAACATGGTTACAATCCGAAATCAGTCGACAGAAAATGTAAAAAAAGCAAAGATGATGTTGAAATTATTTATGCAAATTTGTGATGCTTCACTGAATGTATAAACATTCGCGATAGCTGTCCAAGTTACCACAAAGAAAGAGACAACAACAACAAAACTTTATTTTCACCCCATAATTACTACAAGGAAAATATATATATATATATATACACAGCAAATGATAGGGGTGCTGGCTGCCCGAAATAACCTAAAAGTTAAAAATGCAAGGCAGCCAGTTGAAAGAAAAGATATTTAACTGTTGAGGTTAGGGACACAAGAACAAACAGACATAGATACACACAAAAATAGAGATAAACAGAGTTAAGTAAACTACCAGTATATTAAAATGACTAATAAATAAAAATTCTTACATTGCAAAACAGTATTATTTCTTATCTTAGAATTGCAAAATCGATGTACAGATGTCTAGTAATCTTTGATAAAGTGCTGTTTCATCTTCTTTTTAAATAAAGACAAAGGAGATGATTTAATATCTTCATCAATGGAATTCCATACTGATGGTCCTTGAAATCTAATATTGAATATTCCATAATTTGTTCTTGCTTTTGGGAGATATAAATAAGACTGTTTTGCAGCAAGCCTAGTATTATAGTTATGAATCTGTGTTATTCTAGTGAAAAAAAGAAATAAAAACAGATGGTAATAATTTATTGTGATATTTGTACATAAAGATGGCTAAATAAAAAGTTACTAGGTCCAAAAATTTTATAATTTCAAGAGATTTAAACAAAGGACTAGAGTGCTCATCAAATCTAGAGAAGGTAATTATTCGCACTGCCTTTATTTGTAAAATGAAAATTGGCTGAAGAGTGGTCTTATAGGTATTTCCCCAGATAATTATTCCATACGTCAAAAAAGGATATATAAGGGCATAATATAAGCTTAATAAAATATCTAGGCCAACATAATATCGAAGTTTGGAGAGGATACCAATGCCTCTTCTAATTTTCTTAACAATACATTCAACCTGATCCTTCCAGTTTAAATTTGAATCAATTAGGATGCCCAGATACCTTATACAGAATTCTCGCTTAAGTTGCTTTTTATTTATAGCCAGATTGAAATTATGAGATTGTAACTTCTTTTGAGGTGGATGGAAAATCACAAAATTTGACTTTTCTATATTAAGTGATAGCTTGTTAGCACAGAGCCATATGTGAATATTATTTAACTCAACATTTATGTTTGTTTCTAGAATAGAAAGAGATTTGCTTTTATAAAACAGATTTGCATCATCTGCAAAAAGATGAAAATCAAAGATATCTGAGCAACAGTGAAAATAATTTACATACAATAAAAATAACAATGGACCAAGTACCGATCCCTGCGCGATTCCACAACTTACATTGCATTTAGTGGATGTTGCATTATTAACAGTAACAACTTGTTGTCAGTCACTGAGATAGGAAATAAACCAGTCTTTACCAATACCTCGAATACCATAATACTCTAATTTATTAATCAAAATCTGATGATTGACAGTATCAAATGCTTTGGTAAAATCAAGGAATATACCACAGGAGTAGCTTCGGTCATCAATTGCTTTCTGAATTTTATCAATTATGCAAAGAATTGCATGGTCTGTACTATGCTTAGCTCTGAAACCATATTGACTTTCAAATAGGATTTTGTTTTTTTCTAAGAATTTAATTAATCTGTTATATACAAGTTAATTTTTCTAAGAGCTTACTAAAGACAGAAATGAGGGAGATAGGGCGGTAATTGCACAAGCAAGACTGTGATCCTTTTTTGAACACAGGTATGATGTTTGCTATTTTGAAGTCACTGGGAACAACGCCTGTTGAAAGGGAAGCATTGAAGACAATCTCCAGTGGCTTGGATATATAGGTTTTTAGCATTTTTAGTATGTCAACTGGAATGCTAGATGGTCCTAGAGACTTAGCAGTTTTTAGCTGAGATATTTCAGTTTCAATTTCACTGCATGTGGTGGGAAAAATATAAAAACTATTGCATATTGGATTATTTAAATATACCATTGGGCTGTTGGGTGCACTTGGTATTTCATTTTCTAATTTCTAATTTCTCGATTCTTGAGTTGAGAGGACTGAGTTTGTCGTCTAAAATTTTGGCAAATTGGTCGCAATTAATAGTCATCATACTGGTAGACACTCACAATATTAAACAAATAGGCTAAATCACACGTTACAAAACACGAAACTGTAATTCACGACAATTTCTTCAAGAGCGAAGGAAAGGACAGCCATCTTGTCCGCTGACCGCTGACTTATAGCGAATGATCAGGTTTCATGGTTTCTTGCTGATTGCTGAAAATGTTGTGTGCTTTTAATCAAGGAAATGCTGTTTTCAAAGTTTTGATTCAAAAGATTTGACAACAGCGAGGAATGGATGTGTTTACAAAAATAACACACGCCGAAGAAAGACTGCGGCGAAACAGATTTATTGAACATTCCATGCCGTTGATCAGTATGGTTTCAGTTGAACGTTCTACCAAACTGAGAAGAGACTACATGCGAGAGCCATGCGATAATCACTTTTGTTCTCTCCTATTGTTTGAGGTTCGAGAAATTAATTGTTTCCTCGAAAGCTGCCATCGAGATCCTCGAAAAATTCCTCGAGTGTCTCGAAACTCGATCCTTGAACCTCGATCCTCGATAGCTTCAAGGATCGAGGATCGAGTTTTGAGTCGAGACTGTCAGTTTGCACAGTACTGTATGAGATATTATTTCATGTTACTACAACATGACGTCATGGCACAGCTGTGCCGGCTAATATTTCATTAATTTAAAAAATATATAGATTTCCAAAAATTAATTAACTATAGATTATTTAAAAATTGATTCAAAAATTGATTAACCATAACATGGAAAGTAGTTATGAGCTTAATAAAGTGTCATTGTCCTTTTTTTCGATGACTCATTTTACAGGGGGTTTCCCTATTTTTCCAAGAATGTCACGCTTGGTGATTTTTCCGAGAAAGTCACGCATAGGGGTCAAATGCATTTTTAAAAAAAATAGCTTGCTAAAATTTTGTTAGCCATCAAATGGAAAAGTAGTATAAGGTTGGGTTGGTATCGAGTATAAAAAGATATAGATTGCGAAAATTAACTATATATTATTCAAAAATTGATTAACCAAAACATGGAAAGTAGCATTTGGTTGAGTTGGTATTGAACATAAAAAGATATAGATTACTAAAATTTTGTTAGTCATCAAATGGAAAAGGTTGGGTTGGTATTGAGCACAAAAAACCCATAAAATATAAAAATGTGCTCGTACCCCCAAGTATATAATTAAAAAATATTCATGTGTTGGTATTGAATGTTGGAAAATGTGCTCGTGCCCCTAAGTATATAATTTGGGTTGGTATTGAGCAAAAAAACCCATAAAATATAAAAATGTGCTCGCACCCCCATTCTAGATACTACTCAGCTCACAGAGACGAATAACCTGTCTGAAATGCTCAATTTTGTTACAAAAGTGCTTATATGATGTGCTGTTTGTTTACAAGTTATTTCTGTGATTTATTTGAAGTTCCTAAAATTTTGGCGAGCATGAAGTTCTAGTGTCCGTCAGAGATGATTGAAAACAGCTGTATGCATGTTTGGTATCGTGTAATTTTATTTGAATAGCCACAATCATGCTATTTAAAATCTTCATTGACACAACAACAAAAAGCAGACAATGAGCAAACTCATACATATTAATGAGTCTTTCTGCATATGTGTAGAGACGCATGCTCAATTTTTTAGACTCTGAAAGATTTGTCAAGACAAGTTTGATTCATTCATATAACACGAGGGCTGCATCTTGTGCCAAATATCATATTCAATTTTCTCGTTTAAATCAACAGCGGAACTCTTAATCATGCTTTGGTGCGAAAGCGTGGAATTGTCTCCCATCGCAAGTATGTAATTTACCTAAACTGGCGTTCAAGAAATCAATTCACAAAGCTTTATTTGCAGTTTTAGAAGGCAAGGAGGATTATATTGAGGCACCTTATTTACTATCCAAAATTAATTTATATTTTACATAACTTTTGTAACATATCACTGTTAATCTCTTTGCCTGTTTAGTTTGTTTAGGTTATCAAGCTACCTTTTACCAATCAATTGTGTAACCATATTTATCCCCGGATGCTAATGATTGTCTTTTTTATTTATAATTTATTCCTGTCATGGTCCATAGTCCATTATTTGAAGCTTACAAATTGGTTTATTTTCTTCTTTTCTTTTTCTTCCTGCACAACTTGCCTTGACTAGCTTAAGCTAAATGCGAGTTGTACATGTTGTTTTAGATTGTTAAATATTAATTAACAAATTATTGGACGAGGTTGAGCAAAATATCGTGATTTGTCAGTGGCGAGCAGATCAATTATTTGCCGAAGCCTTAGGCTGAGGCAAATAACTGATCTGTGAGACACTGGCAAATCACAATATTTTGCAATAACCGAGTTAAATAATTGTTCTATCATTCGATCACCTAGTTTGTTTTGATACTTTTTTTTTTTGGGAAGCGGTAAGCGTGCGCTTCTGGCAGAAATCAATTGGTTTCCTTCTCAGTTAAATAATTTATTCTAGCGTGGTTACAATTGCGCATGAGCAAAATATTATTTGCAGCAAAAACACATTTAGACGATATCACCCATGAGCAGATCATTATTTGTAGGCAGTTATTTGCAGGTCACGTGGTGGGCTCTCAGCCAATGAAAAGGGGGGAAAATATCCATCGAATGATAATAAAGTTTATTTGTTGTTGTTTGTTAACGCATTTTGCGTATGCGTGTTTTTTGCGTATAATTTTGGTTCGCTTATCTTCAAGCTGCACTGCATACTTGTAAACTTTTTGTTGTGTGCGTGCACCAATATCCTTGGAAGCTTTTCAACAATTTCTCAAATTCTCTGAGGCATGATCACCTTATGAAATTACAGCTGTAGTACAATACCTGTCAGGGAGAGGAGGTCCTCTTCGTGGTTCTGAAGGAGGGCCTCGACGTGGTCCATGACTAGGAGGAGGCATGGTGTCTCTACCACGGTAAGATGGGGGGCCATCTCTAGGCCTATAATAGCAACAGTATATATTAAGGAGGTACACTCACTTAAATTAATATTTTAACCAAACAAACTACTTTTTCCCCAGTCTCTCCTGTTTTAAACATTGATTTCCCAGAAACTCCATTTTTGCTGTCTAGCAAGCAGGATCAAAGGAGTGTAGTGCAGTTGCTCATGGTCCACACATTTGCTTGAAAGCTAAGATGAGTTACAATGTTTGATTATTTTGCTTCCCAGGTGGACTGCAAGAAAAAAATCAATCCCATAATATCATGGTCTCTTTTGTGAACTTAAAGTCAATTAGCAGTTTTGAAAAGACTAAGCAACTGCAATACTATTAACACTAACTACATGTATAAGGGCAATATGAAACTGTCTGGAGCAAATTTAAGCAGTTGGTTTCTCTTGTACTGCAGAAAATTCCAAGTGCTTGCAGAACAAAATTAATTAAGAGTTGCAGCTTCATTCATTTGGTACTTGGGATTTCTTCAACCAAGTTCTTTATTCATAACTTAACGGTTAACAAACCCGCTTGGAGGGCCATGCTGCGGAGGTGGTCCCCTGAAGGGTGGGCCACGTGGGGGAGGGCCATGCCCTCTGTCTGAGAATCCACCCCTGAAGCCACCTCTTCCTCCTCTCCCTCCTCCTCTTGGAGCAGTGGAATCTTTGTCTTTGGTGTACTCCAAGGTCATCTCATGGTTGAAGAATTTCTAGGAGACAACAAATAAACGGTCAAATCAAATGCATGTTACCAACAATCTATATTTTCAAGTCATTAAGTTTTGAAGCAAGCATAACATCCACAACTTCACTTCTAACATCTAAAAGCCATGTAAATAATGAAGGCCCAAATGGCCCGAGTTTCTAAGGGGGTCTGAGGATATGCTTCCCAAGTACACTTTTAAAATGAAACCCTCTAGACAAAGAAGGTGGTGATTTTCGCCAGTTGCCAGCTTCTGATGAAACCCCTGAATACTGGTCCCTAATCACATGCTCAGATCTACCTGCAGTGAAGTGTAAAAATAAGCAGCCCAAAATATGCGGTTGACATGCGTCTTCCCAAGATGCGCATACCCATCTGTGTATTGACACATGCATGAAATGCACGTCAACACCAAGGCTCATTAGTATGTATGAGCTGCAGTCTGTGACAAAAGGCCTTGAGACAGCACACAATACACAGATTTGGTACCTTGGGCTGCTGTCCCTGCCCTCTAAATGTTGTTTTCTCGCAATGCCCTTCACAAATCTTGTGACCCAACATTGTGCGAGGGCAGGGGAGCGAGATGTTCCTCAACCTTGTTGTCTCAGACTGTAGCTCAATGTTTCTTGTACTGTTGTTTTATTGCTATTTTGATTGGGCTTTTAATTCATTACAAAGGCTATCAAAACATCTTGTAGAAATACGTCAAAATCCCATCTTGTGGAATACTTCAACAGCGTTCTTGATTTATCAAAACAGAACCAACATAAAAAGATGAAAATGTCGTAAACATTTGTCGATAGCAGATTTGTGTCATGTGTTATGCAACCAGAATGATTGCTATCATGTTTCATTCTATCACATTTCACACCACAACATTTAGCACATTTGGCGGTGTTTCGATATCACTACAGTATTTCAAGATTTCTTTGCCGGCATGAAAACAAGCATTGTTTACCTTTTTCCTACATTGTCAATTCTAACCAACAGCACTTATTCTGGGCCAAACTAGAAAGCGGTTGAACTGAAGGCAAAGAAATCTTGCAATGCAGATTTAATTAATTGGTACAACATTGTCCACTTTCCTTAAAATGGAAATCAACTACTACAAAGATTTTAAAAAGATACCTTGCCACAGTCCCCTGCCATAGACGTCATAGCCTCTTTGGCATCTTCCTCATTTGTAAATGTCACATACCCAAAACCACGGCTCTTATGGGTCTCCCGGTCTGTGACAATTATTGCTGCAAATAAACAAACAAACAAACTCAAGTCAGTTTTGAAATCTAGGTACAAACTTTATGAGGTGTGTAAAGGTCTTTAAGGGAATGTGAAAACAGATTTCTACAGTGCAATTACCAATCAGGAGAGGGTCCTTGGAAAGATCTCCACATAGCCCCACACATGTATTAATCCAGTTAAACCCCTATAAGTGGCCACCCTTGGGGAAATGAAAAGTGGCCGCTTAACAGAGGTAAAAAACAATAGAAGAACCATCATCAGGACTTAGAGTACTGCCTGCCTAATAGGGGCACCCTAATAGATTATACATGCATCACTGTCATATTAACCCTGTTCCAAAAATGAAAAGAGTTTGAGTAAGAAAATGCATATATAAATAATGTACATGTATGGGGCTGTGCAGAAATCTTGCCAAGTCTTTTGAACTACTGAAAAGATGTTACGGTAACCAAGATAAAGGAATCGTTTGCCTGTCAATAATTTTTTGGTATACAGAGTTTTGTTTTTCTGACTTTTTTCTGTCCACTGGAAGGGTTGGACAGACAATCTGACCCCACCAGCAATGCTGATTCTACTTATCATGCTAAAATAAAGTTCTCAGAGTCAGTCAGTTACTTACATGTACCCCACATTACTGTTCAGCAGAAAGGACATTATTAAGGACATAAAATTATCTTGAGTCAAGTAATCTGGTCAATTTGGATGACACAGCCTAAACATGCTTACATACTTGGACAAACATGTAATTAACTTCTTTATTATGCCCATTTTGAAATCAATTGTCATTTATGAAAACTGATTGGCTCCCAACAGTGCAATTTATTCCCAAATTGCACGATTTTTTGCTCTAAATCAAATCCTTTTTTTAAGCCCATCAAAATTCAAAACTGGTTTTCCTAAAGTGAACATTAAATAAATATTAATATTGACAAAACACTGTGTGATTTAAAAATGGGTCTAATAAAGTGGTAATTGAACTTCGTGTCATGCAATTTTGGTCTAAAATCATACTTGTGATTTCAGACCAAATTGCACTCCACTTAGTTCAATTGCTATTATATATCTTCATCTTTTCAGCCAACACTGCTGCTTGCAACTGCTAACGAAAAAATCCCTAACCTTCTCTTCTTGGATACTGCTTGCAACTGCTAACGAAAAAATCCCTAACCATCTCTTCTTGGATACACATTTTACTCGTAGTACTTTTCAATAGAAACTACTAGTTTTAAAGGTGAGTAGCAAGCTTAAACGTACACCGCGACGGAACTGTACTGGTGTACAGATCGAAGTCATAGAAAGGTCTTCAATTAACACTAGCCCTCTCAAACTCAAACAGCCTTCCGTAAGTTAACTTCGACCAAACACAAACTGGCTACATGTACTTAGAAATAATCATTGTAAGACTTAACGAGAAAACATTTGTTTAGAACAAAAAACAGTCCCTAGTAGCGGAAATACAGGACAACCTTTCCATTTACACGAAAAACACGGAAATTCTGGTTGGAAAATCAAATGGTACATACCATTCCATTTGGAACGTTTCAGAAATAATGGACCATCGACTTAATCAATGCACTTTTTCTGTTCTCTCTTAGCTTCCCAACTGATACTAGTACATTTTGTGGCTTATCCATTTTGTATTTGAACGAGCTGCAGCATTGAACATTTAAACCTAAAATTTCCACCCGGATGGATCCTGTAAATGGAAAGCGCCCCAAACGGGAAAATACATCTCTCAAAGCTTTCTCGTCCACCTTCGGAGGAAGGCCTCCCACAAAGAGTTTCCGTCCAACAAAACCACCTCTCATTTCGAATTAAAAGAGTACTCTTCTGGAAAATACAATCTCCAAGAAACGCCGCTTCGCTTCCAAATACCTCTCTAATCGGCCAGACGCCGCCGCAGTGTTCGGTAGTCAGACTTCGCCATCCGTCAAAAGGAGGTCCAGTCGGAACTTCTTCCGATGACGGAATCCGAGGTCACCCGAGTCGCCTTCGTGTTGCTGGCTTAAAATTAGCTTTGTGCGAGCCCGTCGCCTAATAAACCGTTGTAGAAAAGTTATAAATCTATTTGTAACCAAAGAATACGTCCAAGCTGAAGAAAAAAAAAATTGTGTTTCTCTTGGCTGGGAACTAAACTTTAACAAGATCTCAGAAACCTACCTTTCATGGATGGCTGATTACAACTACAACGGCGCGACATCGCTTGGCAATCCCTCAAAAGGAGGTTGTCAAAGAACCGGAAATTGAAAGGTTCAACAGGCAAACCAACAGTCAAAATCGCTATGTATATTCAAAACAGTTTTAATAGCTAAATAAATGCCATTCCTTGAGGTCAGAAAGACTTTTCCTTAGGAAACCCGTGCTCTGTTCTTTTCAGTAATTCACATTATTTTGAAGATGATTTCGTTCTGCAGTCTTTACAATACAATTTTCCCAGGTCTTTTAATATAATAAAAGAATACGTCTAATGAAAGATCGGTAATGGGTGATTGAATTCCCACGACAAAGGGCCCAAACAAGGATCCCCCAAACAAAGCCGGGAAACTGGCGGGGAAATTCGTCTTCTAGCTTGTTGTTCGCCGGGGTTGTCCGCTTCCCAATTTCAAAGCAAGCAGGTATATGCGAGTAATATTATCAGCCACGCTGTGTCTGGACGCATTGAGAGATTTCGTAGGACACTGGGATAGCAAAGGAATCTAGTTTAAAAGCAGTAAGTTCATTGTTTGATGAGAAACTGTCAGAGAGGTCGGGTCTTGTGAAGGATGTCAAAGCCGCAGCTGCAGAGTCAATTCTCAAACAAAGGATTTGGGAATACAGGTAAGGGGCTTCCTATTGTCTTCATGATAACGTGCAACTACTGATGTGGCAAATCAAGGGGACCTTGCGCTCCTGGAATACAAACTCCGAGGAATATAGAAATATAGCGCTCCACGATAAGACTGATAAACATGCGTATATCTATATGTACGTTGATAAATCGGGCCAACTCAGGCTTCAAATTCTTATACAGCAGAATGTAATTGTTTAAATAAAATATAAATTATTTTTTAACTAAACCCGCCACTACACACAGACGCAACGATTGGGATCAGGCAGTCTTTATTTACAAGGTTAACAACAAATAGATATAGAATATAATCCTTATACACTAACGAACACTAATAAATCAATGGTAGACAATCAGATATGAAATACAACACAAGACTGCCTATAGATATAGGAAGTGGGTGGGTGGGCAAACTCTTTGCCTACGCGGAGCTAAAAAATTGTTCTACTTTGCGGATAGCGTGCTGGAACGAATAACGTGACTACAGCTAGATTACAGTTGATATGTACAGTTGAGGTACAATATGTAATTGTGCTAATAAGCTACGATGATTGGTTGTTGCACATCTCATGACTACGGCTGCATATTTATGTATTATACATCATTATACCTTTGCTTATCAATGCATCCAGTGTTGTAGTAAGAACGCTAAAGAATGCTAGCTATCAGACCCCTGATCCCCCTGGTTTGGTCTAGATTTATATTAATAACAAGTTATCAATATCCACAATAATTATGTTGACTCCGACGAGGGAAATAAGACGTATCTTTACTTAGTGACAATAATGTGAGGTAGGAGTTGGGTGGTTGATTTCACAAGTCCGAGTGAACTGCAGGATCAAGTTAATGGTAATAAGGTCGCTTGCTTCAAAATGTAGTAAAATGCTTCTACATAGGTTTTCTGTCTATTAACAGATATTAATTCGCACAAGAACAAAGTGTTATGGGAAGACGATAGCCTGTGTTTTGACCACATTCTATTTCTTGTGGTAAACCAGAAAGTGTACGACTGTCAGCATGGTGTGGACAGACATGTGAGAGAGAAAAAAAGAAATCAAACGGTTAGTTTATTTGTCATATCGATTTTCCAACCTTCGCTTGTACTTCCGCTTGACATGTTCATGTGTTTTTCCTGTAGGGTGGTGACCATGCTTATCGAAAAAATGGAGCTGGCAAACTTCTTCAAGAATCTAGAAAGCTCAATTGTCCTGCACAAGTACATTTGAGAGAGATCATCAAATTCCCAGAGTACAAGGTAAATGCCAACAACAGTTATTACGGTGGATTATAGAAATAACCTAATAGAATTAACCTCTAGTTAAGCCCAAGGTGTTTTCGTTCTTTCATGTTATTGATACCAGAAAAGACAGAGTGGCGTTGTAAGAGTCAGTCCACGAAGCTACGACAGGCCATAGAAGAAGGCACAACAAAATATGAAAGATGGATCCATGTACGTCTTCCATCGGTCGATGAACATACGGTTCACCCAACTGGAGACGTAAGCTTCTTAAACTTTTAAACTTTTATCTGTTCACGGGTTTTGGTTATAATTTGCATGTGGGCAGTGTTTTTTACTTGTAGCACTTGAATATGTTTTTTCATCCGAAAATATTTTGCAAATATTGTTTCTTTTTATTTATTATTCTTTTGTTGGCCGGCGGTCTTCGTTCCTGTTCGGAGGCCAATTTGCACCACTGAAAAAAATATAGACATGCAAATAAAGCCATTGATGCTATTATGAAAGAGTCAGTGCAGCCGTAGAATCTGTTCAATGCAACCAACTATGATGCAACAGCTAGTATACCATTAGTTTAAGTCATGTTAGAATATATTCCTGAAAATAAAACTGCAGGTTAAGTGGCCGAAAGGCAAATGCAAAATGTGTTCGGCATATATCTCACGGTTTATATGTCTCCTTGCTTTGAAACTGGGAAGCGAACATTTCCCGCCAGCTTCCCGGCTTTGTTTACCCTTTGTCGTGTTCAATCATCCATAACCGACCTTTCAATTTCCGGTTCTTTGACAACCTCCTTTTGAGGGATTGCCAAGCGATGTCGCGCCGTTGTTGTTGTAATCAGCCATCCATGAAAGGGAGGTTTCCGAGATCTTGTTAAAGTTTAGTTCCCAGCCAAGAGAAACGCAATTTTTTATTCAGATTAGACGTATTCTTTGGTTACAAATAGATTTATAACGTTTCTACAACGGTTTGTTAGGCGACGGGCTCGCACAAAGCTAATTTTAAGCCAACTACACGAAGGCGACTCGGGTGACCTCGGATTCCGTCATCGGAAGAAGTTCCGACTGGACCTCCTTTTGACGGATGGCGAAGTCCGACTACCGCAGTGTTCACTTCATGCAAGCAAACATGTGGTGAACGCTTGTTGCGATGAGTGTTCTGATTGGCCGACAAAAAGCCAATCGCAAAGGCCAGGCGGTGTTGGACACGGTTCACGTGACATTATTCGACCAATCATTTTGTCGCCTTTGCAGAAGCAATGGCGGACACTTTCGTCTCGGAATGTCAAGAATGGTTCATCGTCTTCGACCGATTTCCACATTGATGTAAAGAAAGAAAGGAATATTTTCTGGGAGCTTCAAGTTTAATGTATGGGCCAGTTATTGCTCAAGTTTTAAATCCAGGTAAGCATTTTTTGTATTAAAACTAGTCGATGGAAATCTTGTTGAATTGAAAACGGTTGTCACGCACATGCGTTTGACATGGACAATCATTTGTTCGGTTTTCGACAATCAAGGGTCAGTATCGGGGATTATTTTTGCACAGAACTTTAGTTCGATAGTTGATCTTTAAGAAACGTACGGCGGGCCCAGGTGGGCCCCGCCATTTTAACGATGAAAATCTGCCTTGAAGTTTGGGCTTTTTCGTAATTTGTCACATATTCTCCTCAATTTCACGGCATTTCGCGGGAGTTGATGGTGTGATTCCTGTAGACGTTTTATTACTATAAGAGTAAAATTTGTTGACCCCAGTTTGTTGTATTATGTTGTAATGCTTTCCTGCTATTTGTTTTTAGTGTTTATGTGATCCAGTTCTTCGGCATGTCCTCAAAGCGGCCTTTTGGCCCTCCAAGTGGAGGCACTCCCAACTAACCGCCAAAGAAATGCACATATACACTGTATGCAGATCATCCATACACGGATGCTTTGACCAAGAAAAATCAACTGTAACAATATTTTGACAGGCTACTGAATGGTTTTACTAGCTCTTAAAACTTGGGATGGCTATTCCCCTTCAAATGCAAGTTGCAATGTCATAAAATACCCTGATTTGGCCCATGCTGTTCAAAATTTCATGTCATGAACAGAAGCGTGCTGTAGCCTGCCTTGTTGGATAAGTGGATGTATAAATTTAAGTCCATAGTCAATAAAAACACTAATGGCATTCGCATTAAACACATTGTCTGGTTTAATATGTGTGCAACCCCCATAACCTTAAATGGGAGGGTATGTAGCACTAAGGCCTCCTGAGTCTCTCCTGTCTGACTCAGGGTCTCCCTCATCATCACTGTCTCCCATACTTTGTTCCTTTAAGCAATCAACCTCACATGAGGAAATGTAAACAGATTCAACAGTTCTATTGTCATTTATTTTTCATTTTCATCTCAAGAAAGCATGATGCGGTCAAGGTTCCATAAACATGTCTCTAACTGGAGAAGTCCAGATTTCATTGCATGCTTTGAAAATCATAATAGCCTTTTGTAGAACTCCATTCTGTCTGGCTGATTTCGTCTTCCTCTGCTCAATAGTCAAAAGTGGAAAACATGGAACAGTCCATAGCAATGTTCCTTGTTCCACACTGATGATGACCTTCAGTTGAACAATTGCATTGGTACAGTCAATATGAGGTACAATGGGAGGTGCTGTTGTGTCAGCTTCTGGCAAAATAATGAACATAAAATGTAGCTACAGTGATATTAAAATCATTACTTGATCACCATTTTGTTGACAACAACACTTCGGTCCATTGAATAATTTTCAACAAGAGTTACTTGAAATTTACTAGTTCTATTTATGCCCATAAACCTGCAATAAAAAAATTAACCTTATTTACTTCCATGCGCAGTCTCCAAGAAAAAAAAAACATTTCTGGCACCCAAGCCGGTTTATACATTTACACCCCCTGTACATTTAATAGATAAACTGAGTTTTTATTTTCGAAATTTTGTTCACCTGGAATTTAAGTGTGTCATAGCCAGGTCAACAAATTTAATATGGGGTACAGCCTTACTAATTTCAGGAATAATGAGTTTGCCCAATACATGCCCACATGCTTACAAAAAAACCAGCAAGTCAGAATCCTCTGATATCACAAAATCAGTGAAGCCTTCCAAGTTCAGGAACTACACACTGAATTTTCTTCTCCCTGCAAGCCTAATTAAGAAAAGAATAACCTCAGCAACAATGGAAAAATACCAATGCAAATACATTACATCAAAACAGAATGATGAAATACATTTTTCTGGCATGCATTTACTCAAATTCAAGGCAATGCAATGAATTATGCTTCAATATGTATAAACTTAGCTTACAGTTAAATCATAGAAGTAATGACAATAACCTCTCAAATAATTAATGCATGTGTAAGATATTAAACTTACTCAAAAAAGGCAACATTGAGTCTGTCAGTTCTTTAGAGAGTTACCCCAATACAACTAAAACTTATGCATACCTCAAACACCTTCAGGGCCATTTCACTTGTTACATCCAACAAAAAAATCCTTCCCTTGTCTTTCTCTCCTTGTCTCCAAAGGGCCAACCCTTGACTGGCAGACTCGTCACGATTCCTTTTGATTAGAAAATACAGCGACTGAGACTCGATTACTCAAGCTTTGCACGAGTTTTCGATTCAAAAACTCAACATTGCTTTGTTTTCGAATTATTCTTACCTTTTCCTTGTGGATTCTACCTCTCTTTTTGTGTTCGACGAAAATCCATCAAACACCATGATAGCGCGTATCTTGTTGGTCAGCAATAAGTCGATATAGTTCATACATAACTCCACATAAGAAGAAAGTGCCGATCGAAATTAAGTGCGATTTGCCCGAGTTGTTCCATGCAGTAAATACTCCCATTGTGCATCCAGCAGTAAGCATTTATAGCTGCTACTTGCCCCGCGAACGATTTAATGTGTACATCTTCGGATTTTTCTTTGAGCATGGGAAGCAGTCCTCATATCTTGACTATCTTCTCCCCCGACGGAGTTGTTTACCGTCCGGCGATCAGGCAAAAATGAGAGCTGCCGGAAATTTCTCCCGGCATGCTTTGAGAGTCGTGTCCAACACCGCCTGCGCAAAGGCAGAAAAGGGGAAAAAATGTTTGTCAAACCAGTTTTTCCACTCAAGATCACGTGAAACAACACACTTCATTTGTTTTCTTCCTCAAATATGCAAAATGAACTTACTCGCGAAATGATACTCCACTACGTCTCCGAGTTTTTCGCTCTGACAACTCTCAGAAGAATGTTTCTGCAAACAGTTCGTGTAAATTTAGTCCTGTGCACGTGGTCTTCGGAGCCCCTCTTTCATCATACCGTCATTCACAGATCACGTGAAACTAAAACCTGTTCAGAGGAAGTAAAAACCTGTTTGGGAAGTTTAATGTGCCATTCGCAAGAACACGAGGTTCACTGTTGACAGAAAGTCGTTCAAAATGGAAGGAGGGGAAGATAACAACAAGGTATACGTTGGGAATTTGAGCTACGGTACTACGGACGAAGAGTTAAGAATACACTTTGAACCTGTTGGAGAAATAAAAGAAGGTAAGAAAGGCCGACTCCGTGATTAGATTGAGGTTTATGTCGACGCTGTCCTTGCTACCCCGATGGACCAGCTTTTGATGTTTCTTTGTCGAGACGGTCAGATCTAGAAATACGTAAATAGAGAAACAGAAGTAGTTGTAGAGGAACGTGTATAGACTGTCGAAGGGCGTTCGGTTTTAACGTTGTAAAAGGAAAGGGAAACAAAATTAAATGTGAAAGGTGGCACGTACAGAAGATTTTGGAACGTCGAAGCTTCAAGCGTCCTCGCAACACAGTAAGCTTAACTAAAATCACCATTTATCGTTTTTCGACCAGTTTACGAACTCGAGGTTTATTGAACTGACACTCTAAGGGCATCTATTATCTGATCACGAAAAAGCCGCGGAAAAAAGTACACGAAAGAGACATCCGCAGCCTTTCTCTTCATCTCTTCATTAGAGACCTTAAGCAACAGGACGGGAAGAGACGACGGCGACGGGAAATCGGTGTGAAGTCTGGGGCGAGACCGGCGTCGCGTTCTTCTCGCTTGAGCATTTAACACCGCGACGGCAACTTCCCCTCAAAATATGAAAACTAAACAAGCAAACAAAGTTAACAAATGCAAGAGAAAAGGTTTACGACCAGCGAAATGCTAACTCAGTTGCGACGTGAAGGAGACGATAGTCGTTGCATTTGGAATTTATTTCAAAGCAAAGAGCAGGTAAAAATTCATGCATGGCCTTTGAAAGCATAAAACTTTGTACATCAACGAGAATTTGCTTGAAAGTCACTCATGACTCTGCAACCTTCTTGTCATTGTCCTCTTAAGAGAACTAAACATCCCTTTCAAGATTTCTGACGGTAGAAGACGGCATACAAAATGTAAACATTGGAGATCTTAGCTTACCAAAACGATTTCTTTGAACTTGAAGATTTCGCTGCTTCGGGGACGACGTTAATCTTAAATACTGTAAAACACATGAACACCGGAAAGATGCACAAGACGAAAAAGTTTGGCATTGAAAGTGACGTTGTCCGTGCAACGTGAGAACAGTGAAAATGGCGTTGTCGACGTGAGGACGACGATAGACTGCTGACGTCTTTTTACGGTCTGCACATGAGTAAACCTAAAAATAAACTTCCGGTACGCCGTCCTCGTCTCTCCCGTCCTGTTGCTTAAGGTCTCTTAAGGTCTGTATGTGTTGAGGCACTTAGTTTGTGCGAGTTTGATCTGCCTTAGTGTTACCGTAATGTGCGATAGATGTATAGATGTTGCTGGTTACACCAAGTTGCTCTTCACGAGACACTTCAATCGGCATGGACACAACTTGTAGAAACTTCGGAACGTCAAAATCGTTACTGTGGAATTTGTGATCCGACTTTTCCACATTCGTCAAGCAAATACGTGTAAAATGTTCATTTGACCAACTGGTGCAACTGCAATCTGCAGTCCACCATTTCGCGCAGAATTATGTGACACATCCGGGATATTTACGGGTGCAATGGCGCTAAATTTGAAAGACCGAGACGACAATTGGCATGACACAATAAAGAAAAATGGCCTCAATAGGCCAAGGGCCCTCTGCATTTTATTTTGTCACAGCTTAACTTTGTAAAATATCGAAAGGGTTGCATTAGGCATTTAAAGAAAAGATTTTCATGATAAAACAACAACCATTTTTGACTCGGTTCCACCTTTTTAACCTTTATCAATTTTGTGTTCAACTTGGCCTACTTTGGGTGAATTTCAGTATGGGAAATAGCTGAATGACAACTTTGAGGCCGAATTTCTTCATATGAAGATTTCTCCACGTTTGGGTTGCATATGGATATACTTTCTTAAAAAGTATAAAGGGTTCATGCAACATATAAAGGGAATCCGATGTCTGGAAATAGTATAAAATTCAGCATTTCTGGAACATACATTTTCTCTCTTTGATTCCCTGGCGCCTTAGGGCCTTTGGGAATTGAACTGTTTCTTTTAAAACCTCGCGCGTGCATACTAATGACTCTAAGCTTCGCCTTTATGAACAATGGCAATGTTTCGCCTCATTTAAGCAAAAATTTAGTAATTGCAGTGAAATGGCAGTCAACTTTTAAAATTTGAAACAAGATAAGAACTTTTACATCAAGTTAAGAGCAAAAGGACTGTAAAAAATACGCACGCACGCACGCACGCCAAAAGCACGGCTAAACGACTGAAGAAAGTTAACGGACAATGAAATTTATCGTCCACTCACTTAGCGTATTAAAGACTGCGTCTTTAATCGTCGGCATGTTTTTTTCAATCCAAACTCTGTTTTCTCGTGGACAACAGGATTTTCTTCTGTGAAGTACACATTTGAAGCTTTAAGTAGAACTTTGAATTGTTCTCTTACGTTCAGTAGCAGTCGAGTTCTGATTTTTTTCAAAATTTGTTTTCACTTAACGCTTAACGTGACTCCAGCGGCGCTGTTTTTTCTTCGCCTTTGCGCACCAGCACGATTGAGAATCCATGGATTGAGTTTGATTAGCGAGCGTTCGATTAACTATGCCGAATACAAGAACTCGCCATCATATGTGCAACCCAGTTTTCAGTACATGGTTTTGGCCAGGACTACGGTTACCGATCGCTTGTCATAGAGCTCTGTCAAACGAAGTATGAAGGTGCAAAAATTTCTTAAAGTGAAAAAGCTGAGCTAAAGAGCGCGTGCTTAATATAATTAGAAATACGCAATGTGAAATCTATTTCTCCCAGCAGACATGATGTAAAAGCTATTGCTTCACACGAATTCGGTTATAAAATCTTTTGCAAAGAGTGTCGCTCGCCTTCATTTAGAGTGCTATTGTTCACTTTATCACACCTTTTGATTCGCTTCACACATTGAACGGTTTGATTGGCAGGCGTTGAAATCTCCTGAGAGTCGAGTTTCCCAAAGCCGACTCATCGCGGATATGCAATTTGATATGCCGCCCGTTGGGTCACCCAACAAGACTAGTTTTCAGTGGAAAGGTATTGAAAAGTTAAGCAGTTGGAACTGGTAGTCAAGTCATACATTGATCCATACACTGAAACATTGGATGATTTCTCCCCAGCTTTCAATTGAAGGTTAAAAACACAAAATGCATTGCAAATTAAATTGATTCAGTTTGCTGGATTTGTCTGAGACGGGGGATTATCACTAGGGGCATACAACTCCCATACTAAGCCTATGTCATGGCATTTTTGCAGACCAATTTATTTTTTGACTATCTTTTCCTGCAAACAAAGGCAGTTCTGGTACATGTGATACCGCATCATCAATCTTGGCTTCGCATAGAAACTTAAGAACAAAAGAAAGGTCAAGGAAAAGTTTACCACAAGAGAATGAGGATAATATAGCATTGTGATTGGTCATTAGGCTCCTGCGTGAGTCTCATACTTGCAGCAAATTCAATCGAAGAGTTTGAGTCACAAAATGCATGTATATTCAATGTATGAGGCTGTACAGATATCTTGCCTTGCATAATATGTTGTTAAGCAATCCTAACTTAAAAAATTATGAACATCCCTGTAAATGCTGTCAAGGCACAAAGTCTTTATGTCTTAATTTATTACTTTGTTTCTTTCCTTCAGCCTCGATTGTCAGAGAGCGTGAAGATGAGTCAAGATCAAGAGGCTTTGGTTTTGTGACTTTTTATGAAGCACGACATGTTGAAGATGCAGTCAAAGATCTGAATGATTCGGTACTGTCTTAAACTATTTCATACTTTTGTAGCCTGTCGTTTAGTTTAGGAATGAGGCATTGATAACACACACTTGCACGATTCATATGGGTCTATAGAGAAAAGGCACACCTTGTGTATTTACTTTTTTTTCTGTCACATTAACATCAAGCAGTGTCGTTATGTTTCATTCTGGCATTTTGTAGGATTTGAACTGATACATTGCTCTGTACACAGAGCAGTGATTCACTCACTTGATCCTGTTTCCATGCCTGCTGGGGGCACTGGGGCCTCCTGAGAAGTTGCCATGACCTGTAGAGGTTGTGAGGGACAGTTGGTCAGCCCATCACCCAGCTTCCACCCAACCCTGATGTACATGTATGTTAGGACAGACCACAGCAGTGTGTGGAGTTTTTTTTTCAGTTTTGCCTTTCTTGTGTGGCACATGTATGTGTGGGCTAGAGAGATTCGTGAACAAAATAATAGTCAATAGTTTGATGGATGGATTGATGGTGTCATTACTACACTATACCATTCACTACAAACGCTGACTCAAACATCATCAAAAGCACAATGCTCCTGAAGTAGCTGAAGTAACAAAGACAGACTTCTGTTTTCTTTTGTTCTGTGTTCAGTGTGCATGGGATACACTATTTTTGCATGGTGCCATTAACTTGGCATGTTACAACAAATCCTCTGCATTCACGAGTTGCTCATAGGAACTTTTATTTATCAATGTTCTCTTCAAAGGAATTAGATGGCAGAACGATCAGAGTAGCAAAAGCTAATGCCCGCGGTAGTGGTGGTGGAGGAAGACGAGGAGGCTTTAGAGGCGGTCGTAGTGGGGGTGGCCGTGGGTATGGAGGTGGCGGAGGGAGGTTCAATGATGGTATGTATACTCTCAATAAGTTGTTTTGTCATATGACCCTTATGGCCCCATGCATGCTTTTATTCTAAAACTATTGAGAAAATCCTCGTATGAGGGCTGTACGCATTAGTGCGAGCAGGGCCGGAAAAAGCCGTACGGCCCTGTTAGGAACACCTACGGCTCCGTGCGATACGATTTTAGATGATTTCGTCATGTATAACCATGTAAGTTTATTTTACAACCAGAAAGCAAATACAAAGAACATATTAGATCAATTTTATGTGCAAATTAGTCGCTTTTTTGTAAAAACTTCATCTTTTACGCGCTCTTGAAGAGTCTAAGGAGGCCATATGATAAAATGCTTATTGACCGGCTGAGTTAGGTCAGGCCAGAAGGGAAAATATTTGGCTTTCGGTCATGGAGCACGGACCGGGCTGTGCTCTGTCCATACCAGCTGTGACCTTGAGACAAATATTTTCCCGTCCGGCCCTCCTACTTAGTCATTAAGTACGTATGATCTGCAATCATCGTAAACATTGCCTTTCAGACCATTTTTTTCCATCTAGATTTGGATGACTTTCATGTCAAGGGGCTTTGCATGTCAAAAATCCATCTAACTAAAATGTTTTTGTCACATGTATAAAGCTTGGTGTTCCATGAGTGATTACCGATGTCTTTTTGCAAAAAGGAAACCATGTGTTTTGCAGTACATGCATACAAGTTTTTTCTTCGTGACTCTTTGTTTATTTCTACTTTAAGATCTGTGCAAGGCTTTGATATTTTGGTTAATCGTTTCTATTAGAGAAAGAAAACTGCAGTTTAACGAATACCTCCTTCCTTTTTGTCAAAGAAATCCTTCAGTGTCCTCTGTAAGTTTAGGGTAATCCCAGAAAAATGGGATTGCTGTAATATTATACAACTGTGGAGGGTGGGGGGACTGAGAGAGCATACATGTTAAGACATTGTAGGATGGTTAGATGCTTGTTTGTGAGCTGTATAACCTAGGCTTTTTTTTCTTATTCTGTAACACAGGTGGTGGTTATGGTGGTAGAAGCTACAGTGGTGGTGGAGGTGGAGGTGGCTATGGCAGTTACGGTGGTGGAGGAGGTTACGGTAGTAGAGGCTACAGTGGTGGAGGTGGCTATAGTGGTGGAGGGAGCTACGGCGATTACTCTGGAGGGAGAAAAAGTAAGATTTTGTAGTTATCAAAATCAATGTTGTAACCTGATACACTGTTTTGTTCTTGTAACTGGAGTTTGGGTGGGATGATTCTGCTGACTGTTTTTGGCGATGTCTCGCATTCACACGTTAAAGAGTTCCCAGAAATGGCTTTTAATCTACATTGCAGGGTGTTTCAATCATTCATCAATCATTTTAAGACTGCAGCTTTAGGCTTCCCACGCATTTCGCACTTGTCATTTGAACTGTTTTTCTTTATGAGATTTAAATCAATCCAAACAATTCTGCTGTTAAATATTTTAACACTGACGGCAAGTGCACCACTTTATCGAGGAACTCAAAACTGCAAAACCAATGATTTGGTATTTGCAAGGGTGAAAAGGCAGCTATCTCGTAATGTAGGGAGTTCGTGTTGGTTTGCTTTTACTCTCTTAACAATTAAATTTGTTCTGTTTGTCCATTCTCACAAAAGGCCGTGACTGGTAATGATCTGTACCGCTCCATGATTCAACCATGTTCCTGCTACTTTGTTGCATATATATTGAAAGGCTGAAGTGATTGTAACCAGAGAAAAATAATCAGTGTGCTGTCCTGAAATCTGATGAATGAAATGACGTTCGGTGCTCTGATGTTTCCTGTTACGTTGACCATGTGCTCTGATAACCTCAGCTTATGATGTTCGGCTCTGATGTTCCATTGAGCTTCATGTCGTGCAGAAATGGCCCACCATTATACAAACTCAGCCTGCAGTTCATTTATAGTTATGTTTACAGTAATGCTAAGGCTCGTTATATTGCTTGTTTCTTTGTTCAACGCAGTTGAAAGTCAACTTCTGTAGTCCATTAAAAGAGAACATTTTTGCTGTGTCCGTTGCAAGTTATAAAGCCTGGTGAATACAGGCAAGAGTGAGTAGTTATAGCATGGAAAGATAGCGATGATTACAAAGTCGTCAGATATGTGAAATTCACACCAGGCAAAGATAGACATGAAAATGTCACTTAGAGAATTAGCCAAAACTTAGGTGCCTGTGACACAACAACTTTATCGTTTCAGATTTTACAGCCCAATACAATACAGAATGGTTGAGAAATTACTGTTCAATAGGTCTGCATTCTTTTTGTTAGCACCTAAACGGCATAAAAAGAGAAGTCGAAAGCTTTCTATTGAGAGGCCTCACTCCAGGATTTCATTACAAACTCTAGAAGTGCTCATTATAAGTCAAGTATGGACTCAAAGAGAGGCACTTTTTCTATGAGCCAATGTCGCCTATAAAAGAGAATGTTAATTCGTCAAAAGTAAGTGCAGTTGTGGCCACTATTGTAAAAACTCGAAGTCCAAAGAGAGTATTGCTCTTACTCGTGAGCTGAAACAAATCGGAATTTCCAAGATTTAAGTTGCCATTTCGCCCTGTGTGGAGTTTGCTCTGTTCCAGTTCGTCCACTGCAGTTGATGTCTCCCCCACTCACCCCTAAATTAAACCGATTGAATGGCCCATGTCACCGACCAAATTGAAACAAGCGTTACGTAACTTCGTAATCATCAGCTAAATCGGTCCTCGCTACTCAGTTCTTCATGTGCGTGCACAGGCGGCCCAGACGTTGTTTGTGATTTACTTACGTGACAGTATTGCGCCATTTAAGAGAATGTATGAAAATAGTTCAAAAATTGCTCTAAATTCAACTTGTAGTCAAGGATTTAAATAAAAGAAGCTTACCTTAGGCTGCGCTTGCGTTATTTTGGAGTCTTTGTGGCAGCTGAGTCGTTCTAAAGTCGCTCTAAAGCCATTTTGACGATTTAAACTTTTCCCGGTTTGCTTTTCAGTAAAGAGAAACGAAAGGCTGGCGACATGGTCGGCCGACGGTTCGCACTCAAAGCTCCATAAATTCCACTAAAATGCTCGGAGCTCGCCAAAATTGCCTCACGGCAGCCGTCGATAATTCCTCTTTCTAGTTGCTTCGCCCCGGATTCCAAGGTTTATCTTATCCGCCCGAAAAACGCTCCTTTTCGAGCGCTGGCTGCCCATTTTTGCTTCGTCTAGATCCGTAACGCACAGGTCAAATTACACCAGAAACGGCGGGAAACTCACCGCTTGCAGAGGAAATTGACCTGTTTCTCCCTACGGTTGAGGGCGACTTTGTCGTGACGGAGGGGTCGCTAAGCCAACGATTTTGAAATCCGTGGCCAAGATAACTCGTTACGGATCTAGACAAAGCAAAAATGGGCAGTCAGCGCTCGAAAAGGAGCGTTTTTCGGGCGGAGGCGAAGCAACTAGAAAGAAGTATTATCGACGGCTGCCGTGAGGCAATTTTGGCGAGCTACGAGTGCGAACCGTCGGCCGACCATGTCGCCAGCCTTTCGTTTCTCTTTACTGGAAAGCAAACCGGGAAAAGTTTAAATCGTCAAAATGGCTTTAGAACGCCTCAGCTGCCACAAAGACTTCAAAATAACACAAGCGCAGCCTAAGGTAAGCTTCTTTTATTTAAATCATTAACTACAAGTTTTGAACTATTTTCATACATTCTCTTAAATGACGCAATACTGTCACGTATGTAAATCTCAAACAACGTCTGGGCCGCCTGTGGTGCGTGATGTGTTTCATTGGCATTGACCTGTACCAAGAACCTCAACTCGCTTTGCAGATCGGGTTGGTTTCCGAGGGAAAGCTTCGTAGAAGCCGACGAAAGAAATTTAAATAACAATGTGCACACACTTATTAAAATCCTAAAATTCTCCGACACGAGAAAGCGTGCGAGAAGACATATGAATACTGATTACAACTTTCTTAAAGTCGAAGGGGGCGAACTGAAATGGGGAGAATTCGACATGGGGCGAAACGTCCTTAGTATTTTCTAAGTTCAGTTAACAAATGTTTGCAATTGAAACAAGTGGCATTCAGTTTTTTTAAGAATCGAATTCCCTTTCCCCTCTGGTTTTGAAGGCATCCGAGCCTGCATTTTAAGGATGGACCATTGCATGCAGCAACAGGAAACCACGCTGTGGAATTTCTTAAGTCGAGGTAGGTACTGATGGTGTATTTGCATCATGTGAGGTATGTTTTATGTTTGTTTTTTTGTAAATAAAAGTGCAATCCGTATGGCAGGCACATAAAAACAGCATAGGGAACATAAAGCCTCGGCTGCACGAGTGACTTTTTGCTTGCGATGGTGAGGCGATTTGTTTTATAAATCGTATCTATAACAAAATCCTCGATTCTGATTGGTTCTGCGCGCGCCTATTTGTAATAGTAATTGGACCGAGTGGAGGTAATCGCATGGGGCCGAGTAAAATTCAGGATCAATCATCACGCGTGTTTTCTGAAACATCGGCCCAAGGCCTGTGGCCTAGAATGCCCTGCATTTATTGTCAGTAAATCACCCATATCGCCTGTTTTCTCTGCCCGCCCCTGCCAGACAGAACTCTCGCGCAGGATATCCTTTGATAGCTACCCTGAGAGGCCTTAGGCTGAGTTGATTTAATCGGGATTTTACGCACGATTAAAAAGGATAACTCATTCCAACACGTTTACGAGAAAACACAGTTTACTTGAGTTTGGTACAGAAATAACGGGATACCATACTTTTTCTCCAGGACCCAAAATTGTAGGCGCATTTACACTACAGAAAAAATGGGTCCGGACCCCGTCAAAAAATGTAGTACGGACCCATAACTTTTGTAAAGAAATACTGGAGTTTCCGCGGGGCCATAGGCGCCTATGGCCTTGCGGAAACTCCAGTATTTGCTTTACAAGAATTATGGGTCCGTACTACTTTTTTGACGGGATCCGGACCCATTTTTTCTGTAGTGTAAATGCGCCTTGTGTCTTCTAGAGGCACCTATCACGGCGTGTCGACCGTTAATCAATCGATAAGCTTCCGATACGGTGGTTTTCATGCGATATCAGAGTCCTAAACTTTGAACTGAGGACACAACAAAAGTCCTGGTGGGGCCTGGGAAAATTTTTTGCTGGTGATTTACGTTTCACTGTACTTTTAAGCTTTTAATAGTAATAAAGTGTTATCTCGACAATGTGATCAATTGCATGATTCAACGGTGGCCACGTTGGTGACCTGAAGAGGGACAACAATATGGCGGATCCAAATTATTTTCACCGCAAATGATGAAGTGATGTGCTCCTGGTAGCCTAAAGGATGAAAGCAATAAAAAGCGAATAGTTCTATCAGCGGATAGGTCGCTATCCAGGGGATAAATTGTTTAGTGCAAGGACCGCGCGGGGAAGGGCAGTGCTCGACCTTAACAGACGTCCACTAACCCAGGACTAGTAGAAATTTTGTTCGGGCCAGTAAAATATGAGAACCACTAGCCACTGGGCTACTTTTAATAGGGAAGAGGGTGACACCATTTAGGTAGTATATTTTAGACTCCACTAGCTCTTGGACTAAGGTCGAGCACTGGAAGGGGGTAAAACAAACATCCAAAAATGAAAGGTACGTGGTCTGGTTGGCTAGGCGTGAAACACGCAACTTGAATGTTTCACTTGCACCAAGAGTAACAATGAATTTTACGTACTTTCGAGGAATGGAGGTGTGAAACGCGCATGCCCACAGAATGCACCTGTAATAAAAAGTATCTCAACAATTTGATTAATTGCATGTGGTGGATCCAAATTATTTCCGCTGCAACTTTTTCAGGGTCACCTAAACGATAAGTTTCAGTAGATATCTTTTCGGTGGAGAGTAGTTCGTCTTGGGTTTTCGGCGTCGATCTAAAGGGTGCACTCGGAATTTCTTCACTGAAACGTGGCTTAAAAGATTCACAATAAGGAAGTAATAGCCCCTGACGATTTTCGGAAGGGTCATACCTAACACTTAATGACTGGTCCAGAGAGGAACAGTGAATTTTTGTTTGTGAATTTTGGCCCGATGCTCGTCTCGGGGAAACATGAGATTCGAAAGAAACAAAATTCACTGTTCTCCAAGGGACTAGTCATTAAGTGATTCGGCGTTACATAGCAAAACAGATGGATCAAACCGGTGGAAAAAAGGGACAAAAGCAAATTTTGCAAAACGCCATGAGATTCCAGTGACAACATCGGGGCTCTCTGATCACGTGTAACAGTGGTCAACATTTCGCGGGTAACAGCAAACTGTTTCCCGTTGGACGTCATAGTTTCCTCCCATGGCATTTGGCGGTTAACAGTTTTATTATTGTTAGATGTCATGTGATCATGAACTAGCCAATAGATGGGCGTGCTGTTGCGGGAAATACACCAGCTTTAAAACGGTACAAGCGTCTCTAACTTTGAGGCTGGGTTTGGGTGGCCTGTTGCGCAGCCGGACTTGTCACTCGAGACCTTCGTGAAAACCGAGATATAGTCCGTCTGCGCAACGGCTCCCCAAGGTTGTGGTTTGCAGGGATTTCTGGATCCATTTCTGATTGGCTAGACGTCTTACGCGCTTTATGATTGGACATAAGCTGCCGCGACAGATAACGCAAATCTGCGCGATGCTAAAAGTAATGTGTAGGTATTGTTTTTGACCGTTAATTGCTTCGTCTTCGCTACAGTTTCCACTATTGTATTTCACCTCGATCGATCGCAAAGATACATTCAGGATCTCGATTTCGGTGATTAGGTCGCTAGATAAGAACAGATGCAACGAACATGACCTTTGCTGTATGTTGGGGTGTTGCGTTACAACGGTTTGAAACAGAGGCTTGTACGAGAAAGGAACGGGTTTAATTAAAACGTCAGAAATCATAGGTATTTCACAATCAGTTCAATAAAAGCCTGTTGTAGTATTGTATTCTTTCCTTTTTCCCTGCTTCTTGACTCGATCTGATGGGATTTCGGCGATTTATCCTTCCCGAGTCGCCACTGCTACACTTTGTGTCGTTCAAGAATATTTTTAGGAATGCGAAGTTGCGTAAGCAGATGTCCAATCAAAAATGGATAAAGAAATTCCTGCAAATCAGAACAAGCTTTTGGGAGCCGTTGCGCAGACTGTGTATACCGGCGGTATGTTCACTGTCTGCGACGCAGGCTACGTTTAGGGGACGCAGTCACAAAATTAGAGACGTTCGTATGGATTTTGAACCATGTTTCAATGTCCATAACTTGGTCGCTGTTCAACTTAAAAGAATCAAACTTGGTCAAATGACCAATCTCGATGTTATCTTTCATGTGCACCCGGATGTAAGAACCTGCCGGCAGAAATTTCCCATTTTTATACCCCAAAATATAAGAACCTGTTTGGCCACGCAAAATTTATTAGGTTCTTGTATGTGATTTATGGGATACTGTAGCACTATGATCAATTATGATGATTCCATCATAAAATGAATGTGACCAGTAAATTAAGGCAAGAGGACTATTTTGCATTTTTTACTTATTCCATTTATTACTTTATTTTGTATGCAGATATTTCTGAGAAGATACTTTGTTTATAGTGCATATAATTGTTTAGTTAGTCTTGCACAAGGCTCATGACAAGACAGTTATAAAGAAATGGTGTATCATAAAGGACCAAACCGATTTTTCCTGCTTGTACAGGAATGGTTTCTACTGAAAACTTAAGAACCTATTTTAGCCTAAATTGCCTATAACTACCCCCAACCAAACTTGGAAAAACGTGGGTTCTTACACGCGGGTTTTTACTGCACTTCAAATTTGAAACTCGCCCCAGTTCCCTGCGCAACTGCAAAACGGCCTATGCCACCGATGGTTCATCAGTTGATCGTACGTACGATGAATTGTCGGATGGCGACTGAAAGTCCACCAACCTGGACCGACCGGTTCTTGTTCGAGATTTTGAGCGTGTGTTTGCTGATGTGTGGGTCGGTAGTGTCGACTGATACTCGATCGATGGGTGCCATGATCAATTACGTGTATTGCAAATGATTGATGAATGCCATTAATAGTCTTCGTAAACCGAATGACGATTGGGTGAACTGACAATCTGGTTAGGGTAAGAAGAATGATCTAATGCGCACTAAAGTTTCAGATCATTCACGAATAGTAAGTGATTGATCACCTATTTGCCAATTTTGTACCCAGTTTTCATCTTTCGTAAAACCGAAGTCAGTGGTAACATAATGGCATAAAACAACAGCGCGGATAGAGCCACCCAAAAAAAGAATGCCCTCTGCATCATCTTAAGTCTCTAGCGATATCTAGTGCCTCTGGTCATTTATTAAGTCCTCTAGGACGTGTTCCTCGGGACCTGTTTCTCGAAACGTGCGAAAACCGATCTGCTTATTCTAAGAAGCCGGTCTCTTATTGTGATTTAAAAATTACGAAATAGCAAATTTGTTTCAAAATTTCATGCCTGAAAATGTTTTCAAGATACCACCCCAGACTGAGCTTGAAATCCCTTCATACCCTTTTTTCTTTCTTTAAAAGAAATAGTAATAATTGATGTGTCCTTTCTTAACCAGGATTGGTAAGAACGAGATCGAGAAGCGAGAACCATGTGGCCTTGAGGCCCAACAGAACGGAGAACATCCTTAATATGAAATCCAACAATAAACACGGTAGGCGTGACTCTGTTGCGCTCGTGGTCTGGGTTCAAATCCCAGGTTGGATTGGAAATAAAATCTTGGGATGCGTAATCCGTTCCTGATTCAAGCATTCATCGATCGATCATGCGCAGTTTTCGTGTCGATTACCAAACAGCCTTACAATTCCTTGAAAACTTCAGTTTCTGAAAGCTTATTTCTCTGCTAGTATTCAACAAATCGGGTCAACGTACACGCTGATTATGAAGCGACACGGGCTTTTCGTTTATTTGTAGCTTGTCGTTTAATATATGCCATTGAAGCTTCTGTTCACCTTATCGACGTAAGGTGCTTTGGATTTAGACGTGGAAATGCAGTCGAATTTAATTCCGTGATGCAGTGTTTCTGACGAGAGGTACCATTTTGAAAATAATTTGTAATCTTTAACCGAGTTCGAGGTCCATGCTGCAAGTTACGGACCAAGTTTTTTTCCCGTTCGCTTGTGGCCCAAGCCCGAAGCGCGGTGGCCATAAATCAGCGGGTAAAAACGAAGATCCGTAACTTTTACAACACGGACCGAGAAAACGAGGTTAGGTGGATTTCCACCGTCGCGTAATTTTTACCTGCGTACGGACGTAAACTTTAACTGGCTTTACGTGCGTAAATGAAATAGAAAAGATATATGAAAGGTCGCGCGTAAAAGTCGAGCGAGGTTCAACTTTTTAAGGAAACGATGTATGGAAGGTCGCGCGTAGACGTAAAAGTTGAGCGATCCTGCCTTCTCTATTTTATTTACGCACGTAATCCAGTTAAAAGGTGGATTTCCACTATCGCGTAATTTTTACGTGCGTACGGACGTTAACTCACATATCTCTGAGGTTAATCAGTCGCGCGGGAAAGGAAACTTTGAAATTTAATGGGCGGTACAGTAGAATACGACCCGCAAAAATACGACCAATCACAGCGCGAGTACTAACTGAGAGATATAATAGCTAAAATAATGTATGCAATTAATTTTGTACGTTACCAACGCGACGCCCTGAAAGGGGAAAACGGAAACTGGGATTTGCCCTTTTTTAGATTGGGAAAATGAGATCTGGGCCACTGGGACTGGAGTAAAAGCCACAAAAATGGGAATGGGAAGCACATCTGCTATTATAAAGAGTAATATTTGGACATTTTCTGAGTTAAGTAGCTTAAAAAGGTGTGGAAGGCGTTTTGATCGAGAAGAAGTCTAAGGCAAACCAGGGAACTGCACTCAAAACAATATACCATGCAAACTTTCACGAAAATAACAAGCGTTTATACCTACCACTCGGGATTCAGAATCCCCCTTCAGGACCCTCTAAAGTGTTGCCAAGACAGATATAACGTTTTAGACGAATTTAATTCGTTTAGATGTCGCGCTATCCTCGAATTTAATTGCTTTTGCAACTTTGAATTAAATTTGACGATGGCGCGACTTATATATTAAGCCCAAGACTTGCGGTAAATCGCAAACGTTTACTATAAAGTAACAGATGATCATACACAAATTGTGTGGGGGCACTGCGCTTGAAGGACGCGTAACCCCAACCAGCGTGAATGTTACGCGAGCAGCTGTTCGCATAAATGTCCTTCTTTTAGGCAATTGCAAGGAAGCTGACGATATATTTAAATGACGCCGCTTAAGAACCAAGTAGACTGCACAACAGTTTAGAAATATAAAACCTTTATTTGGGAGCTGGTATTTCTGTTAACTGTTGGAAAAGATGGAAATATTCCGAAGAGAGTTGATCTTGAGGAAGCCTGCAGGGCAATGCCACCTTCTCGCAACACGAAACTGTGAGATTGCCTACTCTACATAGTGAGATTCTCGCGTCATAGCCCTCAAAAATGAAGAATTTTAAAACCTTTGCACTATCAAATCGCATATCTCACTTTTTTCTTAAGGGTTTTCGGGAAAATCTCCGATCTCTTCTGGTTGCATGTAGTAAGCTTGGCCTAATCCTGGGACCATATTGGGGGTCTGGGACCGCATGGGAAACATGTTCTGCCGCTGTGGAGTGCCACTTCTTTGCTGTGTGGCCGCTGGAACAGCTGTCTGCTGGCTTGCAGGTGCTGCTTCCTTGCTGTTGCTGCTGGTAGACTGCATCTTCATAAATTCGGCAAACTGGTCGTTGGCTGGAACCTCTGGTGCGCTAGGTCTTTGGTCTTTTTTGTCAGCGGTTGCTGCGCCAAAACTACTAGCCCTCCATTGGTCGAAAACTGCATTTGCTTGGGACACAGATGCTTGTGGCTGCACACATAAATAAGAGATGCAAAATGCTTTAACCCTTCTTAATACTGACATTCCAGAAAAGAGTTCTGTGCGGTGCTTTCGTTGAAAAAGTGATACTATGAAATTATATTTTTGCCACAATTGCTAGTCATCTCGCAATCTGATTGGCTAATTTGCCGTTGTCGATAAGAGTCAGCGCCAACGATCTTCCTCGCGCTCTGAAATAAACAATTTCTTTGACGTTGATATTGTGGTAAAAAACAAATCGATTGTGGTTCAGTGTTGTCGGTACTCTTATCGACAACGATATTCGTCATCACGGTGGTCAAAATTTGTTGTGGACTCACTCGGCTGCGCCTCGTGATTCCACAACATTTTGACCTCTGTGACGACGAATATCGTTGTTGATAAGAGTACCGACAACGCTAAACCACATTCAATTTGTTAAGTGGATGTAAAAGGTGCATGCATATCGAAACTGGGGAAGTAGTGCCTCGGACCAGTACTAAAGTAATCAAAATTAATGTTTAGTCGTCCCTCTGAATAAAACACTTGTATCAGTAAATTCCTTAAGATTGCAGTCGTAGATTGTGTTGTGCTTGTTTAACGTTTTTAATGTTGTAACTGATTTTTTAACTATGACTAGATAATTATAATCTTGAAACAAAAAGAGAAACGATTCAGGGAGGGATCCTTGAGTCCCATCTTGGCTCAGTGAAAACAAAAAAAAAGGCAACTAGCAACTACATTAGCATGGAATCCTAACCTGTAAGCTCTCTGGTATATCACTCTTAGCAACAGTATTCATGGCGACGTTGCGGGCAGCTGTCTGAAATGGCACAGGATTCCCAGGGTATTGATTCATTGGACCTGGGGCAAATGCTGCTTGACTCCGCTGTGGGATAGGTGCGGGTCCCACTGCAGGGACGGCGTTGTATTGCGTCTGGTCTACAATCAAACCACAACTCAACTAAAGGTGCAAAACTTAATGGCATGCACTGCGAAATGCATACTAGCAGATCTTGATTTATCAGCTTCGGACAGGAAAACGTTGGAAGGTGAGAACATACTGAAATTGTTCAATACGTGTACTTTTCTTGCCGGCACAAATGCAAAAATCGAACTGAACAGAAAAGCTCAATCAGTCAGTTGCTTGTGAATTGGACATGTGGCATTAAAAATCATACTACTTTACCCATAGCCGGGTAGAAAGTGGCGGCTTGCTGTCCCGGCATACCTTGCTGTGGCTGAGCTGCCAAGTTTTCTGTCATTGGCACGTTAGGAGCCTGGAAACCAATCTGGCCTGGGATCTGCATCTTTTTATCTAACAAGTGATCATTGAAGTTAAATGAATACTTTAAGTACACTTAGAAAACATCTATGTATATCGGCAAATTTCAATGCTATCCGTAAACAAGGACTGTCATAGAGATTTGTATAAAAAATATTCACGACTTCAAAGAAATTGAGAAATGATTGCCATTGTTATATAGAGCGTTTTCACATGACGTCACGGCGGCCATGTTGGTGTTCCAAAACAAAGGAACGGCGGCCATATTGGTGTATCAAGCTAATCCTCTGGGAATTGATTTTTATGCAAAAACTTCCTTTTGTTTCATTAAACCAATATGGCGGCTGGTCACGTGGGTGAAAACGCTCTATAGCTGGCCTTTTTCCTGCCACAGCGCGCCCGTCTATTGGCTAGTTCATGGTCACATGACATCTAACAATAAACTGTTTACCGCCAAATGCCATGAGCGGGCACTGATTGTGCAAACTATGACGTCAAACGGGAAACAGTTCACTGTTACCCGCGAAATTTTGACCGCTGTTACACGTGATCAGAGTGCCCTTATGTTGTCGCTGGAATCTCATCGCGTTTTTAAAAATTTGCGTTTGTTTTTGTTTTCCGCCGGTTTGGTCCATTTGTTTTGCTACATAACAAATTTCTTAATGACTGGTCCCTTGGGGAACAGTGAATTTTGTTTCACTCGAATCTCAATGTTTCCTGAGACGAAACATTGGGATTCTTTGGAAACAAAATTCACTGTTCCCCTCGGGACCAGTAATTAAGTGTTGGATATGTCCCTCCCGAAAACGTCAGGGGCTATCATTTCCTTATTGTGTATCTTTTAGGCCACGTTTCAGTAACGAAATTCCGAGTGCACCCTTAAGATCGACGCCGAAAACCCTACTACTCCCCACCGAAAAGATATCTACCGAAACTTGTCGTTTGGGTGACCCGAGAAAGCTGCGGCGAAAATAATTTGGATCCGCCACATGCAACTGATCAAATTGTTGAGATAACACTTTTTATTAGTTAATTATTACAGGAGGTGCATTTTGAACGCATGCGCGTTTCACACTATCATTCCTCGAAAGTATGTAAAATTCATTGTTACTCTTTTTTTTTAATATACACTACTTACAAAAATATACAGTACACTACCCTACTTACAATACTTACAAAAAATACAGTACACTACACTAAAACATTACAAAAGTTGCACCATTTGCTCTTACTTACGTGTTTTATACATTCTTTCCTTTTTTTTCCTTAATTTCCTCAAGGGTGAAAAGCCAATTCCAATAAAAGTATAACTATGTTATAAAGATATGTATTTGCAGGAAAAAAAACTCTGACATTTAATATTTTTTTAACCAAGGGCTCAGGAGACCTGATTAAGCGAGGGTAGAAAAGGCTTCCATTTTTTAGTGTTACTTGGTGTCTTGTTTTCTAATAGGTGTATATGTTTCAGATAAATTAAGAAGTTGCTCTGAGTTGGGTGAAGTTCTCTCAATCTGCATATCCAAATGTATTGTTTAGCTAGTAGGCAGCAAAAATTTATTTGGAGTTTGAAGTTAGAGCTGTCAGGCTTGAGGCCTAAAGCGGTGTCTAGGTGTAGATTGTTTTCTGTTGTGAGGATCTGACACGATTGCAACCATAACGATAGATTTTGCCAAAAGATTGTTGTTTTTTCACATTGCCAGAATAAATGCATCAGATCTTCTTTTTCGTTATGGCAAAAGGTGCAGTTATTGTCCTCTCTGATTCCTATTTTTTGCCAGCCGTCTGTGTAAAAATCTGAAATTAAAAACTATTAGTTTAGAACTCCTTGTGCACGCGGTAGATGTTTGATAGACTTTTCTCCAGTCAATAGTTTCATTTGTAGAACTAATATCTTTGTGCCATTTCTCTTGACATGATAGTGGTCGTTCACCTTTATCCGATATTAGTTTCTGGTACACAATTCTTGAAGATTTTTGGCTTTTTAAAAATGTATCGAAAAGGCTTTCGTGTTTTAGTTGGGTTTTTGGGATTTGTCTTTGCAAAAGTTTCACTGCTGAGAAAATTCCAAACAGAGATAGTGGTTTAACGTGAAGTTCATACTTATTTTGAAAACTCTCTAGGGACATGAAGTTATGAGAATCATCCATTAAATGTTTTACTTGTGTGATACCCTTCAAAAGCCAATCTGTGTAAAGTACCGGTGTATTATTTATTCTAATTAATGAATTTTGCCAAAGAGGTAGTGACAGGAGGTGGTCTTTTGAAACTATTTTTCCTTCAAAGAAAGTATCTGACCATATTTCTATGATTTCTTTGACAAATGGATCGTCTATACTTAGTTTATCAATATCTTTTTATTTAAGATTTCCTTTAAAAAGGGCGTTGCCTCCATATTTTCCAAGCTCTAAATTAAAAATTGTTTTCCATTTGCTACTGTTTTCTGAATCCAGATATTTTTTAATCCAAGAGGCTTTTAGTGATTTGTTGAAAGATACCACATCGATCTTTTTCAGTCCTCCGTTTGGGTAGTCGTTGATCATAACCGCGCGTTTAATTTTATCACCTTTATCGTTCCATAAAAAATTGAAAAAAAGTTTGTTGATCTCTTTGATTACTTCATGATTTGTTTGCAAAGGCGAAAATACATATACAAGTTGAGATGCTACTAGACTTTTCAAAACTACTATCTTCCCTACTAAACTTAGTCTCCGGAATTTCCAACATCCTAGGATAGATTTAATTTTCGTTAGTTTTTCAGTATAGTTTAAAGAGATCGCCATATCTTGGTCCGTAGAGAACCAAACACCCAGTGCCTTAACGTTTTTGTTTTGCCATTGAAAATTTTTTCCTAAGCAAAATTTTTGCTGGCAGTTTGTTTTGGAGCCTATCCATAGAGCTTCGGTTTTTCTATCGTTCAGCTTAAGCCCAGACATTTTACCAAAAGCTTCTATCAGAGTCAGCGATGCTTTAAAAGATTCCTCGGAACCGGCTAAGATGAGGGTCGTATCATCTGCGTATTGACTTAATTTTAATTCAGTATCCTGTATTTTAATACCCGTAATTTCTCTTTTGTTACGTATGGCTTCAGCAAGTATTTCTACAGATAGTATAAAAAGATAAGGTGACAACGGGCAGCCTTGTCTTACTCCTCGACTTAGCTCAAAGAAATTGCTCGTCCATCCATTGTTTAAGATGCAGCTTTCAGTTTTAGAATAAAAAAGTCTGACCCACTTTGACAGCGAGGGACCAAAGCCAAAATGTTGAAGGGATTTGTCGATAAAAGACCACTCCAGAGTATCAAAGGCTTTTTCAAAATCGAGAAAAAGAAGTAGCCCGGGGATATTTTGGTTTGCTGTATACTGGATGACGCTATCTAGCGTACGTATGTTATCGCTAATACATCTATTCTTTATAAATCCTGACTGATCGTCTGATATCAGCTCGGGTAAAACTGTTTTTATTCGGTTTGCAATGGCCTTCGATGCAATCTTATAATCACAATTTAATAGTGTTAAAGGGCGCCAATTTTTAATTAAGTTGGGATCAGCATCTTTTTTTGGTATTAGTTTTATAATTCCACGCCTCTGTGATATGGGCAATTGTCCTATTTCAAAGGAGAAATTTAATGCACTTGTAAGACTTTCTCCTATTTCTTCCCAGAAAACTTTGTAAAATTCGCTCGGTAGGCCATCTGTACCAGGTGACTTTTCTGAGGCCATGCTTTTTAAAGCCTCTAAACATTCCTTGGAACTTAAAGGGCCTTCGCAAAAATATAGGTTTTCATTGCTTAGTACTTGTCTTGCTTGAGGAAAGAAATCCTTCGAGGAATTGTTTACTTGCATTTTAGAGCTATAAAGATTTTTATA
>OX419338.1:26108879-26111379 GCA_948470475.1 Galaxea fascicularis
AAACATAAAAATTTCATAATTCCTAACCAATCCATCATGATTATATACAACTACTTTGCTGAAAGTTGTACTCGTACTACTGGAACCATTCAAACAATTAAGTTCAGCAGCTGTGGTATTGATTGTGATGCCATCAATTTTAAAACCATTTCTTTTTAAATTCAATGTTCCTGTAAAATTATTATCAATGCTTTTTATTGCAAAATCTGAGTTCCTTCTTCTAGCTCTACCATCATAATTTTTAATATTTGGAATGTATAATGGCACATTTGAGAAATCTTGATCCCTAGTGTGACGTGGGTCCCAATGGCCGAAGACGAAAGTGACGAAATAAAACAAAATTGAACTAACATACGGCACAATTAGCACAGACTTCTTAAAAAAAACAACTAATGAATTTAATTACGATATTGACATGAATCGAACGAACACAAATAAAACTAACCTTACTTAACTAACTTACTGTTTACGAGTATTTACAATTATTTACGGTTATTTACAGTTCAGTTCCTTCTTTCTTTCCAACAAAACCAACTCCACGACAACAGCTTTTCCGACCTTCTACTCTCCGGCGCCTTGATACTTTCTTGGACTACTTTCCGTTCACAGTTTGCCAACTCTGGCGATCAGCTTCTCGACCACTTTCCTTTACCGTAAAATTTCTCTCCTCGCTCCACTTTGCTCCTCCGCAGACAAAGGGGTTTTGTCTTGTTAACGGTTTGAAGTTCACTAAAGACTTTCAGCAATGAACATTTGAGCGATTCTGCCCACACCTTTCTCCTCAACTCTGTCTTCCTTCGTTCCTTCGTACGGCTTCCCTCAACTTTTTTCTCACCACCGTTTACCACGCCTTGCTCCATTTATATGTTGAATATTGATTTACAATAATTAATTCTACTAACATCTAGCTTACATTCTACATTTACAACACTCTATACTAAATCAACACTTTATGAACAAATAAACTCACACGCTATTCTTCTTGTACTAATTACAGTGTTTACTACTAGGATACATTGACACCAAACAATCAACACCAACAAACAAACCATACAACTGGGAAAACAGAAAAAAAGAATTTTTTTATGACACCTAGGTCGAATATCAACAGTGTCATTATATTCATCTCCCATATTTATTTGATTACAAAAAATCGCATTATTGATCCCATATGTTGGTATTTTCCAACACCTATATTTTGTGCTGGAACACTGAGAAGGGATCTATTTATTTTTCAATTTAATTGAGTATCTATATATTGTTTATTAACTGCGTCTTTATTATTTATGGGGTTTTTAATATTAGTTATAGCATAATTATTCATATCCAAATTACCTAACACATTATTTGATCCATCTCTTTTGAAATAGTTATTACCATTACCATCACCATAATCACTTTGTTTCACAAATGTATTATCAGCATATAATTTGTTAATAGCATCATAATTATCTGTTGGGTCACCAATATTCAATATTCATTTATATCCAAACTATTTTGCATTTTATTTGATCCATCAAGTTTTAATAAATTATTATTAATGTATCTTTTATTAACAGCATCTTGTTGATTAACTGGATCCATTACATTTTTAATATAGATCGTTTTGACATGATGTCACGGCGGCCATATTGGTGTACCAGGCTGACCCTCTGGGAATTGAACTCTATTTTTAAGCAACTGCTTTCTTTTGTTTCATCAAACCAATATGGCCACTGGTCATGTGAGTGAAAACGATCTATTGTTGTTATTCATATTCAAACTAGCCAACGTATTTGTTCCATCAAGTTTTAAAAAATCTTCTCTTTCTCCATATTCATATTTATCGAGATTATTAAAAATTCCCATTATATATATTCATTATATTACTTCAAAAAATTTTTTGTAACATTCTTTTTCTCTTTGTCTACAAATAAAAATTCATATGGTCCTAATTTATTAAACAACATTGAATCAAATAAACTCTCTTTTGCTATTATGTTCAAATGACTTTTAGTTACTGGAGGATATAATAACAGATGACTGCAATTTAATCTAATTTTTGGTGGAACATAATAATAACTTTGGCTCAAATAAACTGGAGAAATTTTATGATGTCTACCATCTGTGTAATGATTAGCTATTTTATTTTGAATCTTTTCTGGTTCATTGATTAAATCATCAAATACAACTATTTTTCTATTATTGTTTGGGTATTCAGAAGTATCCTTAATATCATTAGCTGTTCCTATTTCCAAAACAGGATAACCTATTTTATTAGATATCTGATCCATCAATGTTTTAAAATCTTGTATTTTTTCTTGGTGACTATTTGGTGAGTACATATATATTTTATCATAATAAACTAATGGTTCTCTAAGTATATGCATCAAAGTATTTGTTTTACCACATCTACTTTGCCCGGAGATTAGCATTCTGTAATCTTCGTTAAGAAAATCACATAATTTTCTATTATCTTCTAATTTTGATTTTGGTTTATCATAATTTGGTATTTTCATTA
>OX419338.1:26121379-26143879 GCA_948470475.1 Galaxea fascicularis
ATAGGTGTCAAACTCTACTCCGGATAACAAACGTTAAGTCATTACACCTGTGCCATCTCGCGGCTGAGATGTTGCTGTTACGCGATAAACACTATTTCTAAAAGACACGTGCGTTTTACACCTTTCTAACCCTTTCAATACCAAGAGCGCGCTAAATCAAAATGAAAGAAAAAATTCAAAATAATAATGCTAAAAATGCATGCAAGGTAAGAGCTCCCTTATCATTTAATTTATTAACTACCTAATAATATAATATAAGAAACTGAGGACAAAAACTGATTGCAGCAAAGAAAATTTGAATGGTCATACTTCTGTTTTTTATCATTGCATACCTTTTCCAGACTCCCACATATTTAAATGAAAGATATTTTTGCATCTTATGGGAACTCGGAAAAAATCCGAGCCCCAGATGGGATTTGAACCCACGACCCTTCGAGATCTAGTACGGATGCTCTAACCACTGAGCTACTGGAGACTCTTGTGGCGAACACGGGTGAAAATGTGGGTATAGACTACGACTGCATCACGCCGTCACATAGTCTAACGTTTAACCATATATGACTCCTAACTGCGTCGTGCAGTCACATTGAAACATATCAACCATACATGACTCTTAACTGCATCGCGCAGTCACATTAAAGCATGTCAGAGATGCAACCAACCAACCACCCAAGCGAGTCGTACAAGAAATGAAATGAAAGATGTTTTTGCATCTTATGGGAACTCGGAAAAAATCCGAGCCCCAGATGGGATTTGAACCCACGACCCTCCGAGATCTATTTGGGGTGGAAAAAGACTTTTTCCTCGCTCGTTGCTCGCATCACTGAAATATCTGAGTGCCTGGACCAGGCTTATTGTTGCATTTACCCCCGCTACCACAACCAATTTAGTCGCAGGTCTTCAGGGTACGTAACGAGAATATGGAACCAGGGATCACAGCCTCATGCAGGATCAGGGATCAGACTATTCCTCGTTCTTTCGATCAGGGATCAGAATTTTGGGTCCAAAAATGGGATCACTGACGAAAAAACACACCTCGTTACGACCCTGAGGTCTTTGATCATCAAAAACCCCTTGGCTGTGTTTTTTAGGAGTTGCATGTAGAAGCATTCACTATGCAGCTGTCTCGGGGTATGTTACGAGTTCGATTGTGTTGATGAGTGAGAAGTGGGTTGTTTGTAGACTAAACAGAACGCAGGGTTGTCGGAACAGCAACAAGGTTATTTATTCCAAACGAAAGTGGTAAACTCTGCACAAGGCTTCACAATAAGCTCACTCTAGGCTTGTAAAATTATACTCGACCTCCGTCTCACTTCAATACTCACGGCCTCTGCCAACTGTATAAACGACCTCTGTCACACTTCAATAAACACGGCCTCCGCCAACTGTATAAACGACCTCTGTCAACTTCAATAATCACGGCCTCCGCCAACTGTATAAACGACCTCTGTCAACTTCAATAAACACGGCCTCCGCCAACTGTATAAACGACCTCTGTCAACTTCAATAAACACGGCCTCCGCCAACTGCTCTTAGCTCTGAGCTCTTCTCTCTAAGACTCTCAGACTTACTTCTTTACTTTTAAACTCTAAGACACTCCTCTTCTCTAAGAAAAATCTAAAGCTACACCGAACGGCTTATATACTTGACAACAATAAATTCTAGAACTTTCCGACTCAGCTAAATAAAGAAACATTACAATGAGAAACTATTTACAGTTACATACGCAAACGGCTTAAAATAGAATTGCAGAATCACGATGATAAAACACTAATTAAATATGCAGACGATTCTAGACACTTCCAGACAGTAACGCGAGTCACGCAATAATTTTTCGTAACAGGGTACGTTATAACTTGTAAGTTTTCTTTCGTTAATACAAGTACAACGTGAGACGTTTAAGTAGGCCTTCAAGTTAAGTAACGAACAGCAGAAGTTGTAATGATATGTAGCCAATAAAACGTCAACTCAACCTGAATCTGCCACTTAAAACTCTTAGACCAACTACATGCATGGGTACTTTACATGACGTTTCCATAACAACGAAATCTTCACTACCAAGCAATGAGTAAAAAAAGTGTAATGAATTTTCCAACTAGTAGAATTTAACCATTCATTCGGGCTTTAGCATGAAAACAAGTTAAGCGGTATATTGATTTTGCCCAGTTAATAAGAAGAATCTCGAGCTGCATCATAAATAATGCACATGTGATGACTTCTCATCTTGACCCTTTATAAGTTAACTCGAGATAAATACAGAAATTACCTTAGTAAAACTTGGTGCTTGAAATTACGATAGAAATGACCAAAAGGGCAAGTAGAGCCATCAGGACTGGTTACTTAATGAGAACTGAGTTATAAATATTATGACCAAATAGTTCATTTCATATTTCACAACGCCTCCTTATTCCTGTATCCGACCACTTTTCCATTGATATATACGCATCGTTGGAGAATTAGCGTTGAGCTCAAAGCTTCAATACAACATTCGTCTTCATGTATGTGTGAATTTCTTGTTTTTTTGTTGACATGATTAGACAAAATGGAAAATAATTAAATCACCGGTGTTTGACTATAATATTGTTCTTCTCCTAGAGAACGGTGTCATCTCTGCACCTGTGAGTTGAATTCAAACACTCGAATCGTTTCAGGTCGTAGTTAACTAAAGATTGTTCTGTCATTACGGACAAATTGAATCATTTCCTTTTCCTAATAGACCTTTTACCGATAAGGAGGCCATCTTGAATTCCGAGGAAATTATGGGATACCCAGGGGGCAGATGAGAAATAATTATAAAGAACACTGTGGCGTGATAACTTTTAACAATAATTTTTCGCTAACCATAGAAATCACTGCCAAATACCGTGACAGAAAGATGTAACGCTTGTAATATTTGTTTTGGAATATGAGAGACAAGCAGTAATATATATATTTAGGCAAGCCTAAAAGCGGAGCTCCACAGTTATTTCCTTAATATTACCATTTACAGATAAACTAAATGGCAATGCCATAGGACTCAAGCCATGACTCCAGTAAAGACTTCACTATATTATATATATATATATATTTTTAGTGTTTTGTAGCAGAGCCAAAGCCACCATTCAATCAAGTGCAAACGTAGATTTTCGAAATATCATCGGCCTTTGTGGCTCAGGAACTATATGATTCTGATGAGCAAAAACGATTAACAAACTTTTCTTCATCACAGCTTAATTACATCTGATTACATTTCAATACAAGTGGTAAAAATCACTAAGTAATAGTAATTGGACCGAGTGGATTACAATTCAGGGAGTAATCGGGCGAGTAATTTCAAAATCGGACGAGCGCGAGGCGCGAGTCCGATTTGAAATTACGAGCACGATTACTCCCAGAATTGTACGACACGAGGTCCAATTACTAATTAATCGTATCTATAACAAATTTCGAGATTAAGAAGATTTTGAAAACCTCCTTTGGGTGAAAAAGTCAGGGGTATGTTCCAGCAGTCTTACAAACAGTGGGAAAACATTATGAAGGAAGCCATTAAAGTGCACGTGAATGGCGTGGGTGTCCAATTACAGGTATCCAATTACAAAAAGTTGAAATTGGATACCTGTAATTGGACACCCACGTGATCGCGCGTCAATTACGCGACAAATAGGCGCGCGCAGAACCAATCAGAATCGAGAATTTTGTTATAGATACGATTAACTAGGTTAACAGTTCTAGTGTCCCACCATTAAATCCAACTTCACAACCGGTTATGTCCTTTGGCTGAGTCACAAATTCTAACATGTATTAGTGACATTTTAATCTATCAAAAAATATTTGATAGCGAAAGTGCGATAAAACCTCAAAGTGAGCTCTCTTCGACACCGCCCATAAATGAACAAAAGTACTTTGCTCGCCTTGTTGTTTTGAACATTTTATTGTGTCATTCTTATGATCTATTACAGTAAAGACGATAGAAAGTGCCGTCCTTTTTACAATATCATGGAAAAACGTTGAACGAAATCGACTTTACTTTTCCTTGAGAAAAGTGACTGCGACAGACTGATCGAGCATAGTATTTTAGCCATGAATCAACTCAGGTGATCAACTGCAATTATCTAGTGATGTTGTGAATGGTTTTATCCTTGACTTCGATCAATTACAAATATTGCAAACAACAAACCTTGACTACAAGTCGTGGGTGGTATTTTTTTTGACATCACTGTTAATGATAACATCTGATTCAGGATTTCTGAAAAAACATTTTTCAGCCGTAAACATTGAATAAAGGACGAAGTTTTTACTGCAATAGCCTTGAAAATCTGCGATTTTTTATCTAACAACGAGAATTGCTTTTGAGGGACAACATATTATTGCTGGCATTTCCAATGCTGTACAGTATGAGGCCCAGTTCTCGGCCACTTTTTGTTCAACGTTTATTTTTCGCGCCACAAATGAATCTGAATAAAAAGCAATTGCTTCCAAAGGTAGCTTAATTCCTTGTCTTTCGTTCTGCCAAGTTTTGAGTTTACAGCTACCAAATACTGTGAGCACGTCGAGGTGACGCGAAGGTAGATAAATTTGGTTTCCCCGAAACGTGTTTGTTTACGGCTACTCGAATTACATGGTTTAATTCAAGTTTATATTTTTTCTGTATAGAGGGTCCAAATGAGCCAATTCTTGGCATAAAGAACGTAGAGTGATAAAGCTATCTGTTAAATGTAATCTTTTGCTGGCCTGTTTTATTCTTCGACCTAAATCCACTCTTTAATATTTACTTGGTACTTTTGCGTATTTGCCTATTCTCGGCCACCCTACTCGCCGCCAACACTAAAAAGACTCGCGTGACTGCACTTAAGAGTAAAATTAGGTGTGCAAAAAACTTCCTTTTCTAACATGAAACAAAGCTCTTTAGGATAATTTTTGATCGAAATATCAAACACAAGCCTTATAAGTGATTTAACAACAAAAAATGGTAATAAAGCGTTATTTATTCCGAGGAATAGCGCGTACTCTTTTGTGGCCGATAACTGGGCCCGCGAACGAAGCCTCCATTTTCGTAATTACTCGGGTAAAAACAGCGTTGAGCAGTCGATAGCTTTACACGTGTAAACTAAATGCTGAAGCTAATTGTGTATGAAGTTTCAAGTCCTTACGGCTATTCCAAGGTAAGAAATACAAGTTTACGTTTTTTGTGGCCGAGAACTGGGCCCCATACTGTAGCTGTTAAAAATTGCTATTTTCTGAATGAAGAACTGAAAGCCGAACTTCAGAAGCAACAAGACACGATGTTGGCGAAGCTTTCCGCAGTAATGGACACCAAAGTGGGTCAAATGAAACGTGAATTGGAAGAAGTCGCCCACAAAGCACACGACTCGCAAATGACGGAGCTTAAACGAATTAAGTTTTCAGAACCTCCGTCCTTTCGAAAGAAAGGACACGAACAGCAGTTCAAGCATAACGAACAAGTCAAGCTTTGTATCGTAGAAGCGGAGGACGCCGTGAAAGACAAGAAATATGACACTTGCCTCAAAAAGTTGAACGAAGGTAAAGAACAAATAGATCAGCGACAAAAGCTGATTCTACTCGCCGATAAATCCGAGTACGGATGGAAAACCGTGTCTGAATACGTCGACAATGAACTCGCCGTCGACGAAGAGGATGCAAAAAAGATCAAGAAGGCCGAGAAAGAAGCCCAGAGAAAGCTGAATGAGACACGCACTGCCAGGAAAACGCGCGCCGGTGGCCGGGGGTCTTTGTGGCCGTGGAGAGGATTTTACAACCTTGGTGGGCAAACCTGGGTATCCCCGAATGTGGCGCCGTTTCCACAACCCTCTTCGGCGAGCTGCACCAACACCAGCCTTTACACTAACACGGTCGGAAGAAAACCAGGGGTCTGTTTCTCTTGTGGCAAGGCCGGTCATTGGAGCCGCGAATGCCCACTGAACAACGTGCCTACAATTGAAGCACAACAGAGCGTTGGACGAAAGTTAAGTGAGAATATCCTAGAATTTGAGCTCATTGATGATGTGTATTTGTGTAGTGATGAGTTATTCGAGGGAGCGAGGGAATCGGATCAGTTGTCATGCGAAAATAGGACCCTTTCAAGGGAAGAGGAATTTTTTAGAAGGGGAATCTATTCCTACTCGTATTGGTGGGCGACTTATGGCCCATATATCGGCTTGGGAAGCCCTCAATCCCCCAGAGCATGTGCTTAGAATTATCAAGCGGGGATATATTCTCCCATTGTCCACATTACCCAAACCCGTAATTCTTAAGAATAACAAATCCGCTATTGACAACCAGGCTTTTGTCACCCAAGCTATCTCGGAATTATTGGCTTGCCAAAGCATCACTAAAGTGAACACACCCCCTTTAGTAGTTAACCCCCTCTCAGTTGCCACGCGCAACAGTAACAAGAAAAGATTAGTATTGGATCTTCGACATGTTAACCCACACTTGCACAGGCAGAAATTCAAGTGTGAGGATGTTGATACAGCACTATTAACCCTGAGTCCTGGAGATTTTCTGTTTACATTTGACATTAAGAGCGCGTACCACCATGACGAGATCTTGCCAGATCATCAAACTTACCTTGGCTTTCAGTGGCTTTACCACGGGGAACACACATTTTTTGTTTTCCGGGTACTGCCCTTCGGGCTTTCCACACCCCATTCATATTTACTAAAATTTTAAAACCAGTGGTCCAACACTGGAGGTCTTCAGGCAAGAAAGTGTGCATGTTCCTGGATGATGGATTATGTGGCAGTCCTTCACTAGGTAGGGCTACTATAGATTCCAAGGAGGTCAAGGGAGATCTCCTCAGATTGGGGTTCCTACTTAGTGAGAGAAAATGCTTCTGGGAACCCACGCAAAAACAGACATGGCTTGGGCACGTTTTTGATGTCTCAGAATCTATTGTATGTTGCAGAAACACGGGTATCCAGATTAGAACAAACCCTTGCTTACATTACGGCTTGTTCAAATAAAGTGACTGCCAGACAGTTGGCAGCGGTAGCCGGTCAAATAGTTTCTATGTCCAGAGCAATTGGCTCCACAATTTATTTATACACCCGACATATTTACTATGCAATAGAGACCAGAAATCATTGGGACTCTATCTTACCTATTACATCTGACATCATGACTGAGTTGCAATACTGGAAAGCTAATGTGCGCTCACTTAATGGTAAGAATCTGTTCTCAGAACCACAGCATTTTGACACTTTCGTTTATTCTGACGCCTCCGACCAGGGGTATGGGGGTTACACAATCTCTAGTCAACAAAGGCTCGTATGCCAGGGACATTGGTCAGAGAATGAGAGGGCTAAGAGTTCTACTTGGCGAGAGCTCAAGGCAGTACACAACATGCTTCTGGCCATCGGGCAACAGCTCCATGGTCACAAATTGCAATGGTACACTGACAATCAGAATGTTGTGCGTATTGTAGCTAGGGGTAGTAGGAAACCTGACCTACAGGGTCTAGTAGTGGAAGTGATACAGTTGAGCAAGGAGTTCAACATACTAGTCTGTCCAGTCTGGGTCCCCAGGGAGCAAAATCAGATAGCCGATTACTTAAGCAAGATTTCAGATGGGAACGACTGGAGCATACATCCAAACATTTTTCAGTGGCTTGATTCCATGTGGGGCCCATTTACAGTCGACAGGTTTGCAACTAGTTATAACACCAAGTGTCTTAGGTTTAATTCACGTTTTTGGAATCCTCATTGCAAAGGGGTAGATTCTTATGCCATCAACTGGGCGGGTGAGAACAACTGGGTTGTTCCCCCACCTAACCAAATTATCAGAGCATGGAAACATTATCAAATTTGTAGAGCAAGAGGGGCTATGGTGGTTCCTTTATGGAGGGGGTCCACTTTCTGGCCCAGTTTGTGCCCTGATGGCATTCATCTAGCTAAGTGCATTACTGATTGGGTCGGTATTCCAGAATGGAGTCATCCAGCTACATTACCAGGGCGATCCCATAACACTCTTTTTACTGGAGAGAAACTTCCCTTTAGACTGATTGCAGTGTATATCAATTGGCAACCTGCCAGAGAAAGGGTCTCTAACAGGGGTTTTTGTACAACTCCTTGTGGTTTTTGCACAGGGTGCCTTCAAACGTGATTGGATCTGTTCTGCAGTGTATATCAATTGGCAACCTGCCAGAGAAAGGGTCTCTAACAGGGGTTTTTGTACAACTCCTTGTGGTTTTTGCACAGGGTGCCTTCAAACGTGATTGGATCTGTTCATCATTTAGGATGCCCACAGGTGCTGTTACACCATTTGTTAGATTGCAGCTACCATTAGTTGTAATATGTCAGCCCACAGGTGGCTCATATGAAACCGTTGAACCAAGCAATCTGACAGCCACGGTAATGCCCACAGGTGGCCTTAACTAGCCCATAGGTGTTTACGGGTAACTCAGGATGCCCACAGGCGGCTATACTTGAAGTTGTACATTTTGGAAAGATATTGTCAGATGGCTATGCATATTGTCGCCTATGATTCCCTATTCTGGGGACTGGTGGCTACTCAGTCCACATAATAGACAACCTATCTACTCACAGGTGGTTTTCTTTTTTGTTTCATATTCCTTCTTTAATGGGACCGCGCCGTTAGATCGGCCCGTTTGCTTTTTATCATTTATTGCCAACTCTCCTTTTTGTCCACAGACTTAAATTTATTTGAGCAAGGCTTCTGGAAAGATTTGCAACAACAAGCCTTGTCCCTTGGAGAACCAAGTTTGCTCGCAGTACTCAAGAAAACGCCTCTTCTTTCTAAAGCTGATGGGACTGTTGTGAACTATACCTATAATTTAAGACGTTGGGTAGAATTTGCTAGAGTTAAGGGCTTGCATGTGTTTCCAGCCTCCGTTATAGACGTTTCACTGTTCATAGCACATTTGTCTGCCACTTGTAAATCTTCTTCAGTTATTCAATCCAGTTATTGTGCCCTTAAATGGGTACACGATCTCGCAGGTGTACCAAATCCAATGGGAAATACGTTCCTCAAAAGCTTAATCGAAGGGGCAAAGAGGGAACACGCAAAACCAGTCTCCAAAAAAGCACCAATTTCCAGCGATGCCCTCGAGGAATGCTGTTTGGCACATCAAAGCTGTGACACATTACTTGTACGTAGAGACATTTCCATGGCCCTGTTATTGTTTTCGGGGTTTCTCAGGTACAGCGAGATCGCCCAACTAAAAATTCGGGACGTGGCCATTTTTGATTCTCATTTAAGTCTAACAATCCGTAAAAGCAAGACTGATCAGTACAGAAAAGGTAACGAGGTCGTCATAGACAGGTCAAACAAAGTCACGTGTCCAGTACATAACCTAGAGAGGTACATGAGATTAGCTTCTATCAATTCGGACCATAGTACCCATTATCTGTTTAGACCTATAGTACATGCCCAGACAGGGGGTAAGCTTATCACTCAGAACAAACCCCTCAGCTACACTAGGGCTCGGGAAAGCATAATTGGTAGATTACAAGAATTTATGAATGGCGCAGATATCTCACTGCATTCATTTCGCTCGGGTGGTGCCACCAAGGCAGCCAATGCCAGAGTTCCAGACCGACACTGGAAGCGACATGGTAGATGGAAATCCGAATCGGCTAAAGACGGCTACGCCGAAGATTCGCTCGAGAGTCGTCTCTTAGTTTCCAGGGCATTAGGCATTTAACTTTATTTATCTCTACACCGTTACTAACTTTATCTTCATTCTAATCGGGTGCAGCGGCCAGCTCCCTAGTTTTCATGTACAATTATTGGTGCAGTGTCGTTTATTTCGGGTGGGGTATAGGGGAAACTTGCTATTTTCTGCGGTTCGGAGATTAGCAGAAAATTACTGTTTTCACGGTTCACTAACCAAGTGACAGTTACCACGGTAACGAGGCTAGTTCGTCGACAGTTAGGGGCACATGGTTTTGACAGTTTCCATTCTAGTCTGGCGCTGCTCCCGGACAGTCAAATTTTTATATTTCCAGTTTTATTACGTACATTATCTAACGGTTTTCGTTACTTCCGTTGTCGTTGGTCATTTGTTCACGCTTTCGTGTTGTCGAGTAGTTAGCAATCTTACTCCCTCGAGATTGTAATAGAGTCTGGATCTGCTTTCGGGAGGGACCAGGTTTCCCCTCAGGGGTTTTTCCTGGCGGGCGGCAGACTCATTTTAGTATGTTTTTTCGTGTGTAATTTCCGTTTTCCAATAAAGAGGGTCTGACGTGCAGCGGCCATCCTAATCGGGTGCAGCGGCCAGCTCCCTAGTTTTCATGTACAATTATTGGTGCAGTGTCGTTTATTTCGGGTGGGGTATAGGGGAAACTCGTGTTTACGTTTGGCAATGAGTTGTCGATTACTCTTTGCGAGTTTCCAATAATGTCAACAAAGCGAAGCCGAGGATATAAACCGTCCGGACTTCGCTTGGCTTTTTTTCAACCAATTCTTTGCCCAAAAAAATGAGCGACAGCAGGGAAAAAAATATTGGAGCGAAAATATGCATTTGGAAAAAAGACGAGCATTTTTAGTCCAAACAGCATGAAAACAACAAAAGGTAAGAAAACAAAGAACGATGCCAGCGAATGTTTCTTCGGCGTTCCTTGTAGAAATTGGAAAACTAAGACAAGTAACAAACATAACTCGTAGTCACAGAGACAAATCACCATATGTCATATAAAAGACACAACAGGAGTACTAACCTGCGGACAGTTTAAGTCAGTCAACAATCACTCCGAACGCAGAGCTAAAGCAGAAGCCGACATTTCACACAAAAGTATACGTATTCATTTGCTAAGCAGACACAAATCCTTATCGGGCCTTGAAGTTTTTCACCGTCACTTTGTTTTACTTCCCATGTCTACCAAGGAAGCTTCTTCAATTAAGGTCTTTTTAGCGGCAAAACCGTCCAGTTTAATCCACAGCAAAAGTCAGCAATCGAAGACAGCGCCTGTATGATTAAAACCCTGCCAAACCACACGATCTTTTCTCTCGCAGATCCGTAAACTATAAAATAGCAAAGCCAGGCAATCCAATTTGCTGCTCTTAACATCCAAAGGCTGATTCTCATCGGTTTAAACAAAAAACGAACTGAGAAGTAGTCAAGGTAGGCGGTGAATTGTTTACAGGACGGAGATCTGTTGATCCTGGCGAAAAATTTCGCCTCGTTTTGGTCTAGCTTGAGCCTGCGATCGAATTGAAAACCAGTGCCTGGTCAGCGATCAACTTAAAAAAAAACAGCTAACCTCGACAGCTCATAACTTGAGCCCGCAATATGATCACGTGATACTGGTCAGCGGATAGGTTGTTTTTACAGGTGTCAATTGACGTTGACATGGATGTCTAATATCAAAGGTGTCCGCTGTAAACTAGATGGTCAGCTGGAGTATGGCCGCCATGTTGGATTATTATTATTATTATTATGGTATTATTAATTATTGTGCGAGGTCGTCGTCGTCGGTCGCGCCCAAGAGCAATACCGCTAGCCAAGATTACCATGAGAAAAGCAGTTGACTGGTTTCTATAGGTATGGGGCTCCGCTTTGCGGCCCTTCGGGCCGCTGGAGCTCCGCTAAAAATTTATCCTGAAAGCTGTGTATACGATAAATGTTCCAGCGACTGCCCCCTCGGCAGCCCATAATTTCTCAGTCAAAACAATAGAATTCAAGATGGCCGCCGTATCGGTAAAAAGGTCTATTGAATGACACAAAATTATACCCTTGATCATATCGCTGTGGACGTATTTCACAGTTTGTAAAGCTATCTGGTACCTGTCATAACAAACGACTCACTTATCAATAATCCCATAGCCTGAGTATCAGGCCCTATCGGGGAAGCGGGGACGAGGGGAAGGAAGAGAAGGGCCTGGCACAAAGCCATTGATTCGCTTGTGTCCAATATCCAGATTCTGGATGTTACGCTAATTGGTCAAAAGACAATAAGAAACGTCACGTGAGTCAACCGGAAGTCAAGCTGTCAGCGTAGGGGTTACAGACGCCATATTGAAGTTTACTCTCATGACACATGACAGTTACCGGAAGTGATTTTGATTGGCTAATTATAACACGCACTGTCCGGGGGTGGAAGGCTTCTGAGAAGCTGTTTGTGTCAGGCGTTTCTTCCTTCGCTTTCTCGCTCTTTTTTGCCTTCCCCACCCTAGAAACGCCTGATACTCAGGTTAATAATCCCAAATCTATAAAAACATGGCAAGGTTTACCTTTGGTACTATTTTCTTTCTTTTCTACCCTGACAGTTTTGGCAACCTTGTCATGGGTCTTGCTACTTGTTAGATGCGCAGCTGTATTAATAGAACTTTACTGCTGGAAATTCGAAAAGCATCTGATGAGTCTCTTGGCTGAGACGAAACGCTGCGTCATACTAGCCACAAAATTTAAATTCTTCACAAGTACTTGACAATTTTATTGTATATAACTCGTGAATGTGTGGTTGGGAATCCTTCTGCAATAGAGGGCCAGACTGCTAACATCTTGACTTTGCGAACGGGACTTTGAGCATGATGCTCAACGAGTTTGCTGGAAATTCTTGGTATCTTGGCCAAGACGAAACGCTGCATCATACCAGCCACGAAATTTAAATTCTTCAGTACTTGACAATTTTAATGTTTTAATGATTGCAACAAATTTTCATAGCCCCTTAAACCTTTACCCTCCAGAAAATAATGACTAGTATGTAACTTCTCCTTATATTGGCATACAGGTGATGAGAATGAACAAACTTATCAGCAAGATGGTGTAGTTATATCTTGATATAACCTCTTAACTAATGCAGTGTTTGACACTAACTTTCTTACTAATTTGCCCTTGGGCAACCAGTTTTGTTTTGTTTTTTTTGGTTGCCCACTTAGTAAAAATCCCTTGCCCATTAGAACTCAAAGGAGGTTTGAAATAAAATGGAAATTTTGTTTTGGCGTTATGCTGGCATTTTGTGGAAATCAGTCACTTCCAAAGCAGAGTACAAAGTATGTTTAAAATCCACAAAGTCAATCTTGTTATAAAGGTAACAAAGTTGTGTCCAAGAAAGAACTAACCATGAGAAGTCCATTAACCATGTGGACTGAAATTTTCATAGTCGTCTGTTTTCATAACTAGAACTGCTACTAGGGTTCTGATTTCGGGAACGCTTTGATCCAATTTTTGCCTTTCACACTCCTACCCTCTTCGGATGATGTTCCGTCATTGTTATCATCACCATCCCGGGTCAATAACCTGACTGAGCTACAACATCAACATCAGCAGTAGATAACATTTTATGGCACCTCTCGCACTGATACCTCTGGTGATGGATGTCATACCGACCTAAAATGGATAACAGCAACAAGAATTGGATACAATTACATGTACAACAACGCAATAAAGCAACAGCCAAAGGGAATACTTTTTTTTGACAATAATCATACATGTACGTGTACATGTACCTAAAGAAAAAAATTGGAGCATTGGACTAAATTGAAAAAAAAAAACCTTTTAAGGTAACCACAATACAATGTGAGTCAATCAAAATCTCAAGGGGTTCGCATTTGGAACAACAGACCGGGTACAAAATGTTGCTCAAGGGCAGGCCTCTCCCTGGCAAGATTAAAAGGAAAACAATGTCATTTAAAGCTCACGCTGATTTAAATCAGCATAACCTACAATAAACCAGAGTCTTTAAGGTTAAAAGTTATCAATCAAAATAGGTGCCCTCATATAATTAGTGCAATGTTTAAACCCTGGCTCATGTTACCATGTTAAAAACAAATTGAGATGACTTGATAAGTACAATATTTTGATGATAATTACCAACAAAGGCCAAGATCTGTGTACCACCTGATCACAGTCACTGCAAAGATAATTGGTACTTGGACACTCATGACACCTGACCACAGCAACCTTCTCCACACACCTACAGCATTTGGAGTCCTCTGGAATAGCAAAATGCGCTTTGAGCACAGTTTCACAAAGTGTCCTCCTTGACTCTGCCTAGCTTTCATTAAACAAGTTCTGCCTATCCACCCACTTCTGTTTTCTTGGCGGAGCACCTACCTGCCATTTAAGCATCAGCTCCTGTGCATCTAATAATAGATCCTTCATTTGTGCTTTAAAAGAACGAAGGGTTAATTGTTTTTTGGTTTGGAAAAAATTGTAAAGTAAGCTATTTTCATCCTTCCATGCCATGGCACCCTTGCTATCAAGATATACATAGTTGCTTGTTTTAAAGAACCATCTGATTGCCCAGGCACTGTGAAGTTTAGCCCCCTTTTTCAAAATTCTCCTAAGAAACAGAAGCTTATAAGTAAGTTATTTATCTTTGAATTTAATTTTCTTCCATGTTATTTAGGCTGCTTTGAGCATTCACACTTTTTTCTTACAGTTTTAATGAATTAAGTAAACAACAAACCTGGCTTTGCATTGCACGCGGATGAAGTGCAATCTTGGTCTTCTACACAGTAAGCTAATTATAAAATTAAACAAATATCGCCATTAATCATAATATTTATTACTATGATTGTTTGCTTTGTTGTTGAAAAGGATAATATCAAAATCAATTGATTCAAATCAGGCAAATATTTCAGAGTGAATCTTAATTCTAGCTCGAACCATCAAAATTTTCCACGTGTTCTTCCAGGTCTTCACAAGTTGCGTTAGCATTCGCCGCCTTCTTTCCTTTTCTCGATCGCTTTAAATAAGTCCCCGTGTTGGAGCGGAATCCGGTTAAAGGATCGGTACTAAATTCGAAATGTTGTGCTCTTCGTTTTCTTTTACCGACACCCAACAATTCTTTGCTTTTATTGATTAACTCGGCCATTGAGGGAAGCATCCTTTTGGAACGACGGGATCCTTTAAAATAGTTTATGAAAGCAAACAATGTGAATATGTTTTCAAAAACTACAACAGATACTCAGTGAAAACTGCTAAAAAAAGCAACTCATACAGAATTCTTACCGTTGCCGTCGTCCGCCATTTTGAAATGAATCCCTGGAGACCGAGCACCCACTGGCATGTACTAAAACCCGAAACACCGAAACGAAACCGCCGGAACGGAACCACCGAAACCACCGGAACAACCGAAACGAAACCACCGAAACCACCGAAACAGCCGAAACAACCAAACCATCCGCAAAAACAAGACGACAAGAACACGGAAAGTACCGAAAGTGATAAAACAGACTGTTTCGATTACTGAAACATATGTTTCGTCTACAAATAACGGCAGATCAACTGAGATGGATAATCTACAACCCTGGCCAAAACATCATGGGACAGTTATGAAAATTAAGCGAGAAAATGCACCTCGTTAAATAAACTCTGAATCCACCACTTAAAAAAAGGTTTGCAATGTTGTTTTAGCAAACTATTTCTTTTGTCCCCCCTTCCCCCAAGCAATGTTGAGTCTACCGAAAATGACTTTGAATGCCTGACGTCAACATTGCATCGGGGGAAGGGGGAGAGGGAAAATACGTCATTTTTATGGGTTATTGCATTTATGTCCCAAGAGTTCTGACCAGGGTTGTAGGTCCACAGTGGGTTCGCCTGAGTACTAAGGTGAGTTTATTAAGCATGTTTGTATTCATTCTGGATACGTATTTGGATAGCTTTGCAAAGATTGGTTTTTACGTAACGGTACTCAAACTGAAAACGTTTTCTTTTTTCCAATTTAGTAACCTAAGTAAAATTATTTAACATCGCAAGAGGGTTAATCGGAACAACTTTCTCATGACTTTCTGAATAAGTTAAAATTATGGCGGCAAAAAGAACCTGGAGACGATATGTAACTCCTTTTAACTATATTTCCGGTAATTTCGTTTCGTTTCGGTTGTTCCGGTGGTTTCGTTCCGGCGGTTTCGTTTCGGTGTTTCGGGTTTTAGTACATGTCGCACGCACCAGGTTAACCTGGGTAGAGTGTGCATGAATTACTGACTAATATATATATTTAGGCAAGCCTAAAAGCGGAGCTCCACAGTTCTTTCCTTATTGTATGGCATTTACTGATAAAATAAAATCAATGCCAGGACTCTTGTTTTGACTGTTTTATGGAGTCATTTTTGTGAGCTATAAGAGTAAACACGATAGAAAACTGCCGTCTGTGGCCTTTGTACAATAGCACCGAAAAACATTAAGCGAAAATGACTTTAACTTTTCGTTATGAAAAGTGACTGCGGCACGATAAGCCATGAATCAACTCAGGTGATCAACTGCAAATGGTTGAGAATGGCTTTATTCTTGACTTCAATCAACTACAAATATTGCAAACTACAAACGTTGACTACAAGTCGTTGGCGCTATTATTTTTTACATCACTGTTAATGATAACATCTGGTTGGCAATGACAACAGACAAACAAATCGGTTTCAGAAAAACATTTGTCAATAAACATTGAATTAAAGCTGATTAAAGACGAAGTTTTTACTGCAATTAGCCTTTTAAGGCTGCATTCATTATGTATGCTACAGGGGGGGGGGGGGGGGGGCAGAGGATTTTTTTTTCAGCGGCTCGTTTTTTTATATCCCCCCCCAAGGTCCATACAAATTTTCAGAACCCCCCAAGCAATCAGCCGAAAAATTAATATCCCCCCTCCCCCCTCCCCCCTCCCAAGAAATATCAAAATAAATATCTGTATAATAGTAAACTATATATGTTTGAAATCTCAAGAGACATGTTTAATAGCGGAGCTCCAGCGGCCCGAAGGGCCGCAAAGCGGAGCCCCATACCTATAGAAACCCGTCAACTGTTTTTCTCATGGTAATCTTGGCTAGCGGTATTGCTCGTGGGCGCGACCGACGACGACGACGACGTCGCACAATAATTAATAATACCCTGATAATAATAATAATAATCCAAAATGGCGGCCATACTCCAGCTAACCATCTAGTTTACTGCGGACATCTTTGATATTAGACAACCATGTCAACGTCAATTGACACCTGTCAAAACAACGTATCCGCTGACCAGTATCACGTGACCATATTGCGGGCTCAAGTTATGAGCTGTCGAGGTCAGCTGTTTTTTTGAAGTGGACCGCTGATCAAGTACTGGTTTTCAATTGGATCGCAGGCTCAAACCAGGCCAAAACGAGGCTTTTGAAATTTTTCGTCCTGTAAGCAATATTCGCCGCCTACCTTCACTACTTTTCAGTTCTTTGTTTGTCTAAACCGATGAGAATCAGCCTTTGGATGTTAAGAACAGCAAATTGGATTGCCTGGCTTTGCTATTTTATACTTTACGGATCTTCGAGAGAAAAGATCGTGTGGCTTCGCAGGGTTGTAATCATGCAGGCGCTGTCTTTGATTGCTAACTTTTGCTGTGTAATAATGAACTGGACGGTTTTGCCGCTAAAAATCCTTAATTGAAGAAGCTTCCTTGGTGGACACGGGAAGTAACACAAAGTGACGGCGAAAAACTTCAAGGCCCGCTAAGGATTTGTATCTGCTAAGCAAATTAATACTTTTGTGTGAAATGACGGCGTCTGGTTTAGCTCTGTGTTCGGAGTGATAAATTTGTTGACTGGCAGGTTAGTACTCCTGTTGTGTTTTTATATGACAAATGGTGACTTGACTACGAGTTATGTTTGTTACTTGTCTTAGTTTTCCAATTTCTACGAGGAACGCCGAAGAAACTTTCGCCGGCATCGTTCTTTGTTTTCTTACCTTTTTGTTGTTTTCATGCTGTTTCGATTAAAAAATGCTCGTCTTTTCTCCAAATGCATATTTTCGATCCAATATTTCATTTTCGATCCTAAAACTCTTCGCTTTCCCTGCTGTCGCTCATTTTTTGGGCAAAGAATTGGTTGAAGAAAAGCCAAGCGAAGTCCGGACGGTTTATATTCTCGGCCTCGCTTTGTTGACATTATTGGAAATTCGCAAAGAGTAATCAACAACTCATTGCCAAACGTAAACACGATTTTTAACAGCTACAGCATTGGAAATGCCAGCGATAATTATGTTGTCCCTCAAAAGCAATTCTCGTTGTTAGTTAAAAAATCGCAGATTTTCAAGGCTATTGCAGTAAAAACTCCTTTGTTCAATGTTTACGGCTGAAAAATGTTTTTCAGAAATCCTGAGTCAGATGTTATCATTAACAGTGATGTCAAAAATAATACCACCCACGACTTGTAGTCAAGGTTTGTTGTTTGCAATATTTGTAATTGATCAAAGTCAAGAATAAAACCATTCTCAACATCACTAGATAATTGCAGTTGATCACCTGAGTTGATTCATTGCTAAAATACTATGCTCGATCAGTCTATCGCAGTCACTTTTCTCAAGGAAAAGTAAAGTCGATTTCGCTCAACATTTTTCCATGTTATTGTAAAAAGGACATCTACGGCACTTTCTATCGTCTTTACTGTAATAGATCACAAGAATAACACCATAAAATGTCCAAAACAAGGCGAGCAAAGTACTTTTGTTTTTTTATGGGCGGTGTTGAAGAGAGCTTAGTTTGAGGTTTTATCGCACTATTGCTGTAAAATATTTTGTTTTGATAGATTAAAATGTCACCGATGTCGGTTGTCAAGTTGGTTTAATAGTGGGACACTAGAACTGTTAACCTAGTGAAGGGATTTTTACTATTTGTATCGAAATGTAATCAGATGTAATTAAACTGTGATGAAGAAAAGTTTGTTAATCGTTTTTGCTCATCATAATCATATAGTTCCTGTGAAACAAAGCCCGATGATATTTCGAAAATCCACGTTTGCACTAGATTGAATGGTGGCTTTGGTTCTGCAGCAAAACAGTAAAAAAATATATATATGTAATCACAATATAGAGAAGTCCTTACTGGAGTCATGGCTCAAGTCCTGTGGCATTGCCACATTAGTTCATCAGTAAATGCTAATATTGAGGAAATAATTGTGGAGCTCCGCTTTTAGGCTTGCCTAAATATATATATTAAGAACATCGAGAGGTACCCTTGTTGCTTACAATCCTTGAAAGAAGCTGCTGTACTTTTCTTTTCTCACCTTTTAAAACCATTACAAAAGCTAGACAGAATCTTACAAAAAATAAGCATCCCCCCGGAGATATTTAAACAATTTTCATATCCCCCCTTTTTTTGCTCTAAAAATTTGAGATCCCCCCCTAAAATCCTCTGCCCCCCCCCTGTAGGATACATAATGAATGCAGCCTAAGTCTGCGATTTTTTAACTAACAACGAGAATTGCTGTGAGGGACAACATATTGCTGGCATTTCAAATGCTGGAGCTGTTAAAAATCGTGTTTACTTTTGGCAAGGAGTTGTCGCTCTTAGCAAGAGTTTTCCAAATGTCAATCCGGCTCTTGTTCCTAACAAAGCGGAGCCGAGGATTTAAACCGTCCGAACTTCGCTTGGCTTTTCTTCAACCAATTTTGTGCCCAAAAATGAGCGACAGCAGGGAAAATGAAGATTTTTAGGATCCAAAATGAAATATTGGATAGAAGACATTTGGAAAAAAAAAGCACGAGCATTTTTAGTCCAAACAAATTTGAGATAAAAGCGTGAAAACAACAAAAACTTTAACTTTATAACTTTATTACAATTTAATGGCGTATTTACAAAAGAAAGAGAGGAAAAAAATAGCCATAAGGATAATTTGTAAAAGAGTCTCGTGACCCCATATAAAAACAAATCACCTCATATATATCATAAAAATTACATTAAACTCACTAAAAGCTCAAATAATATTTACAATTTTGTTACAAATTTCATAACACTAGCTTTAAACTTGTCAACATTACATGCCGAACGGACTTCAAGGGGCAAACTGTTCCATTCATCCACAATCCTATAAAAGTAACTGTTTTTGAGTACGTTTGTCCTGGCATATTTCTTTTTTAACGATTTGGTATCGAAATGCCTCAATAAATAACGGTCCTTTTGGCTATAAAAATCTAAGAATTGAGAAAAATCAACATCTAAATAGCCATTGAGAGTCTTAAACAAAAAGGTAACATCGTCAACAAAACGTCTTTGCTCAAGAGTTAATAGCTTGAGTTTACGTAGACGGACATCGTATGGTTCATTCGACTTTAAAATGAACCTAGTTGCTCTACGCTGAATTCTCTCGAGCTTGTTTACGTTTCTCTTGGTGAACGGACTCCAGACGACTGAGCAGTATTCCAGGTTCGATCTCACAAGGGAGCAGTACAAGGTCTTTAGAGTAGATTCATCCTTGAGATCCATAGTCGTTCTTTTAATTAAGCCTAACATTCTCTTTGCCTTGGCGGTGATCATATCAATATGAGAGTTCCAGGATAAACCGTTGTTAGTCAATATTCCTAAATCTTTAAATTCCTTGACCTCCTCGAGAACGGTATCACTCAATTGTACCATGTTGGTAAAAGGCACTTGTTTTTTAGTAATCCTCATGATCTTACATTTTTTGGAGTTGAAATCCATCAGGTTGCGTTGGCTCCAATGGTAGAGCTTATCCAAATCGTTTTGGAAAAGCGTCTGATCGTCATCACAGTTTATTACTCTAAACATCTTGCTGTCATCAGCGTACAAAGCCATTGTGCTTTCAGAACAAACTACATCAGGTAAATCATTAATAAACAAAACAAAAAATAGTGGCCCAAGAATAGATCCCTGCGGTACACCAGAGGTGATATCTGTTAAAGAAGATGAATAACCATCAATGACTACTCTTTGTCTTCGATTACTAAGGTAGTCTTGACACCAGTTCAACAGTTCCCCTGAAATACCGAAATTATTAAGCTTGTGCAGTAAGGCCAGATGGGGAACACGGTCGAAGGCCTTCGAAAAATCGAGGAAAACCACATCAACTTGATGTCCCTCATCAAGTGCTCTTGCCCACTGATGATGAGTCAAAATTAGTTGAGTAGCAGTTGATCTTCCTTTGACGAAACCATGCTGCCAATCTGACAGGTAAGCTGAGACATGGGAATAAATTGCTGAGTACACTATACGCTCACGATACGAATGTTTCTTCGGCGTTTCTCGTAGAAATTGGAAAAATAAGACAAGCAACAAACATAACTCGTGAGTAACCTAGGCAAATCGCTAGTCCGAGTGTTCTTGACATAAGTGTCCGTATAAAAAACAAAACAGGAATACTAACCTGCGGATGCGGACAGTTTAGGTCAGTCAATAATCACTCCGAACGCAGAGCTGACATAATAGCCGTCATTTCACACAAAATCATTGCTTTGCTAAGAATTGCTGCGAGGGACAACATATTGCTGGCATTTCCAATGCTGCAGCTGTTAAAAATCGCGTTTACTTTGGCATGGAGTTGTTGTTCTTTCGGCGAGAGTTTTCCAAATGTCAAACTTACCAAGCGGAGCCGAGATTATAAACCGTCCGCACTTCGCTTGGCTTTTCTTCAACAAATTTTGTGCCCTAAAATGAGCGACAGCAGGAAAAGACGAAACGTTTTAGGATCCAAGATGAAATATTGGATAGAAAACATTTGGAAAAAACAAGAGTCCAAACCAATTTTAGATGGAAGCGTGAAAACAACAAAACGTAAGAAAAAGAAACCGATGATGCGACTGTCTCTTCGGCGTTTCTCGTAGAAATCGGAAAAAATATGACAAATAACAAACCGAGACAAATCGCTATTCAATTTTCTTGGCATAAATGTCCATATAAAAGACAAAACAGGAGTACTAACCTGCGCACAGTTTAAGTCAGTCAACAATCACTCCGAACGCAGAGCTTAAGCGGAAGCAGCCATTTCACACAAAAGTAAGTCTTATTACGTCTCATGCCTATCAAGGAAGCTTGTTCAATTAAGGATTTTAGCGGCAAAACCGTCCAGTTTAATACGCAGCAAGGTCCAAAGACAGCGTATAATTACAGAAACCTTGCCAGACCACACGATCGTTTCTCTCCATGCAAGCTGCTGCAGGCAAACACGAGGAATAGCTGAAACTTAATTCCTGACACTTGATAATGTTTTTACAGGTTGACAAGAGACGCTCTCTTTTTCACTGTTCCTCACGATAATTTCGTCTCTTTTCTCGAGCTTTTTGTTGTTCTTTCTCCCGTTGCTCGTCAGTACGATTCAGCCTGTTTACTCGAGCCCTTTCTTGTTCTTTCTCCCGTTGCTCGACATTACAATTCAGCCGGTTTGCTCGTGCTTTTTCTCCCGCTGTTTGTCACTGATACTCTGCCTGTTTACTCGTGCCCTTTCTTGTTCTTTCTCCCGCTGTTTGTCACTGATATTCCGCCAGCGAATAGACAAAACTGACTTTGTTTTAAAACTGTCTTCAAAATTTGGCCATGCAATTTCCCGCCACAAAAACGCGGGTTGAGAACTGCGTGTATGGGCAAATGATCTGTCCAAAAACAGTCCATATGGAAGCGCGCCTACATGCGAGCTTGCACACGAAAGGGTTAACTGGAGTATCACATTTGACTTTGGCTTACATGATGGGGTGGACGTACGTACGGTCGGTCGGACGATGACGTCATAACCAATTTCTCGGATGGATGGGTTACCATATTTTCTTACCAATGGTGCTCCGCGCGCGCGCGCCTTCGGCGCGCGCGGAGCTCCGCTATCATCAATTTGGAGCCATTTACGT
>OX419338.1:26148879-26163879 GCA_948470475.1 Galaxea fascicularis
TTACACTCTAAATACAAGATCCTGTAATGTTCAGTGTCTGACAAGGTATTCACGTTGTGTAACTACAGGGAAAGGCATCGGATACATGTTGCCCACGTGACTATGTGTTCTGACGCCTTTTATTATATGGCAAGCTACGCGAGCGGGAAAGATGAGGCGAACTCTGTGTTATGATTGGCTACCCGAGCGGCAAGATGGGCCGATATTGCCCTCTCGGGATTGCTCGTTTTGTTCCCTGGGTGCACGAAAGTTTTCTTTTGAAAAATATTTTCCGCGGCGGTAAAAAGATTTTCAGTGATTTCTCTGTCGGGATGGAACTAGAAAACGAGAAAACCGAAAGTGTTAACGAAAATGAAAACAAAGAAAACAAGACATCACTTTTGCATATAACTGGCTTCCTTTTCAGTGCTCGAAAAATAATTACCTTCGAAGATAATTTCTTCTGTGTTTTTGTGCCATATAATGAATCCTTTATTGACCAAGCTAGTTTGGTCAAGATGTCTGGATACTGGCATCGTTCTCTTTTTGCCTTTTTATGGACCTCGACTTCGTCTCGGTCCATGAAGACGCAAAAACGAGAACTTGGCCAATAGCTAGCCATCTTGACCGAACTAGCTTGGTTAATAACGCATATTTATTTCGGATTATTCTTTTTGGATTGTTTATTTTCTGCTTCGCATGCTGAAGTATTATTGGAAGAACTTCAATTATCGTTCTGCCTGACCAAAAACTGAATGGAATACACTTTGTTCTGGTCTTTATAAGAAAGACAAACAATTAATAATCGATCTTGATTGGATGGCTTTCTTTTGAAGAAAAAAACAAAACAATGTATTCCAAATAATTTGGCCTATATTGTGGATAAATGTTAAGGGATCTTATTTAGGAGGAATTTCAGGTCTGCTACAGCTTTAATTTATTATATGATAGGCTGGTTTTAACTTCACACACGGAACAACACAGTGTAACACTGTACGAAAGATGTATCATAACAAAATACTCTTGACCTCTTTTTGTGTCTAGAAAAAACGTCTTTATACTTTATACTTCGATTCCCACCGAGGTCATAAGAATTTTTCTTTGCCTCGTGTAGTTCCCTGATACCCTTTACCAGGGCTAACGCCCAGTGGGTTTTTCATGGGTTTCTATTAGCACTTTAATTTACACTTCAGAGTTAATTCTCTGTTCCATCACTTGTATGTCTTTATACTTTAATGGATGAAAGTGCAAAGTCGTTTGCTCCAGACACAAGAGACTACAAAGACTCACAGTTACTGAAGAAGAGTAATGGGAAATACAGGAAACTATTGCGTGAACCCCCCCCCCAAAAAAAAAAAAAAAAATGTCCTATTATTTGAGAAAAGCAATCGGTTTAGTGTCAAACCTGATGTCATAAGATAATTAGCTTCTCCTTCGTTTTTGCTTTACCATCTCACCTCCTTTCTTAACATATTGGGTAGCGGTATTAATACGATTCTTGCGAAAGAAGAGTATCCATTCTTTGTGTTAGTGTAGCATGAACTGATCTTATTATTGCGATCCCGTTGCAGTAATTACAGGAAACGAAAATTAAACTGGAATGGTAATAATAACTAATCCAGTTTAATTTTTATCTTCTGTAATTACTAATGATGAACCCCATCAACTTATCGGGGCCGTAACTAGGTATATGGGATCAGGGATCACAGCTCCAGGATCTGGGATCACAACTCATGGCATCAGAATCAGAAAAATGTCAGTGGGATCAGGGATCAGACTTTCCCCATTTTTTAGGATCAGGAATCCGAATTTTGGGCCAAAGAATGGGATCACTGACGAAAACGTATTCCTTGTTACGACCCTGAGTTATTCTGTTAGTCAGTTTAAATGTCATGCAGTATATATCTTATCAATAACATATTATTGAGGGTTTTAATGGGGTAGTGACTTATACGGTTAACGGCTGAAATGTGGGCTATTTTACGGCTAACTGTTATTTTTTCTCCCATTTTGGTTAACAGAGAAACGTAAAAATTAATCTCCTCTGTCTTAATGAGTTATATCAAAAATTAATAATCCTTTGTTTCTTTTTTCAAACACCATCTTGGAATTAATTAAGGTAATTCTTTTGAAAAGGATGTACTATCCAGATTTTTTCAAACTTAGCACAGTTGATAGCCATGCATAGGATATCGAAAAACGGCAATAAAAAGATGGGGTCACTGTGCTTGTTTTCGCCCTACGTGCCCGTTGTTCTAAGTGTTTCTTGCTGAGTTGTGCGAGAAATGTTCGAAAGTTGCTCAACCGGTAAAAAAGTATTACTATTACTGCAGAGCAAAATCTATGAATATTACTGAAACCTATGGGCTTTTCGTCTTTCTGGGCTATAATCTTTCAGTAAAGTGATTTCAAATTGCCCGATGTTGCAAATAATGTATGGAAATAGGACCGCTCTCTCATAATCTCATACTCCTCCCTGGCTCCAAATGCGGAGTTTCACGTAATTTATACACAAACACTACAACTTCTACTGCCCAGCTTTTTTATTCTTAAAATATGTCTTTTGTGTATAAGACTAAATAACACTAATAGAAAGGGGGGATCACCGTGCTCGTTTCTTTGCGACACGACAACAAAGGGAAAATTTAGGCTTCAAAGATAATTTTCGGCGAAGGGACTGGGGCGAGTTCTAAATGGTCGACCACACGCACAAGTATTGCGCATTTTTCTTCTATTTTCAAGTCATTTACGGTGAAGCAAATTACAAGAGTGACCAAAGAAGTCGATAAATCAAACCCGACAAACTTTGATGTCGCAATCTTATGCGCGTAGGACATGCGCAGTGCAAAACAAGGGAATCACCTTAAGTAATTTTAGCATTACGCACACAGAAATGAATATATTTTGCATATTAACACATTTTTTCCACTGCAGCGCAAACGAAGGAACGACGATGTGATCGTACAAGTTACCTACATGATACATTCGTATATTTTCTTTTACCAGGCGTATACCTGGTATTCCGGTTTAATAGCCCGAACATTAAATACAATATAATCATGCCGGCGTAGTGGCGCTAGACAAGACACTTAACCGGTCTTAGATGGTCTTAAGTGATCGAAATCTTAACTAATTCCTTTTTACGATCAACTCTTTTTACGAGTAACGGTTAATCGTTTTCAATTTTTACGCCTAACGACTAAACATTTTGCCGTTTAACGGCTCTCAGTTAACCCCATTGAGACCATCATACATGTTTTTCATCCCTCAGCTTCTGATGCTTATCAAGCGCACGGAAGCGGAGCATAATCTCTCATAGCAGATTTGCACTGCGCATAACACTGCAACATCAAAGTTTGCCAGGTTTGATTTACGAACTTCTCTGATCACTCGTCCCCAGAGCCCACGTTCCTTCTTGCCTGCGGCAGAGATCGAGAGTTCTGGCTGGTTCCAAACCACGAAGTCCTTGAATCACGGACTTCCGGCTTTTCTGCGCAAACTCAGAAGTTTGAAACAATAGTGGTTGTCAACGGCTACAAAAATGCACCTTCATTGCGACTGTGCATATTTCGGAACTGGCCATAGCTCTCGATTTATGCCGCAGGCCAGAAGGATCGTGAGCCGTGGGGACGAGAATGCGAGAATTGCAGAAAAAAGTGCAAGACCCACGCGTACGGTCCACCATTTTAGAACTCGACCCAGTCCTTTCGCGTAAAAATGATAGTCGTGTAGCGAAGAAACAAGCACGGTGACCCCCTCCCTCCATTTTTATTGGTGTTATTTACTCGTAATAGGTACAGGAAAAACATATTTCAAGAAAAAAAAAAGTTGCGTCGTAGAAGTTGTAGTATCTGTGTATAAATGACGTAAACCTCGGCATTTGTAGCCAGGGAGGAGTATGAGAATATGAGATAGTGGTCCAATTTCCTTATATTTTTCCGATATCGGGCAATTTAAAATAAATTTCCTCAAAGATTATAGCCCAGAAAGACGAATAGGCCCTAGGTTTCAGTAATATAGTTTTGTTCGGTAATAACAATTTTTCCCGTTGATCAAGTGGCGAATATTTCCCGCACAACTCAGCAAAAAATAACAGGAATGCGAGGCAAAAACTAGAACGATGTCCCCATCTTTTTATTGCATTTTTTCAATGTTCTATGCATGGCTATCAATTGTGCCAGGTTTAAAAAAATTATATAGGTAGTACATCCTTTTCAAGGGAATTACCTTAACCGGTCTCGGATGACCCACGAATTTTCTTTTATGGATAGTGTGACGCGGGTCACCAAAACAAAACAAAAGAGAAACAACGGACGCTACACAAACACTCCTTCCCACAAACGCACAACACACGACCATGAAAATTATAAAATAAAACAAATGAATGATTTAATTTTAAAACAGAAGAAAAAAAATGCTAATATTACAGAAAATAGTAATTCCTAAAACTAACCTTACTTAAACAAATATCTATTCCTGCAGTACTTAACTTAAACGATAATACTAAATTTACTAATTACTTTACTCTTACATTTACAATCAGACAGTTCAGTTCAGTTTCTTTCTGTTCTCCACCAACGTGCTCCACCAACCTTACCCTCGTCCTCCCAAATTTCCTCTCTCTGTCACCTTTTCATCCGCTTTTACTTTCCAACTTTTCTTTGCTCCATAGTCAACGCGACTCTCCGTTTCTCTTCGTAAAACTTCTGTACTCTTCTTCCTCTTCCTTCTACCCTCAGGCCCACGATCACCGCCAATAACAAATGGGTTTCATCCTTGAACCTTGGTCGGTGTCTGCTAATGTGTTTTAGCAAGGAAACAGAGGAAAGGCCGTTCAGCTCCTCTTCTCAATTCTTCAACTTTTCGACAATTGCCACTTCAACCTCTCACAACTGACAACTGACCACCACGAAACGTACATATATATATATATATATATATATATATATATATATATATATATAGGCATACTGTTAGCAATTAACACTTTACATACATACGCGGTACCTTCTCAAGCATGTTAAGGCATGGCTCAAGCCTCATTTGCATAAAATCTGAAAAATAGTAATTACTCTGTCAAAATTTGGTTTAATCGTTGCAGAATTGGCAGGCTAACCAATGTCGACGACCTTAATATTCTAAGACCAACAAAATCTGATAAAATGGGTCACGTGACTAAAATTAATTGTTTTATTTTTTGAAAAAACAACTGAAAATGGGCCGCCGAGATGACATACAATCACTGTCAAATTTAGTATTTTTACAATTGTGCTAATGGCCCCTGCAAGAATCTGTCCTGAATGGCCGACTAAAATATTAAGCTAAGAAGTTATTACGTAAAAAAGGTCACGTGACCTTCTATCTTTCCATATATAGCCTTATATAATTGAGGAGTTCATCCATTCAGGACAGAAATAGTTGCCTTAGAAAGTGGTTAAAAATTTCGTAGGGTTAGTTTTTCGTGATACCTCCCTATCCTTGGCCCATTTTAGAATTCATCTTAAGCAGGCTTGTGACGTCACAAGTCACGTGAACACCATAAAGACACCTTAAGAAATTTAAGGATACCAAATCTTGTTTGGGGTGAGTTTCTGGCTCCCCCTGGGATAAAAACAACGTTGCTTTAGATCAAAAACGTTTTTTTCTTTCTGGTGGTCTGTACTGGATATGAGCCATGCCTTAACATGCTTGAGTTACAATCCTATGTTATCAACACTCTTATGTCTTAAACACGATACCTTTACACTCTTATGATAACGCTTTACTAAACTTAATTACAGACTAAGTTACAAACATCGCTAATTACAAACCACACTACAGCGTTGAATTAACACTAGATAATTAACACTAGGACGATACGAAATACTGAGACCGAAAAACCAAAACAAAAAGCTGAATTAAAGCATGACAAAAAAAATTAGAATATTTCGTGACAGATAGGTTGCCAGAAAAGTAACGTGTTTGTTCGTGTTTGTGTGTTTTGTACGTGTAACTTCTAGCACATAAACAATACTGAAATGTTTTATCAGTGTTGCTATTATTTTTAGCTTATATCTCCCTTTATTTTATTCTTCAGTAGGCTTCTCATTAAAATCAAATTCGGCTGACATTTCAGACTAAGTTACTTTGAAACAACCCTAAATCAGGAACCGAGTGGATTAAGCGTCACAGTTTAGCACTTAGCGTCTTCAAAACTAATTTTATTCTTTTCCATTCTATTAAACTGAGGCCAAATTAGTCATTTAGTATCACAATTGATGATGCATGTATTCAACAGTTGATTCCACTTAGCACTTGTTACTTCGACGTAACAAGTGATGCCAATTTAACATAGAAAAGTCATGTTAGGAAGCCTTGTTTAAAATTATCGAAAACTGTGGGTATCAGCCTTTTTCTGCCTGGTGTCCATGTTTGGGGTTTAACATTTCCCTCGTTTCTAACATAGTTATTTTTTATACAAAAAAAGCAAGAAGAGTAATATCTTTTTGCGAACCAAGATCCATTTTGAACCTCTATTCAAATCTCTCAACCTGTTTAGCCTCAGTGACATTGTTCCTGCGGTGACCAAACTCTCAACTATAACGAACATAATATCAAAGCTAGTCTCAAGCTGTGTTTATTAATAGGATAAAGCGCTTATTAGATCGGAAAACTTTACTTTCAATAATTAATGTCTCTATATTAAGTAAACGTTTTTTATTGTTTGACTGTTGGCGAAATACATGAAAGTCAAATATGAAGAAGCTACAACTGTTCCAGGACTTTGCGGGAAAAATCGTACTCGGCCTGAAAAAACACCTCTCAGGATCTTACATCACTTCGGTGGCTTAGTGTCGAGGATGATGGTCTGAGCCGTCGTTCCGTCGTTTCTCTCAGAAGCATTAGTTGAGGAGGGTGGCATGCTTTCTGCGGTGGCTGATCAAGCCTATACGTGAGCGGCAATGACGTTGGCAGTCTGGGCAGAGTCGGCAGACATAGTCAGTGTTTAGCACTGGTTGCTTTGGTGCAGCATGTCGGGCTATGCGGGTTTCCTGAAGCTGCTCGATGCGACAACGTTTAAATCTTTCTATGCCAACACGGCAGGCGGTGCGCCACTCTGGACGGTTAAGAGCTTGTCTGTCCCAGGTTTCAATGGGTATATCACATGCTGTTACGAGTTCGATTGTGTTGTGACGTGAGAAGTGGGTTGTTTGTAGACTAATCAGAACGCAGGGTTGTCGGAACAGCAACAACGTTATTTATTCCAAACGAAAGTAGTAAACTCCACACAAGGCTTTACTATAAGCTCGCTCTAGGCTTATAAAATTATACTCGACCTCCGTCAAACTTTAATACTCACGGCCTCCGCCAAATGTATAAACGACCTCTGTCAACTTCAATAAACACGGCCTCCGCCAAATGTATAAACGATCTCTGTCAACTTCAATAAACACGGCCACTGCCAACTGTATACACGACCTTCGTCAACTCTCTTAGCTCTGAGCTCTTCTCTCTAAGACTCTCAGACTTACTTCTTTACGTTTAGACTCTCAGACACTCTTCTCCTCTCAAGTTACTTCTCTTTACTTTCTTCAACAAACACTCTGCTTAGAAAAACTCTAAAGCTACACCGATCGGCTTATATACCTTTTTAACCTAAAATTCTAGAACTTTCCAACTCAGCTAAATAAAGAAACATTACAATAAGAACTATTTACAGCTACTACGCAAACGGCTTAAAAATAGAATTACGAAATCACGATGATTCAGCACTAATTAAATATGCAGAACATTCTAGACACTTCCAGACAGTAACGCGAGTCACGCAATAATTTTTCGTAACACATGCCTTCAGGTTGTATTTCAAAACATCCTTGTACCTCTTGTGTTGACCTCCTCGTGAACGCTGACCACCGACCAGCTCCCCGTAGAAGAGTGCCTTTGGTATTCTGTTTTCATCAATGCGAGTAAGATGTCCAGCCCATCGTTGCTTCTATCTCGCAACGTTCAGGTACAATAGTGTTTGGTATTCTGTCCTTCCAAGAGATGCCACAGATTTTTCGGAGGCATCTGAGATGGAACTGGTCAAGTTTTTTCACGTGGCGGCGGTACCAGGTCCAAGATTCACTCCCGTGCAAGAGCGTGGTTAGCACAACTGTTCTATATACACCAATCTTTGTGCTGAGGCGAATACCATGATCTGACCACAGTCTGTGGTGCAACCGTCCAAAGCTGGCACTTGCTTTGCTAATTCGGGAAGCGATCTCATCATCTATGCAAGCATTCTGTGAGAGAAAGCTGCCCAAGTAGCAGAACTTTAGTACAACCTTCAGCTGTTTATCGCCAATCCTAATGACAGGATCGCGAGGGGAGCTTCCTGGTTTCGGCTGAAACATCACTTCGGTTTTTTTATGCTGATGGTGAGGCCATAGCGTGATGCTGCTCTCGCGAAGTCATTGAGGATGCTCTATAGCTCGTCCTCAGTGTGAGCAATCAGTGCACAGTTATCTGCAAAGAGTAATTCGCGCAGAAGCAGTAAAGACACCTTAGTCTGAGCTTTTAGAGGCTGGAGATTGAAGATACCACCGTTGCTTCTGAATCTCATCATAACACCTCTGCTCCAGTTCCTGATGGCATCTTGGAGCATTTGTCACTGGGAAGGCTTCCGATGTAGTCCCGAGATCAGATACACGTGCCATCATACCGTCATGGAATGAGCGAATGATCTTGACTACTCTCGGTGGACAGCCAGCCTTTAGTAGAAGCTTCCAAAGTCCCTCGCGACTGACAGAGTCAAACGCTTTGGTGAGATCGACGAACACCACGTACAGGTCAAGGTTTTGCTCCCTGCATTTTTCTTGGACTTGTCTGGCTGCGAATAGCATGTCAGTTGTGCCTCTACCAGATCTAAAACCGCATTGGCTCTCTCGAGGATAAACTGCTACTAAACACTGTCGCCATCGGTGCATAAATGCTTACACTATCGGTTGCCCAATTATTTAAAGACAAATTTGTATATAGGTCACAAGTTCACAATGGATAGCTTAGATCTGTTAATAATGATCTCGATTGCCTCATCGTCGACTTTCTACTGGCCAGAGGTCATTTGCCTTCCGGGGACCGAAAGCCGAGTTTGGAACATGCTCCCCTTGAATCTAAAATCAATCCCTTCACTTTTAAGAGAAACTTGAAAGAGTTTTAAAAAGAAAACGCTTGAATTATTCCGTTGCGATTTAAACGTATTTCTAATTTTATGAAAGATTTTCATTTAATTCACTTTTGAGTTAATTTGTTATTTAAATATTGCTGCTGAAAAGCCCTTTCCAGGGAGTGCAATAAATATGTATGTATGTACGGCGCATGCTTGCTTCAAACCAAAATGTGTCACTTTTGGAAAAAGCCCCGGACCATACCTTAACAAAAGCTGGGTGAAACATTAAACTAACCATAGTCCAAAGTTTATTTAAAGGACGTATTGGGGGTATTTAGACCTATTTAAAAACCCGCGTACTGCTCAATTTTTGGGTTGTACCAAGTTGGCCAATCAGAAGTAATTCCATTCTTGCAACTGATAACCAATCAAATCAAATCAAATCAATTTGTTTAAGCTCGATAGTGCAAGGAGTGGTTGCACAATCTCCCGAGCTAGGGGCTCATGCATTAAATGTCCGAGCATTCCGGATCGAGTTTTTTTTTAGGAGAGGGGAAAACCGGAGTACTCAGAGAAAAACCTCTCGGAGCCGAGAAGAGAACCAACAACAAACTCAATCCACATTCCTATGACGTCGAGTCCAGGAATCGAATCCGGGCCACATAGGTGGAAGGCGAGTGCTCTCCGCAACTGCGCCATCCCTGCTTCCCAATAGAGCTGGAGGTTTGCGTATAGTAGTTCAGAGCTCTTCCCACCATGAGACATGCGCAAAAGGGAAGAGCTCATTAGAAGAGAATGGGATTCACAAGAAAGCACACGCGTCAACGGTCGACTTGTATAGTTTATTCATAAGTGCAAAATGATCTTACTGCCCAGGAAACCAAATAAAATGTTCCTTATCTTAGCTTCCGGGACGTTTTTCCCCACTATAACTACCTCCGTCCCACCCTACCCAAGAGTCTAAAATATTAACATCCATGGAGGATGTGCATCCCAAGGAATCGATATTCTACAGTTTGTGCAACCGTAGTATTACACCAATACGTTTAACCATAACAACCTGGCAAAAGCCACGAATAAATATTCAGCTTTAACTTCCAATTCTAGCTCAGCAATAAATAACTAGACATATTAGAGCGGTCCTTTTCATATTGATAACCCAACTAGGTGTTACACGTGCGAGAGTTGCCCGCATCTGTACCAATAAATGACGCAATAACTACAACAATGTCAAGTCTTCCCCTTTCGTCCACCGCATACTGCATATTTGCAACATTGCATATGTGAGTTGTCTACGGAGTTGTACCACCTTGAATCTGAATTATTTCCTATGAACAAAGAAAACGAGAAAATCCCGTCGACTGACTCGGGTGTAACTGGATTGGTAGAGCTATTCGAAAACTTACATTAAATTTCAACTATGTCACAGACTCTTTCCAACTTCCGCCGCTGTTATCTATGCCAAACGTTTGCCTAAACTGAGGTGTCATCCTTGTTTCTGAAGAAAACACCGCCGATCGTGAACTCTATCAACTAAAATTTCAACACACTCGCCCAGTCTGCGCCAATAACGCATCTTACTGCTCGCAGTGGCTTAGGGCAGAGCGCTGACATGCAGTATGTTCAATGAGGTAGCTACATATAACAAGCATGAAGTGACTACGTTGTAAGGATAAATGAACTGTGAAGAGAACTCCTCTATAACAGAGACAATTCTTACGAAGAATGCACATCTATCTACACCTTAACGTTTGGTTGATTGTTATGTTAAACATTTTAAGCACCAAATGTGCAACTATTTTTAGTTTTTTCCAAAACTTTGAATTCTGATACCTTATGATGAAACACCGTTCCTACGTCCCACAAATTCACTTTGCAGAAAAACTCACAAGATGGCCAGCAAGAGAGTCCGTTCTTGAGTGCGGCTCCCGTAGCGACCATTGCTGAGATTAAATTTTATGACACACACGATCTCCAGCTCCATTTTAACCGAAGAGAAACGTGTTTTACCGTGACCCACATAAATCTCTACCAATTTACAACTCTGTGTTAATCCTACTGTATCTTATATTCAAATATACTTTAATGCATTGTCCCTGTCTGGCGCCCTACAGATACACTGTTGACGGATCCAGTTTTGTATAGTTCGTTATGAATTGCATAATTACTTCTACTCTAATCCACCAAACTGGGCCCAAAAGTACAGAATAATGGGGACATGGTTAAGTTGTGCGCAAAGAGCATGGTCTAAACTTTCCTTTAGCACGGTTCAGACGCCGAACTTTTCATGAGCCGAACCTAATTCGAATTTGGACCGACCCCAAATGACGAAAGTTCCGAACTTAATTATTCGAACTTAATTCAGAACGCTCTGTCAGTAAAACTGCTTACAAAAAAAGTGCCTAACTTAAAGCAAAGTGTGCTTTAAGTTGGGCTCATGAAAAGTTCGGCGTCTGAATCAAAGCCGAGCTTCAGCCGTGCTACAGTCGAAATTCCCCGCCAGTCGCCAGGCAGGAACGGCTGAGCTGTTCCAAATTGCAATAGCTGTTCTTAATTGGTCAGACGCCGCACTTTTCATGTACTTAATTCGAGGTATTATGTTCGGCTCATGAAAAGGTCAGCGTCTGAATCAGGCCTTACATTCTCAAGGATATCCCCAAATGTCACCATGAAGCACCAGCGTACAGGAAATAACAAATAAGGTACGAGAAAACCCTTTGGCATGCAGCAAACGGTTCTTAAGTAAGCCTACCTCCTTATCTCACAAAACAACTGCAGAGATGTCTCCATTTGAATAAGCAACACCAGAAGACAATTCATGCAAATCGGTCAAGAAAGCAGCTATCACTTACTGTAATATCGCTATTTAAGAATTTAAAATGAAACTTCTAATTGCGTTTAACTACCCTAAACTAATCCTAGACTAAAAAGCATGTAAAGAACAAGTCAAATATGTTTAAACTGGTACGTGAGAAGTGATTACCGACTGAAACACAAAAACTCGTTCAGCAACGAAAAAGTAATGGAGTATGACTTCAAAATTGATGGATGATTTTCCCGTTTAGAATTTTCCTCCTAGTTTCACTGAAGAAACTTGTTTAATGTTTAAAAAACGCATCAGAGCCACCCCCAGTATAGAGTCCCATGTAGTCCTTCTTTTAGCTCGTCACCCAGCCTTCTGGGGAGGAAAGACTGCGTGGGAGGCTATCCCCGGTAACTCTTGCTAAAACAAAAAGCTACCTACTTTTGCCTCCAAACCAGATACATGTCTTGTCAAGTGACACGCTATGGCTGCTCGCTTTCCTGTCTCTTTTGCTCATTGTTCACATCAACACCCTTGAGTGATCGATCATATTTTCTGTCGTCACGTTGCGGTAACTGCTCCTGATGGGCCTGTCGTTGTTGCTGTGGTGAATCTTGCGCCGGGAAATTGTCACCGTCTTCCTCCTCAGCATCATCAGGATCTTGTTCATCTGGATCCTCTTGCTCATTCTCAGCATTACCTGCATCCTCATCATCATTATCAGCTACAAAACAGAACAAAGACTTAAAGAAAGCAAAATCCTCAGAGTGTAAATACGACATAGGTCTGTGTATCCGCATTCTGCTAGCAATACTTTTCTTTTCACCTTCGCCCATTCGCTTGGTCTTAAACTGTACGACAGTAAACTTATGACAATTATATTATTAGCCAACTACGCTGCAGAAAGAACCCCAGAGAAGAGTGCTTTCATTAGACACTGTGAGCCGTCTGGAATTAGCTAAGACACCAAAGACAATATTAAGAAGTAAACGTACCATCTGCCCGTGCTTGGTGTTCCTGTGCTGTGTCTTGTCTTTGTACAGCTGGTATAGGAGCTACCTTGGGATTATATGCGGCCCGTATTCTCGCATCGTGTTCCTGTGTCTGTACTTCCTGTGGCTGGACGTCCTGTGGTTGAGCCCCCTTCAACTGTTTTTGTGCTTCAAGTTGCCTTTCTTGGTAGTTTTCCTCTAATACAGCAATTTTCTTGTTCATTTTCTCTCGTGATAAGCCATCAGCCTCTAGCTCTTTCTCACCTTCCTTTTCTTCTTTCTCATCCAACCAGTTCTCTTGATTGCCCTTGTTCCTATACCCAATGTCTCCTTCGAATCCACCTTCATTACTAAGTTGGTTACCCTGTGAGTCCACCCTATCCCCTACACGTCCTGCCTCAACAACAGGTTTCCCAATCCGTTCATCTGCAGCGTCCTCTTCTTTTCCTCGTTGCGTACGATCTTCATCTGCTGCCTTTCGTTCATCCTTGCTCTCCCTTTCCAAATCTTCGTTTGTTAGTTTCTCCGCATCCTTTCTTCTTTCACCCTCACTATGAGGGTTTTGTTGAGCGGCCTGAAAGATAAAAATGTTTAAGTTAACACATCGATCAGGACTTGTTTTAAAGAAAAGGTTGACAAAGAATTCAGAATCCACCAGTGTAAATTCTCCGAGACATTGTTAATATTCAGGTAATATTAAGTGCGGTTTTACCCAAACAAAATTCACCTTCAAAATATCTGACCACTTGTTCATGGCATTATTCTCCACTGGTGAAACCACTTTGGGGTCAGCTTCTTTATCCTCAAGCCTTGTATCCTGACTGGTGTCTCTCAATGCAACATTACCGTATCTTGAGTAGCCATCACTCTGTGAGTCATCACTCCGCCTTAATCGAGCCCTGTCTTGTGTCTCACTCTCATCATCAGCATTTTCATCAGGGGACCTTCTCATATCCCCTTGCTCAGCATCTTTCAAAACAGGAGAAAGCAATCAAGATACACTCAAACGTGCCCCCCCCCCCCTCCCACCACAGAAAAACTTCCATCACACTCACCATTATCCCTTGGGGATTTGATCTGCGTGGGAAGCTGGCGACGACTGTTCTCCAGGCGATGAACACTATCACTTCTGTCAGTCTCTGTGGTACTGTTGCAATGAATGAAATTGCAGGTTATTGCTGCTGGATAACTGTGCAGTTCATATGTGATAGCGGAACAAGCGAACCGCAGATCTTCAATTATTTTGATCGCAGTCTGCCAGAACTTAAGCCTCCCACACAGTCGTTTTTAGGGGAGTAGTTTGTGGGAAGGAGGTGAAATACGACCCCACCTAAAAACGACTACATGGGAGGCTACCAGAACTTGTGACATACAGTAGGCTCAGAACATTTCATGTCAGTATCTAGCTTTTGTTTTCTGATATCAACAGGCCATTCCCCTTTGAACACTCACCACTTGCTTAACCTAGAATGATTTGAAGTTCCACCACAAGATTACAATAATAATTATATTACAGCTGTACTGTATCATGATCTCAGTGATAATGTGTAACATCACAGTAACTTCACGACTATTATTTTAAACTACAGTGGCTACTAAACATTAATTACCTTAATCTCTCCTGATGCCTTCCAACTTGTTCTTGTTTGTCTGGCGCCCCTCTATGGCTGAGGTCTAAAACATTGTCATCTGTATTACAAGAGACGACAAGAAAACAACACCAGGGAGACATAGAGTACAAACAAAGTTTGACAGCATGTTCACTCATACAGTGTATAACTGTGAATGGACCACTTTCCATGTGATGTCAATCTTTACATGTAGTTGTATGGCTGTCTTATTGCTTGTGAGCTATCTTAAGCTTCCTTTCTTCCACAATCTTTCATTTGCTTACCGGTAATAATTATTTTGTCATTCAGCTTTTTTGCATGTTCTTGAGTTAGATAAAATAAAATACCTTGATGTCTGGCTTCAGTTTTTACAGCCTTGTCTGTTGTCCTCCTGACAGCTTCTGCAGTGTGCCTTGGCTGCACTGAAACATTCTTGAGTTTCTCCTAAACAACAGACACATTCAAGCTGTACATCAAGAAATTAAC
>OX419338.1:26166379-26173879 GCA_948470475.1 Galaxea fascicularis
TTTTATTAGCATACTTTTTAACCCTTCATCTCTTAAATTAGAGGCAATAGCATTCCCCCCCAAATCCTAACCCTATTTCAGACCAAAACATTACATTTTCAACACGCATTTTCAGATATGGCGCGCAGTTTCTTGAAAACCCAGAAACTTTTCTGGCCTATTTTGGGTGCTATAATTTCGTTTGTATCTTAAAAATGAAGACCTTTCCAGGCATGAAATTTTGCAACAAATTGGCCCTTTTGTATCTTAAAATCACAGTAAACGGCCAGCTTTTTAGAATAAGGGGATCACACTTTTATAACTGGAATTTCGGGCCTGAAAAGTTTACGGAACTTTTGCGAAAAGGGGCCCTGGCCCCTAAAATCAAGACACTTTTATGACCTGACCTTGCGGTTACAGATTTTCCATTTGACTTTATTGACCTTTGTTGTATTGTAATTAATCCTTGTATCAGTGCCAAAGGCAAGAATTGGTAAAATTCAGCTCAAATGTTGAAAGACAAATGTTTATATTCCCTTGTTGATCAAAATATATACCCATTTTCAGACCAAAATGGCTCAAAAACCCTATCCTTTGTGGGGGCACATACCTATATAGCTTATACATAGGGGAGTACCCCCCCCCCCCACCCTCGGGTAGCATTCCTACTGATAAGCATTCACCCAGCCACAATCATGCTCCCACAACCTGGTGATGAATCATTTTCTTGACTCCACACTGATCCTTAGTTTAGAAATGGAAGCAATAATAATTCATACAAAAACAATAATGTAAGCACACCTTATATTGTTCAGCTTCTTCTGACGTTGACTTGAGATGTGTTCTTAGTGACACCACTTGCTGCTTTAGAGCCTTAATTTCCTCTGCATCATACAGTGTATGTTATACAATAACATGTCAGTCGGCTGTCTATCTAGTTAGTGGAGGGGGACTGGGGAGCGGGAGCCTGGGAGAATAGGGGTGGAAGGGGTACAGGAGGCAGGAGAGGAAAGAGAAGGAAGCTGGAGAAAAACACAAAACGCTGACTTTCTTTATGTACATGTATTAATGCATTGGAATACTCTAAACAAACGGAACCCAACAATGTTTGGTTGAGGGTTAGGCTACTGTATGTTAGTTGACCCAAATAAATTGTTATTTAGCATTTTCTGAGGCTTTGAACAAAATTTTATGATATTCCAGCCTACACGTAAATTGGTGCTTGGGCTAATATCAGGCTTTCAAATACTTCCCATGTACTTCACAGTGGTTACATCAAAGGTTTCAAATTTTGTTTCAATGGGTGCACTGGACACTGTGTGGAGTGGTCTGTTTCACGACTCATGTTTTTGTTGTGGACAAGGTAAAATCTACAGCCAGACTGCATGGGAAGCAGCCAGGAATGACCACATAAAAAAATCAAGAAAAGACTTTCCAGAAACTACAAATTGCACATTAGACCATCACCAAGGAAAGGTGCATCCTGGCACAGCATTACAACTAACCTGGGCTTTAAAGCCTTCTAATTTCACTAGGGTTGGGAGCAACACCAAAAAGGGCAAGAGTAAGGAGGCAAAGGTACAGGAGGTGGGAGAGCAGGGTACAGGAAGCAGAAGGTTGTGACCCCTTGTACCCCCCACTGGTTATGTTGAGTATTTTGGATAATTATAAGAGCACTTATCAGACATGTATGTACAAGTAAGGATGCAGATAATCTGACAGGATAACTTGCACAATAAATATTTATTATATTCTTACCATCAAGGGATGCAATCTCATTTGTTTTCTGTTCTTTATACAGTTGGAAATTTCGTTTTTGTTGCTTCACCAATTCAGTTTGCTCTGAGCTGAAGCGACTATATTGTTGTTGGAGGCGTCTATAATCTGTATCAAGCTCTTTAGATTGGGCCTACAACAAAATAAACGACAGATGTACATTCATTGCTCACTCCTTTATTGATCAGAAATTTTCTGATCAATAAAGCAATTTTTGAAGGGTTGGTTATCAAAACTACACTGTATGTTGGGTGAAAAAATCTGCATTATTTTTTGTCAAAAGTACATGAACCTAAAATTTTACGTGTGGTGGTCAAATTAATGGAAAAACATTGCCCTGTTTTTCAAAGATGTTCACTGGTTGAACTCAGATACAAGGACTCAGGGCATCGCCATCCTGTAATGTTTATTAATGTTTAGAACCTGAGAACCAAACTGAGGGAAAATAATGGACTACATAAACTCAAAATGAAGCTATTAAGGAGGCCAATTAGAAAAAACAAGCAAAAAAAGAGTCAATGAAAACTACATTATAAATGCCACTTTGTTTGGAATAGTTTGCAACGATCAAGTTTGATTTTGCTGTAACAAGCTTACAACAACTTGTATTGTTGACCAAAATTCCTGCGAAACCTACAGTGCACAAGTTTGTCATACAGGAAAAAAAAACAGTTTACTGAGAAGAATTTAGTTTTAAAATTCACAATATTCCTACATGATTTTCTCTTCTTTCTAGGGTAGTGTGACAACTTGACAAACAATGAGTCCATTTCCTTTTGACGACATACTGTAAAATGTCATAGCAAGGTAACTTTGAGACGGCTTGAAGCTCTGGCAGTGGCTCATCCAGTAACAATGACATGTGAAATCTCCTATAAACAACAGTCACACTTACCTTGAGCATATTGTATTGTGTGTCCAAAGAATTAAATCTATTCATGGCTTCATGCTGCAATCAAACAACATTTCTGACCAGTAAGTACTTTGTTTCAGTGCAAAGGGACGATAAAGTAATAACAAGCCACACCTGACAAATTAACAATATTATTACCTTGGATCGGGTCACATTCAAAAGAAAATCATTTTGTTTGTTGGAAAATTCTGTAAAAGGGAAAGGAGAAACAGTAAGTACATATGTACAGTAATAATGACAAATACATGTTATTATGGTTAAAACAGTACATCTGACCAGGATGTCTCTAAGCCATCCTTTAAATAATTATTCATATTACCGTTGACATTGTACTGTGTCCACAATGTACTTGTAATGAAGTTAGGCAAAATGTGTGTTCCTGATTTTAAATATTGGTAATAAAATTTACTCAGTCGGTAGTGACTGGTACACCATTTAGTTAGCTGATTTTAAAGTAAATAAATTATTTACTTCAAAGCAAATTGGTCAAAAGTCAGTGTGCCAACATACTGTATTTACTGTACTGTACAAGGAAACACTGTTGTATATTAAAATGAAGTCTTCTTTGGATTATGGACTCTTGAAAGAGCCTCATGTACATGCATAAATAATTTATTGCAAAAAGGTACACTGTATCAACCTAGCTTTGTATTCTTGTGATCTGTTTTCTCCTTTTGCAGAGACCTCTCCAGTCGAGCACGATGTTCATAAACAACTAAAATAAAATAATTTTCAAAAACACAATGTAAGTGTAATTTTTCACTCAAGGAGTGAAACAAAACATGTGGAAAATGTTTTTCTCAGACACCGCAGCGGCCTGGGAATGGGTCGGATGACTTTGGTAAGCAGTTCTTTTTGTTACATCTGCCATTACGAACCTTTCTCACCCAAAATTTCAAGTCGTGCATGAATTCTGTGTCATACTACAGCTGTATACATATACATGTACTGTAGACCAACCTTGCAAGTAATGCTTTTTGTTGTGTCCCAGTTTTTAGTATGATGAACATGCATTAAGTTTTCAATCATGATCATGTTGTGGCCATTACATGAAGCTTGGCATGGCTACTGGTGGTCATAGTCGTGATTAGCCAAAAATTCGATTTACATGTGTATACAGTAGTTACATCCCTAGAGTGCAGGAAGACTACTTTCATGTACCGGTACATTATGATTAAAACTATTGTAAATGCTCACATCAGAACGATAACTATTACTGCTTTTTGGGATCCACACGTACTTTTTTGGTGATTTTTCTTGTCTTGATTTTTGTTTGTTTTTCTTTCTTTCTTACACATTATTATTGCATTTACATATAGCAACCTAACATTATAAACAGATACAGTGTACATAATCTATTTGTTTCAGGCAAAATTTTTTAACCTAGGTTGATTCTCAAACCCCTTTGCCTCTTAAGGCTATATGTAATTATTCAAAATTAGAGGTAGGAGACAAAGGAAATTGATTTTCAACCTTGGTTAAACTACTGAATAGTTTTGAAGTGCTAATATTAAGACTAACTCTTGAATAAACTAAAAAACAACCACTGTTTTGGTTTTTCACTTTTTTTTTTACTCACACCACCAATACCAGTTGATATTGGTAAAGCTACCTTTAAGACCCTTTCTTTTTAAATACATGTAAGTAATCAATATTTAAATGCACTACTTTTTACTCAGTTTGCTTTTCAAATTATCTGTATTAATAATCTCAAGTTTGGGAGTACATTTAATTTGTGACGTTTTCACTAAATACATCTGTATGTACATATCAGGCCATTCCAAGGTAGGACAACATTGTGCCTCCAGGATGGTCTACCATAAACTGCCACTTACATGTACAGGGTGTATGAGCCCACCCAGTCACGATGCATGTAATTTGTATAAACTCAAACTTCAATATTTTACAACCACAGTGGCCTGGGATGCTCGATGTGAAGTGAAAATGTACTTCTATCATAACAGTTCTTTGAGCAGAAAAAAAATGGTGTAAAAGTTTTGTATTTCTTCAAAAAACTTGGAGAAAAATGTTCAAATAAACAAAACAGGCCATCAAAAATTTAATTGTAATTAATAATTTTATTTGAAACTGCTCTTACAGATTCTTTTTCTAATTTGGCCTACAAGTTGTGGGAATACATTAAAACTCAAGATCTGTGATGCCTATAGTTTAAGTTTTAGAATTTTGATGACATAACATGAAAACCACCAATAATTATATTCAGGGTTGTGAAAAAGCACCAGTGACTGGCAACATTGCCAGCTACTTTCCTAGTTTCCCCAGCCATGATTCTCCAGTAAAAAGAGAAAATGTAGGGGTTGTTACCTCCTGAGTGCCATCTACATCTATTATTATAGACTGCGAGCAGTCTCTCTTTTGCTGTAAAATCTGTGCAACAAATGTGATACATGTATATGAGCGGTGAATCTGCAAACTGGTAGTTTCATGGGCGCCAGTTATGAGCAAAATGAGAGACTGCAAGGGTTTCATATGGCATTTCTGAATCCTGGCACTCTGGTAATGGAGTGTTTTGATTAGCTGGTCTATGAAGTGATGATGTGTAACTGTCCCCAACGTTCATCAACGCTAATCAGCAACACTTTGAGGGCTTACTTGGAACCAACAGCTGCCATTTTACACTGTACAATGCAAGCACAATATTTGAGATTGAAATTTAAAAATGGAACAGGAAGAAGCTGTACTCACTCTTCTTAAAAACAAATCTCAGTAAAAGCCCTATTTACATGTACGGTGTACCATAGCTATATGTATTCTGTTGCAAAACGTGTAATCAATGCTGTTGCACTGTAATACACTAGCCGTGATGGTTTTTGTCGCATTTGGAAGTGCTCCTTTCTGAGAAGCTCGTCAGAAATCAGATTTTTGCTTCACACAACAGCTAAGCGAGTCACTTCGGAAAACTGTAAATCTGAGCTGCTCAGAAATAGAGTTTGGAGAATGCCTTTCTTCTTTCCTTTGAAGAGGAGACATGCCGATGCAGTCGATGTATAAAGTTTTGGACTTTTCATGGATCTTGTCAAAGTTCACCAGAGGTGCTATTTCTTATATACAGCTGTACACACTTACATAAATGTCATAAATCTGACACAGATGGCTTTACAATGTAACTGGCTTTTTGTTTGGCATGGAATCACTCATTGCATCTTTGCCACGAAAAACTTGAACGCTTTCCATCTCCATGGAAATAGCAGTTGTTCTGATGGAACAACAAATGGAACAATCCTTCCCACTGGAAATTTCTTGGAAAAAAAGGAATATCTTCAGATATATTCCTCTTTTTTTGTTTTTAACGAAATGACTGAAATATCGCTGAACCATTTGTCTTATCACACTTGAACTATACTCCTTCACAAAAATATGCGGTCTATTTCTCCCAAACCTGGAGAAACTTGTACTGTTCCAACCACTCAAGCAGTTGTACTGTTCCATTAGGTGGAAAATTCTCACCGGTTATTCCATATTGTCCATGATTGCTTCGACAGATTTTTGAAACCCTGCATATCATGTTCAAAAATAGGTGGGGTGGACATAGATGATGTGAACTGTCAAACTGTCACCGTGATTCAGAAATGCTGTGTAAAACCTTTGCAACCGCCGACCGGTTGGCTCAGTGGTAGAGCACCGGACTGCTGTGCGGGAGGTCGGGGGTCCAAGCCCAGGCCGGACCAACACTCAGGGTCTTTAAATAACTGAGGAGAAAATGCTACCTTTGTAATGACATCTACAAATGGTTAGACTTTCTAGTGTTCTCGGATAAGGACGATAAAACCGGAGGTCCTGTCTCACAGTACTGGTGTGGGACGTTAAAGAACCCACACACTGATTGGAAAGAGTAGGGGACATAGTCCCCGGTGTGATGGTCTATAACTTATTCTGTTCTGGGGGCGCCTGTGTTGATCCTACTAATCATTCAAATAAGATTGTCAACTGCGTGGCTGCAATTTGCGCCTAAAAAAAGCAGTCTGGCAAAGTCCCCAAAAAGTGTTGTAAAGCGCTTTGAGCCCTTTGGATAAAAGCGCTATATAAATCCTCATCATCATCATCAGTCTCTCTTTTCGCTCACATTGGTGCCCATGAAACTACTGGCTCACAGATTCACCCCTCGTATATTGCATTTTGTTCCACAGATTTTAGAGCAAAATGGAGACTGCTGGAAGTCTAGAATGGCAGAAGCAGCTTACTGCACTGTGTTTATCAGATGTTTTTGACAATTTCTCTGTTACACATCATTTTTTGGGACAAAACTACTCAAGGAAAGTCATTTCTTGGCATCCAAAAATCCTCCCCCAGAATGTGTGGCTCAACAGTATTACTAAAGTAACTTCACCCCGCCCCTGTTCAATGTTGAATTTGAAAAGCTGCCATTGTTAGGGAAATGTTTAGGGATTGCAAACAACACCAAATTGGGGGAATGGGGCGGGGGGCTCAACAGTTCACAAATACAATAATTCATAATAATGCTAATTTATCAATACATCATCTGCTCTCTGGGTGACTAAATTTATCATAATGTAGACCAACTGGAAAGAGCATTATTTCCACTCATCATGAAGGCCACGCGTGAACTTTTCCAGCTGCATAAACATTTACCGAAAATTAATAAAGAAACAATAAGTTGGGTCCAAGAGAGTATTTTCTTCATGTAACATATTAAAAGACCCCGTGCAATTCTCACAGTGAAGGATTTCAAAACAAGACGAAGTTCTCTTTCTTGGAGGAAAGAATAAAATACGAATCCATTCAAGAAAGGTTGCACGAGGACGATTGTAACAGCATTAATTGACCACTGTACAAAACAAATTCCACAAACA
>OX419338.1:26186379-26221379 GCA_948470475.1 Galaxea fascicularis
CTTATATATCCCTTTAGTTTATTCTTAGCCTTGTCACTAAAATCAAATTCAGATTATGATTTATGGCCCCGCCCACACCAGCAAAACCGCTGTCGATGTTTTGTTTTAATTGTTCTTTTCTTTTATTTATTTCTATTATTATCATTTTTTCTTTCGTTCTTAAATGTGTTCGGCACCATTCTTATTCGAACGACAATACTTGCCAAGAGGAGACTATCAGAAAAAACAAGACTGAAAGCGGAGATCTTAATCTCTGCCAGCACGGTTTCCGTAGTGTAGTGGTTATCACGTCCGCCTTACACGCGGAAGGGCGCCAGTTCAATCCTGGCCGGAGACATTGCTTTTTCTCCAGATGACGCTAGACGAACGAACAGAAAAGTCTGTATCAACTGACCATGTAGTTTTAGTCAGTTGTTCGATTTCATTTGACTCGTTCTTACGGAATCACAATGATACTTTTAATTACAGCTATAGAAATCTCCCTGTAGTGTTGTAGTTGTTTTCTTTTTCCATCCACCAAACCAATGTTAACGTTAACAGACACGAATTCAGTCGCTTAAAGTTTTTGTTGCAGCTGCTGGAGTGTGTGTCATCCTGATTTGAAATTGATTATCATAACGCGTTGGCACCACTTTTTCGCCTTCTGCGTTAGGCTAGCTAGGCTGTCCGCGTGGTGTGCAACGCAAGTCACAACGATTTCCGCGTACAAACGTTACTGACCTTATAAGACACCTATCCAACCAAGCATAAGCCCGCGATTTTCACTATGTCTGCAGACTAAGAAAATTCCCAGTGTTTTGGTGGATCATACGAGAAAACAACCACAAGAAAAACAAAGCGTGACTTCTGGGCTTTGCCTTTGCTGTAATTACAGCTGTCAGATTGATTCCGTGACAACAAGCAAAACAAAGGTAAAGAAAACAACTGAAACTACATGGTCGGTAAATGCATGAAAGGAAACCTTTCTGATTCTCTTTACTTCGTCCAAGGAAACAAAATTGCGTGTTAGGCGGACGTGATAACCACTACACTACGGAAACAGTGCCGATAGAGGATAGCCACGTCAAAGCTTTGCTACCACGTCAGCAAATCCCCTGCCCCAAAAGACAACAAGATGCTCGCCTTCAAGTCGTCATTCGTGCAACGATTAACTAATCCTATTTACTTTTTATTGCATTGCTTGGATGGTTGCTTTCTTTGGCCGTCTCGTCTACCGAAAGAAAACTCCAAGCTGGCGGGGAATCGAAGCCCGGTCTCCCGCGTGACAGGCGGGGATACTCACCACTATACTACCGAGGACCTGAGTGCTATATACGTTTGAGCACAATCGCCTATTCTAGAATTCCAACGACAAGGGAGGCAGAGCAGAGAGAGCCTGGGAACGAGGTTGGGGTAAGCCGCTGACTAGTTTGGGTTACGATGAAGCATTATAGGGTACGATATAACAGCATGTGGTACGATGAAACCGCATCACTGCTACGATATAACAACACACTGGTTACGATATAGCATTATCGCGTACGATATAGCAGCATATGGTACGACATAATGGCATCGCTATAACGATAAGACAACATATCGGGTACGATATAGTATCACCGGGTACATAACTATGTAGTACGATATAATGCCTCACCGCACACGATCTAATGACAATTTTGTCCAGTATTTCCCTCCATACGAAATGGACCACTCTTTTGGGTACGTTAATAACAGCACTGTATACTAGCTGCGAGTTCACCTTACGGCATTGCCATCTCCTTAAACTAACTACTAGATTACGTTTTGTCAGTCACATTTTGAACAATTACAGCTGTAACACTCTGAACAATAATGGCCACCTAGAATGAGGGAGAATGCGAAAAAGTAAGTGACAAAAAACAAATTATTCAACAATCGAAGCCGCCTTCATTAATTCTTTAAGAAAACCTCACACTTGTGTTTTTGTGTTTATTAATTCCAGATTCCGGATTCTAGTTTTTAGAGTTACCAAGGTTTTAAAGCAGCAGGGAGGTGGGGTGGCTTTGGCGTGGGAAGCCGGAACAATTGGAGCATCACTCGCCCGGATAGTGAATGCTCTCAAAGTTCAGTTTCCAACCCAAGCCCTACTCTGCACAATGATGGTGTAACAACAAGGCGGTCATATTTGAATCCTGCCGACAAATTCTTTTGGACAGACTTTCGTCTCTAGACGACCTTTTCCAATATGTAAAAGCTAGTTACCGTGCCTTTTCATGTTTGAGTATCCAACTGTCTTTCTTCTTCGCCAAGCAGATTTTTGCCCTTTGTAAAGAAATTTGCTACATTCAATAATTTTTCATGGAAATCGTTAACGATTGTCATTATCATTATTACTGTCATTATTATTATCACTGAAAACAAACAAAAATTAAATATTGTATTTAAAAAATCGCGAAATGCCGATGAGTTGAATTTTTTGCGTCAAAATCAAGGACTTTGTAATTCGTGAAGCTACCACCGCGCGTCGGCGGCACGACAATTTCCAGAAAAAATCTCAACACAACGCAATCCAAACGCTGTGTCAAACCATAACAAACTGGTTTTGCTGACTTCAAAAATATATTCATAATTTATGAATTCAGTTTGACGCGGCAGTAGAGTGACGTTTTAAACAAAGTCGTTCTACTGTCGTGTAGCACGGCAACCTCTGCCGTGCTATACGGCAGTAGCACGACTTGGTTACAAACGTGGTGCTGCTGTCGAATGTAATTCGATCAATTGAGTTCGACACGGCAGTAGCACGACGTTTGAAACGGGCCTAAGGCCCCATGGGATAAAGATGCACTTTAGGCTAGTGTATCCGTGGAATGCCGGCTAAAACTCGTAACGGTGACAAACTTTCAAGTTCTTCAAAATAAAAATAGCCGTTAGCTTACTTCCACGCGGTATTCACGGTCTTTTTTTAGCGAATTGTTTTTCTGGGATTTCCACACTCCTACAAAGATCATCTCAATGCCTGTGCGGGGGGCTACAGAAAAGTTGATGCATGCAACTTTCAGGCTGAACTCTTGTCGCCACGTTTCTCAATGTCGGTTTACCATTCTCCAGCGGTCTGATTATAAACACAAAAAGATTATTTGGCGTCCCACATCTTTTGGGCAATAACATTAGACAGGGATAAGACCACCTTTTTTGTAACTGCGACTTGTGTCTGGAGGGAGTGTCTTCATTTTTAAATACCTTATCGCCAAAGGCTGCAGGCATATTTTTTCAAGTTTCTCCTGAGCTGTTCAATTTCTTTTCAAAACAAAATGCAACGAGTGCAAATGAATAAATATGACGACCCTGTTTGCATAAAGTCCTCTTTTTCATCAGTCTCGTGTCACGTTTTTCAGTTGTCGTGCAACACACTGGTGGCGAATCACGATCAGCCGTGATTATTTCACCATTGTTTGGAACCAGCGTGCTGGTGCTTTCCTTTTCTTTCTGATTGGTCGAAGTTGATTCTGGCTGTGACTTTTTCTGCCCTTAAATCAGTTCGATTGACAAGGAGAACGAGACGTGTCGAGGTATATCTACTCCAGATCTTCATCATGGTATGTAGTTCGCAGATGAAAATTCTATTCGCTTCTGTCCTATGAACCTTGTTATAACTGCACTCCTCACGATCATATTTGCCGCGAGTTAATCGGGTCATGTACTAAGGTTGCGAGGCTACTGAGAAGTTCGCCGGGAAATGAGTTCAACTCCTTCTCCTAAGCGCTTTCGTCCCAATGGTTCATCATTTTAGTTCAGTGCATCGTCACTCAGTTGAATTTTCTGTTATTTTTCAATCAAACAGAGTGTGATTAAAAAAGAAATGAAGACTAAGTTGACCTTGGAAGGGACTGTTAACGGTCATGACTTCACAATTGAGGGCGAAGGACAAGGCACACCTTACGAGTAAGAAAACATAAATTTTAAGTGATTGGTGGTTGTTATTCCAAAGAAGAAGCCATCTGTGGAATTAATTTCGAGAATCCCTGAAAATCATTTATCTCGTATTTCATGATATTATTCATAAAGGATATTGAAAGATCTTTTCAAGAGAAGAGCTCTAGCTAATTAGTATGTGCTGACACCTGTGTCGAATCGAAGCAAGACACAATTATAACATTTTCACAGAACTTTATAAAAACTGTTACACATGCCTTGTATTGTTTTTCGGCATTCACAGGGGAGTTTGCATTGTGTATTTGCCCCTCGTTTGTTCTTTTTGTTATTGCTTAATCACTTGTTTTCGTTCTTGTCGACCGGTTAAACGACACCCGGTTAGAACCAACTTTGTTACTAGTCCAATTATTTATAGTAACTGCGTTGCCATTCTGGACTTCGTGGACAACGAGGAAGACCTCCACGAAATTCATCAACTGAAAATTTGAAGGAAATAGCGTGGCAGCAAAAACATCAAGGAGCACTCGTTTTGAGGTCCGTCCTCCATATCCATATAACAATTGCAAGTTCCTTTGTAAATGATTTGTCAAGAAAGTGGACCACGGGAAGAATTTCGTCAGGAACGCAGGAACTGAAGATTCAATTACTTCAATTGCAAGTTAACGCAAATACGCTAACTTGTCGAATGATTTGAAAACAAACTCCTTCGTTTTAGGGTTTGTTTGTATGACCCCTCATCAATAGTCGGCCTCGTTCTTCCCTGCTACTCTTTCTTCAGCTCTAACTCTTTCATTTCCTGTAAAAAGGTACTATACTTTATTTTTGTGTTCCAGAGGGAAACAGTGGATGAAGCTTAGGGTCACCAGCGGTGCACCTCTACCTTTCTCTGTCCACATTCTGACACATTGCCACATGTACGGCAGCAAGCCATTCATCAAGTATCCTGACGACCTACCTGACTACCATAAGCAGGCAATTCTTGGAGGCATGACTTGGGAGAGGTGCATGACTTTTGAAGATGGAGGAGTTTGTACTGCAAGCAACCGCTCAAGGTCAGCGATTCTCGGGAGAAATCCTTGCGTTGTTAAGTTTGTTTTGCAACGTAACTATAGAGTTTCAGAGTGACCGCGACAACGTGGAAAACGCAACTATGATATTGTTTGAATGGAACTCTGACAAAAACATTCAATAGTATCTCGATCATTTTACAATTTTCCATTTTCTTGTTAACAGCATCAAGGACGGCTGTTTCATCTACAAGGTCAAGTTTCACGGTGTGAACCTTCCCCCTCATGGTCCTGTCATGAGAAAGAAGATTTTAGGATGGGAGCCATCCGTGGAGACGCTGTATATGCGTGACGGGATGCTGAAGAGTGACACTGCAATGATCTTTAAGGTGGAAGGGGGTGCCCATTACCGAAGTGACTTCAAGACTACTTATAAGTAAGTCAAAATACGTATTTGTACAACGACAACAAGAACTCTTCAAAATTCTTAAAGCCTAAGAAAGGCAAATGGCTTAAGGTGCGATGTTTTATTACTTTAACATAGTCACTGTTACCAATACGAACAAAATGTCCTTTTTTATGATTCACTCACCCACAGGACAGAATTTTAAAACAAATCGAAAAGTTTATTTTGCTTTTAAGTCACTTTTAGAATACAATCCTTGACTGAAAATCCATTTATTTTTTCAGAGCAATAAAACGAATTTTGTCTTTAACGCTATCGCCAAATCTCCAAGCAATACGAAAATCTTTTCCACGATTTAACAAAATTAGAAATTTCACTCGTAATGTGAATGAGCAAAGTTTGCTATTGGAAAACAAAACATTTTATGCGATTGTCAGTATCAGCTTTAGTCCTTTTAATCAAAGGACAGTTCAGTTATGTTGTCAAATATCCCTCTATAAGTTGAATGTTCATTTAACATTTTCAGGTCCAACAATCCTGTCCGTGAACCACCCATGTTTCACTTTGTGGACCACCGACTTGAACTAACGAGGCACGACGAAGATTACACTACTTTTGAACAACACGAGTTTGCAGAGGGCCGCGTTTCTCCTTTGCCCATGGCTCGGCAGTAAAAAAAAGACACCAAAGCAACCAGCTCACCCTAAACGGAAAAACTGCACCGCTTCGCTCTGAATTCAACGACTGTGCTCTGGATAACAAGCCGTATTAACTCAGTAAATTTTCTGAATTTGTAACAAAATATTGCCGGCGTTTTGTCGGGCGAGCTTTCTTTCCCTTTTTGCCAGTTGTATATTGTTTCGTATAACCTCAATTGTTCATACATCTATCCAGAAAAGCTTTGGTAATTAAATTTGTTTTGAAACACAAATTTGAAGGACTGTGTGAGTTCTCGTATTATTAATTATACTTTTTATTTATTTACATACTTGCAGATTTATAGCAACACTTTTCCTCTCTTTGCTATCGCCTGTCCTCCTTTCTGCCTTTAAACCAATGTTTAACAATTTGAAGCTGTTTATGTTCCTGTGATATGGTTTTCACGATGCTTGGCGTGTTTAAAGAGTGCCTAGAAAGTGTCTTCAGATCCTTCGGCTCAATGTCCAGAAAACTGGGATTGTCTTATAGACGATCCGACTGAGATTGGGTTTATTGGACAAGCCTCCTCGTGGTTGCTCACCCCAAAACAACTACAAAACAACTACGTCAAATGACCAAACATTTTAGGTCGAGAACGTCAGCACGTGACGGTAAATTTGTTTCCTTTTTTCTTTCTTTAACGCCGTTCATAGAAATTCAGACACACATAGTTCCTCAGCATTCCCTTGTTAAACAAATTGAGATGATCGCGAAAGAGTTAGAAAATCGAGAAGTAATATTTTGAAATGACGTTGCTGTCGCCGTCGTCGCTGCTAACTATATGTGTGTTACCATGAAGTATATGCCCTTTTAAGCACGGGCGATGGGGACGGGAGAGGCCTTTGGGAAAACCCAATTCATCTAATGCGCATGTCGACCATGACGTTGCCGTTACGTCGCAACGTGAGTACCTCGGTATCCACGTTGCCGTTCCCAGTGCTGGTCTCTAATTAGAGCACTGCAACCTGGCCCATACAAAACCTCTAAATATGATAATTGTCTGTGAAACACCACGTACCTACCATATAATTTATCGATTCCGCAGATTCCGCCAGACCCGCCATCCGAAAAAAGGTCACCCGACCAAGTTGAATAGGAACCAAATAACTTGGCCAGTTTGAGGGCAGTAAGACCCCCACGTTGTCTAGACATAAGTCTTACGATAAACTAATTATTGTACAAGACTAAGGGCGATGACGTCATTGGTCACGTGACTTTGCTCACAAGTGCGTTTTTTCTCACTGTGACGATATTATTTTGTTATTGAAAAAGCAGTCAACGTGGTTTGAAGCACAATGGTGTGAGCCATTTCGGACTGCCCTGGTACCGAACAAAATATAAATATTAGGGAGCTATATACAATTTTCAAAAAGTGGGAGTCTGGGTACAAGTGCTATCTCGCGTTGTATTAAACGCAAGGAAACAAAAATTTGGATATTGGTAGATATTTTTATGAAATATACATTTTTGTCATTTTTAATGCTGTGACGTCATCGGTCACGTGACCAGAACAGACCGAAGTTTAATATTCGCTCTAAAAGTTTACTAGAACCTTTCTCCAAGAATATTTTTAAGCGAAGTTGTAGTTTCATAAATAGTGTTTTAAAAAATGGCCATGAACTGAAAAGTTTGTCAGCTTCCTGCTCAACGACCATTTGAGGTAGGAATAAAAGAAAATTTTGCCAAAGGCTTGAGAGTATGCTCTTTATGATGGCGTTGTCAGTTTTTTCTAATTTCAATTGCTTTTGGCGAGGATCGATGTTTAAGGTTTTTTTCAGAGGAGAGGGCCTGGAGGAAAGAACGAAAACGAGGCTATACTTTCGCGCGCTTTTTGTTCGCGCCACAAAAGGTTCGCTAGAAAAAAAAAATTCCAAGGACTGGACAACGGACTGGACTTGCATTCTCTTTAAACGGAACTTTTGACGACTTTTTAAATTATTATTATTTTTTTATGGCTGCTGTCTGCTCAGGGACAATGTATACTTGAGAAGGTAAGTTGTTACAGATAGTTGTTGTTGTTTTTTAAAAAAAAAAGCGCGTTTGTGGTACTCTTAAATGCACTTCCCACCTAGAAAGTGTTGTTTAATTCTTGAAATTAATATATATATTTAGGCAAACCTAAAAGCGGAGCTCCACAGTTCTTTTTTTATTGTGTGGCATTTACCGATAAAATAAAATCAATGCCAGGACTCGAGCCAGGACTCTAGTAAGGACTTCTGCATTGTGATTTTAGTTTTTACTGTTTTGCTGCAGAGCCACAGCCACCATTCAAACGTGTGCTAACGTACATTTTCGATTTATCATCGGCCTTTGCCACGTTGGATCAAGGGACTACATAACCAGAGCATAAACGATTTTACTTCATCACAGTTTAATTACATCCGATTACATTTCAATACAAATGGTGTAAATCTCTAAACTATCGATTAACAGTCCCAGTGTCTCACTTTTAAATCCAACATCACAACCGGTTATGTGCTTTGGCTAAGTCACAAATTTTCTAACATGTATCGTTGACATTTTAACCTCAACAAACCGAAATATTCCACAACAAAACAAAATGGTAAAACCCCAAAGTGGGTACTCTTCGACACTACCCAAAAAAGAAGAAAAGTACTTTGTTCGCCTTGTTTTGACTATTTTATGGCGTCATTTTTTGTGAGCTATAAAGACGATAGAAAGGTGCCGTCTGTGTCCTTTGTACAATAGCACCAAAAAACATTAACCGAAAAAGACTTTAACTTAACTTTTCGTTCTGAAAAGTGGCTGCGGCACAATAAGCCATGAATCAACTCAGGTGATCAACTACAAATGGTTGAGAATGGTTTTATTCTTGACTTCGATCAACTACAAATATTGCAAACTACAAACGTTGACTACGAGTCGTGGGCGGTATTATTTTTTACATCATTTTTAATGATAACATCTGATTGGCAATGACAACAGACAAACAAATCGGTTTCAGAAAAACATTTGTCAATAAACATTGAATTAAAGACGAAGGTTTTACTGCAATTAAGCCCATTAAGTCTACGATTTTTTAACTTACAACGAGAATTGCTGTGAAGGACAACATATTGCTGGCATTTCGACTGCTAAAGCTGTTAAAAATCGTGTTTACTTCTGGCAAGGAGTTGTCGCTCTTTGCGAGAGTTTTCCAAATGCCAATCCGGCTCTTGTTCCTAACAAAGCGGAGCCGAGGTTTAAACCGTCCGAACTTCGTTTGGCTTTTCTTCAACCAATTTTGTGCCCAAAAATGAGCGACAGCAGGGAAAACGAAGACTTTTAGGATCCACTAATGAAATATTGAATAGAAAACATTTGGAAAAAACACGAGCATTTTTTAGTCCAAACCATATATTGAATAAAAGCGTGAAAAACAACAAAACGTAAGAAAACAAAAAACGATACGAATGTTTCTTTGGCGTTTTGGCGTTTCTCGGAAAAATAAGACAAGCAACAAACATAACTCGTGAGCAACCTAGGCAAATCGCTAGTCCGAGTGTTCTTGACATAAGTCTCCGTATAAAAGACAAAACAGGAATACTAAACCTACGGATGCGGACAGTTTAGGTTAGTCAATAATCACTCCGAACGCAGAGCTGACATAATAGCCGTCATTTCACACAAAATCATTGCTTTGCTAAGAATTGCGGCGAGGGACAATATATTGCCGGCATTTCCAATGCTGCAACTGTTAAAAATCGCGTTTACTTTTGGCATGAGTTGTTGTTCTTTCGGCGAGAGTTTTCCAAATGTCAAACTTACCAAGCGGCGCCGAGGTTATAAACCGTCCGGACTTCGCTTGGCTTTTCTTCAACAAATTTTGTGCCCTAAAACGAATCGTTTTAGGATCCAAGATGAAATATTGGGTAGAAAACATTTGGAAAAAACAAGAGTCCAAACCAATTTGAGATGGAAGCGTGAAAACAATAATACGTAAGAAAAAAGAAACCGATGCGAATGTCTCTTTGACGTTTCTCGTACAAATCGGAAAAAATAAGACAAGTAACAAACCGAGACAAATCGCTAATCAATTTTCTTGGCATAAATATCCATATAAAAGACAAAACAGGAGTACTAACCTGCGCACAGTTTAAGTCAGTCAACAATCACTCCGAACGCAGAGCTTAAGCAGAAGCGGTCATTTCACACAAAAGTAAGTCTTATTACTTCTCATGCCTGTCAAGGAAGCTTGTTCAATTAAGGATTTTAGCGGCAAAACCGTCCAGTTTAATACACAGCAAGGTCCGAAGACAGTGCATAATTACTGAAACCTTGCCAGACCACACCGGCGATCTTTTCTCTTCGTGCAAGCTTATGCCGGCAAACACGGGGAAAAGCTGAAATTTCCTGACACTTGAATTGGTAATGTTTTTACAGCTTGACAAGAGACACCTCTCTTTTTCGCTGTTCCTCACTATAATTTCGTCTCTTTTCTCGAGCTTTTTGTTGTTCTTTCTCCCGTTGCTCCCAGTACGATTCAGCCTGTTTACTTGAGCCCTTTCTTATTCTTTCTCCCGTTACTCGACAATACAATTCAGCCAGTTTGCTCGTACTTTTTCTCCCGCTGTTTGTCACTGATACTCTGCCTATGTACCCGTGCCCTTTCATGTTCTTTCTCCCGCTGTTTGTCACTGATATTCCGCCAACGAATAGACAAAACTGACTTTGTTTTAAAGCTGTCTTCAAAATTTGGCTATGCAGTTTCCCGCCACAGAAACGCGGGTTGAGAACTACGTGTATGGGCAACTGATCTTTCCAAAAACAGTCCATATGGAAGCGTGCCTACATGCGAGCTTGCACACGAAAGGGTTAACTGGAGTATCACATTTGACTTTGGCTTACATGATGGGGTGGACGTACGTACGGTCGGTCGGTCGTACGATGACGTCATAACCAAAATTTCTCGGATGGATGGGTTACCATATTTTCTTGGTGCTCCGCGCGCGCGCGCCTTCGGCGCGCGCGGAGCTCCGCTATAAAACTTAAACTAGAAGTTGCAGCAATGCGAATGAAATCAAATTAATGCTAACATTAAATGGAACAATTTAAGTTGCTTAAGGCAACCCGATGCAAGCTCAGTAATTTTACTAAATACGAAATTTGAAGGTTAAAAACGTATCGTAAACATTGACGGAATAAATGATTACTTTATTTTCAACCGGAACTTAAAACGTTACCTTCATTCGCACAGAATGAACTAAATGTCCATGAACTAAATTCCCTATTACAATTGTAACAAAGTGTACAATAGAGCCATTATTCAAAGTATTGGCCAAAGAAAAATAGTTGCGCATAAACAAATACTGGAACGGTTCGTGCTTTCAAATGGCTTACCGTAATGAATTACACGATTCCGACACATAAGTTTAATTTGAGTGGCGAAACATTTTGTTGTATCTGAAAAATAACTGTACTACAAAAAACGTTTCCACAGAGGTTGTAATGCATGGGGGTTCACATAATTTAATTCAATTTTTATAAAGCTAAAAATTGCTTGTCAAAGATTCAGCAGAAACAGAGAAAAGTATTAAAATCACGGCTGTTTGTGTGAGTCCGTGTACGTACGCGCTAGACGCGGAAAGTACCTAAGCTTAATAACTCTGAAGACGTCAAGTACTTAAGTTTATGTCAAAACCGACCAAGAACCAGTCGAATAAAACAAAGAAAGATTAGCAAATAATTGTTATAATAGATTTGGCAGTTTTACAAAGTGTTACGCTTCTGGTTTGTGGCACCTATTTACAATGGTAGTCTGAGGAAAAACCTTTTTACAACAATGTTTAAATTATAAGCTTAAGCTTACGGTAAATTTCATTTGAATCTATTTTTTAAATTGAGGGGAGATTAAAATGTAATTTGCTATAAGAATGGGCCCAACACAGAAATCCTGAAAACCTTCTTCACAAACAAACTGACGATAAACTTGAAAACCAAATTTGAGAGTAGGCTTAACTTCTTGCCGAGCCATAAAAAAGTTGGGCACATAAACAAAGACAACGCTTATCTGGCTTATCGGTTGACCGTAAGTTTTTTGAAGAAAACGACTAAATAAAAGGTCAACGGTAAATACTTTCGCCAATCGTCGAAAAGGCTACATCGGGCCACTGCGTAAATTGCACATCCTTCGTCTTTAGTCATGCTCAAAGCACGGCGGGAAAATTTATGTGTTGTCGAATGCAGTCGCGGCGCGAATACAATCCCTTTCACAACGCTTTAGGTACATCCAAAAAGCCGTCCATCAAGCCTTGATATAATTCTTCCCAGAGTGGCCACTTAAAAATATTTTCACAGTCTAACACATCTTCAGGTGACCTAGAAGTGGCGGAACGAGAGAGTCGAACGAGGTATCGCACAGCGTTCATGTGCTCGTTAATCCACTGACTTGGTCTAAGGTTTTATGAGACAGGATCAACCAAATTTCAAAATCATTTCACCGTCTTGAATGTAGTAAAGCTTCGGACTAGAAATTTTCCATTACTTTGTTAACCTTGACCGCAAATACCACTTTCACCACAGCTACAGCGCTGTCGCAAGCAAACCGTCGCTTCTTTTCAGAAGGTCGATTCACTTTCTGTGATTGGTTAAACAAAATGACGTGTGAATCGCGTGGTGTGGAGAATCTACGATTCGATGACAAACATAGCGGGCAATGTCTTCCTTCGTAATTTTAACCAAAGAAAAACATTGCAAAAGATTTAATTTTTGGTTTATCGTGAACTAAAAAAACTGTCAGAACAAGAGCGGATAGGCGTGTTTTCAGAGCATCTCTCTCTCTCTCAACTAACACTTTTGATTTCTGGTATGAATAAATTAACATGCAAAAACTAAAAAAGGCAGAAATAAAGAAAAATTGTCAACTATTTTCCCAAAGAAGTACAAATACACTTGCCTCGATCCAAGCCCACTCATAATAAATATCCACAAAAATATGAATACAATCTTCCGTCTGTACAACATTTAACCCCTAAAATTCAATACAACCATTTTTTTTTTACATTTAGGCCATACCAATAAAATGTTTCGTTTCCCATCGCCCGCCCTCTCATGAAGGTGGGTCGGTCGGTCGGGCAAAAAAAAAAAAAAAAAAAAAAGAAAGGAATGAACACATGAAGGGTTCTGAGTGCCATTGAAGACCAGGCTGCTAAGTACGAAGGCTTGGTTACGTGTTCCTTCCGTTCGTAATCAGATGGTATAAAAGGAACAGGACCACCAAATGTCTAAAAAGGCTACAAAAACAAAGTATCGATGATAATTTAAGACAATTGATGTTAATAAGACAAGATCGTGTGCTTGTAAACTAAAGTACTTGCTTCTTTACAAGTGATTCTGATTTTTCTTTTTACTTTTCCAAGAAAATGGGTCGGTCGGGCGATGCGGGAAACGAAACATTTTATGGGGATGGCCTTATTAGTAAGCTCTGGCTTGCTGGCTCAGAAACAAATAACTTTCAAAACCATGAGAAGTTAAGTGAGAGAAACAATGTCTACAAGGTCTAAATAATAAGTCAGTAGTGCATGAATGGATGAGGCAGGGGTTCTGAACCTTACGTAGCAGTATCTACTTATGTCTTAACTTTGTTGCAGAGTCTAACAAAATTGCAATTTCATCACAACTTATCATTGTTCTTACCACCTTGGGAATGCCACTTACCACCTTTCCCTTTTTAACCTGCCATTCCCCTCCTACATTATTTATTAATTTTTATTAATGTGTCGAAAATGACTAGCCGAGGGAATCTCCCTCTACTAATAGGGGACACCTAATAACTAATAACTAATATTAGTACGCAAATAAATGATTAAAAAAAGAAAAAAGTTCTATTTGTTAGTATTTTGTTATTAAGTTTTGGAATTTTATTTGTGTAATGCCGCTTCAGTACACCTCTATTATTTCTATTTCTGTGTTGTAACCGTTTTCCCCATTTTTACTTTGCTTCAGTGTTGCCCCTGAAGAAGGTTAGTCATGTCTCGCCGTAATATATGGCATTAAAAGTTACCCTTTTCGGCCATCATTTTGTTTCTTTGCCTTATATCTATCTTTTTATGGGATATATAATTATATATTGTTATTTCCGGTTTCACTTGTAATAATAATAATAATAATAATAATAATAATAATAATAATAATAATAAAAATTCTTTTAGAGCGCAGCTACATAATCTCAGCGCGCTTAAAAATGTGAGGAATAAAATATGAGAAATATACAAATAAACTTACAGATATAAGAAATAAAAAGAATAGATAATGAAAAAAGTAATGCCATAAGACTACATGTGAAGTTAATTAAATAGGAATGTTTTGAGCTTCTTTTAAAAATGAACAAAGAATGTACATTTTTAATGTCCACCGGAAGGGAATTCCAGAGAGTAGGTGCAGCCACCGAGAAAGAGCGAGCACCATAAGCCTGGGTCTGATAAGCAGGTACCACCAATGTCAATCCCCTGGATGCAGAACGAAGATTTCAGTTTGGGTGATAAACCTGTAGAAGATCACAGATGTAGGATGGAACCGTTCCATTCAGTGCTTTGTAGGTCATGGTTAGAATCTTAAATTCAATCCTTTTGGTAACGGGGAGCCAATGCAGCTTACGTAATACCGGAGATATCTGCTGACATTTTTTAGTTTTTGTAGTAATTCTAGCAGCGGCATTTAAAATATGTTGCAATTTATCTAGCTGATTTTTCGGGAGCCCAAATAAAAGACTGTTGCAAAAGTCAATTTTGCTTGTAACAAAAGCATGGATAAGCTTTTCTGCAGTGGGTTGATCTAAGGAATTTCTAATCTTCCCAGTATTGTGTATTGCTAAGGACGCCGATTTACAGATATTATTGACTTGTCTTGACATGTCGAGATGATTATCCAAAACCACACCAAGATCGCATCTGGCAAATTCTAATTTGATGGTATTAGCACCAATATTTATGGAAGGAATAGGGTCTTTGTCGATAAACTTTGAAGAAAAGTAGATAACTTTGGTCTTGGCTGAGTTGCAGAGCAGGAAATTATTGGAGTGCCAGCCAATAGATAATCGGTTTTTCATGTTTTTTAGGTATATTGGTATATCTAAGGAGGGAAATAGCGGGTACATTGGTATCCCACTACCCCTCCTGGCCGGGCCTGACACGTTGCAGGAAGACTCAAATGCAACATAAACGCAGTTACGTGGGATAAAGTCGAACAAAGTTGAAGCGGGAAAGGACACTTTTGGATGTTACTAAAAGTAGCAACGAGGAACGGGGAACGTGGAACCACAGGCGCTCCAAGCTCATGGTGAGAGAGTACCGTGTCACGCAATATAACCAAGATGGCTGGAAATTATAAGGATTTGTATGGGAATCCCGGCAATCGGTTCTAGTTGATAGATATACAAGAAACTTCTCAGTAAAAACAGCCTTACCTTACAACAAAGTGTGTTGCTTGCTATCTGTGTTGTTATTTTGCCGATCTATCATGATTTGAGCGATTTTTGTACTTCCTGTGTTTCTACTGTTAAGAGTAGGAACACAGGAAGCTCATACATCGGTAGCGGTAATCCGCATAAAAACCCAAAATGGAGGACGTGAACATCGAAACATAGAAAAATATACAACCAAACGGCAAGCTTTATTAGAAAATGTTAGTTCCTAAACTTAAAGACTTAAAGACAAGCTCTTTAAGGTTGCAGATTGTCGTTCCCCGAGGATGACCGCTTTATACAGGTTCGACTGTAGTTCAATTTGATTGATTTTCAACAAAGTTTGGATTCGTTTCCAAGCCCTTATATTACTCGTTTCTAAACTGATCAAAATGAAGAGATTACCTGACGTCTGTTCCAACATTTAATGAAAATTTGTGACGTCATAAGAGCGAAAGTAAAACATAAACAAAACTAAAACGGTATTACAATCAGAATAAAGAAGTAAAGCGAAATGGATATTATAGTTGTTGAGGAGTACGACAGACCTGTACCCTTACACCTGTACCCCTGGCAACCACGTCCCAGGCCCTACTGTGATCATTGATGCAGACAATCTGCTGGAAGACCTTTTTGATATGTTTTGAATCTCTTTTCGGTGACCAATGTACGTTTGTATGAACTGAGTTTATAAAACCAAATTTTGCGTACCACTCCCTCACTGACGCAGCACCACAGCTTCTTCAGAAGCTAACCCCCTTTATTTTTCTGTCGATTAATCACTACAATTAGCCAAACTCGATGTAGCCAAGAGTCCCAATGACTCTAGATGTAGCTGGAACACGACGAATAAATTGTTTCTGAGATTCTATGAGTTCTGCTTGTGGTATCTGCAGCTCTTGTTGTGTGGTTAAAAAGGGAACGTGGGCCCTGGGAGCCAAATTGGTAAATTTCATATAAGCTGAATTCCGTTTGTTTGCCAATAATGATCGATTTTAATGCGAATTTGAACAACATGGACAACCCTTGGCTTTACAAAATGCAATAATTGTTATCCTAGAATAGTTATTAGGTTATATAATTATCTCATTTGAAAAATCCGTACCGTCTACATCAATCTTTGCTATGGTCTCTATACTCTGTGTAGACATTAGATATAAAAAATCGGGCTGAAGTCAACAAGCAAAGGGAAAACAGTGAGAAAGTGGGAAAACAAAGGGAAAACACCGGATCCCTAATGTGAAGAAACAGAGAGAAATCTCATAATTAAGTGAAGTACGATCGTCCGGGTGAGTGTAGTCCTGAGAAGGACTGTTTGTGGTGACATTGACTGACGTTTCGACAACCTGAGCGGAAGTCATCATCAGAGTCAAGTGGTTTGTGTAACGTCAGTAGATGGTATAAGTACTCTGGTCACATCAACGTTTGTGTTCAGTCAGTCTTACGTTCAAGTTTCTGCCGGTCTCACCGATATAGGTGGCCTGGCAGTCGCAGCATTTGATCTTGTAAACTGCTCCTTGTCTGTTCTTTGGTTCGTCTTTGTCCTTAACGTTCGTCAGTAGTTGCCGTAAAGTGGTGATGGGTTTGTGAGCAACACGGATGTTGTAGGGCTGTAGGATGCGTGCAATGGTTTCAGATGTGCCTTTGATGTAAGGTATCGTAGCTGTGGTTACAGGTGTCGCGTTCGTGTTCGTAACGTTAGGTTCTGCACGGTAGGTGTTGCGTCTGACGAAGTTGCGGTTGTAGTTGTTTTTACTGAAAACGTTGTCTAAGAACTCACGTTCGTCTGTTAAACTGTCGTGTGAGTCACAAACTAGTTGCGCTCGTCTCGTTAGGGTACGTATTGTCGTTGCTTTGTGTGAAGTAGGGTTGTAAGAGCATTCGTCAAGTAGTCGGTCAGTATGTGTAGGTTTCCTGTAAACTGTAGTTCGTAGTTGTTTGTTGTCAAGGGTAACCAAGCAGTCTAGAAAAGGTATCTTACCATTCTCCTCGATCTCCTTGGTGAACTGGATGTGGTCGTTCTGTCTGTTGAGGTGTTCGTGAAACTCGTCGATTTCGTCTTTGTGTAGGGCTGTAAAAGTGTCGTCAACGTAGCGTAGCCAGAGTGGTATCGTTCGTTTGTAAGTTGCTAGGGCTTGTTCCTCGATGTTTTGCATAACGATTTCTGCAACAACAACGGAAACTGGTGAACCCATAGCCGTTCAATGTAACTGTTTGTAGTGTTTGCCGTTGTACTGGAAGTAGGTAGACGTAAGGCAGAGGTTCAGTAAGTCCATAAGGTCGTTCGTAGGTAGTGGCAGTTGTAAAGTGGAGTTGTTGATGGCGGTCTCGGTGCAGTCTAGGGCCAATTGAAGTGGAATACTGGTAAACAGTGATTTCACATCAAAAGACACTAGTTACTTACACTAGGTACTTGTACTGTCTTGAATAGCGTCAATAAAGGTCTCCGTAGATTGTAGTTTGTGTCGGGATTCGTCAGTCAAGGGGTTCAGTATCGTAGTCAGGTATTTAGACAGTTGGTAAGTTTGTTTAAGTTTGTCAAGTCGTTGCTGTAGTTTGTTGTTGTAGTGGTTCAGTCTTCTGTGACAGTCGTTTATCCGCGCTCGGATCAATTGTCTGCAGGTGGCTTTGACGATCTGGATAGCCTCTTGTGTGTTCAACGGGGACTTAAGTCGAAGTCCGGCTGGAACAAGGCCAAGATCTTTGCAGCGGTGGTTGAACCAGAGTTGTTGTCGTATACGTCTGACGTACTTACTAACTTAGAACAGACACCACTAAACCGTTGCTTACAACTTCCCGCACCTGACTTGTCGACGACATAAACAACGGACAAACAACAGATTGACCGACAACGACACGCGTACAGACATTAGTCTAACAAAAGACGGATCGAAACGCACCAATCACTGTTTACAACAGACAAACAACAGACCGACTAATTTTACTAACAATACACGTACACACATTAGACTAACAAAAGACGGATCGAAACGCACCAATCACTGTGTACAGTCTTCACAGCCAATGACAACTAGGCTTAACTGAAAGTCGACCAATAACATCACGACTTCGTTGACCAATCACATCAACGACCAAAGTACTTATACCATCTACTGACGTTACACAAACCACTTGACTCTGATGATGACTTCCGCTCAGGTTGTCGAAACGTCAGTCAATGTCACCACAAACAGTCCTTCTCAGGACTACACTCACCCGGACGATCGTACTTAATTATGACATGACTCCTGGGTTCAAACCATTTACGAGAGAGAAATCTGTTGCAACTTCAACAAGTGGGTGGGTAAGTTCGGGATAGTGGGAGAGATCAGTTTGGGCGCGTCCTCTCCGATGGCCTTCCCATCTCCTCTCTTCCAATCTGCCCGAGTCTCCGCGTTCATTGTTTTACATGGATAAAGAAGCGTGCAAACAGATGAATTGTTTCAAGTCAGCAGAAAAATAGGATTTGCCTTTCCTATTAGCCCCATCATTGTTTACCAAAATGACACGTATTTAGACGACACGTTTGAGTCATGCGACTCGCAAATTTAATGCTTTCTTTTCACAGAAACTTAGAAATAGAAAAAAGTTAAAAACTGTTTGAGTATTCTCAGTTAGTTAACAACACAAGAACATTATGCAAAATCTAGCATTTCAAACGCTGGTGCCAGCGTCGGGAAAATTGTTCTCGCTGCCTCTGAAAAGGCGGCGAAATATCCGTCTGAAACATCCAGGCCTCTTCAGCTTCTTTTTCTTCTGTGAATAAAAAAAAGAAAGAATAAATACTGTGAGATATGAATATGGTATGAAAATTCGTTGATGACGACAAACGGGACATACATTTTTTTGTTCGGGTAAGTTTTGTGAGGGCACAGCAAAAACTGCTCTCAAAATGAGAATTGTCGTAATGGCGAGAACATTAACTGAAGCACTGATTCAAGACTGACACTGACTGACTGAAAGAATCAGATTCGGAGAAAGCTTAATGAAGAACTTTCATCTTTGTTATTTTTTAGTTAAACCTCTGCTGTCGGGTAACAGCCTTAAAATGCACTTCCTTTTCTTCATTGATCGCTTTGGAAACTAATTGACAGAAACAAACGGCAAAGATTACACCAGATGAACGGAGATACTACTAAGCTATCTATTTCGATCAGTCATGATAATGACTTCCGATTATGTTGAGCTGATCATGACGAGAAAGGTCCGATACCTCACGTGACAAGTTTTGCTGCCGAAGAAACAAAAACAAGAGTTGACAACAGAAAAAAATGAACAATATTTGATCGGAACATTTTGACTTCGACAGGTCGAGGAAAACATAGACTCCTTCCACTGTATCAAAACGTAAGTGTAACAGCTTCCACCTGGTTGCACTTACTCGGGCTTGCAGCAACTCAATTCTTTCTGTGGCAGCGTCGATCTCACTAAAGAATGAAAATACACAATTGTGAGAAAATTGTACCGTCAAAGAAGGGTAGAAAACGGCGTTCATTAAAACAGGAAAACATTAAGAGGATCACGCGTTGGTCTGTATACTGCCTTTGTATATTTTTCATCAAGGCAAAATTTAGGCTTACTTAAACAGAAGCAGAAAAAACTTTGTACTCAATTAATGTGCCGATCAATTGGAAATCTCAGCATGTCCACAGCCCCCTTAGTTTTCTTGCAAGAGGTGTGGGTAATTTAGCGAGTGAAGCCCTGACACGTCTTTGCTGAGACTTCAAGGGAACAATCTCGGTCTTGAAACTGTATTTTATCCCATCGCAGTAGCCAGCTGAAGAAAACCAATCCAAATTTAAGAGTTCTAACATAAATCATTTTTGAATTATGGCTCCTGTTGCTAAAAATAAATACAAATAGCTTTGAAGGGGGAATTTGGACGGCCAACTCCATGATCAACTAGAGAGGAGTACTTTATCGCAATTGGCTTGGCTTACGGAATCAGACATTTGACGGGTTAATGTTCAAATTCTTCGTCGGCAATGAAGAGTGAATCAATGCCATCCGCAGAGACGCCCCTTCCAGTAACAACAACAATATTTTGGGAGCAGGGTTGTTTCAGTGGTTCTCCACTGTGCTCCAAGAGGTTTTCCTCCGTGTACTCCGGTTTTCCCGTCTCCTCAAAAACCAACATTTAATTGATTTGATTTGATTTGAGTTGATTTACAGTAGCTGCAATTACTAGAGCACCTGTGCTCAGTTAGAAAGATTTGAGACTTAAATAAAGTTATTATTATTATTATTATTTCAATAAAATAGAACGAGTTACTCTCCGCTTCTGATTGGCCTTTAACGTTTATTGGCGATTACATGGCACAAGTCAATAGAAAGACTACAAAGCGGGGATTGTGTCTGTTGTATTTTGTGATGTTTTGCAGTTATCTATGCATCTCAAAAAATGCCTTCCTGGGATTGATTTAAGTAAAAATTCAAAGAACTAAGTCCCTTGTAAAATTTGCAAACAGCATATCATGGCCTTTTACTTTTGTGTTAGCATGTATGGAACATGATGAGACAAGATAGGCAGTACATTTACTGTATCAAAACAACTTACTTGGACTTTTCGTTCAACCTCGCATTTGCCTGAAATAAACAGAAATAAATGTTCAATTAATATGTCCAAGGAGCGAAAGCAAATTGCAGATCATCAAGCAACTGCCTGGCTCGCGTTATACAGCTGCACTTTCTCAAAATCGTGTCCTCCAGCCTCGTTTCCAGTTCGGATGTCAGACGCCCCCAGGCTAGCTCAATGGAGCTCTTGATCAATACACCCTCGCTCATACGAGCTTAACTTGTGAGCAAGTCTATGGTCTTTTGCAATTGCACGTAAAACAAACTTCAAGGAAATGAGATAAAACAGCTTATATATGGAAATATAGTACTCTCAATAAAGCAAAGGAAATTGAATTAGAATGAATCTGACTTACTTCCAGTCTCCAGATGGAGAATTCCCGGTCAACCTGAGTGTTCTGGCTGGAAATTCAGAGAGCAAATTGTTGTAAAACAAAACAAACACTACGTTTTGCCAGGAGCCCATCAAGGGGAGCCTCTATCTCCCATACTTGGCCTTGGAGTCAACCATTTCCCGAGTAGATCTAATAATAGAACGCCACCCAGGGGAAGTTTCACTCGCTTTCAAATTCGAAGAGCCAATCCAAACAGAGTATGAGAGTCATTGTTTTACCCACACGATCAGAACTATTAATAATGAGTTTCCTAGCTTGCGAGAACTTGCGAAAACTTATTCCATCACGTCATGCTCAGTCTGGTTGTTCATACCCAGTCCACTACGGCTGTAAAATTGGGAAAACGATACACGGTTAAAGGAAAAACAGTCAATGGACGAACTCCTGGATGGTTTTCGCCTTCGTCCGCCATTTTTTTCCCGCGGTTCGCGGTTTACTCAACAGAAATATGATACTTTTCGCGAGAAAAAGCCGTTCTTAAAATAAATCTACTCAGGAAAGGGTTGACTCAAGGAATTAGTGGAGACAGAAGCTCCCCTTGATGGGTTCCTGGTTTTGCCTACTGTGATTACTAGTTTCAAAGACTTATTTCTTTACAATAGATTTAATAATTATTCCGACCGAGATGGAACACTTTTGGTCAATCTTTGGTTTCTAGAGGCAGCGGGTTAAACCTACTACTCCTACGATGTCAATATTAATTCTGCTTAGTGTCTGCCATACAGTGCTTACAATGTTAGAGAATTGGTGTTAAATCAAACAATAGCCCCTAGTCGATTTTTTTCCGGCTTTGTTCTCAGTACATATCTGCTTGACAATGTAATGATGTTACAAGGAGAAATGACTTTTTGTAACTCCTGGGAGTGAAAGAGTTAAAGGGACCATGATAGGATGACAAACCAAAAAAAAACATATCATTGAAAAGACACTAAAAGATTTATGACGCTTACAGTGCGACGCGCCTTATCGTGGCCATCCATCAAACATTTTTACAAGTTAGCCAATCAGGGTAGGCGAATTTGATTGACAGAAACGCCTCCATTTGGTTGTTGAGTGTTGAAACTTTCTACAGAGGCGTGTCTGACAATCAAATTTGCGTACCTTAATGATAGCTAACTTGTAAAAATGTTTGTTGGGTGGCCACGGTAAGGCGCACTGTAAACTAATTAACTCTGTAAGCGAGGGTCGTAACGAGATATCCTTTACTTGACCACAAATTCTGATCCCTGATTCCCAAAACGTGGAAAAGTCTGATCACTGATCCTACTAAAATTTGCTGATCCTGACTTGTGGTCCCAGATCCTGGGTCTGTCGTCCCAGATCTCGGAGCAGTGATCCCAGATCCGGCAGCTGTGATGCTTGATCCCATATACCTCACTACGACCCCGATAAGTTAAGGAAATCTTACCATTCCAGTTCAATTTTTATCTTTCGCAATTCCTGTAAGGAACGGAATAATACTATCAGTTCATGCTATACAAAGAGTGGACTTCTCATCTTTCATGAGAATCGTGTATGACCGCTACCTAATGTGGTAAAAACGGGCGTGGGGTGGTAAAGCAAACGTGAAGTAAAAGCTGAATATCTCAGTTATGACATCAGGTTTGACGCTAAGCTGAATACTTTGCTCTAATAGTAGAACATTTTTTTGGGGTCTCACGGAAGAGTTTCCCTTTACCCTGTCTTCAGTAACTGTGGGATTCCTTACAACTTACCCTCATCTTCCTGTCAAACTCATCCATGAAAGTATATAGACATTTTTCCTACACAAAAAAGAGATCAAGAATATTCTGTTATATTAGAATGAGGAATTCTACCTGCAGTGTTGTCCTGTGAAGTTAAAATCGCAGATATTAAAACTATAGCAGACCTGAATTTCCTTTGTAATAAGATCAATTCTTGATTGGATAGCTTCCATCTAGAAAAAAAAGACAGAGTAAAGCTGTTAACAGTGTAGTCGATATTTTGGTCAGGCAGAACGATGTCCGACGTACTTCAGCATGCGAAGCTGACAATCATGAACTCATGAACAATCCAAAATTAAGGTCTCATATCAAACAGTAACGGAAAGAGAAAATCTACATAACGCCGGACAGTTTGTTGGTAGTGTACACAACGTGATAATTGAGTCTCTGTTACACGATCTTATATTTAGAGTGCAATTTGTAAAACAAGTGTTTTTTTTTTAGTATTCCCCTGTTTCGAAGTAGTTCATAAGCCTGGTGCTTTCCGACTTCAGTCGGAGGCTATGATACTGCAATCCTCATCCAAATGTCTTCAGTTGTATCAATTTGCTCAATCGAGCTTCCACAATACATTTTTGTGATGTGTTCATATTTTTGCCCTCACGATAAGTATTTTTTCTCAGTGTTCATACTTGGAAAACCCCTCTCTTCTGCACTGCCAGGGTATTGTATTTGTAGTCCAATTTTAGAGTAGCACTTAGTGCTTGAGTGACTGAGTGTCGCCACTAGTCGATGGCGGTTGAAATGACTGAAATGATTGCTCATTATAAATGTTTAGATGACCAACGCTGCACAGGTGGAAGGGAGAAGATGTAGGGAATACTTTCACTTACTGCATCACACAAATCGTTTTTTTCTTGCACCAAATGATTATAGTGTCTGAAACCAAGACAAAATACAATTCCGCTATTAATTGAAAGATTTTTAATTGGTGGAGTGTAATAAGGTGTGGCTTTCCTGAGAGATGAGATACTCCCTAATGCTCCATTTACAGAATACTCACCCCTTCCTCTCCTCGTTTACTTCGTTTTGCTGAAGAATAAAAGTTTAATATAAAGTTATTGGAAAGGCCCCTAACGGTTTGCTTTTTCGTTAGATTAAAGCTTAGTCTTACGTCTTTGTTTGCGTACGTATCGTTCGCAATTTCTCTCCAAACTGACTTCGAAAGATTATCTTAGTTCTCAATCCTTTGAATGGTGCCAGTGTTTATAAGGGGAAAACGTGAAATTTGGTACCACTTGAAATACTGCAAATACCTACGATTAGGAGCTGAGAACGTATTAATACTAAAATACCTTAGTCTGTAACACATTGGCGGAAAGGAAGAGGGTTAAAGAAACTGATTAGGAATTGAAATAAATAAGGTGAAAGTTACGACGCAATATTGACATTGTCCCTCCTTTGCTTTTTAAATAACCACGGAGTAACGTTCACTGCATTTGGTATGTTACATATTGGGAGTGTGGTTGTTTCCCACTTGAAAAGTGACTTCCATTCATATGACTGCCAGTACAGTTACCTGATTCAAATTTGATTCTGCGGATTCCAGCTCCTCATTAGCATCATTTAGTTCGCTGCAATTGATAACCAATAAGATATTAACTATCAATTATTCTCACTTAAGAATTGGACAGCGTGTTCCAGTCTTGATTGTAGCTATATAAACGATTCAAAACAGTTGAAGAAATGAAACATGACCGCCGCGTTTCTTACCTTTCATATTCCTGGACAATTTTGTTTGTCATCTGTTGAAAATATAAATAGGGGAATACTTGATTTATTGATTGACTGTTTCGCTGATTAGCTTCCTGACTGACTGACTAACTGATTGACTGACTCACTGACTCGCCGGCTGGCACGCTGGCACACTGTCTCATTCACTCACTGACGTGTTGATTAACTGACTGACTATCAAGTCTAGGTGGACGCTTGCGAGAGGTGGTCGCTTACGAGAGATCAGGCCTCAAGGGGTCTAATCATTCAGTGTTGAGTGACACCAATGCACACTTGATCGAGGCACGCATGTACATGGTATTCTCAAGATAAGTGAGGGTTTTTTCATAAAGGGATTCAATCTGATAAACTCTTAAAAGAGGTGGTCGTTCACGAGAGGTTCAACCTATAGTTATTTGACTTTAAGACTTCTAGTCTTTTGAAAAGTGGTCGCATATGAAAGGTGGTCCTTTGTGAGAAGTGGTCATAGGGAGCTTTGACAGTATTCAAGTTTTGTACCAAACTTTAGGCCTTCAAAATTATTGAGAGAACAAACCTCGATGGCGAGTTCCGTCTTTTTCCCCTCGTCAACCATCAATTTCATCTATTTGAACCATGAAACATTCGATTAGAGAAAATACAATTTTGATTAAGGCTGTTAATGTCTCTATCAGCTTCAAACTACAGTATGGCGATAATGAAACTCGCTTGTCTGAACAATAAGCTCACCTCTTTTTCCTCGTCTTCGATGCTCTTTTTCAACCTCTCAATTTGACTGCAAGTAAAAAATCGCAGATAATTCAGTATAAGAGAAGATTTCTTGCCACAGTACAAGCTCCTCACTGCATTTTGAAAAAATTCATTACCTTTCATCCTCTTGACTTTGTTTCACAGTAATCTGCAAGTAAAACAAAATGAATGTTTTGTTTTATCATGAGGCATTTTGTTCATCCCCGAGCAAAAGCTCCCATAAAGTGGAATATACTGGTGGTGAAAAGTAACCGTCAAAAATGTTAAATTTTGGAAAACAAATTGAAGACCGAGCTACCGCTAGAACCTTATTTAGTGCGTACCTCTTCCTTGGCGGCCCTCTTGACCTCGATCTCGCTGGAAACAAACAAGAATGAAAAATTGAATCAGTCAGTTACCCGTTCACAGGGGCTTTTAAAGGTTGAAAGAAGTTTTAAATCTATATTTCTTTAATTCATTTTCAGGGACATTTTATTCACCTTTCCAAGTGGTTGTTGTCCTTCTCAAGACGTTTCTTCTCATTCTGTAAAGTAGAACATTTTTGGAATTTATGTCTTGAAAGAACAAAGTACAAGCTTCAAATTTATGTGTTGATGGGTTGTCAATCTTAGAAAATAAGACTTGTTCACTCCCCAACCGTGCTCTCCCTTCCCACCAAAACATAATGTTCTAATATTCGACGCTCTGAAAAATCTTGAAATCATTGCTTGTGATCACTAAATCCGCATTTCAACAAATGATCAGGAGACAAGCTAGTTCTTCAATTCTGTAGATCACAGCCAGTTCATGGAAGTTGTTGAATACTGTACTGGTTATGCAACGCTTTTGAGTGGTATACCGTGAAATATCCCACGAGTCACTTGTATTTTCTTTGTGCGAGTGTGTATGCAAAGAAAATACAAGTGACTCGTGGGATGTTCTATGGTAGACCACGAGAAAGTCTTGCATAACTATTTTATACCATGTCATAGAAAATACGTGGCATTACATCAATAATCGATACGGTACAAGATGGGAAGGCATACCGACGAATATACAACGATTTTCTCGCATTCTGACTGGCTGTCTTTTCTATTGCATGGTATACAATACTTTATCTCTGATATGAGTTCATGATTAATTTATCATAAGTTTAAGATGTTTCATAGCCACGAAAAGAAAAGTTGTGACTTATAAAAACATCCAGCACACTAATTCTATTTCCTCACCTGAAGTTTTTGCATTTCGACTTCGTGGCTCTTCTCCAAGTCAGTGAGAGTCTTCATTTTATCTCTTTTAAAGAAAGTAAAATTAAGAAATTTCAAGATGGAAGAAACGTAAACGCACAAAGTTTTCAATTGATGGGGCCTAAGTCAGGTTTATCACGAGAACGTTTCCATAAAACTGTTTTGTTTGCCTTATAATTTTAAAAGTAAAAACGAAAAGTCATAAGAATTATATATTTTGGCCGTCAAAAATACTCATATTCCCATTGACTGCTAACTTGACAAAATCAATCGCTTTACTGATATTTTTAAGTAGGGGGTGGTAAAGATGAGATTTTGAGTTACTTTCAATTCAAATTTGCAAATGTGGGGAGAAAAAAGGCATTGCTAGAGTCCGTTTTTAATGTGATTTTGCTTTTCCGAAAAACTAGGTTTGGTCGGAAGATGGAAAACCAAATATTACATTGGGAAGCCTAGCTTGTATAATACTCACTTTCCCAAATCCTTGATGTTTTTAATTGTTTTTTCCTTTGCGGCGAGAGAGCGCTTGAGAGCCTGCAAGGCAAGTTAATTAATTTTTCCCTTTCTTTTATGTATCTTTTAAATGAAACAGACACATTTAAAACTTAATTATTAATCACTACTCATCCCAATGGTTTTGTCTGTTTGTGCCGCTGTTTGGTAGGTAAAGGTAAAATGTATCGGTATGGAACTTCGGTGTTGACCGTGATTTTCGTATTCAGACCTTTTCAAGAAAAACCCGCCCTCAATGTTGTACAACGTTGTGTACACCTGTCAGCATCGCCCCTTTATATTTTATGGGGAGGGGAAGGGGGCGGGCGCTTAGCACAATTTTACCAATAAATATATAATCAAAACAAATTTATGAGCAACAATCAGTCTTGAATTCTGACGCCCAAAAGTACCTTTTTCACGACGGGGGGGGGGGGGGGGGGGGAGGGGGAAGTAGCTTCACTTGGCCAATTTGCTCAGCCCCTCAGTTATTTTAGCCTTGCTACGGGCCTGTATTACGTTAAAAAAAGTTGAGTCCAAAAACGTTAACTGGCACTTTCTTTTCTCTTTTTTTTTTCGATACTTTCATACGTGGTATATCTTTGAAACTCTTTTTCTTTCAGATTAAAACCCCTTTAAAAGCTTAAGTACAGATGTTTAAAGTTAAGGACGCTTTACCGCGTTTTCATTTTTGATGTCGTGCAGTTTCCTCCAGAGATCAGTTTTTCCTCCTCCACGACTTCCCGGCTTCCGACCTGAAATAAAAAAAAACCATTCAGATTAAAGCCATGATACCTCTAAACTTTCTCCTCCAACAACAAAAGCGTGATGGGCTCAAAATGTCCCGTGAAACACAGGCAATATAACTCTATTGCCAGCATAATCAAAACTATTTCAAAATTCTCGAAATTGATAGGCTATTACCAGCTATTAAATACGTGAAGCTTACACCGCTAACAAAAGAATTGTGTCATGGCGGACGACGACCGCCTTTGGAGTTTGTGCCGCAAAAGGAAATTACGGTGCTACTGTGTTCCCTTATCACTCACTATTACTCATTCATTTTATTCAAAGCAATATTTAGTTCAGTATTACTATTTATTATATGGCTAGTGTTTGTAGACGATATAACGTGAGCTCCGATTGGATAAGCGTAGCGACGCGCTAGGGGATTATTCTCCCGTAATACACACGGGCCGATTACCGATTATGCAAATTAGGAAAGAAAAAACAAAAATCATCGAAAGACCACATTTGTTTTATTTACATTGAAAATTGTTGCAACAAGAGCAAAAAACTGAAAACACGACCAGGAAAACTGTTAGTGACAAGTTTGACCTGGGTTTGGAAAAATTAATGAATAGATTACCGTGAGTTAAAGGAAACGACGACTTCCGCTTGAACTTAGGTTTTTTCCTTTAGGTCCGTTATGTTAGCCATATCAATACGGAAGACCTCAGTTTGAAATTTTCCCGTAACGACCTCACTCTCGGTTATTAAGTAGTTATAAACATGGCTGCGTCCTAATATACGATGTGTGGGCATGAAAACCAGCCGTTGCTATGGAGCGCACAGTCAAACATTAAAGCTCTTCATCGAGTCGCGGGAGGAAATGTACTGCTGCTTTACTGTCTTGTTTTTCCTTTTCGTTAATTTTGTTTCTTTTTTTCTAAATTGAAGCACTGTTACCCATCATTAGGGTATTTAAGTTAAAACACGTGATCCTTGGGCCGAAGAAAGAAACTATGTCTATAGCGCGCGCAGCCAATCTCCGAGGTCCCGTCTGCGACAGAAAAAGATTTGTAATGGTAGTTTCATTTTCTTTGATCATAAGCTTTGATGATCTGGATGCATTTACATGAAACCATTATCACCCAACTAAGGATGGCATCGCCATGGCGCTTGTTGCCAAGCTGTGGAGATCTACCTCGGAAAGGAATACTGTGCTGCCGGCCTCCCGTTTTCGTTTTATTATAAACAAAGTTCATTTAGTACAAGAATTTGATACACATAAAAGTTTCATCTCAGTCAGCTCTGTGGTTAGGTCGGCTTTGATTGCGATTGCCTTTTCCTATCTTTTTCAATTTTTTTCCCTGCTGGCTGAAGTACTTGGTCTGTATCTAATTATCCATACACAGTTGATGCTTTAGCTACAGCTGACTGCTCTAATATTCCTTTTTTTCACCGTTTTCTACATTACTAGTACATTAGTAAGGGAATTTACCTTTCTTGTCGGTTTCCATACTTTTCTTAGCTTTCTGCTTTGTAGTTACCCGTAAAAATAAATCACTCAACAAGTACGCACGCTGTAGACAAGAACAGCAATCTGCGAATAAATTGAAAGCGTCTTTATGACGTAAAACAAACGAAAATTAGATTGCGCGTGCAGAAATTCTTGCCAATCCATTTTTTTCTTTTTATGTTGGGGCTGGGGCAGGGGAAAGGCAAATGCAGAAATGAGTAGCAACCACGTAAAAGCTTAGGATCGTTGGCAGGTTTACTCATATTCTTTTCACTTTCCCTTAAACTTCGGTCCTTGTCATTTCACGGAAAATTCGAAAATTCTTATTGGAAAATCAAATAGTACATACCATCCCATTTGGAACGTTTCAGAAATTATGGGCCATCGGCTCAATTCAATGCACTTTTTCTGTCCTTTCCGAGCTTTCCAACTGATAGTAGTACATTTTGTGATTTATCCATTTTGCATTTGGACAAGCTGCAACATTGAATATTTACACCGAAAATTTTCAACCGGATATTGGATCGTGTAAATGGTAAGCATCTCGAGGTACCTCTAGAGGTAGACTTAAATGAATCAATCTGGAAAACCTTTTGGTTTATTGTCACTGGCTGTTATTGTTGTTTTTATTTCTTTAATCGTTACTATAACAAAATTCTTGCATATGATTGGCTAACGTCAGACTTTTTTGTAATTAAGAGGGCCGATTACCATGTTGCTTAGCAACCGTTATTTCAAGTTGCAACAAATGCAAACAAAATAGCCTCTCATTTCACTGAAGCCGACTATGAAGAAATTGAGCAATTAAAAAGTCGTAGTGAAAACAAAAACAATAAAAGAGACAAATAGTACTGGATAGGCGTTTTTCAGAAGTGGACGAAAGTGAGAGGAAAGAATGAGCAATTTGAAAACTACGCATTCCCACAGCTGGACGAAGCTTTCTCGCAATTTAGGCCGAGCTGAAAATGGTGATGAATATGAGCCAGACTCGCTGGCGGCTTTGGATCGATATTTACAGGGCAAAACGTATCCCAAGTCTATCCTAAGGGATACAATACAATACAATACAATACAATACAATACAATACAATACAATACAATACAATATATTATTATTAGTCTCCCCCACTGGGTTTTTCAAGACTAATTTACACTTTTTTGAGGACTTTTTACCAGACTGTAAGGTGCAGTTTACAATTAATGAGAGAAATCATAGATGCCCCAAGGTAAGCACTAGGGGTGATCACAGCCAGGGTTCGTTACGTCCCTAGTGGTTCTTAAACGTCCCACAGAGTTAATTGTGAAGAGTTGTGAGACGGGACCTCCGGTTTTATCGTCCTTATCCGAGAAGACTAGAAAGTCTAACCATTTGGAGATGCCATTGCAAAGAAAGCACTTTATCCTCAGTTATTTAAAGATCCTGAATGTTGGTCCGGCGGGGGCTTGAACCCACGACCTCCCGCACGGTAGTCCAGCAATGTTGGAAGAAAAGGCGAGGAAACTGCGTGAGGAAGGGAAATTGCAACGACCCAACAAAGCAAGGAGTTTGACAAGAGACGGTTTCTCCATCGAAGAGGATGACAGTGGCGTCGAGTTCATCGCTTTTACCGAAGGACCTACAAAGACAAGACATGACAAGGTGGTCTTCGAAAGAAACCTCGGTGCTTTTTTCAAGTAATACTTGGAGAACGCCCGGAAGAACTGAAGAAAACAAAACCATTTTACCTGTCTGTTATAATTATCGACAACCCTCACTGAGCGCAGTGTGGTACAAGAAAACGCCGATGGGCAAGAACACCATCAACAACATCATGAAAACAATAAAAGAGAACTCACCTCTCACTGATTTGTGGCCTGAGAAGAAGCTCACCAACCACAGCGTAAAAAAGAGTGTTGTGGAGAAGTTAAAAAAATTTCGGTATCCCGAAATGCGAGATTCAGGAGATTAAAAACATCACGGGTCACACCACCGAACAAGATTTTGATGACTACGACTCTGGTAAAGAAAACTAGCAAAGAATTATGTCGAACATCATCGACAATGGCAGGTCTGCTTCCCCTTCCAGACAGGTTCTTCATCTGCTGGCATCTGCCGTGCAAACTCAGTCCCATTCAGCTCTATTTCAGTCGTTGTACTATCACTCTCAACTACTCTCAACATCGTAGGAAACGACTCTTCGCAATGCTAGAGCAAGCGTCCAGGATTCGGACTCAGATTAAATTTTGTAAATCAGTTCAAACAAACTTAACAATGACCAACATAATTCAGTTGAAACGAAATTCGTTTTTGGCCAGGACTTTGGTTAAATCTCATTGAATCAACTGGTTCGCTAGATTTGCTTAAAACGTGGGTTGTTTACCATTTAGAAAATAATTTCGGGAATTTTAGTTCGGAAAAAAAGGTTCTCACATGAATTAAGGCATCCTCACAAAATATCTTGTTTTGCTTTATTTTGATATGTTGCCTGTATTATTATAAATAGCTTGGTTAGACACTATCTCAAAAAGAAAGAAACACAATTATTCGGCTGACGAAGCCAAAATTGAGATACTTGACAGAAATGCTTGGTTGTCCCAAAGTTTGTCCATGGTAACTTGAATGCATCCAAAACTGGACCATCTCCCTCCAAATTCATCGAGACCCTCTCCTATGTTGAGTTCGTGTCGTTTACTATGTGGCCAAAATTTCCGTTTTGTCGCGCCGCGGTGCACTGGGTTCTAGCTTTCCAGCCAAGAGAACTGAAACTAGTACGAAACATGAGAAACTTGTAATATGGTAAATAATTTCCATTGGGAACGTCCCAACCGGGAAAACAGGACAACCGTTTCAGAACCACTCCTGTTTGTGCCAGGAATTTTCCATTGAGACGAACCAAAAAACCGTTTACCATTTACATCCCAACTGGAATTTCCGGGAAGTTGTTGTAAATGGTAAACCACATGCCGTTTTAGTGATAAAACAAGTAATCGCATGTTTCCTCGTGAAATTAAGGATTAATCATCACTTGTGCATAGTTAGTAGAGGGAGACTCTACTATGACTTGTGTTTTCAGAAGTTGCTGAAATCGCCTTCGTCGCTGCACTGTGCGAATTTGCTCCGATGCAATAGACCATTTCGTCGATTTTGACACCAAGGTCTCTGGCAACAGATATTGGTTTAATCGCCTCTCCAAGGATAGAGACCCAAATAGCCAGATGTTGGTTACCCTTGCGTTGAGTTGCCCAGAGCTCTTCCCGCCATTACACATGCGCCAAAGGGAAGAGCTCAAGGGTGGAGAGTGTTCGTTGCCTGTCATTGCGGTGGCTGAATACATGACTTTGCGCATGCTCTGCGTTCCAAGCTGATTTGGCGTCGTCAGTGCGCCCTTGATAGCCGAAGAAAAGAAGGTTGGCGGCAGTGAGATAATCCTTTCTTTTCAAGAGCCACCTCCTTTTAACAATATTCAGTTTGTTCTCATAGAAAGGTTTTGCAACATTCCATTGAGAGGAAAGTAGAGTCGAAACAAACCCGATCTTTCTATAGGAAACATGCCCAGCTACGAATTTACTGAAAGTTTGGCGAAAGTGGTCCCCTGCGCAAAATTGTTAAGATTCCAAAATTCCTTTGTTAAAATTTTAGAACTCGTTTCTCTCTGCAGGTTTTGATGAATGCCCAAAATTTTGTACACTCAAATGGAAGCGAGTTTTCATACTTCGTCGATTATGTTCCGTGAAAAGCAGAGGTTTTAAGGGGTGGGGTTGAAAAGAGTAACACCAGAGCGAGTTGCGTTACTCTTTGGAGCATACTTTGGAGGGAACGTCTGAAAGCTTTCAACAATGTACAACACAGGATAGCCTACGCGTAGCCGCACCCTTTCCCCCTCAGGACAAGTCAATTGTTTGAGTGCGAGATTTGTAGACTTAATTTATTACTAAATTACGCTATTTTGCATTTCAAATGTATTGAAGTTTGAAGATCAAGAAACTTATTTTCGTAAGATAAAATGTTCTTCAGTTCACTGAATTTTCTTCCATTGCCTTACAGTTTAGAGAAATAAAACTATCCCGCATTTCACAGTCCACAAGTCGAAACCTTTTAAACAGTGTTAAACATTTTACAATTGGTTATAATATGCGACAGTATTTATTCGTCGTAATAATCCAAACTTAAGAAATACCTGCAGTTTTCGTGGTGGATTGTGTCTTTAGCTGACTCTCCTTTGACAAACTAGCCTCTGAAGAGACTCGCTGCTGTTTTAGCCTAAAGCAATTACAAACAAACACAACTGCGATGCTAACTTGTCTTTGTTGTTTCTATTGTCGATTTGTAGCTGTAGAACGCAGGAGTCGACACAGTACTTAATTCAATAACTGAGTCTGTTTACTAAACATAAAAGACAGTAAATCTGTGCGATCAGTTTCCTTTCATCATATTTGAAGGCTACATGTTTTCTGGAATATTTATTTCTGTGAAAAGAGTTGCAAATATCTTTTAGAATTCCACACGGAATGTCTCGCTGATTAAGTGATAGAGGTGGCAAGGCCACCTACGTAAAGTGGAAGTTTTACTATTTGAGACAAACCATGGGTCAGTGAACTTAAATAACAATTTTAAGACGGTTTGGCCTTTAAAACATTTTTAGAGTGTGGTTCAAACATAACCATTGTTATAGCAAATTAAAATTTAGTGGCATTAATTGTTTGAAAGATTTCATTATAATTCCTTAAGTTGGTCTTCCAGTAGCTTTCTGTATTGATCAAATCCTCCATCTTGTCGTATTACCGAGCCATTGGAACACATCCATACTTCTTTACACACGCTTCTCACAAGTTGCTCGTCATGGGTTACCATGATAACGCCACCCTACGACAAAAGAACAAGTTAAGCCAACAGTCTCCTTAATTTTGGTCCAAAGGCGTCTCGGCAAATATTCCGCAGTCCACGCATAGTTTTTCTTAGAACTCTTGTATACAATTCGAGCCCATTAAGCATATCAGTGTTTACTAATGGTGACAGTTTATTACCAACGGGAAGATAACCAATATGTATCACAAACGTTTAAGCTTTGACAAGTTGCTCTAAAAATCAATGAGAACGGGGTCGAATCTTCGCCTTGTGACGTAGTGAAATGTTTCCCAGGGAACAGCAGCAAAAATGACAAAAAAAAAAGGAAGGCAAGTCACCTCACCTTATAATTGTTTAAAGCAACCCCAAGAGCTTCTATCGTTTCAACATCCAAATGATTCGTCGGTTCGTCGAGGATGAGGAAATGTGGCCTTGGAATAACAGAACGATACAAACGTCGGTGTTATAAAAGAAACATGAAATGAATCGCATTGTAAATACAATGAAAAGTTATTCCTGTTCCATGACCGATGAGCAACTTATAGAATGGTGAGAGTTCAGACCTTACCTTACGAGTTGGAATGAAGAGTTGCATGGACATTTCGCAGATTTCATGAGAGTTCATTTAAGTT
>OX419338.1:26228879-26318879 GCA_948470475.1 Galaxea fascicularis
GAAGTGTATATCAGTGGGATGAAGAAGGGAGAGTCGAGGAAGAGAGAAGAGGGGAGAGTCCAATCATTTTTAAAATGTAAACAGAACAAGGTCATAAAAAGGTTTTCTTCGGTTACATGTAAATATCTGAAATTTTATAAATTGAAACCAGAGCTTACTGATTTCACTGGAACTATAGATATAAAATCTACTGGTTAATATCAAAAGTAATGTTCTTGGGCTGTGTGCATGGTTTTCATTTAGTCACGGACTGGGGGAAGTTCAGATATAATATTACTTGCATTTTCTTAAATAACAGCGGAGCTTTCAACGTAAATGGCCGAATGGTTTATTTAAAACTTTTCCCACATCGTGGAGGCAATTATTTTACCCTTAAAAAAGCAGTACTGTGACAAACACATCAACTAACTTGTTCTAGGAGAACTATAAGGGAACATTAATTTTATTTGTAAAACGTTCTTCTTGATGTTTACTTCTTCTGTCGCAAGAGTTCTAAAACTTGGCCCTGTGGCAATCTATTTAGTCTGTAAGATGACGACAAAACGTTATTCGTTGTTACTTTCCTATATCTCGTGAAATATGCATTTCTGCAGAGCTCCTTTGTTGCCTAGTATCCGGACCCTGAGCCCAGTATCCTGACAGTGAGCCTAGTATCCCAACAGAGAGTCCAGTATCCCGACAGTGAGCCCAGTATCCTGACAGTGAGCCCAGTATCCCGACAGTGAGCCCAGTATCCTGACAGTGAGTCCAGTATCCCGACAGTGAGCCCAGTATCCGGACAAAACAAATAATAAGGTAATCAAGCGCAACTTTCAGCAGATTAGCGATGTATAGCCTCCCCTTGCTTTTGGAAAGTAGTTAACCTTTCCATTTCGAAAATTTCTTAAAATCATTTTTAAACTGTCCGGACACTGGTACCGTCCGGATACTGGGCAACATACTGTTCTGCGTTTAATAATTTAGGAGTTTGCTTTCTCGGTGAACAGAGCTGGTTCAGTCGGACTTTTTGGACAGTATACGGATCAATCACACTAAAGGTAGCCACAGGATGATCGAAAAGCCCCAGTCTAGTTAAGGCAATTGTGGTTGCATACTGATCTTCGCTGTAGCAAATAAACTTACAGTTTCTCCAAGGCTTTGAGTCTACTCTGTGCCAGTGAGGCTCGTTTTGCATTATATCTCCATCTGTCAACAAATGCCTGAAAGATGAATGACAATACTGTTTAATGTGGTACATAAATTTCATGTTCATAAATTATTATGGCTAGTAACACGGCTACACAGGCCAACCTTTCAGCATCACTTGTAGTACCACATCAGATTCCATTTTCTGAAAGGACTAAGGCAACGTTCAGACTAGGTGCCTATGCCCGGTTCTCGGGAACGGGCACTAGTCTGAACATGGCTTTTTGTTGGTGCCCGCGTACAAATCTGAGCACCGTGCCCGGGCACGGGCACTACCTCCAAGGGTAGTACTCGGGCACCGTTCCCGGGCGCGGGAACTTGTCTGAACACGTTTTCATGTGTTCCGGCGTTTTTTTCCCGTGTTTCCCTACGATGCTGTCACAAAAATGGCGGCAATATTGCGGAGTACTCAAAAAGATAAACTGGGCACTAAGCCTTCTGCACGAGTGTGAACATCCTCGGTCCAGGGCACTGAGGTGTCTAGACAGCGTCCTTTTTAGTGCCCGGGAACGGTGCCGCGGAACGGGCACTTAGGCTGCGTTCACACGTGGTGCCCGAGCACTAGTGCCCGGGCACCGGCACAAAATGGTGCTGTGTTCAGACACTGGGCACCCGATATGTTCACATTCAACAAAACGTGCTCTGTCGGACGCCATTTTGAAATCTAGACTACCCTTGACAATAGCAAGGAACTGTGGGTACGCAAAGTAGTGGTTTGTGGGTAAAGTGCCAGGGAACTAACGAAAAACGTGTGCACACAAGGAAGCAGTGCCCAGTTCAGAACCCGAGTACAAGGTTGAGACCTTGTACTCGGGCACAGGCACCGAGCCCGAATTCTGGCGTGGGCACTTGAAAAAAAGGTGTGTTCACATTAGTGCCCATCAAGAATCGTACTCGAGCACCGTCCTCGGGCACCAAGTGTGAACGCAGCCTTAGTCTGAACGGGGCCTAATAATAAATCCTGTTAGCTAAAACATTGCTCATGTCGAGCATGTACGCCTGACAGAACTGCATCTCAAATAGGACTCAACTGATGTAACTTGGAGAAAAGGCGTCTAGAATCCCATAGTGTACGGTGGATAATTTACATTATCAGGCAAATCTACCTTTTGTGTTAAAAACTGACACAATCTGACAGAGAACTCTTGCAATACATTCACCCATGAAAAACACTACCTCCAGCTGATACTTGATTTATCTAAACATAATCGTGACCCATAGTCGCTATACTTACCTGTAAATGCTGTCTGTGCATCTGTTGTGCCTCATATTCACGTTGCTGATTGGTTAACTTCTCTGTCATGGATTTCACAAAATTCTAAAGACAACACAGATGAATCTCACATCAGAGTTAAGCAAGTATAAAATTGCTATCCTCACTGAACGATAAATGTTTAATGTATTTGACCTTACACTCCTGCAAGGCAGTTTTCGGCGGAGGACATTCTTGACAGTCCTCAAAGACTAATTTATTAAGCAGGTGCTTGACAAACATCAGACGCTGTCAGAACACAGTGTGACAATTGTCTTTGTGTCGGCGCCCAATTTCGACATTTGTTGTTACACATCAAAACAGTCCCGTTATGTTTACGTTTTGTTTTCAAAACGTCAAATTATTAAATATTTTGGGAAATTCATATAGATGTTTCTCAGAAAAAATAATGAACATCTTGTGAAATTTTCGGTTAATAAAGGCCTACCAGAATATAATTGGTGTATTATATGCTGAAACCGGTTATTTGGAACCCTCGCTAATTCGTTGCGTGTCATCTAATCCAAAGAGCCGGTCACCTTGTCCCGTCAAACATCTTCTTGCTTGATTACTTAGGAAATTTCTGACACTTTGTATGAACGTCAAAAAGACGTTCATTAAAAAACTTTTTAAACGACGTTTCGACCGAAAACCTTCGGCCATCTTCGGTTTGAATTAAAGTGATAGCTTCCTTTCAGTAACGGTTCAAATTTGTTCGTGCTTGCACATGACCCGTTTCTGGCCGGTTAAATTTGAAAAATCTTTAGCTCTTTCAATAGCCACACCCAGATTTCATCCTTTTTAGGAACATGAATAAAGTCTCTCGTGATGATCAAAGAGCTCCAAATAGGCCATATTCGTATTCTCGGTATTGAACTGGATCTAGCATGATGTGGAGGCTCTTGCGGGGGAATGCATTTACATATGAAAAGATTCTCCCGCAAGAGCCTCCACTACATGCTAGATCCAGGTCAATACCGAGAATACGAATATGGCCTATTAAATTATCTTCAAAAGCGCAAATAACCGGACAACATGCCCGGCCACCCAAGGACTTGTCTGGTCAATACCTTTTCTGATCGGACACGGTCAGTTGACCGGCCAGTTTTTCAAACCCTGCTGTTATTACACCAATCAAGTTAAGGTTTGATGTGACTGTGTGTTTCCATACCTCATAATTTCCTCTGTAGGACTCAAGTCTCTGTGAGTGCATGTGAATGATATCAGAAGCCACAGCATCTAAAAAGGTACGGTCATGTGACACCACCAGTAGCGTGCACGGCCAATTCTGTCGAGAGATAGCACTGAGCTTAAAATGGGCGAAGGTACATTGTTCCAGTCAAGGAATAGTTAACTATCCACCGACACTGAGGTGAATAGTTGTTTTACTATATACTAAAACAGTGAGATAATATACACCACAAAAAATTGATTTTAATTCATATATTCCAGCAACGATTGCGGATCGCGGTAAGGGATTTTCTGTTGTAACAACTGCCGTCTCGTTTTCTCGCAGCCGACAGATAAAATATCTGAAGACATTTGTTTTGTTCTGGTGGTGACATTTCTTCAAATGGAGTTGCAAACTCTCTCTGTATTTGAAACCATTCTGTAAAAAATATCATTCAACTCAGGTGCAGGGAGCAGGGGGCAGGGAGTAGGGGGAGGGGGGTACTGCCCATTTCAAGTGCCGGTAGGATTGAATGGAGACAAAAATAGGACTTCCAACAAACCCCCTCAAAAATCCCTAGACCAACAATTAACCCCCAAATTAAACCCATGCCGAATCTCCAAGCCTTAAACATTTACAGAAAGGGTTGTACACTGTACTACACAGCCGTGATACACAGGCACTACCCCGGGGCACACGAATCTTCAGGTTGTTTTGAATACCCTAAAAAAATCCTTCCTTAAATTTAGCCTCACAAAATAAACTTGCCAAAGTTTCCTACCCAAAAAAATCCCGGAATAAAAAATTTCAAGCCCCCAAAAATCCTTTGATCATCCCCATCATTTGAGTTCCCCCTTGGAGCAACAAGTTTGATAAAGATGAGAATGTGATACAACATATAACTTTAAACCCAATGAAAGTCAGCTCGCAGTTACGTTTCCTGATTGTCTCACTAAACTCTCAATGAAAGCTAGGTTGAACTCACCAAAAGGTATTTTTCCAACCATAACACGGCTTTAAGGTCCAACATATTTGTAGGTTCTAAAGAAAACAAAAACAAGGCAGAAAATGGTCATGAATATAAACCAAGTAATGAATACAAGTCACAGAAAAGGGAAATAATAAATTCAGTGAGGTTTAGCCAGCAAATAATGCTGTCAATCTCACAGCTCCTGGAGTTCACTGTATTATATTTGATTCATTCTTACTTGTAACTATTATGTGTAATAAGCCAACTGTTTTTGTTCAAATTAAGAAAGAAAAAAAAAACCCAAACAAACAAACAAACAAAAAACTGAAAGAAACTAAAAGTACTCACCATCAAGAAGCAAGAGGTCTGGCCTGAAATTCAAAGGACAAACGTTAAAGTGATTCAAAGGAAACTTTGAGGGCGGTAATTAACATTTACCCTTAGAGCCAGCCCAAAACTGAAAAAATTAAAAAGACTTACATGTAACACTATAAGCAAATTACATTATTGTAAGTCTGTGAATGATGAGCCTTACCGACTAAATAATGTCCTTGCAAGTGCAAGCCGCATTCTCCAGCCACCTGATAGTTCTCTGTGAAAACAATTTCTAGCAATAATTCTTGTACATAATTTACATTATTCTAGGTCAGATCAAACTTGCTTGACAAAATTAATAATTGAAGACACTTAGAAGTTTTGTTGTTTTCTTAAAAAAAGAAAAGGAATTTTAAAACTCAATTCTTCGACAAGCAGCTAATAAGTTGTTGCACCAAAGCAACAGCAGCTTACAGAAATTAACAATCAAACTAGCTGTTGACAGTGTTCTCCCTAGTGAATCAGACAAGGTTCATCCATATAATGTAATTCTGAGAAGGGGTACCCCTGTTTGTGCTGCCCTGGTGAAACAGGGATGGCACAGTGGTGAGAGCACTCGCCTCCCACAAATGTGGCCTGGGTTTGATTCCTGGTCTTGGTGCCATTATAATGTAGGTTGATTTTGTTGTTGGTTATCTTCTCTCCTCTGAGAGTTTTTCTCTGGGTACTCTGAATTTTCCCTCTCAGTGCAGCCAACCCTTTCCAAATTCCAATTAGATCCGGATACAGAGGATGATAAGAGCCACCATTAAACATCACAAAAAGTAAGGGGACACCACGGCTACATTATTTTTTTGTACAAAAATATTACACACAAAATTAAAAAGGGAATCACATCCTCCTGTACGAGGACAAATTATAATTTATGTAGGAGTTTAGGCAACGAATCTGACTATGGCAATGTCAATGACAATGCCAGAAAACAATGGGGTAAAATGATGAAAAGCAATTGGGCTGCACATGTGGGATCCAATTTACATTTCTTTGCTATACTCTGCAAAACAGCCACGTAAACTGACAAAATTTAAGATTTTGACAACGACATGAGGATGCGACAGTGAATCTTTCAAACTGTTTGTACCAATCCAGTTATAGGATACTTAGCCCACATACAGCTGTAACTTGAACGAGATGGGGTAATCCCAAAAATACTTGGGATACCTACATGTTCCCTTAACAAAATAATGCCATGATACATATACATACACATAAGTAAGAAAAGGGAGCAGGGGGGGGGGGGGGTAAGGGGATATTGCTAGCTGCAAGTATGTGCATGTACCTTGTTTGCTGTTGCTGCATTTTTGTTGAAAAGCCCAGTCCGGCCAGTATTAAGGAGGCCCTGAAAGAGAAGCATGTGTTATCAAAGAATCTACATCTTGTCAAGTACAATGTATAGGCCAAACATAGCATTTTACAGTACTGTACAAACAAAGACAAATATTGCTATCATAATGGTACCCAACAATTCCCTTTGGTCGAATATTAGCATCAACTAATAATATTCAGCAAAAGATCCCAAGTAGCTACATCTGTAAATAAATTTTCTGTGACTTGTAGAACAGAAAATGGCATTCTAGAATCTTCCTTAAGTTCTTTTCACTGGATCGTCATGAAATTCTTCCTTCCGTTGGAAATTTTAGTAGAATTAAACATAATGATAAAAACACGACAGCACAAATCTTGTAATGACGAAACCAAACATAAATATTGTCATTATTCTACATTGCACCTCGCAGGAGCTTTATCAGCTTCTATTTCTTGCATTCTTGCATATACCTGAAGACAAAAGATTTGGATGTGGTAGTCAGCTTGTTACCAGTCTAAGAAACAACCCTTTCACTGTCATTTAGTGAGTTTGCTTTAATGACACAGTGTTGAGATTGGTGATCATGGATGACAAGTAAAACACTGCTTGATGGCTTGTATTATAAAGTACATAATTTAGAGTGTGCTTCTTTGGGAGAATCCAAGATTGGATTTTTGATCTAAGATCATATGGATTCTTTACTACCAAAAAAAAAAGAAAGAAAAACGAAAAACGCAAATAGGGATTATTTATCGTGCTAGGCAGTTGTTTTGAAAATGGTGGGAAGCGAATATTTATTTTCCTCACAGACGATTTGCTGCAGCAACAGTATCTCACTTAATTGGTCAATTCAATGACCAAAGTGACACTGGAAACTTATTATCTTGACCGTTTGCCAATTGTTTCAGCTGGAAATTTGGTAGACTCTTTTCAGTTCCGTTCCCCAAAGAAAATATGCATGGATCATGAATCCTAAAAATCCAGGTTTAGATTGTATCTAATGAATTCACTTGGAGTGTGGATTCTTCAAATTCATGATCCATTTTTGGATTTTGGTAAAGAAACACAAAATCCGTTTTTGGATCTACACCTTTAACAATCAAGATTTAGATTTTCCCAAAGAAATGCATCCTTAAATAAAGGTCTGACTACACTTACTTGTGCCAATTTAGCACTAGCACTATCAGCAACAGCATCTGAGTTTTGACTGGAAAAAATGATGACAAAATTAATTTATGGTAAATTTAGGTGAAGTTAATAAAAGGCAAAGGAAGGACAACCAATGATTCACAGGTCACGTTCAACAACCTACATGTAAGTATTACTGACAATGCTTCAGACCTCTCAACCCCAAAGGACCAAAAACCTGGAGATTTATTGACGGCATAAAAAAGAACTAAGTATTTGGCAGCGCCTCTGTTGCTCCTGTTTGTTTTTCTTTCTGTGATTGAACTAGAAAGATTCTCACTCTCTTTGTCTGAATTGTTCATGAATAGTTTTCCACCATTTTAACAATGTGGAAACCTATGTTGATGCGAGAAACTGGTAACTATAACCTTATGTGGACTTCAACAGAATTGGCCCCAGAAAATCAATTTTACAAGGCAAAAATGAAAATAAAAAGGAAACTGTATTCATCAGCTCATGAATCTGTTTACCATGAGATTCTTGTGCCTCATCATGAGACCGTGAGATTGCCCTCAAAATGACTCTCACAGCAAAACCATGAGACTTGATATAGACAGTACTTCAAAACCTGGCATCAACAAGGACATTAATCGTTTGCTAAACACTACGTACTCATTCATGCAAGCACTTCTAATCATACACTACCTTCCATGTGTTAGGGTAAGAAGCTTCCTTTCCTCCTCTAAGAGTTTTTCTCTTTCAGTGTCACATTCCAAAACACTTTGAAGAACTCGGGTCTCATCACCTCGAACCTGAAGACAGGATGAAACATTCAAAGTAACATGTTTATCTGGAAGAAACACTGAAATACATTTCAAGAGATTTTGAATAAAGAAATAAATAACTGAATAAATAAATAAACAAGTACAGAAAAAATACATAAATTGGTTGAAGCTAATGCTGCAGTACCTCTTGCTCAACACAAAGAATGGAAATATGGGATGGAACAAACAACTCGCGTCTGTAAACAGAATAAGACACAGAAAAAATATAAAATAGCTTATTAAATCAGGATACACGTACAGACTGTACTTCATCTTTGATTCACCATCAAGTGAAAGACATGACATGATGTGACATGACTCATCTGAGACTTTCTTATTATTATTAAAGTAGTGTTGGCTTGTGGATATATCATCTTTCAAGAAATTAAAAATACATTTAACCAAAACAAGTAAGCTAAGGTATCTTTTCCTTTACAAGTAATGATTTGAAAGATTTTAACAGCTTAGAAATGTTCATCAGTGAAACGATATTTCTAACAGTGTATTTCACCTTGCAAATCTACATTACCTCGAGAGCATCTTAATCAAAGTTGTCTTTCCAATACCGTTTCTTCCCACTAATCCATATCTCCGACCAAAAACCAGTGACAAGTCTGCTTCTTTCAATAAAACTCTGAAGAAATAAGTCATTGTAAACTCAGAAAAAAAATTGAACCTGAAACCAGCAAAACTGTAAAAAAAAAAAAAAGGAAATTAAATGCAAAACAACATTTTATACCGTCATCTAGTTTTCATTAATATGAAATCAAATAACATGACATAAATCAACTTGTTTTACTATTAGCAATGCTTAATGGTCATCTAAGATATATTCCTGACTAATTATAATATGAACAGATGAATTAAAAATTGCTTCTTCGATTGGTGTTCAAACAAAGACCCTTATTAGCAACAATATTATGTACAGTGTTAGAGAATAAAATATGTAATACCGAGTAAAATGCATTGTGTCCATAATACAGGCAACAAATGCAAAGAGTCATTGATGTACTTGTAATATTTCGATATAATTATATATTATCAACTTCAGACTGAAGTGACATACAGGTAGCAGAAGTTTAAATACTGTGAGATGGTACATTCACGTTGCTCTGTGATTCCCAATAAGTGAAAATGTTGTTATGGGCAATAAACGATTTTTTTTTATTTCATCAAAGTGTGTTGATATCTCACCTGTCAGCATAGGAGAGGTCAAAGTTCTCTATTCTCACATCTCGGCTTTTATTTGTGCCACTTAACTCTTGCTTGTTCTCTCTCTTGTTGGAACTCTGGCTAGCTGATGCATTGTCTATTTGTCTGTAATTATGAAGGACCACAGACAGTAACTACAATGTAGTCAGGTGTAAAATAAAATAAGAGGCTGGAAAACCCCCATACAGTCATCTGTACCACGTGTCACAAGTCATTTGGTAAGTTGCAAAGTTAGATGTCTGTCAGTATATCAGAAGAGAAATATTAATCCCTTTTGTTAGGGGAAAAATTATTGTGGGACACAGTGCAAAGAGCATTTAATTCAGAAGGGGGCAGCATTTGAGACTGTGCAAACAAAGCCCAAAGTCATTTACTGGGATGTACACTGTAACATGAGAGGACAGAGGAAAGAGATGTCTGAGTCAGTGGAAACATGGAGTGATGACGGTTTGTAGTTGGTGAGAGGCAACTGGTGATATTAAGTACATTGATATGGGAGAGCTCTGCAAAGAGAGACAAAAAAATTAATGTCAACCGGGTGCAAATTGAGAAGTCTTCAAAAGGCAGATGACAAGCAATCAGTAAGGTGCAATGTGGGAGGCCTGTGCAAAAGGAAGTGAAATGCAATGTGAGAGGACTGTGCAAAGAGAGGTGAAAGTTAGTTAGTAAGGTACGTTAAATGTGGGAAGAGTGTGTCCTCAGCAATAAAAAAAGGTGAATCCTGGGATGCCTGTGGAAAGAAAGGTGCGGGCAAATCAATAGGCTTCTTCAGAGTTGCACAGGGAACTGGGACGAGTTTCAAACTTGAAGTAAATTATAAATTGATACTATCACATGAAAGATACTGTCGAGGTTGGACTTTAAGGTTGAACAGAGACCAAGTTGTGGACTTTAAAAGATCTTTCAAAATCCATACAAAATTTAATTTCTCTAACTTTGAGGCTACATCCCCCAAAACCATATAAACTTTTAGAAATACTATTCAGTTTTCTGACAATTGTAAAATCCTGTCATCCACCTACGGCTGTACTATTTGGAAATAACTGAGGTGAAAATCAATGTTTGTCAATTTTTAACAATATCACAGAAATTGTTAATAAAATACAGAGTTTGTATGGTTTTGGGGGATGCTGTCACAAAATTAGAGACATTTGTATGGATTTTGAACCATGTTTCAAGGTCCATAACTTGGTCTCTGTTTAATCTGAAAGAATCAAACTTGGTAAAATGACCAAAATCAAAGATATCTTCCATGTGATGGTGTCAATTTATCGATTACTTCAAATTTGAAACCTGCCCCAATTCCCTGCACAACTCTGACATGGTCTATGGTACATGTACAATTATGATAGAAGTCCAAGAGAGGCGAGACTTGGGCAAGTGCCAACTTGGGAGGACTGTGTGAAGAGGGGTGAGGGTCAGTATGTTGGGTCTATTTTGGAGGGAACATCTGTGTAAAAATGAGAACAGTCAATTGGTCGGTGTCATGTTAGGGTGACTGTGTCAAGTAAGGATGAAAGAAATCAGTGGGTTGTATATGGGATGATAATAACATTATTACTGGAGAGAACTGTGCAAAGAGGCTGGAGTTGCGAGTGAATGAGAGGCAATGGTGAGCAAGACAAGTGATTATAATTTATTGTCATCTCACCTGCTCCTAATCTCATTGATGGGTTCATTTTCTTGAGCTCGTTTTTCCTGTTTTGATTTAAGTTTTGCTTCAGCTTTTTGGAGCTTCTTTTGATCAACAACCTGAATAAGCAACACATTAACAGGGCAGTCATTAGAAGCAGACAATCGGCTTTAACAGCTGTTTACAACAGTAAAATCAGCCAGCTACTCTCAGTCAGAAAATCAGTACAACATAACAGCTATAAGAAGATTTGTTTGATTTTTGACTGGCTACTTTGCTGAGGGACCAGTTTCTAAAACTCTTAATGACAGCCCTGACATTAATCACATATCCATCAAAGTTCACAATCAATCAGAAGGAAAGCAAAACATATTTATTGTTATTTTATTCAACAGAAGGCATCTTGACAACATCTTATGAAACAGAGCAGCAATTGTACACTGTCCATGTTGTACATAGTGTGGGAAAAAAATAAATTCAGGTTCAATTTTTTAAACCTAACTTGAAAACCAATTTCCTCAGTCTTCTAACTTTAATTATTCATAATAGGCCATTTCCGAGTTCATGTCTGCCTGACCTCTTCAAAGCGAGTCTAATTGCATTAAGTTTTTGTTATGAAAATTAGTTTTCATTCATATGTAAAGTAGAACTAATTACCATCACAAAAACTTCACACTTCGACTCGCTTTGAAGAGGAGGCAGACATGAACTCGGAAATGGCCTATTATGATTAGGAGACAAAGGAAATTGATTTTCAACCTAGGTTGGACCACTTCTTTGCACAAGTTCTAAAGCATCATATAATAATATTGGGGGTAAAAATGAAATTCAGGTGTAAACAATAATTGAAGAGCTGAGAGCATAACTGACCCATGTCTTGTTGCATAATTTTATAAATCTGTGAAAAAAAGTACTGGACAATGTTTTACAATCAAATTACAGTTCATATGCAACAATTCAGACAAATCTGAGCAAAATCGAAAAACGCCCTAAAATTCGACATAGGTCAGTTATGTTCTCAGCCCTTCAATTATTGTTACCTGAATTTCATTTTTACCTCCAATATTATTATATGACACTTTTAGAACTTGTGCAAAGAAGTGGTCTTGAGTTTAACTCCTGTAAAAGGCTCTATTTTTTAGGTTTTCTTTCTGCAACTGCTAGGTTAGGTACACTATACCCTGTAACTTACAACTGAGATGATCCACTATAGCCTGTACAATTCCTCCCATGTGATTCAGATATAATTCTTTCATATATCAATATTTACAAGGACATTTTCCTTGATCACACACCCAAATAACTAAGTTTATCAACTGCACTTCCAATATTAACCTTTGACAACTTACTGTATTATTCTCTCTTTTCACTATCCAAATACTTGAAGTGTCTGTTTCTGTGGTCTCTGCTGTTAAAAGAAAAATAATAATACATATTAAATCATTTATATACAGTATACATGTTGCAGTTAAAAATGACAATCAGGTTAAAATGGTTTCAACCTGGTTTGATTCTCAATTTCCCTTGTACCCAAACCCTCGATCACTATTCATTATTACGTTTAGCCATTAGGAAAAAAGGAAATTGGAAATCAAACTACATGTAGGTTAAACCAATTAACATGAATTTAATTTTGAACAAAGACATAGATCTCAATCTCTGCTGTAATATCAGGGCATTGCAGGTTAAAATTAGGTTAAATCAATTAATATGAATTTAATTTTGAACTACAACATACAGCTGTAGATCACAATCTCTGTTGTAAATATATACATGTATCATGGCATTGCAGGTTTGACAGTATGTAATCTGCACCCTCCTGTTGTTTCCTGTTACAAGGAAAGAGCGTGCCAACAAGACTGTATCTGTGGATGACATATATGAAATAAATCATATATGAACTGTGGATGTGAAATCAAATGAAGACTGATCCTTGCAGTTGTGATTATGCAATTTATGCAATTACATAAAAAACCAGGTGAAAAAAATTCAGGACTTAAACAGGGTTCAAACCCATGACCTCGTGATACCGGCGCAATGCTCTAACCAACTGAGCTATGAAGCCACTCACATTGCAATCAGGTCAATTGTAGGTTCATGTATATAAGACTGTATCCGTTATACAATGTATTAACTTAAGGCAGCAAATCATTATTAAAGGTCTGAAGACAGCCACTGTGAATTTTGCATCCACCATGGTTGTTGAGGTACAATACTACTGTATCAGCTGTTAATTACTTCCCCACATTGAGAAAATGTTTGACAAAAACGTTATTTAACCTAAAATGCAGCCTTGAGGGCTCAAGAAATACAGCATTTTAAAATAAAGAACCTCAAATTTCAAATAGTTGTTTTAATGGTGCATTATTTGTTAAGTTCTCTTGCTGTATGAGCAAGAATTTAAGGCTTAATAACAACTGGACCTTTTACAGGTGAGAGGAATTCACCTGAAAGGCTAATCTCCCTAATATTACCATCTGCCAGATAATTGGTGATAGAATGTATACTGTACTGAAGGTGGTTCGAAATAGTTTTCATTTTCCCTAGACAAGTTCTACAAAATAAAATTCTTTACTTAATTATGTTTGGTTCATCATACCACTAAGAAATTTGGTACAGAAATAAAAGAAACATCACGATTCAGTACATGACATTTATTTCACAAAACCTGTTACCATGGCAACCATATGATGCATTGAGTTGAGCCCTTAAAATCGAAATCTTTTATCTTATTTAAAAAACAGGTCAGTGAAATCTTCTCAAACTGCTATGTTATATGTTACCAGGAATGATCTTCAAAATATTTCAGTTAAAAAAAATTCTGTAGGGCAGATTGAAAATAAAACTACTTTTTGATTATTGCTTTCTTAATTTTTTTCCTACCTACAGAATTTTTTAAAAGTCAGACTACATACGCAGCCAATAATTATTGATCGTACATGTAGGTGTTACCGAAAAAATCTACTGAGCGAAAGCAGAAATACTGTATAAGCGACAAAAGTTATGAAACTTCAAAAATTTCAAGTCGACAAGGTTAGCATTAGTGCATACATAATGCATGCTCTTACTTTTAATAGATATGGTGTGTGTTGTTTAATTGTGCATGCGCTTGGTTAAAAACCATTTCGAGCTTCCTTAATGAACTTAAGAGTACAACCAAGAAATGATTAATGATTCTCCCTTCAAGCTGCTATACATTTCCTTGTAGATTATAAGAGAAGAGAATATTAAGATAACACCCTCCAACTGATAAATTTGTCAATTCTCAACAGCTGTTTGCTTTAAAAGGTATTGAAATAAAATTTATAGGGAGGAGAAGTTACATGCTAATCACTCCTGTGAGTTAAAGGATCAACCAGCACAGGGACCCAGGGTTCATCTGCACAGACCACTTACCTAAATTATCTGCTAGTTCCTTCATACTAACAGGTGCCTGCAATAATTTGTGTGTGCCCTGATCTGCCGTTGTTGTGTTGCTGCCACCACTTGAGAAAAGTAAATAAACAAAGCAAAAGAGTATTTGACGTTATTGTCGACAAAATGACACCAAGTGACATCTGAACCACATTCCATTTCCACTGTCTATGCAATAAATTAACACAAGACATAGTAACCATGTTTATCGTGATATTAATTGGGAACCAACAGCACAAGAGAAACTTCAAGCAGAGTGGGAGCCCAATAATCTCCTGGATAAATTTGCTGTAAATGTTAGAAAAGAAAAAGAGACTGTTGGTCATTTGCCTTGGGATTTCTTGTGGAACTTGTGGTATTTTCTAAAATGTGTCAAAAAAATTACTTGTAGCAACAAAGTAATTGGCAACAGGTGCCATTGTAAAGCTGTTTGCAGGGAATTGAGATTTCAAGAACTCGATCTTAGAGAGCAAGACTTGCCAAAGAAGACCTGAAGTTATTAACAGCTTCTTTTGGAGCAGAGGACCCTTTAATAAAGGAATGACCATCAACATTGCCTACAGTGTGGATTGTGTTGTCTTATATTCTCTAACATGTAAGCTATTTGCTGCAAACTAACTTGGTCAATTAGAACTTGAGTTCCAAGTTGTTGCATAGACGCAAGCTGCACCCCCCATTTACACTGTAGAATCAAATTTTTATGCAGACAACTGGATTTTTCCAGTTGTTGCACAACAATTATACACATTAATATGAGTTTTGTTCCCAGACTTCTTTCTGCATTCAAAAGCATCACTGCCACATGTAAGTTGCTTTGGGCATGTCACTCATACATGTACATGTATGCTCACTCACGTACAAATTTAGTTAAGCTAACAATGCACTAGTCTTATGGTTTGAGCTAGTTTCTTTGAGAAGTGATTTAATTTCGCTAATGTAAAAATTCGGGGGAAAGGTTACATATCTGCATAAACTTGTCTTTCAAACTTTCTAAGGACCTTTCTCACACACCACTGGTAGCCATGCCAAGCCGACCGCCGCAACAAAAAATAAAAAACGCTAAGCACAAAAATAAGGTCGATAACGGCGGACGCAACAAAAACAACTGCCCGCCCCACGGTCACGTGACCTATTCCCAGGCTCCAGCGGTGTGTGAGAAAAACATTTTCCACTTCTTTCGTTTCACTCAGCCAGTGGAAAATAACCCTTTTTAAAATTTTGAACATCTATTCAGGGTCCGAAATTAACTGTTTTATGTGGGCGCCAACTGGCGATCGAATATAAATTTTTGGTCGCCAGAGGGCAAATTGTAGTCGCCCTCCCTTTTTTAAAGAAAAGTTTAAACAAAAATGCATGGTATGGACATTTTTATGCTTTCTCTGAACGCTGAAAGTCCACAATAACAACGAGCTTTATGAGTCGCTAGCTGGCGACCAGCTGTGAAATTCCGGTCGCCAGCACTCAATTTCTAGTCGCATTGGCGACCAGGAAGGCGCAATTTCGGACCCTGCTATTAAAGTTTGGCTCGTAGCTCATCTATGGCCGTTACTGTATTGGTACAGTGTACTGTCATAAATCTGTACAAACTTGTCCCAAAGACATACTGATATAATAATATTGATCTTGCTAAAGAATGTCAAGACAACAAAGCAAGAACAATGTGATGTGATAACAAGCGCCAAGCCTAATGGTACAGTGTAAAATAATACTTAGTGTCCAGTTCTTTATCTTACAGTATCACAGAGTTCTGCTCTGCTCGATCTAAGTATGGATAATTGACTTACATTGTACTCATTCTCAGCAACCCTGATACGTTTCATGAAACAACCAAAATCACATTGTAGTCTACAAGGCCTGCAAATTTTTTTACTCAATTTGAATTCCAATTCCCTGATTTCATAAAAAAATCTTCCAACCTACCCCTTCAAACCAGTCATCAACTGATTACAAATGTTGATAATGTCATCATCTCCTTCATCACCAGCTACCTCTGCCAGAATGCTCCCCACAGCATCATATATGTCTTCACCACTTTCAAAGTCATCTGACCCACTCTCAAGAATATCTACATGTAAAATTAACCATACACTTGTTTCAAAATCATTTCATTTCAGTCTATGGACTACATGTAGCTCCATACAGCATCTACAAACTTGCAGAGTACATGTAGTACCAAACTTGCGACAGTTAATAATCATTCCTCCTCCAAAATAATAATAATAATAATAATAATAATAATAATAATGTCATAATAATTGATGTTGTCATCCCAGGTGATGACAGGGTAACAGATGAGGAACTTGAGAAGTTAGAGAAATACCAACTATTGAAAGATGAAATAGCAAATGGCACATGCAAAAAGTCATTGTAGTGCCTGTTGTTATTGGGACCCTTGAAGCCATAATTTATCAGTCAACTTTAAGGGGTACATGAAGAGAATTGGCATGAACTTCAAGTTGGAAGTGATCGAGAAAACAGCATTGCTGGGGACAGCAAAGATACTAATTAAAAGAAAGTACTGTCCCTGTGAGAAGAAGCAAAAGAGAGACCAGCTGGGACCCATGGTGACTTGTTGTAACCTGTTCCCAAGGACTATAAACCAGGTCAAATATCCTGCCTGAGTCAAGTCAACTAGGATGGTGACAATACGAGTCAGATTGTGGCGACCCGACACAAGTAAAGTCAATCCGACTATCCCACAGTCATGTTGAGATAGTGGCACACACAACGTATATTCCTTGTTCTATAAGCGTGTGGCCACAAAAACGCTACACAAAATGTATGTAAGTGGTCGCAAACATGCTACACACAATGCATATTCTTCGCTCTAAAAGCATGAGGCCACAAACCACCTTAACACAATGTACATTCTTCGTCCTATAAGCGTGTGACCACAACCACGCTACACACAATGTATGTTCTTCGTTTTTTTCGTGTAAGAGTCCCTAAACATGCTAAATACAATGTATATTCTTTGTTCTATAAAAAAGCGTAGGGAAGTATAGACAGTACACTACAATTTTGGTTTTGTTGATCTACTTTATCATATAATTGGCCATCCTCACAGCTATTGGTCTTATTGAAATTTGTCACAGTTCAAGTGATCTTTAACATTTTAGGGAGTTAACATTTGGTCACTTTTGAAGATGACATGGTATAATTTAATATCACTTTGCCTTTGCAGTGTGCACATCATTGATAATGGTTGGTTATTCACTTTTACTGCATGTAGTGGCTCCTAAAGAAGTTGTTGTGTTTACCTAAAGAGTGTGTAACACAAATTTTTATTTAGGGTTTAAAATTTGGCCAATCCATTCTATTTTTCCTTTTGTGTCAACTAACTCTTGTCACATTCTTTTATCTGCTGTTTTTTGCTGACTCACACCAAAACTGAGTGAGCATCACCCATCGGGAAATTAACTCTGGCACACATCCATTTCCATAAAGAAACAGGACCCACTTGAGGGTTTCTTGGTCACTCGACATTGGCTTTCTCCAGAAGTCATCAAATGCATTTTCTTGAGTGGGAAGAAAGTGTCACCATTGAGTACTGATAATATTTCTTTCCTTACTTTAGTTACTTCCGCTTTGATTAATTTTTGCATTTCTTTGCAATAAAGACATAGTGTGCTACATAAAATTGTGCACATAAAATTATTTTTGAGCCTGGTAAGTTATCAGGCCTTTCGAGAAACAGGCCCGGCCAAAAACGTGATCAACATAATTTCTAGGACCCTCTCTATCACTATGCTGAAATTTCTTAAGTCTCGCACAAAACGACTGCTAGTGAGTTGGGTCGCCTTTTCATAACACAGGTGGAATTGATGCGTGGCGCGTGAAGAGCTGCAAACATTCCTCACATTTCTAGGAGTCTCCATCCATAATTATATTTTACCTGAAATTTTACCAGACTCTCGAGAAATGACTTCTTGTGAGTCAGGTCAACTTCTCCTACATGTATGATGGGTCAACAAGATCTGTGTCGAATCGGGTCAATCCACTGAAAGTTCTGAGCTGCTCTATCTTGTTATGACAGAAGTCTCTTGTGAAATGACTTTGGGTGAGACAGGTGGAGTTGATCCACTGACATTTCTAGGACCCTCTATAAAGTTTATTATATACTGATAGTTTTCCAAGTCTCTTGTGAAATGACTTCTGGTGAGACGGGTCTTCTTTTCATATGACCAGTCGAGTCGATCCATGTCAGATGATATTGATGACCAGCTTGTATATTCTTGACGACTTTGGAACACTTAATTCTTGAGCAAGCTCTTTACTTCTTTATAGACCTTTCTTTTCTACAACTTTCTTTTCTACAACAGAGTCTCCAGTAGCTCAGTGGTTAGAGCATCCGAACTAGATCTCGGAGGGTCGTGGGTTCAAATCCCATCTGGGGCTCGGATTTTTTCAGAGTTCCCATAAGATGCAAAATATCTTTCATTCCATTTCTTGTACAACTCGCTTGGATGGTTGGTTGGTTGCATCTCTGACATGTTTTAATGTGACTGTGTGATGAAGTTAAGAGTCATATATGGTTGATATGCTTCAATGTGACTGTGCGATGCAGTTAGGAGTCATATATGGTTAAAATTGGACTATGTGACTGCGTGATGCAGTCGTAGTCTATACCCACATTTCACCTGTGCTCACCACAAGAGTCTCCAGTAGCTCAGTGGTTAGAGCATCCATACTAGATCTCGGAGGGTCGTGGGTTCAAATCCCATCTGGGGCTCGGATTGTTTCTGAGTTCCCATAAGATGAAAATAATTATCTTTCATTTCAACTTTTGTTTTATTTTCTTTATTTTTACCCTTGAAGGCTTGCGATTTCTAAACTGCTTCCAAGTGCGTTGTTCAGAACTATATCCATTTATCCATTGTTTACCACAGCTTTTAAAAATCTCTCATAAATGGGAGGTAGAGATCGTGCAACAAGTTTTTGCCATAAAACAAAGTTGCAAATACAACCCCATGATCCAGGCTTATAAATGCTGTCACTTTCAACTGCCAACCGGTTGGCTCAGTTGGTAAAGCGCCGGACTACCATGCGGGAGGTCGTGGGTTCAGAGCCCCGGCCGGACCAACACCATAATGGAGGAGAAAGTGAAAATGGTTAGACTTTCTAGTCTCCTTGGATAAGGACGATAAACCGGAGGTCCCGTCTCACAACTCTCACAACACCATAATGGAGGAGAAAGTGAAAATGGTTAGACTTTCTAGTCTCCTTGGATAAGGACGATAAACCGGAGGTCCCATCTCACAACTCTCCACAATTAATTCTGTGGGACGTTAAAGAACCACTAGGGATGTAACGAACCCTGGCTGTGACCACCCCTAGTGCTGACCTTGGGTTGGTGCTTCACATAGGGATAACCTCATTGCACCTTTCCCCCTTGGACAGAATTCCAAGAAAAATTAGTATGAGTATGAGTATTTCAACAGATTCAAAAGCAAAGTACTAACTACAACCCCACCATCCGAGTTCAGAGATACTGTCACCATTGACAGAGTTGCAAATACAACCCCATCATTGGGGTTGAAAGATACTGTCATCATCAACAGATTCATTTATTCGCAGCCACAATGGACAAAGCATTTCAAATTGTTTGGGCTGATCAAAATTCCAAAGTCATACAGTCCACAATAACAATAGGCAACAAGTCTCAATTGTAAACATCAACTGATGTAATGCTTGTAGTCGTAGGAAACGCTGAAAATGATTTCCGTTTGAAAACCCCATGTATGAATCGCCATAATTCACTGACCGCTGTTGTAAATCAGCTCGCAACAGAAATGTTGACGATGCTATTCAATGAGATAATCCACCTAAAAGAGGAAAAAAAAGGACCCAGACATCTTTCTCTGAACATAGTTCTGCTCGAATTAGCCAAGTGTATAAATCACCATTATATTTCACTGACAACTGTTGTGAATCATCTCGCAACAGCAATGTTGACACTGCTTTTTGATAAGACAATCCACATAACAGGTAAGAAAGTATACAGAAATCTTCCTCCACGCATAAGTCCTCACGAAAGCCATGTATATGAATCACAATAACTCACTGACGACTGCTGTAACTCAGCTTGCAACAGCATCGTTGACAATGCTTTTCAATCAGGCAATCCACCCACAACAGGAAAAACACCCAGACGTCTTCCTCAAACACACTCAGCAAAACCAACTAAGCAACAAAAACAGCTCAGCAAAACCAACTATTAGACTATCAAAACTGTGCTTACCAACAAATAATATATATATATATATATAAAAAAACAATAATCACAGCCAATCAAATTGGCAACAAAGTCAAAAAGTTGAGTAAATGCATGTGAAAGAAATCATATGTGAACTGTGGATATGAAATCAAATGAAGAATGATCTGAAAAAATTCAGCACTTCAACGGGGCTTGAACCTATGACCTCATTCCGGTGCGATGCTCTACCAACTGAACTATGAAGCCACTGACGTTGGGGGCAGGTCAATTTTGGGTTCATATGTTCCCGTGAAAGATACCGGTATGTAAGTGAGTAAATGCATATGAAGGAAATCATATGTGAACTGCAGATATGAAATCAAATGAAGAATGTGTCATTCCAGAAAATATCCATACCCCTACCATGGAGGGTTTTTTCCCATTGTACCCCCCACCCTTCTGGTTTTCAAAATACCCCCCCTCCCCCTGGAATTTCCATGATTTTTACACTTGACTTCCCTACCCCTTGGAAATTCTAACTATAAAAAAAAAACAAGAACTTCAACTTCAAAACTACTCGGTTTTGAAAGATTAGGCTCTAATATTTTATTTTCCTTTAAAAGATTGTGGGAAACGTTTATGCAAATGTATCTCAGTGAGTATTTGAACAAAGAAACAAAATCGCTTTATATTTTCACTTAAAAGCTTTCAATAAATGCACAAACTTTATGGTAGTTCTTCTTTTCATTCAAGTGAATGAAGTTTTCGTTCACGAAAACCCGAGAAAGAGTTCGTTCTTTAAATAAACCATTCACTGTTTTAATTTATTCATAGTCAAAACAGCATATCGAATTACTTTACACACACAGTTAATTACCTTTACTCACTCAACGAAACTATGAAAAGTATTCCAGTATCTAATCTTCATGATATTTTTGTAAATTGCAGATGTAAAGTTTGAGAGTAACTTTCAAGTTGTACAATTGAGTGAAAGATGTGTAGTATTTTCATGCATCTGAATCGGTCGCATCGGGAAGCCGTATTATAAGTCACGCAATCAGATGTGTTCAAGCATCCGTCAAAGTTACATCACTTAAATGTCTTACATAGCTTTAAAGCTGTCCTTCTTCAAAAAAGTCATACGCTTAGTCTTTTTGGTAGTTTGTGTGATAGTAAAACATTTTATGCCTTGGTATTTTTAGCTCGTCACATGTTTCAGGTCTGAAACATGTTCAGTGCTCACTGTAAATTTAATTATTGCGTTGAGACAAATAACAAACCCTTCAAACAAACCCTTCATCAAACCCCCCTCCCCCTGGGAAATTTATGGTTTTTACACCCCCTACCTCTCGGAATTTCTGTAGCCCTCCGTGGGGTGGGTATGGATATTTCAGCAAACCAATCACGTAACGTCGACGTCAAATCAAGCTAGTTAAAAATACATTGGAAGAAAAATGAAAAGAAAAAAAATGTTTAGCTTATCTTCTCGATACGCGAGAACAGATTTGATTTTCACAATACTACAGTCTTCACGAGCTTAATATTTCACCTGATTGATTAACATTAGCTTTAACGAACGTACAGAAGATACAGGGATGCGTATTCACAGGTATTCAGTAAAAGAAAAAATCTTTACATAGTACAAAAATCTGCCAAACGAAGAAGAGGAACAGCTGGATACTGAAAAATTGCGAGTTACAATAATTACCTGTTACATACTGGAAAAGATCATCATCTATTGACGGAAACCTGTCTAAAAGAATTTGCCGGCAGGATTCAAGTCCGTCCGCCATGTTGTTACACCATCATTCTAATTGAGTCTGCAATAATCACGCGGTCTTAAAAAACCTTATGTTCTTCATGTAACTGTCTGGAAAAAGCTACTAGTAGCCAGGCGCTTCTCGTTGCGTACAAATCATGAGCACATCATTGTAATGCCCCTTGGGACAAACAACCCGCTACCGATAAGTGCAAAGGTGCCATGGAAATTCCATTGAAGAGTTGCTGTCCTTCCCTATGAGCCACCGCAGGAGAAGGAGTCGGGGGGCTCAGGTCTCCCGAACTTGTTGTGGAAAAAAAATTAGTAAAATACATATTTTCCAAAAATGAAAAGTGCTTTCACGGGATACTAGTGGTCGGCTAAAGCGGGCGGGCCTCGCTGGAAAACATCCAAACCTGACGGAACAAGTCTTATGAATTAAACTGAGTTAGATGCATCTCAACCAATCTCATTTTTAAAATCAGCCCCCTCCCCTCAGTTGAAGAGGCGGGAGCTGCCACCGCACTTTAAAAATAGGTACGCAATGCGTACATGTGTCTGCTATTTTTAATTTATTGTTGGATATGTTGTTTTGTCCTGCAGAGTACAAAATGTGTACTTTGTTGGTTTTGTATTATGTCATGGTTGTTTTGTAACGTTAAAAATCAAAGAGACTGTTGGAAAAAAATTTTAAAAACCTCAAAGATAAGGTAAGCGGTTGGTAACGAATAACAGCTTCGCATCTCATCATGTGATACTCAAACATTGGAGTGCTGAGACTGCGCAGAACGGAGTGGAAATGATCTTTAATGCTTTCAAATGCGAACAGTAATACAACGTTTTCATAGTTCATTAACACAAGAGTTTGTTTGGCAAAAGGTAATTTGAAACTTTGGCAGTGATCAAACCTACCATAATACTAGAGTACCTTTTTATGGTTGATCAACACAACAGTTTACATGTTTTACAGGCAGTTTTATTGTCTTGTAAAAGGTAATTCGAAATTTTGGCAGTAACAACAACAATAATATGATCAGAGTAACTTTCAATGGTTTATTAACACAAGAATTTGTGTGGTTCACAGACAGTTTCCATCGTCCTGAGAAAGGTAATTCAAAAGTTTGCAAGTAACAAAAACAATGATATTACTTTTAATACTATGCTACCTTATTATGGTTCATTAATACAACAGTTTACATGCTTGACAGTGTCTATTGTCTCGTAAAAGGTAAGTCAAACTTTTGGCAGAAACAGAAACGATATTAGTACACTACATTTTTGTTGTGTATTCAGATAACAGTAAGGTTAAGATGCTTGAAAGAGTGTTCATTGTTGTTGTTTTTCAATATTTAGCACTATCTTTGTCTTGTTGTTATAGGTAATGCAAACTTCTGGGAGGGACAAAAACTTATCATCTACCTCATCTTGAGTGATTGACTCAAATTTAGCATTTGGAAGTCCAAGAACTTGCTTCAGTGCATCATCAAATAATGTTAGGTTTACTGTTCCTTTCTTATGTTGAAACAAAGCTTGAAGGTACCAATGCTTTTTACAAGAGGCTTGTCTTTGTTTTAGGCCACAGGCTGTACATTCTACGATTTTTGTTTCAAGTGAGGATATCTTTTTATTACAATTACAGCAAGACATAAAGTGGTTGGTGTTGTTTATCCCCAAAATTTTAGCTTGAATAGAAGTTGATGTTAATGTTGCTGGTAGCACGTTAGTTAGGCAAAGCGGTTCATCAAAGGGAACTGTTTCAACAATGACACAGCCAGTTTTTGCTGTGTTAAGGTAAATGTTGTTATAGTTATCTTTCCTAACTCTCAAGTTAGTGAAATGATAGGTGTTGCCTTCCATCACTTGTGAGGTGAAGTCTTCCCATAAAGTAAACCTGGCAGATCCCTGAGGGTCAAGGAGATCAGCTTCTGAATTGTTTAATACACGTGATGTGGAAGTAGTGAATTTGGTGACAGCTGTGAGGTTTATTAGCTTTGCCTTTAAGCTTATCAGTTGACCATCAAACACTGAATTAAGTAATGACAGGTTCAGCGTTTGCGGCAAAGTTTTCCTTTCAAAATCCACTTTATCTACTTGGGATAGTTGTACATCTGGTCCCATGCACACACTGGTTGAGCTTTTATCCAAGCGGAATTTGCTTATCTTAACTGGACTCTTGCATTTACTGTGTTTGTTGAATTCATCTATCTGTGGAGGAGAGAAGCAAACACTGCGTTTCACTTCATATTCACCAGTTTGAATTTGCATGTCAAAGTACTCCCTTTTGTTGCTTGTCATAATAGGTGACACATTGTGCAAATAGCCTGTTTTAGAATTTTCACATTCTGTTTTTTCTTCTTCCATTGTTGACTACACAGGAATAGCTGAGAAAACAAAAGAGGAATGAAATCAAACATTGTTGTAACAACTTCTCCCGCATGCCCAAAATAAAAGTTACTTACCTATGACTTAACATATGCTTCAAATTTATACAGTGATCATGGAAAAAATGCAAATCTATTTCCAGGACATTTTCTCAGCCCTTCTGGCCTTAAATTAGGGGGTACAAAAAAGTTTGGGTCTTGAGGCCTTCAGTTTTGCACTGATAGGGTCTGGGCAGCCCCTACCCCTGCCCCACCCCTTTTATTAGATCTGCCATTGGAACCATAGGCATTTATTTCATATGCTAAAAATATTTTTTTTAGCAGTATATTAAAACAATATTATTACAGTGGACCAGGGTTTTCGGTAACATTTTAAACTACCGGATTCATAGCTTAAACAAGCGGACGTCAGATTCGGTGGACCCTCAATATAATGAAGGGCCAAGGGACTGCATTATGTGTTCAATATAACAAGTTTTCATTAAATCAGTGGTGTTCCCCATACATTTTACTATGACTGAAGGTAAAGAATGTTTGTTATACAAAGGAGTTTGTTCCATAGAGGTTTCTCATATTGGCATTGTGCTTTATTGTACAAAAAAAAAGTAAAAAACATGTTCAACAATTATTTGGTGTTGATAAAAACAAGGAAATATATGTGTAGTATTGTCCAGTTATTGTTTATAATAATACAATGTAATATTGTAGAGTGTTCTTTAGCATTTTGATCACATTTATTTTAGAACAATAAATTAGTATGCAGTTTTTGTTTAAATCAATGCACATATTGCTTTGTGATCAGAAAAATATGTTTCTAAAATGTGTACAGTGAGTTCTGGTTCAGGCAAATTAGTATAGATATGGTCAATAGTGGTCCTGTTATCAGTAGTATAGCATGATACCAACTGTCTGTAATTATTGTCTGTAATAAACAAGTTATGAAGGTGAGTTTTGTCTTTTTGGTTTAACCAATTGACATTAAAGTCACCAATAAAAATACTGAACTCAGAAGAATACAGATTCAAAATTTGCAGAAGTGCTGTGCACATTTGAGTTACTGGTACTTTTGGTGAGCGGTAAACACCTATAATCGTAAGATTTGGGATTGTGATGACTTTTATTATAGTTATCTCAATGCCATTACTGTTTTTGCAAAGTGGATACCCAGGAGCAAAGGGATTTTTACTGTATACTGCTGTGCCTCCATAGGGCCTTGTATTGATACCTGTGGAGTGATTGTCATTTCTAAATAAAGTATGTCCTGTTATGGCATAGTCAGCATCTTTGTCCAAATGATTCAATCTTGTTTCTGAGAAAATACTGACATCAGTACTTGTATAGTTTATGTCTTTGCGTATATCTTCAATATGTCTATGAAATGATCTTGTATTAAGGTAGCACACTTTTAAAGCAGTCTTGTCTGTATCATAGATAGGAGTAATAGAAAGCTTGAGATGCCCTTCTGTTCGTACATTGTAAATGTTGCATTTCAGCTGTTACAGGTGTACTTGAGAATTAACAGCTATTTTGCTTTCGCAAAGGTCAGTGATATATAATCCTTCAATGGTGGTTACTCTACTCAATCCTACACAATGTATGTGAGGTATTGTTCTTCTGGTGTTAAAGTCAACAACTATTTTAGTCTCAGTATCACCTTGTGGTCTGTGTATGGTTTTAGCAGCTGCAGGTCTTAGGGGAAACACCATATAACAGCTTGCATCTAACTTTTCTCTTTTTCATGGATCTTATAATCTTTTGCAGTAATCTAGACGGTTCTCGGTCTCTACGTCGTTTCACTTGTTTAACTATTTTGGAATGGCCACGAAATTCTTTCGTACAAGATGGCGGCAAGGCCACAACAATGTTCATCATTGCACGGAAAGTTTTGCTTAAACTTTTCCTCAGGTAATAGTTATAAACAAAACTTCTAGTTCTGATATCAAGGCTAGGTTCGGTAAAAAATATCTTTAGATAATATATATTGAGAAGATTACTAGTTCTTAAACAAATTCGTGCTTATAAACTGTTCACAGCTTTCGCAGACGTTCGGGCAATGATAGACGTTTTCACCACAGAAGCGGCAGAGCTTATGACAAAATCTCCCAAATAGGGCTTATTTATTCCCTCAGCGGGCTTTGTAATCCCCCAAAAGGGACTTAATAATCGCCCGAAGGCGCTCAATAATCCCCAAACGGGACTCAATAATTCCCTTGAAGGACTTTTGTTTCCCTATATGGGGCTGATAAACTTGTGTCTTCGCAAGCACAGGAGTAACTCTATGACGCCGAGCTGTGCATCGATCGACAACTTGAAAGCATCTGTGAAAGCCATTTATTCGGCCAGATTGACCCGTACTTCGAAAGCTGTGACATACTGAGACAACACCTTTTGAGAAATTCATGACAAACTTAAGAAAATGAAGAAAGCTCACTCACCTATCTCGCTTTCCAGCGTCACGGTACATGTAAAGGCCACGGAGACAAAACGCAAATGTCCTTCGTTCGCGAAGCGTGCGTTGCCTGCTTCCCCACGTGATCGTTGACGCAATTGCCGACTAATTTCCTCGAATTCTATTGGTTCCGAATGTTGTTTTGAATTCGTAATTTTCTCGCAACCAATAGTAAGGGTTACGATAATTCATGATTGAGTGACGACATACATCGTAGTTCACGACAGATTCACGACAAATGGTTACGCTTTACCTGTCCCTCATGTAGTGCGTCACAAAATGGACCTCCAATGAAAACCTCACTCAAACCTCTATAAAAATTTTTCACATTTGTACTATATGAGGTAGTGATCAAAATTTCTACAGCTCTGCATAGTGTCTGCATTTGCATATGCAAATAGCAGACACAAAAATTGCTCGAGAGACACAGTATATAGGGAAGATATTGTTGACGTCACCTATTGTCATTGATGTGCCAAACATAGCCTGCGTAGCTGGCGGTATTGTGTACTAGGCGAGGGAAATTTGGCGGCGGAGCCGCGAGAAATACCGCCTGCCAGAGAACCATGATTTTTCGAATGCCGCCCACTTTTATCGCCTCAACTAATCCCAATTAAATCAGCCAATCAGAGTGAAACCTGTAATTCGATGATTGACATATGTATAGCCCTCGACCAATCAGTTTCCCCGCACACTGGTGTGCGGGCCTATTCAAAATACCGGGGTTTTCTGGCAGGCGGTATTTCAAACGCCTCGTCCCCTCTCCTTTTTTTTTGGATAGCGGCTCCGCCGCCAAAACTTTAATCACACAATACCGCCAGCTGCGCAGGCTATGCCAAACAGAGCCTTATTGGTTTTTGAAACAAAGGGTCTTTTGTTCCTGTGGTTGGCACATTTGAATAACAAAGGCAATGTTTGTAAACAGATGTCTTCCCTATAAACTGAAATAAATGGGTACACTCCCATGTGGAGAGATAATACTTGGGTTGGAAAGTAGATTTTGGAAGCATTCACCATCTGGGCTAGAGGTTCAGATTGTAATTGCCCGGACACGTTTTCACTCGCCAAACCTGCCCCACCTCCCAACCCCCAAGTCAAACCAATAAAACAACTTGAAAACTTAAAATTAGGAATCCGGAATTCATGAAAATAAAGGCATAAGTGTGAGGTTTCGTCGAAGAATCAATACAGGATGGCTTCCATTCATAAACCATTTATTGTTAATGAAAAACAAACAAACAACCTCAGTCGTTTGTAGTCAGTGGCATTCCCATCGTTTGATCTTCATACTGAAACTACAAGTAATTAAACTTCCGGTCATCTTATAAAATAGAAACACTACATCACTTCCGGAAAACATGCAACAGCTCGGAACTTCGTAGAGCTTGCTCCACAATCGCTAAGAACAATAAGGGACTACTTGTAGTACGGTGTCAGCTAAAACCGTAAAATATACTTTTACAAGTAAAAAGCATAAAACTGACAACAATCTACGAACACAGGTAAAGAAAGTCACATGTACCCTGGGCCTGGCGGAAAAGAACTGTACAAAATAGACTGATATCGTAGTGTATCGATATCGTATCATATTCTCTGCTCTTCTTTTCCATCTGGTTGAAGGTTATAATCTTTTAATTTCGATCTCGGTTTCCGGATTCCGTGTTTTGACTGGTTGACCAAGGTACAGGCCAAACAACTGCCGTTGTCGCTGTTCATGATTGCAACCAGTGCTTTGCCAGTGCTAGAGTATTTAACAATACAGCTAATCTAGATTTTAATAATTTAATAATCATTTTAATGACTTCAGTCCTCTTGGAACCTGACTCATAGTCAGACATCACTCCCTCGTCCAACCTCGTTTCCATTCTATAGTCCCAAGAAACTTTACAAGTTTTTTTTATTAGTTTTCCATCCACTCAAACTTGCATGACCTTTAATCGAATCAGATTGTGGCCTTTTTTTTTTTTTAACACTAAGGCCAGCTGGAAGCACGTTAAGGGCGTTCTCTTTGCCGGTCTTCAGTATTTAATTCAAAATATGTGCGTCTCTTAAAGTATGCATTAGTTGATGCGTGCATCTTTATCGTCTACGTGGCTTTGCTTAATTTGGATTTTTAAGGATAAATACGGTCAATTCATCCTTGGTGCACGACAATGTGGTCGCTTGAACCCCAAACTGAATTGATCAACTAACTGGTGCATAAAGATATTACCTGTTTAGCTAACCCAGCTAGGCTTAGTGAAAAGATTGATAAAGCACCGGTAAGAGCCATAATGGGACCTGTCAGTTTTCTGGACGTTAAAAATTGAGCCAAAGAATCTGAAGACACTTTCTAGGCGCTCTTTAAACACGCCAAGCATCGTGAAAACCATATCGCAGAAGATAAACAGCTTCAGATTGTTAAACATTGGTTTAAAGGCAGAAAGGACGACAGGCGATAGCAAAGAGAGGAAAAGTGCTGCTATAAATCTGCAAGTAAATAAATAAATAGTACTTAATAATACGAGAACTCACACAGTCCTTCAAATTTGTGTTTCAAAACAAATTTAATTACCAAAGCTTTTCCGGATACAAGTATGAACAATTTGAGGCTATACGAAATATACAACTGGCAAAAAGTGAAAGAAAGCTCGCCCGACAATGAAGCCGGCAATATTTTGTTATAAATTCAGAAAATTTACTGAGTCAATACAGCTTGTTATTGAGAGTACAGTCGTTGAATTCAGAGCGAAGCGGTGCAGTTTTTCCGTTTAGGGTGAGCTGGTTGCTTTGGTGTCTTTTTTTACTGCGGAGCCATGGGCAAAGGAGAAACGCGGCCCTCTGCAAACTCGTGTTGTTCAAAAGTAGTGTAATGTTCGTCGTGCCTCGTTAGTTCAAGTCGGTGGTCCACAAAGTGAAACATGGGTGGTTTACTGACAGGATTGTTGGACCTGAAAATGTTAAATAAACATTCAACTGAGGGATATTTGACAACATAACTGAACTATCCTTTGATTAAACACCTAAAGCTGATACTGACAATCGAATAATTAAAATGTTTTGATTGTTTTCCAATAACTTTTGCTCATTCACAATTAATTTTGTTAAATCGTGGATTTCGCGATAGTATTAAAGACGAAACTCGTTTTATTGCTCTGAAAAACGAAAATGGATTTTCAGTGAAGGATTGTATTCTAAAGTGACTTAAAAGCAAAATAAACTTTCCGATTTGTTTTAAAATTTTGTCCAGTGGGTGAGTGAATCATAAAAAGGGACATTGTTGGTATTGGTAACAGTGGGTAACAGTGACCATGTTAAAGTAATAAAACATCGCACCTTAAGCCATTTGCCTTTCTTAGGCCTTAAGAAATTTGAAGACTTCTTGTTGTCGTTGTACAAATACGTATTTTGACTTACTTGTAAGTAGTCTTGAAGTCACTTCGGTGATGGGCACCCCCTTCCACCTTAAAGACCATTGCAGTGTCACTCTTCAGCATCCCGTCACGCATATACAGCGTCTCCACGGATGGCTCCCATCCTAAAATCTTCTTTCTCATGACAGGACCATGAGGGGGAAGGTTCACACCGTGAAACTTGTCCTTGTAGTTGAAACAGCCGTCCTTGATACTGTTAACAAGAAAATGGAAAATTGTAAAACGATCGAGATACTATTGAATGTTTTTGTCAGAGTTCCATTCAAACAATATCATAGTTGCGTTTTCCACGTTCTCGCTGTCACTCTGAAACTCCATAGTTACGTTGCAAAACAAACTTAACAACGCAAGGATTTCTCGCGAGAATCTCTGACCTTGAGCGGTTGCTTGCAGTACAAACTCCTCCATCTTCAAAAGTCATGCACCTCTCCCAAGTCATGCCTCCAAGAATTGCTTGCTTATGGTAGTCAGGTATGTCGTCAGGATACTTGATAAATGGCTTGCTGCCGTACATGTGGCAATGCGTCAGAATGTGAACAGAGAAAGGCAGAGGTGCACCGCTGGTGACCTTAAGCTTCATCCACTGCTTCCCTCTGGAACACAAAAAATAAAGTATAGTACCTTTTTAGAGGAAACGAAAGAGTTAGTAATACGATTATTTTCTGATTTGACACATTTTCTACAACTTTCAAAAATACAGCTCTGCTGAATTCCACCAAGAGAAAGTCTAGGAAAGCTGAACAATGAGTAGCAGGGAAGAACGGGGCCGATTATTGATGAGGGTTCATACAAACAAACCCTAAAACGAAGGATTTTGTTTGCAAATCATTCGACAATAGTTAGCGTATTTGCGGTAACTTGCAATTGAAGTAATTGAATCTTCAGTTCCTGCGTTCCTGACGAAATTCTTCCCGTGGTCCAATTCCTTGACAAATCATTCATTAACGAAATTGTTACATGGATATCGAGAACAGATCTCAAATTGCTGCCACGCTATGTCCTTCAAATTTTCAGTTGATGAATTTCGTGGAGAATATAACCTGTCTTGTCCGTAGTTCTTGCGGAGAAACAGATGAGCAATAAAAAGGTCTTCCTCGCTGTTCATGAAGTCCATAATGGCAACGCGGTTAATAAATTGGACTAGTAACAAAGTTAGCTTAAGTTGGTTCTAACCGGCCGGTGTCGTTTAACCGGTCGACAACGACCAAAACAAGTGATTAAGCAATAAAAAGAACAAACGAGGGGCAAATACACAATGCAAACTCCCCTGTGAATGCCGAAATACAATACAAGGTATGTGCAACAGTTTTTACAAAATGTTATAATTGTGTGTTGCTTCGATTCGACGCAGGTGTCAGCACATACTAATAAGCTAGGGCTCTTCTCTTGAAAAGAGCTTTCAACAACCGCGTGACCCACTGAAGAGGTTCGCAGTAAAAGGAAAGAAGAGAGCATTGCTTTGACAAAACAATATTTACTTTGATTTAGGAAGCTCTTACAAAATTACGTAATATCAGAAAATTGTACGCGATGCAAGATGTGAGGTACATTTTTTAAAAGTTACAAGAGCTAAAAAGCAACGCAAAATTCCTAAAATCACAAACTTGATCTTCAACTTCTTTATTATGCACTATTTACGTCAAATTACAACTAGTTAGTACTATAAATAATTACAACAAAAATATACAATACATAATAGAAATCAAAGAACAACATGTATAACAAGGATATGTGCCTGGCAACCAGAGTAGCTACTGGCTTTCGAAAAAATGAGGCGGAACCGCCTACTCGAATTCTTCTAGCTTATTACCGATCGTAGACTGAAATTAGTTACCAAACAGTGAAGCCATTGTAGGAATTAAAACCCGACGAAATCGTCCTAAATCGAGCTAAAAAGCACACAAGACCGTCAAAATGACGAACAAAAGGAGCAGAGGCGAGTGATTCAGTTATACTGGTGTACAGATCGTATTGTCTACTCCTGAAACCGTAGTTTTCCCCACAGAAATCAATTTTAATTAATCTACGTTATCGAAATTCCACAGATGGCTTGTTCTTTTGAATAAAATAAGCACCAATCATTTAAAATTTACGTTTTCTTACTCGTAAGGTGTGCCTTGTCCTTCGCCCTCAATTGTGAAGTCATGACCGTTAACAGTCCCTTCCAAGGTCAACTTAGTCTTCATTTCTTTTTTAATCACACTCTGTTTGAATGAAAAAAAAAACAGAAAATCCAACTGAGTGACGATGCACTGAACTAAGACGATGAACCATTGGACGAAAGCGCTTAGGAGAAGGAGTTGAACTCATTTCCCGGCGAACATCTCAGTAGCCTTGCAACCTTGGTACATGACCCGACCAACCCGCGGCAAATATGATCGTGAGGAGTGCAGTTATAAAAAGGTTCATAGGAAGCGAATAGAATTTTCATCTGCGAACTACATACCATGATGAAGATCTGGAGTAGATATAGCTCGACAAGTCTCGTTCTCCTTTTCAATGGAACTGATTTAAGGGCGGTAATCACTGACCACGGTGAGTGAAAATCCAGCAGTTTGTGGGCGCCTTTATAGCAGAAAAGTCACAGCCAGAATCAACTTCGACCAATCAGAAAGAAAAGGAAAGCCCCAGCACGCTGGTTCCAAACAATGGTGAAATAATCACAGCTGATCGTGATTCGCCACCAGTGTGTTGCACGACAACTAAAAAACGTGACATGGGACTGATAAAAAGACGACTTTATGGAAACAGGGCCGTCATATTTATCCATTTGCACTCGTTGCATTTTGTTTTGAAAAAAAAATGAATAGCTCAGGAGAAACTTGAGACCTGATGGAAAAAAATGATACGCCTGCAACCTTGGGCGATAAGGTATTTAAAAATGAAGACACTCCTTCCAGACATAGGTCGCAGTTACAAAAAAAGTGTCCAACAGATGAGGGAGGCCAAATGTTTTTTTTTGTGTTTATAATCAGACCGCTGGAGAATGGTAAACCGACATTGAGAAACGTGACGACGAGAGTTCAGCCTGAGGTTGCATGCATCAGCTTTTCTGTAGCCCCCCGCACAGGCATTGAGATCATCTTTGTAGGAGTGTGGAAAACCCAGAAAAAGAATTCGCTAAAAAGGACCGTGAATACCGCGTGGAAGTAAGCTAACGGCTATTTTTATTTTGAAGAACTTGAAAGTTTGTCACCGGTACGAGTTTTAGCCGGCATTCCACGGATACACTAGCCTGAAGTGCATCTTTATCCCATGGGGCCTTAGGCCCGTTTCAAACGTCGTGCTTCTACCGTGTCGAACTCAATTGATCGAATTAAATTCGACAGCAGCACGACGTTTGTAACCAAGTCGTGCTACTGCCGTGTAGCACGGCAGAACGACTTGGTTTAAAACGTCGTGCCACTGCGGTGTCGAACTGAATTCATAAATTATAAATATATTTTTAAAGTCATCAGCAAAACCAGTTTGCTATGGTTTGACGCTGCGTTTTGATTGCGATGTGATGAGATTTTTTCTGGAAATTGTCGCGTCGCCGACGCGCGGTATGTAGTAGCTTCACGAATTACAAAGTCCTTGATTCTGACGCAAAAAATTCAACTCATTGAATTTTCGCGATTTTTTTTGTTTCTTTTCAGTGATAATGATAATGACAGTAATAATGATAATGATAATGATTAACAATTTCCATGAAAAATTGAGTGTAGCAAATTTCTTTACATAGAGCAAAAATCTGCTTGGCGAAAAAGAAAGACAGTTGGATACTCATACATGAACAGAAACGGTAATTAACTTTTACATATTGGAAAAGGTCATCTAGAAACGGAAGACTGTCCAAAAAAATTTGTCGGCAGGATTCAAATCTGACCGACTTTTTGTTGCACCATCATTGTGCAGACTAGGGCTTGGGTACGTTGGAAACTGAATTTTGGGAGCGTTCACCGTCCGGGCGAGTGATTCTACAATTGTTCCCTTCACACGCTAAACCCGCACCACCTCCCTGCTGCTTCAAGCCAATCCAAATTTTAAAACTTGGTAACTCTAAAAAATAGAATCCAGAATCCGGAATTAATAAACATAAAAACACAAGTGTAAGGTTTCCTTAAAGAATAAATAAAGGCAGCTTCGATTCCTGAATAATTTGTTTATCGTCAGTTACTTTTTCGCGTTCTTCCTCATTCTAGGTGGCAATAGAGTTCACAGTGTTACACCTGTAATTGTTCAAAACGTGACTGACAAAACGTAATCTAGTGGTTAGTTAAAGGCGATGGCAATGCAGTAAGGTAAACTCGCAGCTAGTATACAGTGCTGTTATTAGCGTATCCAAAAGAGTGGTCTGCTTCGGCCGACTGAAGTCGGGTTTGCGCTTGATGAACAATTCACTTACATGTAATTCTAGAGTAGGCCATTCTGCTCAAACTTTTATAGCACTTTTAAGCAGGACTTAGTTAGTTAGTTAGTTAGTTAGTTAGTTGGTTGGGTTACACGAATGACGACTTGAAGGCAAGCATCTTGTTCTCTTTTGGGGCAGGGGATTTGCTGACCTGGTAGCAAAGCTTTGGCGTGGCTATCCTCTGTCGGCACGGTTTCCGTAGTGTAGTGGTTATCACGTCCGCCTAACACGCGGAAGGTCGCCAGTTCAAGCCTGGCCGGAAACACCCGCAGCAGTTGTAATTTTGTTTCCTCGGAGAAGTAAAGAGAATAAGAAGGGTTTCCTTTCATGTACATGTATTTAATCACCGACCATGTAGTTCCAGCTGTTTCAGTTCTTTAACTTTGTTTTGCTTGTTGTCACGGAATCAATCTGACAGCTGTAATTACAGCAAAGGCAAAGCCCAGAAGTCACGCTTTGTTTTTCTTGTGGTTGTTTTTTCGTATGATCCACCAAAACACTGGGAAAGTTTCTTAGTCTGCAGACATAGTGAAAATCGCGGGCTTATGCTTGGTTTGATAGGTGCCTTGTAAGGTCAGTGACGTTTGTACGCGGAAATCGTTGTGACTTGCGTTGCACACTACGCGGACAGCCTAGCTAGCCTAACGCAGAAGGCGGAAAAGTGGTGCCAACGCGTTATGATAATCAATTTCAAATCAGGGTGACACACACTCCAGCAGCAAAAGAAAACCGCAACTACAACACTATAGGGAGATTTCTATAGCTGTAATTAAAAGTATCAGTGTGATTCCGTAAGAACAAGTAAAATGAAATGGAACAACTGACTAAAACTACATGGTCAGTTGATACAGACTTTTGTGTTCGTTCGTCTAGCGTCGTCTGGAGAAAAAGCAATGTCTCCGGCCAGGATTGAACTGGCGCCCTTCCGCGTGTAAGGCGGACGTGATAACCACTACACTACGGAAACCGTGCTGGCAGAGATTAAGATCTCCGCTTTCTGTCTTGCTTTTTCTGATTGTCTCCTCTTGGCAAGTATTGTCGTTCGAATAAAAATGATGACCAACACATTTAAGAACAAAAAAAACAAAACAGATAATAATAGAAATAAATAAAATGAAAGAACAATTAAAAAACAAACAAACAAACAAACATCGAAAGCGGTTGTGCCGGTGTGGGCGGGGCCATAAATCATAATCTGAATTTGATTTTAGTGACAAGGCTATGAATAAACTGAAGGGATATATAAGCAATAACCGATAGCAAAACTGATAAAACAGTTAGCAATTTTTTTTGTGCTTGAAGTCACACGTATATTACTCAGTGCAAAACACACAAGCACGGAACGGGTTCCCCATCAAATGGTTGTTTTGTGCGGCCATTTTCTGGCAACTTATCCATAAAGCAAAATTCGTGGGCCATCCGTGACCGTTTAAGTTTTGAGCTGTCTAAGCTACAACAGAACAGTTACTTTTAACTTCCTTGCTTTAATCGTGACTCCCTCCTCTCACGCGCCTTTGGTATTCTTCCGGTAGATCAGTAAAATGACTGACGCTTAGTCTGGAGCCCCTCATTCATCGTGGTTTCCGTAGTGTAGTGGTTATCACGTCCGCCTCACACGCGGAAGGTCGCCAGTTCAAGTCTGGCCGGAAACATTTTTGTTACAGGATTCAGGCATTGATAAATTACGCGGCAAAAGTACAGGCTGACAAAATTCATTTGGCTCTACCAACATTCTGGACAAATTTTGTCTTTGCCAAATCTTCAATTAGGTAATGATGTACACACTTGAATAGAACAATTTTTTGATAACATAAAGTGTCAATCACGTGGAAATCGAGACACTCTCTGCTAAGGTAAGAATGTGTTTGGCTTGTCCTCTATCTTTACAGTTTGATTTTCGCGCATCAAACCATTCAGGCATTTCTTGGGAAAATTCACGCTAATATAATAGTGTATAATTATAACACCGAAACATTACAGAATATATACGTACTCGTCACATAGTAGAGATCAGAAGAATTTTCTCCAGCCTTTTGTTCACATTAGAATTCAGAGTGTTACACCTGTAATTGTTCAAAACGTGACTGACAAAACGTAATCTAGTAGTTAGTTTAAGGAGATGGCAATGCCGTAAGGTGAACTCGCAGCTAGTATACAGTGCTGTTATTAGCGTATCCAAAAGAGTGGTCTGTTTCGGCCGACTGAAGTCGGGTTTGCGCTTGATGAACAATTCACTTACACGTAATTCTAGAGTAGGCCATTCTGCTCAAACTTTTATAGCACTTAGGTCCTCGGTAGTATAGTGGTGAGTATCCCCGCCTGTCACGCGGGAGACCGGGGTTCGATTCCCCGCCGGGGAGGATTTGTGCTATTTTTTTTTTCCAGCTTGGAGTTCTCTTTCGGTAGACGAGAGGGGCGAAGAAAGCAACCATCCAGGCCCAATAAAAAGTAAAAAGGATTAGTTAAGCGTGAGTTAGTTAGTTAGTTAGTTAGTTAGTTAGTTAGTTGGGTTGGTCGATCAGTAAAAAGAATTCAGGTTAATCGTTGCACGAATGACGACTTGAAGGCAAGCAACTTTATCCTCTTTTGGGGCAGGGGATTTGCTGACCTGGTAGCAAAGCTTTGGCGTGGCTATCCTCTGTCGGCACGGTTTCCGTAGTGTAGTGGTTATCACGTCCGCCTAACACGCGGAAGGTCGCCAGTTCAAGCCTGGCCGGAAACACCCGCAGCAGTTGTAATTTTGTTTCCTCGGAGAAGTAAAGAGAATAAGAAGGGTTTCCTTTCATGTACATGTATTTAATCACCGACCATGTAGTTCCAGCTGTTTCAGTTCTTTAACTTTGTTTTGCTTGTTGTCACGGAATCAATCTGACAGCTGTAATTACAGCAAAGGCAAAGCCCAGAAGTCACGCTTTGTTTTTCTTGTGGTTGTTTTTTCGTATGATCCACCAAAACACTGGGAAAGTTTCTTAGTCTGCAGACATAGTGAAAATCGCGGGCTTATGCTTGGTTTGATAGGTGCCTTGTAAGGTCAGTGACGTTTGTACGCGGAAATCGTTGTGACTTGCGTTGCACACTACGCGGACAGCCTAGCTAGCCTAACGCAGAAGGCGGAAAAGTGGTGCCAACGCGTTATGATAATCAATTTCAAATCAGGGTGACACACACTCCAGCAGCAAAAGAAAACCGCAACTACAACACTATAGGGAGATTTCTATAGCTGTAATTAAAAGTATCAGTGTGATTCCGTAAGAACAAGTAAAATGAAATGGAACAACTGACTAAAACTACATGGTCAGTTGATACAGACTTTTGTGTTCGTTCGTCTAGCGTCGTCTGGAGAAAAAGCAATGTCTCCGGCCAGGATTGAACTGGCGCCCTTCCGCGTGTAAGGCGGACGTGATAACCACTACACTACGGAAACCGTGCTGGCAGAGATTAAGATCTCCGCTTTCTGTCTTGCTTTTTCTGATTGTCTCCTCTTGGCAAGTATTGTCGTTCGAATAAAAATGATGACCAACACATTTAAGAACAAAAAAAACAAAACAGATAATAATAGAAATAAATAAAATGAAAGAACAACTAAAAAACAAACAAACAAACAAACATCGAAAGCGGTTGTGCCGGTGTGGGCGGGGCCATAAATCATAATCTGAATTTGATTTTAGTGACAAGGCTATGAATAAACTGAAGGGATATATAAGCAATAACCGATAGCAAAACTGATAAAACAGTTAGCAATTTTTTTTGTGCTTGAAGTCACACGTATATTACTCAGTGCAAAACACACAAGCACGGAACGGGTTCCCCATCAAATGGTTGTTTTGTGCGGCCATTTTCTGGCAACTTATCCATAAAGCAAAATTCGTGGGCCATCCGTGACCGTTTAAGTTTTGAGCTGTCTAAGCTACAACAGAACAGTTACTTTTAACTTCCTTGCTTTAATCGTGACTCCCTCCTCTCACGCGCCTTTGGTATTCTTCCGGTAGATCAGTAAAATGACTGACGCTTAGTCTGGAGCCCCTCATTCATCGTGGTTTCCGTAGTGTAGTGGTTATCACGTCCGCCTCACACGCGGAAGGTCGCCAGTTCAAGTCTGGCCGGAAACATTTTTGTTACAGGATTCAGGCATTGATAAATTACGCGGCAAAAGTACAGGCTGACAAAATTCATTTGGCTCTACCAACATTCTGGACAAATTTTGTCTTTGCCAAATCTTCAATTAGGTAATGATGTACACACTTGAATAGAACAATTTTTTGATAACATAAAGTGTCAATCACGTGGAAATCGAGACACTCTCTGCTAAGGTAAGAATGTGTTTGGCTTGTCCTCTATCTTTACAGTTTGATTTTCGCGCATCAAACCATTCAGGCATTTCTTGGGAAAATTCACGCTAATATAATAGTGTATAATTATAACACCGAAACATTACAGAATATATACGTACTCGTCACATAGTAGAGATCAGAAGAATTTTCTCCAGCCTTTTGTTCACATTAGAATTCAGAGTGTTACACCTGTAATTGTTCAAAACGTGACTGACAAAACGTAATCTAGTAGTTAGTTTAAGGAGATGGCAATGCCGTAAGGTGAACTCGCAGCTAGTATACAGTGCTGTTATTAGCGTATCCAAAAGAGTGGTCTGTTTCGGCCGACTGAAGTCGGGTTTGCGCTTGATGAACAATTCACTTACACGTAATTCTAGAGTAGGCCATTCTGCTCAAACTTTTATAGCACTTAGGTCCTCGGTAGTATAGTGGTGAGTATCCCCGCCTGTCACGCGGGAGACCGGGGTTCGATTCCCCGCCGGGGAGGATTTGTGCTATTTTTTTTTTCCAGCTTGGAGTTCTCTTTCGGTAGACGAGAGGGGCGAAGAAAGCAACCATCCAGGCCCAATAAAAAGTAAAAAGGATTAGTTAAGCGTGAGTTAGTTAGTTAGTTAGTTAGTTAGTTAGTTAGTTGGGTTGGTCGATCAGTAAAAAGAATTCAGGTTAATCGTTGCACGAATGACGACTTGAAGGCAAGCAACTTTATCCTCTTTTGGGGCAGGGGATTTGCTGACCTGGTAGCAAAGCTTTGGCGTGGCTATCCTCTGTCGGCACGGTTTCCGTAGTGTAGTGGTTATCACGTCCGCCTAACACGCGGAAGGTCGCCAGTTCAAGCCTGGCCGGAAACACCCGCAGCAGTTGTAATTTTGTTTCCTCGGAGAAGTAAAGAGAATAAGAAGGGTTTCCTTTCATGTACATGTATTTAATCACCGACCATGTAGTTCCAGCTGTTTCAGTTCTTTAACTTTGTTTTGCTTGTTGTCACGGAATCAATCTGACAGCTGTAATTACAGCAAAGGCAAAGCCCAGAAGTCACGCTTTGTTTTTCTTGTGGTTGTTTTTTCGTATGATCCACCAAAACACTGGGAAAGTTTCTTAGTCTGCAGACATAGTGAAAATCGCGGGCTTATGCTTGGTTTGATAGGTGCCTTGTAAGGTCAGTGACGTTTGTACGCGGAAATCGTTGTGACTTGCGTTGCACACTACGCGGACAGCCTAGCTAGCCTAACGCAGAAGGCGGAAAAGTGGTGCCAACGCGTTATGATAATCAATTTCAAATCAGGGTGACACACACTCCAGCAGCAAAAGAAAACCGCAACTACAACACTATAGGGAGATTTCTATAGCTGTAATTAAAAGTATCAGTGTGATTCCGTAAGAACAAGTAAAATGAAATGGAACAACTGACTAAAACTACATGGTCAGTTGATACAGACTTTTGTGTTCGTTCGTCTAGCGTCGTCTGGAGAAAAAGCAATGTCTCCGGCCAGGATTGAACTGGCGCCCTTCCGCGTGTAAGGCGGACGTGATAACCACTACACTACGGAAACCGTGCTGGCAGAGATTAAGATCTCCGCTTTCTGTCTTGCTTTTTCTGATTGTCTCCTCTTGGCAAGTATTGTCGTTCGAATAAAAATGATGACCAACACATTTAAGAACAAAAAAAACAAAACAGATAATAATAGAAATAAATAAAATGAAAGAACAATTAAAAAACAAACAAACAAACAAACATCGAAAGCGGTTGTGCCGGTGTGGGCGGGGCCATAAATCATAATCTGAATTTGATTTTAGTGACAAGGCTATGAATAAACTGAAGGGAAGTCACACGTATATTACTCAGTGCAAAACACACAAGCACGGAACGGGTTCCCCATCAAATGGTTGTTTTGTGCGGCCATTTTCTGGCAACTTATCCATAAAGCAAAATTCGTGGGCCATCCGTGACCGTTTAAGTTTTGAGCTGTCTAAGCTACAACAGAACAGTTACTTTTAACTTCCTTGCTTTAATCGTGACTCCCTCCTCTCACGCGCCTTTGGTATTCTTCCGGTAGATCAGTAAAATGACTGACGCTTAGTCTGGAGCCCCTCATTCATCGTGGTTTCCGTAGTGTAGTGGTTATCACGTCCGCCTCACACGCGGAAGGTCGCCAGTTCAAGTCTGGCCGGAAACATTTTTGTTACAGGATTCAGGCATTGATAAATTACGCGGCAAAAGTACAGGCTGACAAAATTCATTTGGCTCTACCAACATTCTGGACAAATTTTGTCTTTGCCAAATCTTCAATTAGGTAATGATGTACACACTTGAATAGAACAATTTTTTGATAACATAAAGTGTCAATCACGTGGAAATCGAGACACTCTCTGCTAAGGTAAGAATGTGTTTGGCTTGTCCTCTATCTTTACAGTTTGATTTTCGCGCATCAAACCATTCAGGCATTTCTTGGGAAAATTCACGCTAATATAATAGTGTATAATTATAACACCGAAACATTACAGAATATATACGTACTCGTCACATAGTAGAGATCAGAAGAATTTTCTCCAGCCTTTTGTTCACATTAGAATTCAGAGTGTTACACCTGTAATTGTTCAAAACGTGACTGACAAAACGTAATCTAGTAGTTAGTTTAAGGAGATGGCAATGCCGTAAGGTGAACTCGCAGCTAGTATACAGTGCTGTTATTAGCGTATCCAAAAGAGTGGTCTGTTTCGGCCGACTGAAGTCGGGTTTGCGCTTGATGAACAATTCACTTACACGTAATTCTAGAGTAGGCCATTCTGCTCAAACTTTTATAGCACTTAGGTCCTCGGTAGTATAGTGGTGAGTATCCCCGCCTGTCACGCGGGAGACCGGGGTTCGATTCCCCGCCGGGGAGGATTTGTGCTATTTTTTTTTTCCAGCTTGGAGTTCTCTTTCGGTAGACGAGAGGGGCGAAGAAAGCAACCATCCAGGCCCAATAAAAAGTAAAAAGGATTAGTTAAGCGTGAGTTAGTTAGTTAGTTAGTTAGTTAGTTAGTTAGTTGGGTTGGTCGATCAGTAAAAAGAATTCAGGTTAATCGTTGCACGAATGACGACTTGAAGGCAAGCAACTTTATCCTCTTTTGGGGCAGGGGATTTGCTGACCTGGTAGCAAAGCTTTGGCGTGGCTATCCTCTGTCGGCACGGTTTCCGTAGTGTAGTGGTTATCACGTCCGCCTAACACGCGGAAGGTCGCCAGTTCAAGCCTGGCCGGAAACACCCGCAGCAGTTGTAATTTTGTTTCCTCGGAGAAGTAAAGAGAATAAGAAGGGTTTCCTTTCATGTACATGTATTTAATCACCGACCATGTAGTTCCAGCTGTTTCAGTTCTTTAACTTTGTTTTGCTTGTTGTCACGGAATCAATCTGACAGCTGTAATTACAGCAAAGGCAAAGCCCAGAAGTCACGCTTTGTTTTTCTTGTGGTTGTTTTTTCGTATGATCCACCAAAACACTGGGAAAGTTTCTTAGTCTGCAGACATAGTGAAAATCGCGGGCTTATGCTTGGTTTGATAGGTGCCTTGTAAGGTCAGTGACGTTTGTACGCGGAAATCGTTGTGACTTGCGTTGCACACTACGCGGACAGCCTAGCTAGCCTAACGCAGAAGGCGGAAAAGTGGTGCCAACGCGTTATGATAATCAATTTCAAATCAGGGTGACACACACTCCAGCAGCAAAAGAAAACCGCAACTACAACACTATAGGGAGATTTCTATAGCTGTAATTAAAAGTATCAGTGTGATTCCGTAAGAACAAGTAAAATGAAATGGAACAACTGACTAAAACTACATGGTCAGTTGATACAGACTTTTGTGTTCGTTCGTCTAGCGTCGTCTGGAGAAAAAGCAATGTCTCCGGCCAGGATTGAACTGGCGCCCTTCCGCGTGTAAGGCGGACGTGATAACCACTACACTACGGAAACCGTGCTGGCAGAGATTAAGATCTCCGCTTTCTGTCTTGCTTTTTCTGATTGTCTCCTCTTGGCAAGTATTGTCGTTCGAATAAAAATGATGACCAACACATTTAAGAACAAAAAAAACAAAACAGATAATAATAGAAATAAATAAAATGAAAGAACAATTAAAAAACAAACAAACAAACAAACATCGAAAGCGGTTGTGCCGGTGTGGGCGGGGCCATAAATCATAATCTGAATTTGATTTTAGTGACAAGGCTATGAATAAACTGAAGGGATATATAAGCAATAACCGATAGCAAAACTGATAAAACAGTTAGCAATTTTTTTTGTGCTTGAAGTCACACGTATATTACTCAGTGCAAAACACACAAGCACGGAACGGGTTCCCCATCAAATGGTTGTTTTGTGCGGCCATTTTCTGGCAACTTATCCATAAAGCAAAATTCGTGGGCCATCCGTGACCGTTTAAGTTTTGAGCTGTCTAAGCTACAACAGAACAGTTACTTTTAACTTCCTTGCTTTAATCGTGACTCCCTCCTCTCACGCGCCTTTGGTATTCTTCCGGTAGATCAGTAAAATGACTGACGCTTAGTCTGGAGCCCCTCATTCATCGTGGTTTCCGTAGTGTAGTGGTTATCACGTCCGCCTCACACGCGGAAGGTCGCCAGTTCAAGTCTGGCCGGAAACATTTTTGTTACAGGATTCAGGCATTGATAAATTACGCGGCAAAAGTACAGGCTGGCAAAATTCATTTGGCTCTACCAACATTCTGGACAAATTTTGTCTTTGCCAAATCTTCAATTAGGTAATGATGTACACACTTGAATAGAACAATTTTTTGATAACATAAAGTGTCAATCACGTGGAAATCGAGACACTCTCTGCTAAGGTAAGAATGTGTTTGGCTTGTCCTCTATCTTTACAGTTTGATTTTCGCGCATCAAACCATTCAGGCATTTCTTGGGAAAATTCACGCTAATATAATAGTGTATAATTATAACACCGAAACATTACAGAATATATACGTACTCGTCACATAGTAGAGATCAGAAGAATTTTCTCCAGCCTTTTGTTCACATTAGAATTCAGAGTGTTACACCTGTAATTGTTCAAAACGTGACTGACAAAACGTAATCTAGTAGTTAGTTTAAGGAGATGGCAATGCCGTAAGGTGAACTCGCAGCTAGTATACAGTGCTGTTATTAGCGTATCCAAAAGAGTGGTCTGTTTCGGCCGACTGAAGTCGGGTTTGCGCTTGATGAACAATTCACTTACACGTAATTCTAGAGTAGGCCATTCTGCTCAAACTTTTATAGCACTTAGGTCCTCGGTAGTATAGTGGTGAGTATCCCCGCCTGTCACGCGGGAGACCGGGGTTCGATTCCCCGCCGGGGAGGATTTGTGCTATTTTTTTTTTCCAGCTTGGAGTTCTCTTTCGGTAGACGAGAGGGGCGAAGAAAGCAACCATCCAGGCCCAATAAAAAGTAAAAAGGATTAGTTAAGCGTGAGTTAGTTAGTTAGTTAGTTAGTTAGTTGGGTTGGTCGATCAGTAAAAAGAATTCAGGTTAATCGTTGCACGAATGACGACTTGAAGGCAAGCAACTTTATCCTCTTTTGGGGCAGGGGATTTGCTGACCTGGTAGCAAAGCTTTGGCGTGGCTATCCTCTGTCGGCACGGTTTCCGTAGTGTAGTGGTTATCACGTCCGCCTAACACGCGGAAGGTCGCCAGTTCAAGCCTGGCCGGAAACACCCGCAGCAGTTGTAATTTTGTTTCCTCGGAGAAGTAAAGAGAATAAGAAGGGTTTCCTTTCATGTACATGTATTTAATCACCGACCATGTAGTTCCAGCTGTTTCAGTTCTTTAACTTTGTTTTGCTTGTTGTCACGGAATCAATCTGACAGCTGTAATTACAGCAAAGGCAAAGCCCAGAAGTCACGCTTTGTTTTTCTTGTGGTTGTTTTTTCGTATGATCCACCAAAACACTGGGAAAGTTTCTTAGTCTGCAGACATAGTGAAAATCGCGGGCTTATGCTTGGTTTGATAGGTGCCTTGTAAGGTCAGTGACGTTTGTACGCGGAAATCGTTGTGACTTGCGTTGCACACTACGCGGACAGCCTAGCTAGCCTAACGCAGAAGGCGGAAAAGTGGTGCCAACGCGTTATGATAATCAATTTCAAATCAGGGTGACACACACTCCAGCAGCAAAAGAAAACCGCAACTACAACACTATAGGGAGATTTCTATAGCTGTAATTAAAAGTATCAGTGATTCCGTAAGAACAAGTAAAATGAAATGGAACAACTGACTAAAACTACATGGTCAGTTGATACAGACTTTTGTGTTCGTTCGTCTAGCGTCGTCTGGAGAAAAAGCAATGTCTCCGGCCAGGATTGAACTGGCGCCCTTCCGCGTGTAAGGCGGACGTGATAACCACTACACTACGGAAACCGTGCTGGCAGAGATTAAGATCTCCGCTTTCTGTCTTGCTTTTTCTGATTGTCTCCTCTTGGCAAGTATTGTCGTTCGAATAAAAATGATGACCAACACATTTAAGAACAAAAAAAACAAAACAGATAATAATAGAAATAAATAAAATGAAAGAACAATTAAAAAACAAACAAACAAACAAACATCGAAAGCGGTTGTGCCGGTGTGGGCGGGGCCATAAATCATAATCTGAATTTGATTTTAGTGACAAGGCTATGAATAAACTGAAGGGATATATAAGCAATAACCGATAGCAAAACTGATAAAACAGTTAGCAATTTTTTTTGTGCTTGAAGTCACACGTATATTACTCAGTGCAAAACACACAAGCACGGAACGGGTTCCCCATCAAATGGTTGTTTTGTGCGGCCATTTTCTGGCAACTTATCCATAAAGCAAAATTCGTGGGCCATCCGTGACCGTTTAAGTTTTGAGCTGTCTAAGCTACAACAGAACAGTTACTTTTAACTTCCTTGCTTTAATCGTGACTCCCTCCTCTCACGCGCCTTTGGTATTCTTCCGGTAGATCAGTAAAATGACTGACGCTTAGTCTGGAGCCCCTCATTCATCGTGGTTTCCGTAGTGTAGTGGTTATCACGTCCGCCTCACACGCGGAAGGTCGCCAGTTCAAGTCTGGCCGGAAACATTTTTGTTACAGGATTCAGGCATTGATAAATTACGCGGCAAAAGTACAGGCTGACAAAATTCATTTGGCTCTACCAACATTCTGGACAAATTTTGTCTTTGCCAAATCTTCAATTAGGTAATGATGTACACACTTGAATAGAACAATTTTTTGATAACATAAAGTGTCAATCACGTGGAAATCGAGACACTCTCTGCTAAGGTAAGAATGTGTTTGGCTTGTCCTCTATCTTTACAGTTTGATTTTCGCGCATCAAACCATTCAGGCATTTCTTGGGAAAATTCACGCTAATATAATAGTGTATAATTATAACACCGAAACATTACAGAATATATACGTACTCGTCACATAGTAGAGATCAGAAGAATTTTCTCCAGCCTTTTGTTCACATTAGAATTCAGAGTGTTACACCTGTAATTGTTCAAAACGTGACTTACAAAACGTAATCTAGTAGTTAGTTTAAGGAGATGGCAATGCCGTAAGGTGAACTCGCAGCTAGTATACAGTGCTGTTATTAGCGTATCCAAAAGAGTGGTCTGTTTCGGCCGACTGAAGTCGGGTTTGCGCTTGATGAACAATTCACTTACACGTAATTCTAGAGTAGGCCATTCTGCTCAAACTTTTATAGCACTTAGGTCCTCGGTAGTATAGTGGTGAGTATCCCCGCCTGTCACGCGGGAGACCGGGGTTCGATTCCCCGCCGGGGAGGATTTGTGCTATTTTTTTTTTCCAGCTTGGAGTTCTCTTTCGGTAGACGAGAGGGGCGAAGAAAGCAACCATCCAGGCCCAATAAAAAGTAAAAAGGATTAGTTAAGCGTGAGTTAGTTAGTTAGTTAGTTAGTTAGTTAGTTAGTTGGGTTGGTCGATCAGTAAAAAGAATTCAGGTTAATCGTTGCACGAATGACGACTTGAAGGCAAGCAACTTTATCCTCTTTTGGGGCAGGGGATTTGCTGACCTGGTAGCAAAGCTTTGGCGTGGCTATCCTCTGTCGGCACGGTTTCCGTAGTGTAGTGGTTATCACGTCCGCCTAACACGCGGAAGGTCGCCAGTTCAAGCCTGGCCGGAAACACCCGCAGCAGTTGTAATTTTGTTTCCTCGGAGAAGTAAAGAGAATAAGAAGGGTTTCCTTTCATGTACATGTATTTAATCACCGACCATGTAGTTCCAGCTGTTTCAGTTCTTTAACTTTGTTTTGCTTGTTGTCACGGAATCAATCTGACAGCTGTAATTACAGCAAAGGCAAAGCCCAGAAGTCACGCTTTGTTTTTCTTGTGGTTGTTTTTTCGTATGATCCACCAAAACACTGGGAAAGTTTCTTAGTCTGCAGACATAGTGAAAATCGCGGGCTTATGCTTGGTTTGATAGGTGCCTTGTAAGGTCAGTGACGTTTGTACGCGGAAATCGTTGTGACTTGCGTTGCACACTACGCGGACAGCCTAGCTAGCCTAACGCAGAAGGCGGAAAAGTGGTGCCAACGCGTTATGATAATCAATTTCAAATCAGGGTGACACACACTCCAGCAGCAAAAGAAAACCGCAACTACAACACTATAGGGAGATTTCTATAGCTGTAATTAAAAGTATCAGTGTGATTCCGTAAGAACAAGTAAAATGAAATGGAACAACTGACTAAAACTACATGGTCAGTTGATACAGACTTTTGTGTTCGTTCGTCTAGCGTCGTCTGGAGAAAAAGCAATGTCTCCGGCCAGGATTGAACTGGCGCCCTTCCGCGTGTAAGGCGGACGTGATAACCACTACACTACGGAAACCGTGCTGGCAGAGATTAAGATCTCCGCTTTCTGTCTTGCTTTTTCTGATTGTCTCCTCTTGGCAAGTATTGTCGTTCGAATAAAAATGATGACCAACACATTTAAGAACAAAAAAAACAAAACAGATAATAATAGAAATAAATAAAATGAAAGAACAATTAAAAAACAAACAAACAAACAAACATCGAAAGCGGTTGTGCCGGTGTGGGCGGGGCCATAAATCATAATCTGAATTTGATTTTAGTGACAAGGCTATGAATAAACTGAAGGGATATATAAGCAATAACCGATAGCAAAACTGATAAAACAGTTAGCAATTTTTTTTGTGCTTGAAGTCACACGTATATTACTCAGTGCAAAACACACAAGCACGGAACGGGTTCCCCATCAAATGGTTGTTTTGTGCGGCCATTTTCTGGCAACTTATCCATAAAGCAAAATTCGTGGGCCATCCGTGACCGTTTAAGTTTTGAGCTGTCTAAGCTACAACAGAACAGTTACTTTTAACTTCCTTGCTTTAATCGTGACTCCCTCCTCTCACGCGCCTTTGGTATTCTTCCGGTAGATCAGTAAAATGACTGACGCTTAGTCTGGAGCCCCTCATTCATCGTGGTTTCCGTAGTGTAGTGGTTATCACGTCCGCCTCACACGCGGAAGGTCGCCAGTTCAAGTCTGGCCGGAAACATTTTTGTTACAGGATTCAGGCATTGATAAATTACGCGGCAAAAGTACAGGCTGACAAAATTCATTTGGCTCTACCAACATTCTGGACAAATTTTGTCTTTGCCAAATCTTCAATTAGGTAATGATGTACACACTTGAATAGAACAATTTTTTGATAACATAAAGTGTCAATCACGTGGAAATCGAGACACTCTCTGCTAAGGTAAGAATGTGTTTGGCTTGTCCTCTATCTTTACAGTTTGATTTTCGCGCATCAAACCATTCAGGCATTTCTTGGGAAAATTCACGCTAATATAATAGTGTATAATTATAACACCGAAACATTACAGAATATATACGTACTCGTCACATAGTAGAGATCAGAAGAATTTTCTCCAGCCTTTTGTTCACATTAGAATTCAGAGTGTTACACCTGTAATTGTTCAAAACGTGACTGACAAAACGTAATCTAGTAGTTAGTTTAAGGAGATGGCAATGCCGTAAGGTGAACTCGCAGCTAGTATACAGTGCTGTTATTAGCGTATCCAAAAGAGTGGTCTGTTTCGGCCGACTGAAGTCGGGTTTGCGCTTGATGAACAATTCACTTACACGTAATTCTAGAGTAGGCCATTCTGCTCAAACTTTTATAGCACTTAGGTCCTCGGTAGTATAGTGGTGAGTATCCCCGCCTGTCACGCGGGAGACCGGGGTTCGATTCCCCGCCGGGGAGGATTTGTGCTATTTTTTTTTTCCAGCTTGGAGTTCTCTTTCGGTAGACGAGAGGGGCGAAGAAAGCAACCATCCAGGCCCAATAAAAAGTAAAAAGGATTAGTTAAGCGTGAGTTAGTTAGTTAGTTAGTTAGTTAGTTAGTTAGTTAGTTGGGTTGGTCGATCAGTAAAAAGAATTCAGGTTAATCGTTGCACGAATGACGACTTGAAGGCAAGCAACTTTATCCTCTTTTGGGGCAGGGGATTTGCTGACCTGGTAGCAAAGCTTTGGCGTGGCTATCCTCTGTCGGCACGGTTTCCGTAGTGTAGTGGTTATCACGTCCGCCTAACACGCGGAAGGTCGCCAGTTCAAGCCTGGCCGGAAACACCCGCAGCAGTTGTAATTTTGTTTCCTCGGAGAAGTAAAGAGAATAAGAAGGGTTTCCTTTCATGTACATGTATTTAATCACCGACCATGTAGTTCCAGCTGTTTCAGTTCTTTAACTTTGTTTTGCTTGTTGTCACGGAATCAATCTGACAGCTGTAATTACAGCAAAGGCAAAGCCCAGAAGTCACGCTTTGTTTTTCTTGTGGTTGTTTTTTCGTATGATCCACCAAAACACTGGGAAAGTTTCTTAGTCTGCAGACATAGTGAAAATCGCGGGCTTATGCTTGGTTTGATAGGTGCCTTGTAAGGTCAGTGACGTTTGTACGCGGAAATCGTTGTGACTTGCGTTGCACACTACGCGGACAGCCTAGCTAGCCTAACGCAGAAGGCGGAAAAGTGGTGCCAACGCGTTATGATAATCAATTTCAAATCAGGGTGACACACACTCCAGCAGCAAAAGAAAACCGCAACTACAACACTATAGGGAGATTTCTATAGCTGTAATTAAAAGTATCAGTGTGATTCCGTAAGAACAAGTAAAATGAAATGGAACAACTGACTAAAACTACATGGTCAGTTGATACAGACTTTTGTGTTCGTTCGTCTAGCGTCGTCTGGAGAAAAAGCAATGTCTCCGGCCAGGATTGAACTGGCGCCCTTCCGCGTGTAAGGCGGACGTGATAACCACTACACTACGGAAACCGTGCTGGCAGAGATTAAGATCTCCGCTTTCTGTCTTGCTTTTTCTGATTGTCTCCTCTTGGCAAGTATTGTCGTTCGAATAAAAATGATGACCAACACATTTAAGAACAAAAAAAACAAAACAGATAATAATAGAAATAAATAAAATGAAAGAACAATTAAAAAACAAACAAACAAACAAACATCGAAAGCGGTTGTGCCGGTGTGGGCGGGGCCATAAATCATAATCTGAATTTGATTTTAGTGACAAGGCTATGAATAAACTGAAGGGATATATAAGCAATAACCGATAGCAAAACTGATAAAACAGTTAGCAATTTTTTTTGTGCTTGAAGTCACACGTATATTACTCAGTGCAAAACACACAAGCACGGAACGGGTTCCCCATCAAATGGTTGTTTTGTGCGGCCATTTTCTGGCAACTTATCCATAAAGCAAAATTCGTGGGCCATCCGTGACCGTTTAAGTTTTGAGCTGTCTAAGCTACAACAGAACAGTTACTTTTAACTTCCTTGCTTTAATCGTGACTCCCTCCTCTCACGCGCCTTTGGTATTCTTCCGGTAGATCAGTAAAATGACTGACGCTTAGTCTGGAGCCCCTCATTCATCGTGGTTTCCGTAGTGTAGTGGTTATCACGTCCGCCTCACACGCGGAAGGTCGCCAGTTCAAGTCTGGCCGGAAACATTTTTGTTACAGGATTCAGGCATTGATAAATTACGCGGCAAAAGTACAGGCTGACAAAATTCATTTGGCTCTACCAACATTCTGGACAAATTTTGTCTTTGCCAAATCTTCAATTAGGTAATGATGTACACACTTGAATAGAACAATTTTTTGATAACATAAAGTGTCAATCACGTGGAAATCGAGACACTCTCTGCTAAGGTAAGAATGTGTTTGGCTTGTCCTCTATCTTTACAGTTTGATTTTCGCGCATCAAACCATTCAGGCATTTCTTGGGAAAATTCACGCTAATATAATAGTGTATAATTATAACACCGAAACATTACAGAATATATACGTACTCGTCACATAGTAGAGATCAGAAGAATTTTCTCCAGCCTTTTGTTCACATTAGAATTCAGAGTGTTACACCTGTAATTGTTCAAAACGTGACTGACAAAACGTAATCTAGTAGTTAGTTTAAGGAGATGGCAATGCCGTAAGGTGAACTCGCAGCTAGTATACAGTGCTGTTATTAGCGTATCCAAAAGAGTGGTCTGTTTCGGCCGACTGAAGTCGGGTTTGCGCTTGATGAACAATTCACTTACACGTAATTCTAGAGTAGGCCATTCTGCTCAAACTTTTATAGCACTTAGGTCCTCGGTAGTATAGTGGTGAGTATCCCCGCCTGTCACGCGGGAGACCGGGGTTCGATTCCCCGCCGGGGAGGATTTGTGCTATTTTTTTTTTCCAGCTTGGAGTTCTCTTTCGGTAGACGAGAGGGGCGAAGAAAGCAACCATCCAGGCCCAATAAAAAGTAAAAAGGATTAGTTAAGCGTGAGTTAGTTAGTTAGTTAGTTAGTTAGTTAGTTAGTTAGTTGGGTTGGTCGATCAGTAAAAAGAATTCAGGTTAATCGTTGCACGAATGACGACTTGAAGGCAAGCAACTTTATCCTCTTTTGGGGCAGGGGATTTGCTGACCTGGTAGCAAAGCTTTGGCGTGGCTATCCTCTGTCGGCACGGTTTCCGTAGTGTAGTGGTTATCACGTCCGCCTAACACGCGGAAGGTCGCCAGTTCAAGCCTGGCCGGAAACACCCGCAGCAGTTGTAATTTTGTTTCCTCGGAGAAGTAAAGAGAATAAGAAGGGTTTCCTTTCATGTACATGTATTTAATCACCGACCATGTAGTTCCAGCTGTTTCAGTTCTTTAACTTTGTTTTGCTTGTTGTCACGGAATCAATCTGACAGCTGTAATTACAGCAAAGGCAAAGCCCAGAAGTCACGCTTTGTTTTTCTTGTGGTTGTTTTTTCGTATGATCCACCAAAACACTGGGAAAGTTTCTTAGTCTGCAGACATAGTGAAAATCGCGGGCTTATGCTTGGTTTGATAGGTGCCTTGTAAGGTCAGTGACGTTTGTACGCGGAAATCGTTGTGACTTGCGTTGCACACTACGCGGACAGCCTAGCTAGCCTAACGCAGAAGGCGGAAAAGTGGTGCCAACGCGTTATGATAATCAATTTCAAATCAGGGTGACACACACTCCAGCAGCAAAAGAAAACCGCAACTACAACACTATAGGGAGATTTCTATAGCTGTAATTAAAAGTATCAGTGTGATTCCGTAAGAACAAGTAAAATGAAATGGAACAACTGACTAAAACTACATGGTCAGTTGATACAGACTTTTGTGTTCGTTCGTCTAGCGTCGTCTGGAGAAAAAGCAATGTCTCCGGCCAGGATTGAACTGGCGCCCTTCCGCGTGTAAGGCGGACGTGATAACCACTACACTACGGAAACCGTGCTGGCAGAGATTAAGATCTCCGCTTTCTGTCTTGCTTTTTCTGATTGTCTCCTCTTGGCAAGTATTGTCGTTCGAATAAAAATGATGACCAACACATTTAAGAACAAAAAAAACAAAACAGATAATAATAGAAATAAATAAAATGAAAGAACAATTAAAAAACAAACAAACAAACAAACATCGAAAGCGGTTGTGCCGGTGTGGGCGGGGCCATAAATCATAATCTGAATTTGATTTTAGTGACAAGGCTATGAATAAACTGAAGGGATATATAAGCAATAACCGATAGCAAAACTGATAAAACAGTTAGCAATTTTTTTTGTGCTTGAAGTCACACGTATATTACTCAGTGCAAAACACACAAGCACGGAACGGGTTCCCCATCAAATGGTTGTTTTGTGCGGCCATTTTCTGGCAACTTATCCATAAAGCAAAATTCGTGGGCCATCCGTGACCGTTTAAGTTTTGAGCTGTCTAAGCTACAACAGAACAGTTACTTTTAACTTCCTTGCTTTAATCGTGACTCCCTCCTCTCACGCGCCTTTGGTATTCTTCCGGTAGATCAGTAAAATGACTGACGCTTAGTCTGGAGCCCCTCATTCATCGTGGTTTCCGTAGTGTAGTGGTTATCACGTCCGCCTCACACGCGGAAGGTCGCCAGTTCAAGTCTGGCCGGAAACATTTTTGTTACAGGATTCAGGCATTGATAAATTACGCGGCAAAAGTACAGGCTGACAAAATTCATTTGGCTCTACCAACATTCTGGACAAATTTTGTCTTTGCCAAATCTTCAATTAGGTAATGATGTACACACTTGAATAGAACAATTTTTTGATAACATAAAGTGTCAATCACGTGGAAATCGAGACACTCTCTGCTAAGGTAAGAATGTGTTTGGCTTGTCCTCTATCTTTACAGTTTGATTTTCGCGCATCAAACCATTCAGGCATTTCTTGGGAAAATTCACGCTAATATAATAGTGTATAATTATAACACCGAAACATTACAGAATATATACGTACTCGTCACATAGTAGAGATCAGAAGAATTTTCTCCAGCCTTTTGTTCACATTAGAATTCAGAGTGTTACACCTGTAATTGTTCAAAACGTGACTGACAAAACGTAATCTAGTAGTTAGTTTAAGGAGATGGCAATGCCGTAAGGTGAACTCGCAGCTAGTATACAGTGCTGTTATTAGCGTATCCAAAAGAGTGGTCTGTTTCGGCCGACTGAAGTCGGGTTTGCGCTTGATGAACAATTCACTTACACGTAATTCTAGAGTAGGCCATTCTGCTCAAACTTTTATAGCACTTAGGTCCTCGGTAGTATAGTGGTGAGTATCCCCGCCTGTCACGCGGGAGACCGGGGTTCGATTCCCCGCCGGGGAGGATTTGTGCTATTTTTTTTTCCAGCTTGGAGTTCTCTTTCGGTAGACGAGAGGGGCGAAGAAAGCAACCATCCAGGCCCAATAAAAAGTAAAAAGGATTAGTTAAGCGTGAGTTAGTTAGTTAGTTAGTTAGTTAGTTAGTTAGTTAGTTGGGTTGGTCGATCAGTAAAAAGAATTCAGGTTAATCGTTGCACGAATGACGACTTGAAGGCAAGCAACTTTATCCTCTTTTGGGGCAGGGGATTTGCTGACCTGGTAGCAAAGCTTTGGCGTGGCTATCCTCTGTCGGCACGGTTTCCGTAGTGTAGTGGTTATCACGTCCGCCTAACACGCGGAAGGTCGCCAGTTCAAGCCTGGCCGGAAACACCCGCAGCAGTTGTAATTTTGTTTCCTCGGAGAAGTAAAGAGAATAAGAAGGGTTTCCTTTCATGTACATGTATTTAATCACCGACCATGTAGTTCCAGCTGTTTCAGTTCTTTAACTTTGTTTTGCTTGTTGTCACGGAATCAATCTGACAGCTGTAATTACAGCAAAGGCAAAGCCCAGAAGTCACGCTTTGTTTTTCTTGTGGTTGGTTTTTCGTATGATCCACCAAAACACTGGGAAAGTTTCTTAGTCTGCAGACATAGTGAAAATCGCGGGCTTATGCTTGGTTTGATAGGTGCCTTGTAAGGTCAGTGACGTTTGTACGCGGAAATCGTTGTGACTTGCGTTGCACACTACGCGGACAGCCTAGCTAGCCTAACGCAGAAGGCGGAAAAGTGGTGCCAACGCGTTATGATAATCAATTTCAAATCAGGGTGACACACACTCCAGCAGCAAAAGAAAACCGCAACTACAACACTATAGGGAGATTTCTATAGCTGTAATTAAAAGTATCAGTGTGATTCCGTAAGAACAAGTAAAATGAAATGGAACAACTGACTAAAACTACATGGTCAGTTGATACAGACTTTTGTGTTCGTTCGTCTAGCGTCGTCTGGAGAAAAAGCAATGTCTCCGGCCAGGATTGAACTGGCGCCCTTCCGCGTGTAAGGCGGACGTGATAACCACTACACTACGGAAACCGTGCTGGCAGAGATTAAGATCTCCGCTTTCTGTCTTGCTTTTTCTGATTGTCTCCTCTTGGCAAGTATTGTCGTTCGAATAAAAATGATGACCAACACATTTAAGAACAAAAAAAACAAAACAGATAATAATAGAAATAAATAAAATGAAAGAACAATTAAAAAACAAACAAACAAACAAACATCGAAAGCGGTTGTGCCGGTGTGGGCGGGGCCATAAATCATAATCTGAATTTGATTTTAGTGACAAGGCTATGAATAAACTGAAGGGATATATAAGCAATAACCGATAGCAAAACTGATAAAACAGTTAGCAATTTTTTTTGTGCTTGAAGTCACACGTATATTACTCAGTGCAAAACACACAAGCACGGAACGGGTTCCCCATCAAATGGTTGTTTTGTGCGGCCATTTTCTGGCATATCCATAAAGCAAAATTCGTGGGCCATCCGTGACCGTTTAAGTTTTGAGCTGTCTAAGCTACAACAGAACAGTTACTTTTAACTTCCTTGCTTTAATCGTGACTCCCTCCTCTCACGCGCCTTTGGTATTCTTCCGGTAGATCAGTAAAATGACTGACGCTTAGTCTGGAGCCCCTCATTCTTTTCCTGAGCGTAGAGACAGCATTTTGTTCCAGTGCAATCCAGCCTTCCCGCTATTTTCAACATCTCGACCGCATTGCATTCTGGGAGATAACGAGAATTTTTGACAGCACCCGTCCCTTCCCTCAATTTTTTTTACATAGAAACTAAGTCTACAGCCACTCCGACCTACCGCCAAAAATTCGTGCTTGTGGAGATTTTCAGTGCTTGCAAATTCCAAAATATGCGGCGGTAGGTCGAGAAATTCATCCAAAGTCGAGTCCCAAAGGTACTAAGTGTCTGACGATCCGAATTCCCAGTTCGTGGAGTAACAAGCCGAATTTGACAACAAAGTACATCACCTTGCTCGCTTCTTTGAGGAAGTGGACTCTTAGCAACCGTCACGCTTAATGATGCTCATCAGGCAGCCACTAAAGATGAAAAATGGCTGTAAACTTAGCAAAATTCGCAAACAAACCGAACTTGGGCCGTTCTTGAGTTCCACGATTGAAAAATAGCTGCGTCACAATGACGTTTTCAGAAACCTTGAGCCTTCAGTACTTTAGGGCAGCACCACTTTCCGTGGTAGTTTCAAATATAAAGTCATGAAATGCTATGGATCGTTTTTGCTGGAAAATCACTCCGAAAACGTAAAAACGGCTGGTAGTCAATGGGTTAAACAACTACAAATCTACAGCTAGTGTTACCGAGATTTTAAGCGACCCAGGATGGTCCAGTCTCGAAACAAGGAGAACAATAGCAAGATTAAATCTAATGTATAAAATATGCCATGGCAACTTCGATATTGACAAAAATAGCTACTTGTGCTCCTCTAAAATTTGCGGAACCAGAACTCGTTCTAGTCATAATTATAAATTTATTTTGCGGATTGGCGATTTTTGTGGTTTGCGGGAACAAATTTTTGCGGTTCGAGATGACTGAAACCGGGAACGGCCTATTAAATTGCAAAACTATGCCCTACTGTAACACAATGAAGCAGACTAAGTCGATAATAATAACTCTTTTTTGTTCAGTTGAAGTTTCAAGAATTGAAACAACATCTGTGCAGACCGCCGCAGAAACGCCACTCGAACATGAATGGGATGCTACACCATTCGAGCCTGTACGTTCTTCATTTTGCGAGTCGTTGTTCAGCTCGTACTCTTCATCCTTGGACTCACTTTCTGTCGTGACGGTAACAGGGAGTGATTTGTTGGCTATTTGGGGATTACCAAATAATCCAGAGAGACTCTCGGTAACAAGTTCTTGACACTTACAAAGCAGTTTTGCGTCTGCACAGTGTTATGAGTATCAGAATTACTTTTAGTTTTCTGTCATGTAATTCCAGACTTTTCTAGAATTATCTTTTAATCTGTAATATTCCAGAAATATCTTTGATGTGACTCAGCGGTTTCCATAAATAGTAGACCTTGTAATACACTATAAATAGTAACAGAACGTTCTAGATACTTGAAGAAAAAGTATAAAAGCAGGCTTGTAAGTAGTAGAAAAAACTCTCTGGCCCAAGGGCTTACCCTCGTGGCCAGCTGTGATTGACCTTATGCTATGGTTGCTATAGACTGGAGCTATAACCTTTGACCTTGCTATATCCGGAGAGAAGAAAGAAACGATAACAGAAAAGAGAGGAAGATAAAGAGTTCAGAGTTCATTATGAAGTCCTTTGTATGAGTTTGTGTACACAGAAAAGCCAGTGAGTGGAAAGAATCCAGAGTCAGTGGAATTTGGAGTTGAAAGTTAATCAAGATCAGTACCGGTATAGCCATGAAAGACAGTAAGCCTGCTTTACGAACTGCTTAACTTAATCTTTAACCTAACTAACTGTAACAGTGTATAACTTAAATAAACAATAGTTAAAAGGGTAATTGCTCGTTGTCACACTTGTGTTGCGTGCCTTATATCGTGCTCGGGAGCTCTTTTCACTTATGTCTTGTTCGGGGACATCTCTTGGTTATTCCAGCACGTAACTCAGGGAAACATCAGTTCAGCTGGAACATGTCGGCCACCCTGAGAAAGTCGGTGATCCCGTAACCTTTGCACTAATGATTCCCCCGTGTTCGATGAAATACCAAGCAAATCTTGATATATATTGTGGTATGTGGCCAACAATTTTTTCCTCTCGGTAAACATCATCGCCAAGTGAGAAGTAGGAGGGTATTCCAAGTTGACGACCACTGAATGTCTTTTTGACTGTGACGGCGTACATGACGTACATGTTTTTAGGCTCTTGGTAGCAAATCAAATTCTCCCCTTGTTGAGATTTCCACATTGCAATGTATATATGAAATCCTGGAATGCACGCACTAACCGAAAACGACTCGATGATGAGTGTTTTACTTGTCAACACTTAAAAACCCTTTTGGATCCACTTAATCAAGTGGTGAAGAGTTACCGTTGCTGGACAGATTTATCACGCCTGTCACGTTTACCGACATGGTATTGGTTGTTCTCTTACTCGCGCTTTGAAGCGTAGTTCGTAGGAGAAGAGAGTCGTAGCGGTTATACCGTCTTCAGCCATCAATTTCAGTTGTTGTCTTCACTTGCATTGGTATATCTATTCAGAGATATTAACAACAAGGAGAAAATTCGTATCGTATCGTATTGCATCGTATCGCTTTACAAACGAAGATCGCTACGTGATAGCCACTTACTGTGCTCAACACGGTCCTATTGCGACAGTGAAGCATTCCACGTCGAAAGTTCCAAACGTGCAAGAGAGCACTGTACGCAACTTGCGCGATAATTATCGAAAGCTTCTGTCGAAGGAACTGCACGATGGCAATGGCCAGAACTCAGTGTCAAGCATACCGACCTCGAAGCGTGGGAGGAAGCTGCTAATAGGTGACCTGGAGAAAGAAGTGATGAGCTTTTTTTATAATTTTCGTGAAGTTGGAGGAGTTGTAAAAAGTAAATTAGCTGTAGCTGCTGCAAAAGGCATTATTAATGCCAAGAACAAAGAAATTTTACTTGAGAATGGAGGCCATGTTACCCTGAAATCTCTGTTTAAAAGAATGAATTTTGTGCGCAGGAAAAAGACCACCTCCACAAAGCCAAAGATGATCGGCAAAGTCAGGGATCAACTTCAACAAGACTACCACCGAAATATCTATACAGTCCAGCAGTCAGCAATGGTCCCCAGCAGCTTATTGTGAACATCGACCAAACTCCAGTAAAGATGGTTCCTATCTCAGAGTACACAATGAGCGAAAAGGGGGCAGACTGTGTTTCTGTTATTGGGGGCGACGACAAGGAAATTTTCACTGCGGTGCTCTCAGTAACAATTAAGGGGAAATTCCCCCCCATGCAACTGATTTACGTATACGGGGGAAAAACAGAGAGATGTTACCCGAAAATGGATTTCCCGGTAGGCTTCCAAGTTACTCATAATCCTAAGCACTGGTCAAACAGTGACACAACCAAGGAGCTGCTGACTCATACCGTACACCGTACACCAGAATGACAGTGATGTGTGAGCCCTACTTCGCAGAAGTCGTTGTACAAGCAAATACCACTCCGTTTAACCAACCACTTGATGTATCAGTCAATCGCCCGTGTGAACATTTCATGAGAGAAAAAGTTCAAGGATGGTATGCTAGAGAAATTGAGAAGACAATAAACGCTGGGCAAAACATCAGTGACATTGCAATTGAGATGGGCATTCCAGTTGTGCGTGAGCTTAGCTCACGTTGGTTGATCGATTTTTATCAATACATGCAGAAAAATCCCGCGATCATCAACAAAAAATACGGCATCACAGACGCTCTAGCAAATGGTGTTCCTTCAGATGACCCATCCGCACCAATCTGATGAACTGAATTGCTGTTCACATGACATTTTTTGTTCTCTGTACAATGTTTTGTTTGCGTAACAGACTACCGCATCATGTTTAAGTCCAATTTGTAACGCCCCAGTGGCACAAGTCCATTAAAAGCAGAGTTTTTTAATTTGACTGTAGGAAGTTAATTTTTGCGGCGTTTTATTTTGCGGGTTTTTTTTTCTGCGGGAACTAATTTTTGCGGATCGAGGTCAATCCGCATAATTCGCAAAAATAAGAACCCGCAAAATTTTCATGCTACACGGTATAAATGCCACAAGGGATGTATATTTTTATTCCTTCGATTCTTTCCACGCACTCTCCGGATATGGAATAAACAACCAAAAGACGTTGTTGAAGGCAATTCTTTAGAGATTTTTAAGACTAAGATTTCCAAGTATTCTATCGAGCAATTTTAAACTTGTAGCTATTATTTTTATTGTTGTTATTTTAAACTTTTTTTGATATTTTTAACGTTGGTGTGATATCTAACGACTTTACCGACGCATTTAATTGTAGATGTAGATGAACAAAAGAAAAAATGATAATAATAGAAATAAATAAAATAAAAGAACAACAATAATAATAATAATAATAATAATAATAATAATAATAATAATAATAATAATAATAATAATAAAGAACCATCGAAAGCGGGTTTGCCGGTGTGGGCGGGGCCATAAATCATAATCTGAATTTGATTTTAGTGACAAGCCTTAGAATAAACTAAAGGGATATACAATCAATAGCCAATAGGAAAACTGATAAAACAGTTAGCAATTTTGTTCGTGCTAGAAGTTACACGTATACTACTCAGTGCCATAACGAGCCAGAGGTTCTTAGCAACGACAAAAAGACCTCAGGATCGCGCTGAGATAGGGGGCAATTTGGCACCAATCTCAGCATTAAACCAGCGACTCTAGACATTGCAACGAAATTGAATAGCTTCTGGTACTTGTTTCTGATTGATACATGGGACGTGAAGTTTTATGCGCAGGTGTTATAATCCTAAAGCGTGAACGTTTGTTTATTGCGAGATTTTAATTACATTCTAGCTTTAGACGTGCTACACACTCATGAAAAGTCGGTGACTGCGGGAACCGAAAACTGTGATAAGCTCTACGTAAGGGCTGCCAATATTTTTGTTTTGGTAAAATATCCTTCGGGAAGGATTTCTAACGACGCTTTCAACAAATTGTTTTCGAAGACTCGGCATCTTTTGGTTTATTTTTCGCAACATGAGAAAAACAGTCGGTTTTGTTTTGAGAGACAGAAATAGAGATATCTGCTTTTAGCTGATCGGAGTCATCAATTTAAGCGCATTTTCTGAAATCAAACATAAACTTGGAAATACGCCGGAAAAGGGAAATTATCCGAAAGCTTTCAATGACTTCTTTATTCTGCTATAGCAATCCATACAAATTAGTCTGTGTAAGCTTACACAAGCTTATATTCAAAAGGCTCTTTAACACTAAAAAAAATTTGTTTGACCATGTCTGCAGCACGAACAAAGCGTACATATACATGGACATTACAGTTCAGTTCATTTTATTTGCTTTTATAAATTATAGTACTAAATTACATATAACTATCATACATTTAGCAGGCAGTCCAGGAAGCTATATGGTTTATTTAAAGGACTGCCTTAAGAAAAGGAGTAAAAAACTAGAATGTAAACTGTCAATGGCAGAAAAGACTGAAACTAAGTAAATAAATACAGAATTGATAATGAACCATGCGTTTAAGATAAAAGCAGCGCAGCAACAACAGAAGCAAGCGTTAGCACTCTAATCCTTCGTGGAGCTGAAGAAAAAGAGGCTTGCAACTTGTCCTATTCCACTTATGTATGCCCTGAATTAGAGTCCCGTATGTAAACTGACCCTAGTCAGTAAAACATTAACCAGCATTGCCAGACTGGAACTCCGCCGCGTTTGAGGACACGAAGAATATGCAGCCTCTTTGACGCCTTAGGCACAACGTCATTAATGTGCAAATCCCATTTGAGATTACTTTGAATTGTAACGCCCAAAACTTTATAAGCGTCAATTGACTCAAGGGCCTTCGTGTCTATGGCCAAGGCTGATGGGAGATGGTCCACGACTCTACGAAAACGCAAAGTCATCTCCTTGCACTTTTTGGGATTTAGAACCATATTGTTTGTAACAGCCCAAGTGCTGATGTTATCAAGTTCAGATTGCAAAATTGACACCCCGCGTGCCGCTGCAAATTCTGATACTAAGTGATATCATTTACATACTTCCAGTATGAGCAACGCGGGGAAACCAATTTCAAATCATTAATCATTATTACAAAAAGGTATAGGACCCAATTTGGTCCCCTGAGGGACACCGGCACGCACCGGGAGCCAATTGGAGACGGTCTGTCCTAATCTGACACATTGCAACCGATCTGTTAGAAAACTGCAAATCCACGGTATGATAGAGCCATGCACCCCTAAGTCAATTCGCTTCCTAAGAACGAAGGTATGGTCGATCCTGTCGAACGCCTTGCTAAAGTCAAGGAAGCAGGCTCTCAAATAACAACCAGTATTATCAAGCTCAGAAAGCCAGTTGTGGATAAGATCGAGTAAACAGGAAGTCGTAGAAGATCCTTTTTTATGCTTCAGTGTGTTGCCCTCCCTAATGGTCTGATAGGTCATCTCTATGGCCCTGTAGGTAAGAAATGGTTATGATAATTATTTGTTTTGTCGTATAATTTATATTAATTTTATGTCATTCATGAAAACAGTTTTGAATATTTTTCTATTTTTCAAAAGGAAGGAGGCATGATGCAGGCATGCTGGCAGACTCACAACTCCTTAATGACCTTTAAGCTTTTGCTGACTCTCGTTCGGGGAATCCATACTGCATTTATGGTGATCCAGCATACAATTAAGGGTACAACTTCAACCCCTTTCAGGAATCGAGCCGTGACCCCTCAAATGATGGATTTCGACCAGTCGATGGACAGTGTCAGAGAATCAGTAGAGTGGCTATTCAGTAATGTCAATAACTACTTCAAGTTTTTGGACTTTAAAAAAGACTTTAAAATTGGTCTCAGTAGTGCGGGTAAAATGTATGTGGTCAGTGCCCTACTTAGAAATGCCCTCACATGTCTCTATGGAAATCAGACATCAACTGTTTTTCAGCTGGAACCTCCTTCCTTAGAAGATTACTTTTCTTAATAACCTTTTTTTGATAACTTAGTTTTTATTAAATTAACATACATATACTAATATTTACATGCATATAGTATTACTCAATACAAAAACACACACACAGAAAGGTCATGCATACAAGGTATTTTGGTTTAAAGTTAGTTAAAAGATTCTAACTTAGTTTCGTAACTTTGTAACATAGGGCCTGGGCATTATGTACAGGGTTGTAGATCTACAACAGAAGAGCCTGTAAAATTAAACGAAAGCTTTTCACGAACAAAAGCAGTGCGACCTTCGTTCAGGATAGCGCACTAGCTCATACGGCGAAAGCAACCCAGCGGTGGTGCAAGAGAAACCAAAAAAGATGAGTGGCCAGCAAATTCACCTGGTGTTAACCCCATTGAGAACCTATGGAGTATCATTGACGAAGCCGCCGACCGGTTGGCTCAGTTGGTAGAGCGCCGGACTACCGTGCGGAAGGTCGTGGGTTCAAAGCCCCGGCCGGACCAACACTCAGGGTCTTTAAATAACTGAGGAGAAAGTGCTTCCTTTGCAATGACATCTGCAAATAGTTAGACTTTCTAGTCTTCTCGGATAAGGACGATAAACCGGAGGTCCCGTCTCACAACTCTCCATAATTAATTCTGTGGGACGTTAAAGAACCACTAGGGACGTAACGAACCCTGGCTGTGGCCACCCCTAGTGCTGACCTATTCTATTTCAGTGTGTTTCATGGGTTGGTGCTTCATTAAGGGCTGTATATAGCCTGTTTCGCACCTTTCCCCTGGACTGATTTGTCCTAAAAATACGTAAAGTAAAGTAAAGCTGCATACAGAGATCCGATCCCTAAGACGATGGGAGGACTAAAATCAAGGTTACGGCAAGCCTTGCGAAACATATCACTAGCAGGCCTAAGAGAGCTAGCTCGTTCCATGCCACAATGGCTCAAAAACGTTATACAGAAAAATGGGGGGGGGGGGGGCACTCTGGGTATTGATATTTCAACAGTGATCAAAGGAAACAATGTACACAAAACTGGAAAACGTTCATTAACATCGGATTCCCAAAACTATCACTTATTTTTGAAACACCCTGTATAATGTGTAAAATCTCAGCAAATGAGAATTCAAAATGAGGTTTAATTTTACCAACATGCTTTTTGTACACTGTTACACTAATGCCAGATTCACACTATCTACAAAAAATGCCAACACAACAGCATGGACAAAAAAAAAAAAAAATGTTCTCTTCAAGTCATTATCTCACTAAGTTGCAAGTGTGAACCAGGCTTAAGGCTGTAGATAAGAGGGGAAAAATACCTCCCATACAAAAGTAAACAAGTGAAGTATGATTTTTGTACTGAAATAAAGAAACACGTTTCCTGCATCACAACATCATGTTGAAAAACAGTGTAAAATATTTGTTAACTATACTTCCTACATAGTTCAACAAAGTTCAAGTAACGCCAGTACCGGTCAGCGGTACCTGAGTTGTGCATGCTCTTTACCTGTTGTTGTTAGCGTGGCGTCCGCCATATTCGCTCTGTTATTCGGCCGATTACAGTTCCTCTGTTGCGATTAAAGCCTTACACGGACCGGTCGTGTCTTGGTTCTTGCGTTATCTTCTTTACTGGCGTAAATTAATGCTTAACATAGTTTGGGTTTCCAAAAGAAGGGGTTTCTAAGATTGATACTCTCCTTAAGTGCAACCTGTTTTAAGAATAGTTTCCAAAATCTTGAGGAGACTTGTGATAGACATTTTGTGAATGTAGCATTTTCCAATAAAGCCATTAATGACTGATTCTGTTGTTGTACCATCATCATCATTTCTAATTGCTGCTTGTGCATTTGATTCTGCTGATCCATCAACATCTACTGTTCATTTTTCTTGAACTCCATTTCATCCTTCCTCAGTTTACTTTCTAACTCAAACTTCTCCTTGAGGTATTCAACAGCATCCGAACTTCTTCTCTTCCCTCTTTTACTGCCGGAGACAACAAAATTTCACTACTTTTGAACAAAACGAGCTGCAGTCGCTCGCTTTTCTCCTTTGCCCATGGCCCAGCAGTAAAAAGATGACAAAAAAAACACACCGCACGGCTCTGGATTCAACGATAATTTGTAGTTGAGGATTCGTTCCATGAAAAGTTGCTGTACTCGGATAAGTAGCTATATTTAACGCGGTAAATTTTCTGGCAATTTTGCAACAGAAAAATGTGACCTCCTCGTGAGGCGAATCTCCTTTCACTTTTTGCCAGTTCAGTTTCGTAATAGCCTTAATCTTAATCTTGCAGAAATTCGGATTACGCTTTGAAACAAGTTTGGGTGGACTTTTCCAACTGTGAGTTCTAGTGTGAAAGTGTTATCTGATAGTTTAATTAATTTGGTGGACGACAGGGGAGGGGAACGGCTTAATACCAAATTACCACACTTCCTCTCTATTCTTTTCCCATTCCTCCTTTTTTCTTTTAACAAATGCCAAACAATCTGAAGCTCTTCCTTAAATCTTTTTGACTATGTACACCATCTTGAGAGCCCCTACAAAGTAATAACCGAGACCAAGGTCGCACGAATATTTTGAGGTGTATGCAACGCGTCAATTACACTTGCAATTCTTTGCACTATCACTGGAAGCTAATTTCGGTTTCCTAAAGAAGGATATCTGTTTACTAACGCAATGTTCAGATTTTTCTGCTAAATTTCTTTTATAACAAGAAAAATAAATTTCATTCCATCGCTTTCAAGCTTCTGTTCCTTTCTTTGTTAAAAATCTTCGTTGGTCTCATTTGTCTTTCCAATTAACCACAGTCTCGAAAGATACCTTTCAATTATTGTTAAAGTTGAGACGACATTTGGTAAAGAAAACTTGGCCTTTTCATCACGAGATTCTACGAAAGCTTCGCATGTGACGAGATTATCCATGGAAAAGACCTCATGGTTCAACTCTGAAAATAGTGTTTTACGGCGGTGGGATATTTGTGGCAAGCGGGCTCTTTCGTACTCCCCCCAAATATGTGAGACCCTAAGCGAACCGGAAAACCAAAAAGTGACAATACAGAAAATTGTTAGATTTGATTGAAGAAATGACGATTTCTCCTCCAAAATCCAATTTCAAGCAAAGCCACGTGGGTAATATAGCCGTAAAAGATACTGAAAAGGCATACTGTGAATTGGATTCTGAAGAAGTTCAATGTCAGCGGCCGTAATGTGCTTCCTTCTGGTCTTTACGTTAAAAACGTCTACAATCTGTCAAAGGTCTTGCGGGTTTGTGCTGCCGGATGGAAAAGCTAACAAATAAAATCCCTGAAGAGCTTCTTGCGACTAAAAGAATACCGAGGACACACAGCAGAGTATTAGTTTTCACTTCTATTTCCCTCAATCACTTTCACTTTCTATTTTCTCATTTTCACGCGTTTATCTTTAGCGCTTAATTTCGGCTTCGCGAGTTAGCAAATACTAAATTAAACGCGTTATCTAACTGATTTAATCCTAATGTTTTAAAACTGTACCTATTTGTCAGTATAGAAGTTATTTATTTAATCTCCTTTTAATCTACCGATTTATACTCGGTGATTTTGCTTCTCTTCTTACTTTCGCATTTTCTTGGACGAAAATCATCATTTACAAATTCGAAAGACTCCAATAATTAGATGATGTGGTCGCGATTGCTATCTTTCAGAACTAAGTGGAGTACGATCGTCCAGGTGAGTGTAGTCCTGAGATGAGGACTGTTTGAGGTGACATTGACTGACGTTTCGACAACCTGAGCGGAAGTCATCGTCAGAGTCAAGTGATATGTGTAACGTCAGTAGATGGTATAAATACTCTGGTCGTTGATGTGATTGGTAAACGGAGTCGTGCTGTTATTGGTCGACTGTCAGTTAAGTCTAGTTTTCATTGGCTGTGAAGACTGTACACAGTGATTGGTGCGTTTCGATCCGTCTTTTGTTAGTCCAATGTGTGTACGTGTATTGTTAGTGAAATTAGTCGGTCTGTTGTTTGTCTGTTGTAAGGAGTGATTGGTGCGTTTCGATCCGTCTTTTGTAGGCTAATGTCTGTACGTGTGTTGCTGTCGGTCAGTCTGTTGTTTGTCCGTTGTTTAAGTCGTCGACAAGTCGTTTGTAAGGTGCGGGAAATTGTAGGCAACGGTTAAGTGGTGTCTGTTCTAAGTTAGTGAACCAGCTTTCCAGTACGATCCGTCGGTAGTAATTAGTACTGTATGTAACGCATTCAGCAGAGTCCCAGTCCTTTCTGTGGTTTATCTGTAAGTGGTGTTCAGCAATGTTATTGTTGAGGTCACCATTTCTCGTCGCTCGTTTGTGTTCAGTGCATAACCTAACGTTACGAACACCAACACGACCCCTGTCACTACAGCTACGATACCCTACATCAAAGGCACATCTGAAACCATAGCATGCATCCTACAGCCCTACAACATCCGTGTTGCTCACAAACCCATCACCACTTTACGACAACTACTGACGAACGTTAAGGACAAAGAGGAACCAAAAGACAGACAAGGAGCAATTTACAAGATCAAATGCTGCGACTGCCAGGCCTGACTCCTATATCGGTGAGACCGGCAGAAACTTGAATGTAAGACTGACTCATGATGGTTCAAGGAAGAGTATACATCACAAAATCAAGAATATCTCCGGAAATATTTCACTGATGCCATTCAAACTTGGAAGCAAAAATGTATGTCCGGTAAGATAAAAAGTGATATTCCCTATGAAGTTGCCATGGCAACAGTCTAGGCTTCAGGCCTTGTTTGCCAAGAACCATATATCCCCATGACCGGATGAGGGGTGACAGATGGTCATACTAAAAACACACGTGATGCTCTGATTACCTTACGTCTACTGACTAGCTCATCGTAAGTAAACAATGCTTGATTAACACAAAAACTGGGGAAGTAAATCTCACATGAAATAAACTGGAAAGCCGAACTGTTGCCATGGTAACAGCACAGTGAGTGTCATTTTGTATCTCACCTGACATACATTACTGGTACCAAGTTTGAATGGCATCAGTCAAATATTTCTAGAGATATTCTTGATTTTGTGATGCATATTCTTCCTTAAACCATTTATGAAAAAGCAAAAAAAACAAACAAAAAAACTTAACTAGCAAAAACTTAAATATCTCGGGAATGAAAGAAGATCTCTCGAAAAAGAAAGAGCCGTTCTTACTCAATTGTAAAGGCTTTTCAAATAAGCAAACGGAATTTCTTACTTCATAGTCGCTGTCAGTAGTTGTGGGACACTTCCTATAAAAGTGGCGCAGTTTACATTCTGTGAATGTGTAAAAATTGTCTTCTTCCACAGCAGTAATGTGTTCACCCTGTATAGACAAAGGGATAGACCCACTGTTATCTGCCAGGGTGGCATCGCGGACTGATTTGGTGGTTTTCTCCGAGGGGATGTGTGCTTCTCCTTTCCATTTAATAGTTCTACGTACATTGAAATTTCCGAAAATTGATTTCATCAGAGAGCTAACTGTGGTTATCTCGAACGGGTCTTGTACTTCGAACTGAAAGGTGATGGAATGGAATTGTCCTGAAAAGCCATTTCTGCTCATTGACAATACCACGTGTAAAGTGAGAGTGATAACAACGAACTAAACTTTTTAAGCTGTACCAACTTACAATTGCCAACATTAATCTTGTCATACATTATTAGACCTGCCAATGCTTCAGGAGGAAGCTTAATGGAAAGGAACTTTGAATTAACTACACATGTTGTCAACGTTTCATTTGTCTAAAACCTACAATTACTGCACCTTAATTTTCCAGGCTGAGTATGCATACTCGCGACATACAAAGGCGATGAAATTTTGTCATGCCAAAACTTTTCCAACTCAGACTGTGATACATATGTCAAAAATATCTTAATGTTGAGGTTAACATTTTTGTTACAATTTGGACAATAACTCTGAAACAATAGTTTTCTTTTTTAAAATTTGACTGAAACCGGCATTGCAATCCCTTGCCTGAAATGTGCTACAATATTGTGTACACTGGTTCTCGTATACCATCAAGGAGGCTTGGATTTTTAACCTGATTTTGACAGTCTGACACAGAAGAGAACAACAACTCTGGAAATCCGCTTCGGTTAGTTAATTTCAATAAAACTGGCAAAAACAAATATCTAGACATTTCTAAAAAGCAATCTACTGCACAAGAATAAATGCCAGGTTGAACAAACACGGCACAGAATTCATAAAATAACTCTTTTCAATTCTCTTGTAGTTTTTTCATTTAAGGTAATTCCTCTGAAATAAAACTGACAATAGATTTTTGTTCAAACTTCGTCCACTGAAAATTTATCGTATAAGAATATCAATTTTGAAATAATAAATGGAGGTGCCCGTGCTCATTAAAGAGCAGAGGGGCGTTGAAAATGCCCCATTTTGTCATTATTTAATGCTTATTTTAAGAACGCATTCCAAGTTATTGCAAAATCTTTGTGAGCCCAAACTCATGAAAACACGCCTTAAAACTACAGTCAATACATTGTGTCAGACACAAATAAACATTTTAAGCTGGACTTAGACTGAAAGCTGAATCCTTGATTAAAAATTTGAACCAAATTGCTTGCCATGGTTATCACACTGCAAAATAGAGAAGACCATAGTGTAGCCACTATTTTCCTTATTTATTCAATTTTCAACAATAGAAATCAGATCAGTCTTTTCTCACGCAAAGCTTATGATTAGCTGATTAAAATGACAGAAAAAAAAATAGGATACCCGTGCTCGTTAGTGAGTTATAACTATTTTTCCACTGAAAGAGCTCAATATCAAGGCAAATCTGCCATGCCGGTTTTCAATGTGCACGTGCACGAACGCGCGCTAATGACGCCATAAATTATGCGCAGTAAGGATGCGCCATGCAAATGTGAGGAATCACCTTAAGCTTAAATGGATTCAATTGTGTCCTACTTCTTACACAAAAGGTAAACGACGTGAGATAAAAGCAGGCATATAAACCGTGGATCCTTACCTTATATGCAACGACTTTCACAGTTTTCACAATACAGTTCTGATTTCCGGGAAGTTTCTAAAATATACAGCAAACGATTTCGTAAGAGGAATAAACTTAAGTTCTACCTGCGAAAACAACACTCGAACACACATCTAACTTCTTTCAAATTAGTTCTTGACCAAGCAATGATTAGCTCAAATGACTGTAGTAACTACTATGTTTGATGTTCACTTGTTTGTTTAGCAAAACTTTCTTGTTTGTTGATTGAGTCTATCAATCCTCCAAAGCGAGTTGTGTAGGTCAAATCGCTTCCAGTCACAAACTTGTAGCTGATGTTGAACACGTGCCTGCGAAAACAATATTATTCAAGTTTTTCGCTAACAAAGCATTTCTCGATCCCGAAATTCGGATAACCTTATGCCTCGCGGAAATAATAGTGCTTTCTCAAAAGTACACATAAACAACACGATGAAAAGTTCATCTGTCTTTCTTCCCTTAAAATCAGTTGCTGCTCAGAATCAAACACACACGACGTGATGCGACTGACAGAAAATACGAAACTACGCGCTTCTTTTCATAATACTCTGCACCCCTAGCCTGAGGTCGGGTTGAGGGGCGGGTTTTAAATTTAAAGTAATCGATAAATTGACACCATCACATGAACGATACCGTTGAGGTTGGTCGTTTGACCAACTTCAATTCTTTTAGGTTGAACCGAGACTAAGTTATGGACTTTAAAACATCTTTTAAAATCCATATGAACCCCTAAAACTGACCATATAAATTATTGAAAATATTATCCAGTTTTCTGACTGTAAATCCTTGTAAAATCCTGTCATCCCACAGGCGGCCCAAACGTACGTTACGAGGAGTACGTAATTTACATGTTTTAGTGCATTGGGTGACGCGGAACGTGACCTTCGAGCGAGCAGGTATCGCGTTACAGTGTCCGTTGAAAATTTGAGACGTTGTATGGGAAATGAAATATCGAGATTTGCGAACGTTAAATATAGGCAATTTTTTTCAATAAAATGAATACAGAAGACTCACCTCTTTTACGTTCTTGTGTATTTTGGTGTGAATTCAGCGTTTTTCGCTATCTTGCATGACCCCTGTTTCACCCTTCATAAGACAAGTCAAGGCTGGTCACAATGACCTGGCTGGATCCTCGACGAGCCGCACAAAAAAGTCTTTTTTTTTTCCGCCGAAATTCAAATCCGCTGTGATTTTTTCAGCTCTAGCTCAAGAAGGAAACCTACTCTTCCTCTCTGTTCGATCAGCTCGCAAAAAGCTTCATTCTTTCCCCTTAAAATCGGAACCATTTATGCCGCAACTCGGTGCCTAACAGCTTTCCTCCGATGCTTATGACCATCCTTGCGCCGACCAAGTAATTTGCATTTGAAATTAACGACCTCCCCAGCGTGACAATTGACACTTACGAGACGGGTATACGGGAAAAAATGACTGGTTAACTATGATGCTTTCCCCACGACACCACAGGAGTAATATGACGCTTGCAGACTGGTTAACTCCTCCAAGTTGGCCACCGTTCCTTTGTTTTGATGATATGTTTCCTCTTATAATGAAATTCATAGCTATCATGATACTAAGTCGAGATCTTGTTTTTCTTTACCCTATTGTAGAACAAATATTGGCAAGTATTCTATACGATTCCAAGGACCTAAACTTTTCAACTCTGTGAATGAAGACATTCGCAATGCTTCCAGCGTGTCCTTGTTCTCCTCAAAATTGACATCGTTTCTGTTAGCATGATTTCATACTGTTAGTGTGATTACATACATTTTTTTCTGTTAGCATGAAACATGTTCCTGCTCATGCAGCAGCACGACTTCAAAGATGGGCACTTCTCCTTGCTTCATACAACTGCAGGATTGAGTATCGCAGTACTGGAGCACATGCAGATGCAGACAGCATGTCTCGTCTTCCTCTACCTCAGACATGGTCACGCAGATGTGAAAATGTTGAATGCTACTTCTTGGACACTGAAGTTGTGACTAATGTGACCAGTCAAGGGATCAAGAAAGAGACTCAGGTGGATCCAGTTTGTCTCAAGTGCACAATTATGCCATTAGTGGCTGGCCATGTGTAGTGGATCCCACCCTGGTACCATTTAAGACTAGGAGAGACGAATTAAGTACCCAGCAAGGTTGCATGTTATGGGGTGCTCGAGTTTTTGGCCCCTCTTCACTCCAAGAGAACGTGTTGCAAGAACTGCATGACACTCACCCCGGAATATCTCGAATGAAAGCGTTAGCAAGATCTCATAAGTTTCGTTGCTTACTCATTATTTCGGCTCGGAGGTCGTCAGTTATAACATTTATGAGCACTGCTTTTTTTTGTCTCTCCTTGCCTTATTTTATTTTGCATAATATGTGGTATGTGTAAAATGGCAAAACAAATAAACTGAACTGAACTGAACTGAACTGAACTGCTCCTTCAACATGGCCGCCGTGACTTCAAGTGACCCTATTGCTGTGTTGAATTTATTTTCATTGCTTTATCCCATCGTACAGCAGGAAAGTTTCATAAATCGTTATTTTCGATAGTCCCCGCCCAGAACTCTTCTTTCGCTTACGCATTTTTTTTGTTTAAACAACATAAATTGAATTACCGTATAAATTAAACAAACCGAACGCACTGTACAAGTCCTTGATTTCTACTACCGAAGGTCATCCACAGCTGGAGCTCAAGCCACCCATTGGGCCTACAGAAAAAAAATTGCAAAGAACTCTCGAAAACGTAAAGCTCGTGGGATGTGGCGTGGAATGACAAGAATGCCTCACAAATTAATTAATGTTTCTAGGTAAGCTGGAAGCCACTCATTGGCCACTTGGTAGCAGGCATTATTACCTCTTTAAGCTGCCACGGACAGGTATTTCGGCCCTGTTACGCCTGATCAGCATGGCATAGCTAATGCCCATTCAACACCAGTCTGCCGGATTATACTGCAAATAATTATTTTGGCGTCCCGCATCTCTTACGCAATAAAATTAAACAGGAATAAGACCTGTTTTTGTAATTGCCCATTTGCTTGTGGGAGTGTCCCGATGTCTAAATAGCCTGCATCGCCCGGGTTTCTAATATCGAAGATTTACCTCCGGGGGACAAATGTTTGATATCACACCACTCGCTTGTCCTGAATTGGCTAATTTTCTTTCGCAGGAAGACAAAAAATGGGATAAATAAGAATCTTGTTTGCATACTGCACCCTTTTTTATCAGTCCCGTGTCACGCCTGTAAAACATGTGTCGAATCATGATTATTTTACCATTGTGTGGGACCAGCGTGCTGGGGCTTTCTTTCTTCTGATTGGTCGAAGTTGATTCTGGATAAGACTCTGTTCTGCTATAAAGGCGCCCACAATTTGCTGGATTTTCACTAACCGTCGTGATTACCGCCCTGAAAGCAGGCCGATTGATAAGGAGAACAAGACGTGCCGAACTACCCACTCCAGATCTTCATCATGGTACGTAGTTCACAGATAAAAATAATATTGGCTTTGTTTGTACCTACACCGTTCATTTTTGCCGTAAGGTGGCCTGGTCATACACCGGTTGCAAGGCAACTGAGTAGTTCGCAAGGGAAACGAATTCAACTCCTTCTAAGCGGTTTTAATTTGTGTTCAATGGTTCATCGCGTTAGCTCAGCGCATCGTTATTCAGTTGAAGGTGGCCTATTTTTTAATTTTAACCGAAGTTTCTTTTATTTTTCAATTAAACAGAGTGTGATTAAAGAAGAAATGAAGACAAAGCTACACTTGGAAGGGACTGTTAACGGCCATGACTTCACCATTGAGGGCGAAGGACAAGGCAGACCTTACGAGTAAGAACTGAAACCACAACTGATGGGTAGTTATTCCACAGAAGTTCAAACTCCAAGGACATACGAGCGTTGCACAACAACGCAATTTAAATTGATTTGTATGGAAACGATGTTTTACAAGCAAACATTACGATCTGTACACCAGTATAAATTTCTCGCGTCTGCTACTATGTGTCGTTTTTGGCAGTCCTGTGTGATTTTTGTCTTGATTTAGGTGATTTTTGCCGTGACTTCCTCTTGTTGTATTTCTCAGTTTGCTTATTAAGCTGGAACAAATTTAGGCGGTCCCGCTACATTTATGTGAATTGCACTCGAGGTTGTGCGATTTCCTATTCAAATACTTCCAACAGGCAAGTACCGAAAACGCAGGTAAAATCTCCGAGTGCTGCTCAACCCACTTATTATGATGAATGTAAAAGATCATTTTCTTCAAGAAAACAAGCTCTAGCCAATTGCTAGGTTCATACACTTGTACATGTCGAATCGAAACAAGTAGGTAATTGTTATATGTTCCGCACAGGACTATGAAACTGTGGTGCCTCCCTTGCTTGCTTCGGCGTCCACGGGAAATTTGAATTGTTTTTATTAATGGTTGATCTTTCACTTTCGTTCTTGTTGAGCGGTATAAAACAGTACACCACGTTTGATTTTTGTTAGCAAGTGCAATTTGTCATTTATTGCGTTGCCAATATGGCCCCATTGACTACAGAAAGAGCTCTTTATCACTCAACTGTCTTGTGCAAGAATGCGCAAAACATTTTTGATTTTTGACGAAAGAGTTCATGACACTTATCGAAGCGGAAATTCACGTGTGGAAGATTTGACGGGACCAGCGCTGGACGAAGAGGATCCGTTCTTGAGGTCCGTTCTCGGTGTTTTACCTTTCACATACTTCTTTGTAACGACATAAATTTGTGGATGACATCCAATTGTTAAATTTGATATTAAGTCTAAATTAGACTAAAGGAGGAATACTCTTTAACAGTTCCTTACGCCATATTCAATTTATAACCGCACTAATGTCAAGGCTTGGGTATAAGTCGCGTCGAATCTTGCACCTGTTTGATCAAACTTGGCTTGCTAATTTGTGTTTCCACAGAATATTTAACCCATTTTGACTCCTGAGAGCGCTCATTGGCGCTCATCGGGTACAACTTGTGAGGGCATCGTTGTCGACGGTACTAGACAACTTCGACGAGGGTGGACGAGATATTTCAAACCATACCCAAATCAGCCAAATTTAAGTTTATTCAACAACAAAAGAATCTGTCGTTAACAGAAACGCTTTAGTTTCATCTAAAGGGACTTTGTTAATTTATTTTTGTTTCAGAGGGAAACAGTGGATGAAGCTGAGGGTCACCAGCGGTGCACCTCTGCCTTTCTCTGTTCACATTCTGACACCTTGTCACATGTACGGCAGCAAGCCATTTATCAAGTACCCTGACGAATTACCCGACTACTTTAAGCAGGCAATTCTTGAAGGCATGACTTGGGAGAGGTGCATGACTTTCGAAGATGGGGGCGTTTGTACTGCAAGCAACCACTTAAGGTGATGAACAATGTGCAAAAACTAATATCTGCATAAAGCTAACGTAATTATGAAATTGGTCAGACTGACCGCGCGTACTCAAGCAAAACAACCGTGGTATTGTTTGATTGAACTCTGTTAATAAAAAAAATCAATACTATCTCATCCTTACAATTTTCCGTCCTCTTGTTAACAGTATCAAGGACGAGTGTTTTATCTACAAGGTCAAGTTTCACGGTGTGAACCTTCCCCCCGATTGCCCCGTCATGAAAAAGAAGATTCTGGGATGGGAGCCATCGGTAGAGACGCTCTATATGCGTAACGGGATGCTGAAGAGTGACATTGCAATGGTCTTTAAGGTGGAAGGGGGTGCCCATTACCGAAGTGACTTTAAGACCACTTACAAGTAAGTCAAATACGTATCTGTACAACGACCTACAATAAATATTGCGAACAAATCGTCAGTTTCTAACAAAGGGAAATCGCACAAGGTACGATGTTTTTGTTGTTAGGCCATCCTCCTTTTTTCTCCGTTATGACTAACCCAAAAGCCAAGAAGGCTGGTACATCACAAACAAGTGATGGTTCATCCTTTTTTCCCTTTTCTCTTCTGTTAAACCGTGACACCAAATTTTTCTTCATCCTTTGCCGCCATATTGATTTTGTAACCACGTCTCGTTTTTTCCAAGCCCCAAGGCAATGATACTGGGTTACAGTTTTTTCAGACTCCGACTAACAGACCGAAAATAATTTAAGATACACAGTCAACGGAAAAAAAGAGTTGGAAGGACGGCCTTATATCAGTAATACCACCACGAGTATTAAAATGTTCTTTTCTTTAAATCAGTCATCCAATGAGCAGAATTTGGAAACAAATCAACACACCAAAACTTTATTACATATAGTACTTCAGTGAATAATGCATATGTAAGAATGTAAGAAACCACGAAACAGTTTGACACCTGGTCGCTTTTCGGTAATAAAGCAGGTTTAGTCTTCTATTCTAAGATATTTCATAACGCCTAAAGCGAAACCGCCGAGTAATACGAAAGCCTTTTCCACGATTTGACAATTTTATATTAGAAACGTTCCACACATTTTGAGTCAGCCAAGTTATTTCGTTCGAAAACATCAGAACTTTTAAGCACACGAGAGAATTAATTGATTCTCAGTGAAGATCAGCTCAGCAAAAGGATTTTAATCAAAAAACAGTAATGTAGTTGTCTGTCTAAGTCCGTCTCAATTCAAATATTCCTTTTTTACCATTTCCAGGTCAAGCAATCCTGTCAGTAAACCGCCTATGTTTCACTTTGTGGACCACCGGCTTGAACTAACTAAACACGACGAAGATTACACTACTTTTGAACAACACGAGTTTGCAGAGGGCCACTTTTCTCCTTTGCCAATGGCTCAGCTCAGTAAAGATGCTAAAACAACCAGCTAAGCGGGCAAAACTGCACGGCTCCGTTCTAGGCTGGATATACCAACAACTTCTTTTTAGGAATTCGTTTCATGATAAGCTCATGAGAAAGTTTCCGTAAGCAATACTGTAGCCGTCTAACTCACTGATAGCTCAGTATATTTAGATTGGCCGTATAGCTAAGTAATAAATTAATTTGTTTTGAAATACGAGTGCACAGGTTTGGATTTTCAGAGTGTGAGCTCTAGTGTAAGGTATTTATTTATTTATTCATTTATTTATTTTGGTAGCTGACGGCGCAGGAGTGGGACTTTCAATTTACATTTTCATTCAGTTGATACAAAATTACACACACCCACAAATGCAAATTGGCAACACTATTCCTCTTTGCTTTTTTCCCGTTCCTATTTTCTGCTTATTAACCAATGTTCAACAATCTGAAGCTCTCCCGGCAAAATTTCTCAATTGAACTTGCGATTCCTTGCTATGCAGCTATACACTCAACAACTGGTTTATGGATCAGCGTGAAACCAGGATTGCGTTTCCCAAACCAGAGTAACTACCACCAGACTGGGAACAGTTGGTGAATGACCTGTTTTGAGGCAACGCCCGATCAGTACAAATGGCGGGAATGGATAACCTCTGAATTGGACCCAGTTTAGAGAAAAGGCATCGATCGCCTCTGCTCCTGGGTCTGGCTTCCAACTCACATAACGATTACATGACTTTATTTAATCTCGAATTTACAGCGAAGCTGAGAAGCTAATGTCTTCGAGAAAAATAACATTGTTAAAAAAATACAACAATAAGAATTAACTATTATTAACTATTAACCAATTAACTATTATGTTTATAAAAGTGACTATTAGCTTAATGCATTGCCTGAAAATTAGGGAACTGTTTTCAAAAGACGTTTGGAAACAGTTAAACTGGGTTAAGTTCCAATGGTACCGAGTAGAGAGTTCCAAATTTTGCATGCAAAGTACTTAAAAGAGTGAAGACCATAAGAAGTGGAAGCAAGACACCAACGACGGAGTTGGTTGGTTAGCCGAGAAGTAAAAAGGTCTATTTCTAGAGGACTTCCAAACAACGTATTTGCTAGAACATTTCGGGCATGAGGTTCCAATCGCTGAAGTCCCCATCGATCGGGACTTCTCGTCGGCTATTACATTTAGATATCCTGATAGGTGTTGTGCAACTACCGTTATGTCCTTGTTGAGACACCAATGCCATATTTGATATGCCAGGGAAGCGAGAATGCCTGAAGATGTGCCCCCCATTTTGTTTATGTAAGCGATTGAAGTCTGGTCCATTAATAGAAGGACTTCGACATGACATCTGTCTTTTACGAATGATTTCAAGGCAAATCCCCCTGCTATCAGCCCCAAGCAGTTTATGTGCAACAAACGCCCAAGGACCACCCAACTAGCCCCCCAGCCTAGAGATTAAGCATTTGTCTCTATAACTATATCGGGACATTTTAATACTAGACTTCTGCCATTCCAGGCTAATAGGTTGTCTCGCCGCCAAATCAATTCCTCCCTGGCCTCTGGAGTAAAGGTTACTAGTGCCTCTTAATTCTGGAAGCGACTGAGAGCTAAGTGTTTTACCCTCTGCAGGTGGCGGTAGTTTAAGGGGGCGGCGAAAACTGCCTGAATGGATGCATTTAGCTTCCCTAGAAACCGAGACAGTTCTCTTAATGATACAGAGTTGTTACTTAGCAACGCATGACATTCTCTCCTGATTTGACGAAGATTTTCGTGAGTTAGACACGGTCATAGTTACTGAATTGACTATAACCCCAAAAATTCTAGTTGTTGACTGGAAGTTAAAACTGACGTTTTGTGGTTGACCACAAAGCCTAAGCTGACCAGCAAGTTAACTGCTAGAGTGGCGTGGGCTTTGGCTAGCTCGATTGATTCTCCCATGATCAGAATATCTTTCAAATAAATAATCAGTTGGACACCTTGTTTGCGAAGCAATGTTACAACTGGTCTTAGTATCTTGCTGAACACAAAGGGTGCTGAAGCCCGAAGGGGACGCATATGAACTCCATGAGAGTATCTTTCCGAAGAAATCTGAGATACTTTTGATGATTGTTCCAAATTGGAATGGTAAGGTATGCATCGTTTAAATCGATCTTTACCAGACATCACCAGAAATTCAGGACATTTCGTTCACGCGATGATTTGAGTCTGCGATTAACCTTGAAACGGAGGGAACATGCTCACTGGTGTCAAATTGCGAAAACAACATGGAGCATTCTCGTCCCCAGAGCCCACGATCTTTCTGACCTGCGGCAGAGATCGAGAGCCGCAGGCCAGAAAGATCGTGGGCTCTGGGGACGAGAATGAACATGGAGCATGCCAATCGGGAAGACGGAAGGAGCGAGTCGATTGCAAGGCGCTTCACAACCTTTCCTCTGCAGATTTACATAAATGAGACAGAGGAGATATTGTGACTTAAAGCTTACAGCCAAGGGCTTCCTTTTCGAAATCGAAAAAAACAACAGACATTTTCAGCGATATTCGATTTTTTGACTGCAACTGTACTGACAAATCGAGTATGTTTGCAATTCGTAATTGGCACGATTTTTCGCATTTTGGAGTCTGTAGATCATTTGAAAGCGCAGTAGAAAGCGTAAAAATGCTAGTCCGCTGAGCTGACATACACATGGCAGCTTTTTGTGCGAAGTTTGCCATGGAAAGTGGTAGTTATTCCCGTTTTTTCACATCCTGCAGGACATTCGCGCGCCCAGTTGAAGGCTACATCTATTTGTGAAAAAACCTCCTTTTTGATGCCGATGGATGGCCTTCTGTTTTATCGTGGAAGGTTTTATTTAACGTATTTAAAAAGATACTGATACTGACGTACTGATACAGATGTTTATTATTTCATGGAATATTAAAAAGGCAATTTACACAACCCGCTTATAGCATTAGCTAATCTTGGCGGGTATTAGTAATAAATAAATAAATAAATGAATACTACACATTTAAGCTCAAAGATTACATTACTACTTCAATATTACTGTTATAAGCTATGCATAAGTTTACTACATTACAGTTACGTACAGTTGTCATACAAATTAAATACAGTAAAGCTACTAGTAAATTTAACAAGACATAATAATCAAGTACAGGCAGAACAGACTGGAAAGTAGAGAGCAGAGAATTGTGACATACAGGTGTAAGCGAAGTACCATAGTTATAACGTTCGATATTCATTCTTTTGAATTTCAATATTACAGAATGGGCGTCAACATAATAGTCCTCAATCCCAAGTATAGTCAAAAGCAACTTACGAATTTTTCTTTAAATGCTCTTTTCGTGAGTTTACGCAAATCAGGGTGTAGACAGTTCCATAATCTCGTACCGAACGCAGAGAAAGTTTCACATGCAATCTGGATTTCTGTACATAAAAATTCTCTGCGGAAGAGAAACGCATATTTTATGCATGGACTTCAGATGAATGAATAAAAAGGTCACGAATATTCCTTGGTGTAGAACTAGTAGAGACATCATGCATTATGGCGGAAACGGTTTCAAAGTAGAGCATATTAACAGGTAGGATATTCGAAGTAATAAAAAGAGGGATGGCATGAGATATTTTGCCGGAAGAGAAAATCGGACGGAGTGCACGCTTTTGCAAGGTGAGAATCTTTTTTAAATTACTCTGAGATGCCTGATCCCAAGCAGCTCTACCATAGAGCGTGTAGGGAAATATTAGCGAACGGTAAATTTGAAAAAGGGTACTTAAAGGTACATGATGTCTGAGCCTAGCAATTATGCTGACTATTTTGCTAATCTTCCAAGCAATATGATCAATATGAGGCCTCCAGGTTAAGTTCTTGTCTATAGGCCATATTCGTATTCTCGGTATTGAACTGGATCTAGCATGAAGTGGAGGCTCTTGCAGGGGAATCTTTTCATATGTAAATGTATTCCCCCGCAAGAGCCTCCACTTCATGCTACAACCAGTTGCAAAATTGTTGAGACATTCGCCATCAAAAACGTCTCTTCTTTCTCTAAAACGCTGCTACTAACAAATCTGTGACATGCAATACTCACCCCCTCCCTCTCCCCCTTTCAAAGTTGTTCCTCAAAGTTTCGAGCATGGTGCTGCATTGTTAACAACTTTGATAAGAGGGGGAGGGGGGAGGGAAAGCGGAAGATCATGAAAACGTCATTCAAGGCCAAATGGCGTACAGTGTCTCAAGTATTTTTGCAACTCGTTGTAGATCCAGTTCAATACCGAGAATACGAATATGGCCTATTAGCACTCCCAAAGATTTTACATAATGTTTGCATTCAAGAAGTGTGAATCCATTGTTGTTATCCGGAACTCTGATACATGGCTGATGATCAACTCTTTTTTGTGCAGGCCTAAAAACGACAAAATTTGATTTCTTCGCGTTAATGGTTAGTTTATCAGCATTAAGCCGGTCACAAACATTTTTTAACTCATTATTAACTACGGTTTCCAGGGATTTCAAGCCTTTATCAGCATATAACAGGTTTGTGTCATCAGCAGCCGGTCACAAACATTTTTTAACTCATTATTAACTACGGTTTCCAGGGATTTCAAGCCTTTATCAGCATATAACAGGTTTGTGTCATCAGCAAAGAGATAAAAGCTAAGTTTATCGCTACAAAGATAAATATTATTAATATAAATCAAGTTAAATAAGGGGCCTAAAACAGACCCTTGTGGAATTCCAGTTACCGAGTATTTCTTGGATGAAATATGGTCATTATCAATATGCGTTGTTTGCGTTCGGTTAGCCAAATACCACTCATGTACAATACCTCTGATCCCATAATGGTGCAATTTATCAAGTAAAATGGTGTGATTGACAGTTTCAAACGCTTTTTTTGAAGTCGAGCGGAAAAATACCACATGTGAACATTTTCTTGTCCATATATGTTTGTACCGTATTCACTATGTCCAAAATTGCATGCTGAGTGGAAAATTTCTCTCTGAAGCCATACTGGGCTTTAAATAAAAGTTCATTATCTTCGATGTATGATTTCAATCGGTTGTACATAATTTTTTCAAACATTCCATTGAAGACGGAGAGTGGCGAAATAGGACGGTAGTTGCTAGGGTCGGTCTCATCGTCGCCCTTGTATACTGGGATAACTTTTGCATGTTTTTCCACTTTGAACAAAGAGGTTGACAAGCTCAGCTAGGGGTGAAGCGAGCATGCTCTTTGCACATTTCAAAACACGAATAGGGCATGAATATAGTCAATAAGCCTTGTTTGATGGTAGAAGTGAGATTTCTAGTTCGATGTCTGATGAAATGACCGGTTCAAAGAAAAAGGAAGTTGTGAAATATTGAATTGGTATTTGTCAAGTATTCGTTATAGTGACGATTACTATCTGGTACATTTGCTGCTAGCTTTTGTCCAACCGTAGAAAAGAAATCGTTTGGCACGTTCGGCAGTTCCGCTGGGTTACGCGTCACATCATTCCCATTTAATCGATTAAGGCCAACAATGCGTTTTGATTTTCTTTTGTTACAATTCATTACGTTGTTGATTCCAGTCCATGCTTCCTTCATTTCGTTCATATGTTGTGTAAAATATTTGTGGTAATAGAGCTTTTTACTATGTCGAGTTAGGGATGTAATTTTGTTTCGATAGAATTTATACTTCATGGATGCTCTGATAGTCAAATTAAAATGCTTCAGCGTTTGCAAAATATGTCTGCTAGACTTATATGTACCTCTGCACGTTTTTGTCGTATCACGCCGTTGCTTTTCAAGTTGCACTAGCCACCAGTCAAACTGAGAATTAAATACAAAATTTTATTGATGACCTACAAGGCAATACATGGGCTATCACCTGATTACATACAAAGTCTAGTTCAAGTCAAAAAGAAATCACGATACAATCTCCGATCTAATGATGAACTTTTATTGGCTCCACCAACTTTTAAATCAAACAAGACAACAGGAGATAGAGCTTTTCAAGTGGCTGCACCCTCTGAATGGATCAAACTTCCAAAATCAATTGGATTAGAGAATGATTTAAAATCTTTTAAAACAAAACTTAAGACATTTTTTTCAAAAAGCTTATTATTAATTTATTAACTTCTTACCACTGTAAATATTATCATAATCATAATTAGTTATAATTTAAATATTATAAATAATTTTATTGTTAATTTTAAACGGCTGAGATCATCTATTTATGGATCATGCGCTATATAAGTACTTTATTATTATTATTATTTGTCGGTGTCCTCTGAGGCGAATAGAGCGTTCTTAATCTTTATAGATTTGATTAACCCTTTAACACACATAGTATTGGGGGGTTCTGGCACAGCGGCGCTCGTCACCTAAGTCATTGAATAAGGCACCATTAAGGCCAACGCGACCTATACACAACCGCTAGTTTTCCCATCAGTGTCCCAACGAGAAGCCACATTGGCATCCTATTTAATAAACATGATATCTCTTAGAAAACTGTTGGAAAACAATGGGAAATCAGATGGAAATCCTTGGGGGGGAGGGGGGGTGTGGGGCGAAGCCCCATGGAAAACAGCCCGATGCCCCGGTCGCATTGGCCATAATGGTGCCTTATTCAATGACCTAGGTTCCTCGCTTTCTTGGCCAGAACCCCCCAATACTATGTGTGTGGGTCCGCTGCGCCGGGGGAGCCACCAATTGGAGAAAGGGGGCATGGGGGCACATGGCATCAACGGACGAGCCAGCTGTACGTCTGTTTCCCAACGGGAGAGCATAAGGACCAATGGACGAGCAAACCATGAGAAGCGCCACGAGCGAGCCAGCCGTACGTCCTTTTAGAGAAGAGGAAGCAGAAGGACCAATGGCCGACACCCCGAGAGGCGAGCCAGCTGTACGTCCTTTTAGAGAAGCGGAAGGAGAAGGACCAATGGCCGACACCCCGAGAGGTGAGCCAGCTGTACGTCTGTCTCCCGACGGGGGTGTGGGGCGAAGCCCCATTATGGAAGGCCCCGAGCTTATCTCGAGTTATGCCGAATACTACTATCGGCTCCTTGGAGAAATAGATATAAGCTTCACGGATCATATTCTGGAGTTCTGAAATGATGGAGGAAAAAAGGACTCCAGCTTTCAATTATCTTAAATCAACAATTTCAGGTAAAAACGTCGATTTGCCTTTGGGGTATAATGGAAGCCAGGGAAAAGTTGAAAATATTAGGTGAAACCCTTAAGGCTAAAGGAGGCCGATGTTACAACAAGGTTATCGAAAATTGCATGAAAGGTTTGTCGGTGGTGGCATTTGTGAAAAAATGCGTGTGATTCTGAACCAGGCGCCAGAGGAGCCGGCAAAAGACTATACCGTTGGCATCTGTTTTCAATTTGTTCAGTCTGATGACGTGACGTTTTTTACCCCAGCAATTACATTCTGATGACGTCACGCCACAGCTGTGGCGGTCTCAAAAATTTATAACCGCGGTTTCAGCATTTGTAACAAAGTTCAGTTTCTCCTTTTATATTACAAACTTTCCCATTTCTAATCAATGTGGTACGGAAAATAATCTTACTACACACATGGCTGAAAAGGGAAAGCCCCTTCAACTTCCTGTTTCTCTGAGAAAAGTCACGCCACGGTGAAGTAGAATATCACTTTTCTCTTATCAAATTTCAGTTCAAAGTGTCGCTGGTTGCAGCGATCTTTTCCCGAAATTCTTCTCGAATTTCCTCTCTGATTTCTTTTAGATCGAGAGCGGGCGAATTGCCTCGTTTTTGGAGAAGCTTGCACGCAGCGTCTCTTTTATTCGGCGATAGTTGCTCATCTCCTTTGGTACATGTTTGAACTCGCTGTCAGAGACCGCATTGTCAACCAAAGCCTCGGAGACGATGGCGTTTATCGTCTCATGTTTTGCAACAGCGAGAGAGCACAGTCTGTTGTGCTTGTTGACTTTCTTTTTAACCTTTTTGTTGCCATCCATCAAGACGGTGGAAACCAGGCCGCACACAGCACCAATGCCCCCGAGAGGCACACTGACCACGATTCCAACGCCGGTCAACGCAGAGGCGACAGCACCAGAAGACAGAGCTGTTGTTGCAACACCGAGGCCGGCAACGAGATTGCTCGTGGCTTTTTGCGGATTTTTGTACTTTTTCAGCACCAGTCTATAGTGCTCCACCTCATCGGATATGTGTTTATTTATTTTGCTGATCTAGTCACCCAGCCGGAAAGTATTGGCAGTGGGGAGTGTCGGATAAAGCTGCGTATACTGTTGTTCAGCAACGCTTTCCGATGGCGCAGAAGGCGCAGGGTCGTTCAACACATTCGCCGACGACATCGTATTACATGACATTTTTTTTGTTCAATTTATCGCCAACTCGAAAGTAAGCTTTGAACCATCGAAATTGAACAGCTCCCCATTTTCATCTTTGACTGAAAGCTTAACACTGTTTACATGCGCGCTTGTCGAAGCGGCACGAAAGGCTTGTATTTGAGTGGAAACATAGTTCATTTTTTCAAAATTCTTTCCCGCAAAATCAAACCTGGCAAGCAGAGTTGTTTTTTCCCAATTTAATAAATTACGAGTTGAGTCGACCAAATCGCAGTAAACAAAGAAAGCATCGGGATTGATGATTTTTGCAACTAATGTATCCGTCCCAAGGTCAGAGGGGAGATTAAGCAAATTCTGCAAATTTTTGGATGAGTAAAAATGTTTCTTTTAGGGTTTTTTTTAAAGCAATTTCACCAGTTAATTTTTTTATTTCAGCTACTTGTTCAAACTTTATCTGTGTAAAAACTGAATTTAGAGCATTTACCAGGGTTACGGGTGTGTAGCGCCCAGAAGAAATATATTTTCTTTCACTTATGGGCATCCCGTTTTCAGCTAACAAAACAACAAGTCCGGGCTCTTTCAGATTGAACAACGAATTTTAAAGCGAGCAGGACATAAGCCCGACAAAATCGGCCTTTGGAAGCGGCTCGTCAAAATAGACGGTGCACGGGTTCTCAGTCGTTACGACGGTGAGCACTGTGCGGTGCGGCGTCATCGTATACCAAACACATATTAAACTTTAAGTTGAAATATATAGCAATGGCTTCTTGGTTAGATTGGAAGCCGGAGTTTTTGGCTGCAGCAGCTGAACTTCGCGCTGTGGTGTGCAACAGCAGGCTGTGGCATCTCGCAGGAGATTTTGACAGGGCAGGCCTCGGCAGGTAATTCGCAGCTCCGCGCCTTTTATATCTTTCACGTTTATTTCACAGCAAGGCGAATCCTCTTCGAGAGGGGCGGGTTCCAGAGAACAAGCTCTCTGCCCGACGACCCAGACTTTTCCCAAACAGACAACAAATACGACAAAGCCTCGTACAGAAGGATTTGCGCTGCATTCAGAGTTGATCCAACCGCAGACTTTCGTTTCAACCACGGCCAAAGCCACGGCCTCGGCTACATCTTTATCAACTTCGGCGACCAACCCGTCGAACCAAAGGTTTGCAGATGGGGGCGGCACAGACTCTGCCGGGAACAAGCTCGATTACATCAGAAACGAGCAGGGGCGGACAGGCAGTTCGAGTACTTCGTGCCCGACAGCGCAAACGAGCTAACCCCCGCCGGGCTTGCGCAGCTAAACCAGTCAATCGAGGCTTTCGTCTACTGCATCCTGGGCGCACAGGTGAACATTCGCAGCAGCATTCTCAGAAACGGCGGGCGAGCAAGGGAAGCACAGAGAGAGTTCCTCGTCCTCCTGGAGGACGCGATCCGAATGCCGGACATTTCCAAAAGCGTTCAGCGCTATCAGCTGTCAGTGGACGAGGCCAAGGTGCGCTTGGACTTGGCAGTGGCGCCCGGAGCATGGCCGATGCACTCTCCTGAACAGAGGGAGCGTGGTGGGCTACAACAATCAACTGAAGCAAGCAGGGCCCTGGATGAGTCTCGGGGTCAGCAACGACGTGAATCAGGGCACAACAAAATCGTCCCTGCACTTGATGGCGGGAGGGCCAAAGCTGCTCCGGCCCCGGTCGAAGAAGAAGAAGAAAAGCCTAGTTCCGGTTTGAGCACGACCCAATGACTCACCCTTGGCAGCATAATTGTCGGGTTGATCGGGATTTACTAGAGGCGCGAAGAAATCAAGGCTGCGCTCAAGCCCCGCTACCGCTGGGAATTCACCCCTGCCAAAAAATCAACAACAGCCAAGCCCTAGCCCTCCGTCACTGTCCGCAGAGGTTGCCGCCAGATGGAATAAATTTTGTCTCCCGACGGGGGTGTGGGACTTCCTTACAAATTTCCATTTGATCTTTGCCGCTTTCTGAATATCACACAATGTCTGACAACAAGCTTGTCAAAACCGTTCTCGACGCGGCGACATTGACCGGGATCGCGGCTGGCATCGGATGGGTCATAAAAAAGGTTGCGAAAGAAAATTTCACATCAGACCTAAGCAGCAACTCGATGACTACGTCCAGTGCACCGCCGTTATGGCTGGAAACATTGCGCTGAAACAGTACCTCACGGACGAGAAAATCCTCCCCGACAATGTGTAGTCAATTAAAAATTTGCCGCCACTTCATACTTCTGAGTTCGGTGCTCATAGATACCTCGCGACCGCCACCTTGTGGTTTACTGTGGGAGTATTTGCTTCAGGGTTGGCCCAAATTATCGATTTCATGAATAACAATTACCGTTTTCACTGCGAAAAATTAGTCAGCGGCGGTTAATCAGATTCCTTCGAAACACCGCCGCCGTATCATTCCTGATTGGAAGACTGCGGATCTTTAGTAAGGATATGGCGAACATCGCGATCATGGTTGGCGGGGCCGTGCTGAACGCCGCGACGTTCATTAGCGGCAATTATCTCGCGAGAGCGCTCGGCGGGGATAGAAGCCAAGCCGCGCTGGACGAAAAAAAGCGCCACGACAAGGCTCTCGAGGCCTACCAGGCGGCCTACAACAAGTATTCCCGCGAACGCACCCAGCTCCTCGACTGGGTCGAGACGAATGCGGAGATTCACGCGCAGGCCAAGCAGAGTTTCACCAACACCGACTACGCTTTCAAACTTTACCACCAAACTTACCCCGACAAACCAATTGCTCCGCTGAAAAAGGCGAAGTTTTCTGATTTCTATCAGCCGAGCGCGCAGCAGAAAAACGGCGAGCTGGTTTTTTGTGGCGCCGGAACTCTCACCCTTGGCCAAGCCGCGTTTCGCTTCATTTGACGGGGCTTCGCTCGGGGACCAGGCGCCCACACCCCCCGTCGGGAGACCCCACACCTCACACTAAAAGTTACTCTCAGTCAGAATAGCGATGGACTCTGAGCCTTGCACCTGCAAAAAGCATTGCCACCACACCGCAAAAATAAAAAAAATAAATAAAAGGAGCAGAGGGAGCGCGAGCTCGAGCGGATACGAGCCGCAGAAAAGGACGGCATCGCTTATGACACTTTCCTTGGCTAGAACCCCGTCGGGAGATTGAACACTTGTCCTTTCTCATATATGGACGCCAAGCTCGCCAAGGCCTACTACAGCCCGGAGGGCTGCTAACAAGGCTTTGTCGCGATAAAAAAACTGTCTGAGGCCGCCAAGGTCCCAGAAGAAGCCGTAAAAAAGTGGCTGGCGCAACAGGCGTTTGGCAAATCTATCTGCCCGCCCAGCAGCACGTTCCTCGGCCGAAATTCGATGTTCCCACGCTCAATAAGGTGCAACACGCTGACCTTTTTCTGCCGCATGACAAACTCCTTCGTGGGCACAAAGTTTTCAAGTACGCGCTGACCGTCGAGGCAGAACCATTGACCTCGAAAAACTCTGATGAGGTCGCGCAAGCTTTTCAGAAAAGTTACAGACGCAGCCCTCTGACATGGCCTGAAATGCGCCAGGTCGACCCCGGGCGCGAGTTCGTGGGCGCTGTTTCCAAAGAGATCGAAAAACACAAAGCCTTCATCCGGCGGCGGCGCCCAGAGATTCACCGCGACCAGGTAATTGTCGAACGTTTCAACAAATCCCTGGCTGAGCGCCTGTTCGGCCACCACTACGCCGTGGAAATGCTTCTGTCCAAAGGGGAAAGGTCCACTGCGTGGGTGAAACGGCTGCCAGAGGTCGTTGCAGCGCTTACCAACGAGAAAACAAGCCTCACCGGCAAAAACCCGCCGAAGCGATCAAAGAAAAATCCGTTTTTGCAAAACCTTCGTTGACCTATCGAAGGCCTGTGGGGATGAAAAAAAAACTGCTCCCCTTCATCATCCGGGTTCTCTATCTTTACCAGCCTGGCGAGCTGGAGGGCTACACAAAGATAGCCACCGATCCCGTCTGGTCTTTGAAAGTCTTCAATATTGAAAGGATGGTCCAAAAACCCGACACGCCCGTTATGTACTATCTGCGCGACGGCCCCAAGCGAAGCTTCGTGCGCGAAGAACTGTTACCTCCCGCAAGCCTCATTTGAACATTCGTTTCTTTTTGCTTGAGGCTACGCCCCACACCCCCCTTGGGAGACATTGACATGGAGCCTGATTTGTCTGCCGCACTTAACCATTTCTTTTCCAAATTTTCTTGAGCCATTTCTGAAATTTTCTGAGTGTCAGCGATCGAGACGATCTGGTGATTCCTTATTTGGCGTTACCTTGGTAATTTTCGCTGATCTTCAGCACTGAAGGCTCTCTTGTTTTTGTCACACTGGTCACGCTAGCTGTTGCTTGTTTTTCAAGCGAGCACTCGGCGTGAAAGTTTGTAAGTATGCGACTTATAAGTGTTTTTTTCGAGCCATTTTCCGCTTCAGAAGCCCCTAGCCTGGCATCATCAAGCTAGTTTGGGGGTAGAGGCAACCCTCTGAAAGAAACCAGAGGTGAAAAACCATTTCACAGCGATTTAGCCGCCACGAGTGTGTCGCCGAGTCATGACGGTTGAAGAGTGAGGTTGTCTTTCTGGCCTTTCTGAGGATGAGACATGGTTTGATGCTACTCTGGTTTGAAAATTGATGAATGTAACTTAAAAAGTTACAATTCAGAGGATGGATTCCAGGACCTAGCGTGGCAATTTTGGCTTGTTTTGACTTGTAAATAAGGCAATCAGTACAATATTTCGCCAGC
>OX419338.1:26323879-26368879 GCA_948470475.1 Galaxea fascicularis
AAAACCTGATTGTTGGTTAGTGATAATCGCTTCATTAGCCAAAAAACTATACAATTGATCGTACACTATTCTCTCGAACACTTTAGCTACTACTGAGATAACAGAGATCGGCCGATAATTATTCACATCCGTTCGCTCACCTTGTTTAAATAATGGTGTCACCCTAGCGCATTTCCAGTCGTCTGGAAATAAACCAGAACTAAGAGACTTATTGAAAATGTTACATAAAGGGATCGAGATAAGATCGGCACATTCCCGAATTAGTTTGGCAGAAATATTATCCAGACCCGTTGCTTTGGATTTAGATAATTTGTTTAGGAGAGAAAAAACATTGCCACTACTAATTGGACTGAAAGAGAACTTGTTGTTGCTGCCAGCAATGTAATCGGCATAACTCGACCCATCAGTGACAAGGGGTACCTCATTAGCAAGTTTGGTTCCAATTGTTGAAAAGTGATGTTTAAATGCATTGGAAAGCTCGTGAGAATTAGTTAGCGAGTTCTCGTTCAGTTTTAATTCTTTCACAGACGCATTGTTTTTCTGACGAGACGTGAGTTCATTAATAATTTGCCAGGTTTTGCGTAAATCGCCTTTAGACTGAAGAAATGCATTAGCATAATACAATGACTTGGCAGATTTAACTTCTTCATTGATCTTATTACGCAGCTTTTTGTACACAGCCCAGTCTAAAGGATCGTAAGACTTTACAGCTTTCTGTTTGGCAACATCGCGATCGCGCATACCTTTCCGCAGATCTGATGTGATCCAAGGTACCTTGCCCGACCTAACACGTTTTGTTTTGATTGGAGCATGACTGTTCACGATAGTCAGAAATTTAGCTTTCCAGTCAGCCCACAAAACGTTCGGGTCATCACTGGTACAAGACCAATCCTGTCGAGAAATGTCACTGCGAAAGTTCTCCCTGTTAAAATTACAAAAATTTCTGAAAGTTTTAGTGTAATGCCCTTTGAAAGCAAACTCCGGTGATAGTTTACGATAAACATAAATAAGGCTGTGATCACTGATGCCAACATGCAAAACTCCTGAACAGACTACCCTGTTAATGCAGTTTGTAAATATTACATCAATTAACGACGATGATGATTCAGTAATACGAGTTGGCTCAGTTATGAGTTGCTGTAAGCCATATATATCAGAAATTTCACAAAGTAAGCGTGTATTGGAGTCGAACTGGGTAGAGGCCAGATTGCAATTCAAGTCACGCATCAGATAGTACTCAAGACCGAGAGAATCCAATTTTCCGATGAGGGTCTCATAGTGCGAGAAAATTTCGTCTGAAGAGCAGGGAGGCCTATACCAAGTCACCACGAGAAATGGCTTAGAGCATGGTTTATGAATTTCTAAACACAAATTCTCAAGATCATTTAAGTGCAAGTCACGGCGTATTACAAAGTTAATAGAAGTTTTAATATAAAAACATACACCGCCACCATTCCTGTTTCTGTCCCTTCGAGTAATTTCGTAACCAGGGATGTACAGCTCACAATTTTTGATAGAATCATCAAGTTTAGATTCATTAATTGCAAGGACATCGACTGGGTTATCAGCTAGGAAAATTCTGAGATCATCGATATGTTTTATTAAACTATTCACGTTCAAGGACGCTACTTTAAAACCGCGTTTTTCAGGCAATGAATTAAACAAATACGAGGTTCCAGGAGCCGCTGTTGTACGTATGCTCAAGTCATGACTAGTATTGCTTTGAGAAATACACGGCGGCGTTACTGACACAGGAGATTCGGCATTCAAGGGAACAGGAGATCAATTATTCTTTAAAAAATTTACAAAATTTCTATGTAACAAGTCATTACCTTCCTTATTCAAATGTAATCCGCCTTTGTTGAGTCCGTTCAAGGTAATATTAGTGTGACTTATCACTTTCCATCCATTCTGCCTACAAAACTGCCTTAGCCGACGGTTGATAGTTTTCACCCCATCACAATGAGCATCATTCCGAGTTGTTACTTCGGATAAGACAATTTCGGCGTCACAGGAACACTCAATCTCCCTCGCCAGATCGACAATTGCATCTGCAACCATATTGGGCTCACTAGATCGCAGGTCATTCGTTCCAATGTGTAGGCAGATTTGGTCTGGAGATTTTTCAATTGTTGGAATGATATGAGACTTCATATCGTGTACCGTTGCCCCAGGGAAAGGCTTCACAACTACTCGGTGCCCCACATCTCTGCCCAGCTTTCTTCCTTGCAAATGTTTGATGATAGAGTCACCTACAACTACCGTGATACGATCATTCTCAGACTTAGTCGGAGATGATGTGTCTTCTGTAATTGCTCTCGCTTGCTGCTTGGAGTGTTCAGATTTCTTGTGCTCATGAGTAGCTTTACGTTGATGAGTGACTCTATTTGACTTTGATTTCCTTTGACGTTGACCCTGACCTTGACCTTGCTGATTATGCAAATTTACAGAACTGCTATTGTCAGCATCCCTTGCAATATTTATCCCTTCTTCTTTCGTTGAAACCTGACTTTCCTTGCCTAGAAGTCTAATCACTGTTGTTAAACTTTTGTTTTCGTCACTGAGAATTCTGGCTTCTTCTCTTACACTTTCGTAGCGAGACTCAAGCTCCTGAATTCTTTCGTTGAGAAGGTTATTTTCCTCTCGAAGAGCTGCGATAGTTTCGTTTGAATATGATGAACTTGCCTCTAGCTTAAGTTTTTCGATTTCAAGGTGACAAACCTCTTTTACTTTGATCTCAATAAAGGAATAGATATCATCCACGTTCGGGGTACCTTGAATAAATGTCTGGCCATTGACAGGGCTTTCGATATACGTTGAGTCGGTTTCAATTGCTTGCGAGCCTGGCTGTTCAGATACAATGGCGTCGCGAAGTCGCTGAATAAGAGTACATTTATTGCCGCTTTTCTTAAGTCCACGTTTATCTAGTTCAGCTTTCAGTTCTTCAATTTTCAGGGATGAAATTTCTCTGTTATCAGGGAGCGCCAGGTGAAGATTTGATTTACTTATCTCTGCCTTTCTTACGTTCTCGTCCGGTTCGGCGTCGGCTTCGTTTTCAGCATCTTCGCTCAGATCGCAGTCAAGTGGTTCAAGAACTTCGACATTTTGATCCGCATCTCTTCCATTAATTCCCTGAAGCAATGAAAACTTATTAACGCTTGCCACTTGAGCAGATTCGTTTCTCAACGTTGCCATCAGCAAAACGAGTACGCTTCCTTGTATTGTCGCCGTGTATTTCGACCGCTTACTCGGTCTAACTTCAGGACGGTGACGTATGGGAAACGCAGTGTAGCTCTACTTCAATAGCTTTTCCTCGGCGTGCTAAACGAGTGAGCACAAAAATGTGGCAGAGAATTAAAGTTCTGGAGCGGAACTTTACTGCAAATGTCGTTTTTGGGCACCAGGAGGGGTTTTTGTATCGGAAACTTAAAGACAAAAATTGTATATTTTGGTGTTGTCTGAGGGCGTTCACTTCGGACAGTTTGGGTTTTGTAGGGAACCAAACAGTCATGTTCAATGGAAATTGGCCATTGTAGCACATTTATGGGGTGTTAAAATTCAAAGCACTAACCATTTCAAAGTATCAATGCCTCATTTCAACTTTCCAATTCTTAAAGAGTAACCATGCGTCTGTAGAATGCATAGGTCAATATGGACCCATACATTAAAGGCCTGACGAGAAAGGTTTAAGCCGCTGCTTGATCTGGCTAAAGGTATTGCTGACAAGTTTTCCGCTCAGCGAAAGAGCGTCGCTAACAAATGGCTGCTGAAGAACGAAAGGAAAGTGCCTGGAATGGTCGGCTTCGTTCCCGCCTGCAGTCTGATTTGAATACATAGTGCTCTCAACAAATGACTGATACTACTTGTCGTTGTTCTGCCATTTTCGATATACGTTGGGGTTTGGGTGGTGAACCTGCACCACCAGACAGCATTCCTACTGCCGATTACCCTGTTTCAGGCGTCGCCCACCATCGCCAGCTAAGTCCCATGTACGGCCCCGGCCGCTGCCACAAAGTCGGTTATACTGCCAACCTTCGCCGCCACCTGCGAGACAGCACCTGCTACACCTGCTTCGCCGGCAAGTTTTCTTATGTGCTCACCGTCGAAACCGCCTCAAGCATGTTAAGGCATGGTTCATATCCAGTACAGACCACCAGAAAGAAAAAAAACGTTTTTGATCTAAAACAACGTTGTTTTTATCCCAAGGGGAGCCAGAAACTTACCCCAAACAAGATTTAGTATCCTTAAATTTCTTAAGGTGTCTTTATTGTGTTCACGTGACTTGTGACGTCAAAAGCCTGCTTAAGATGAATTCAAAAATGGGCCAAGGATAGGGAGGTATCACGAAAAACTAACCATACGAAATTTTTAACCACTTTCTAAGGCAACCATTTCTGTCCTGAATGGATGAACTCCTCAATTATCTAAGGCTATATATGGAACGAAAGAAGGTCACGTGACCTTTTTTACGTAATAACTTCTTAGCTTAATATTTTAGTCGGCCATTCAGGACAGATTCTTTCAGGGGCCATTAGCACAATTGTAAAAATACTAAATTTGACAGTGATTGTATGTCATCTCGGCGGCCCATTTTCAGTTGTTTTTTCAAAAATAAAACAATTAATTATAGTCACGTGACCCATTTTATCAAATTTTATTGGTCTTAGAATATTAAGCTCGGCGACATTGGTTAGCCTGCCAATTCTGCAACGATTAAACCAAATTCCGACAGAGTAATTACTGTTTTTCAGATTTTGTGCAAATGAGGCTTGAGCCATGCCTTAACATGCTTGAGGCCGACACGAAAGAAGCCGAACTTTTCGAAGAAACCCTGCTTTAAAAAGTAATGGATCGGCTTTACTTGCCCGAGAACGGGTTTTTAAGTTAACTTGTGCAAATGACTGAAAAAAAGTTGTTTTCTGCGGTAAAAGCTGTTGCTGATGAACGAGGGAAGGGTGAAACGGTCAGACACCGCCCTATTTACCCTCCTCCGCTCATTGATGTTTCTCGTTTAGGCTTTGATTAGTGTGCCGGCAGTGGGTTGTATCTGTAGGCCTTTGTGTTTACTTCGTCATCCGCGATCCAGCGCTTCGTGTCGAAGAGTAACAACGAGGTCTTTGTCACTCGCATTCCGTAAATCACGTGTTTTTCGCTCCGACGCACTTCCATGCTGTGCGTTTGCTTCTTGCCGCTGAATAGCGTTTCCTTGTAATGCTCGTGCCGGATCTCCTTTTTTACCAAGTTCTTTTTCACATCTTTGGCCTTCTTCAACACCACCTCGTCCGCCCTCAGAATCGAGCGCATCTTGGGCCGCAGGCAGGTCACCCCCACTATTGGCGCTCCCGCCATTTCGTATTTAATCTTATCCAGGACTTCATTGTTTTTGCCTGAGTGGAGCGGATGGCTCTCCGGGTAGTCGCTCGTGTCGTACAGGTCCGCCCACTTTGCTATGTCTGTGTACACATCTTCGGTTTCGATTTCCAAAAGGAGGCTGTCGGTGACTGTGTAAATTAACAAGCAGCGTTCGCCGCACTTCTTTTTCGGATAGTTGTAGTAGAAGTCGTACATCAGGATTTTGCTGTTTTCCAGGATCGTCATGCCTGTGTACACCGGCTTGTTCAGCAACAAATGACTTTTGTGCATTTGGATTCCTGCAAGGTCGTTGGCGAGCTCCTTTTTCCCTGCGAAGAGCGGGCTTGCCACCAACTTTCTTATTTTCCCTGTCTCGTTCGGACGGACTAGCTTGTTGCCCTTCCGGTTATGCAGGTTTTCCATCGTTTTACCGAAAACTGAGTTGCTCATTAACTTGTAGAAGTCCTTTTCGAATGCATTCTTCGCTTTTTTGTGGAACTTGGTGTTCATCTCGATGTACGGCTTCATCCAGCACTCTTGCTCGAACGCCAGCACTCGGTGGACCTTCTTGATCCGCAACCCCTGCGCGAGGTAAAACTGCAGATTGCGGTAATGGACCACGTACTTTTTTTTGTCTTGCAACGTCAACATCAACTTTTTGGCTTCCGGTGGGTCGTGACCCAGGCTTTCTATCAAACGCTTTTGGTACCTTGAGAACCATTCTTTTTTCTCCAGCTTTTTCTCTGGTGCTAAGGGGTAGCTGTTGTAGTTTTCGTGGGGCTCCCTCGGGTACTCTAGGTCGACCTCAAAGATGTATCCCCTTTTGCCGTTCGGCTTCATTTCGCGTGCGTCGTCTTCATCGAGCAGCTGGTTGTTCCACTTGAATCCTCTGATCGGTAACGGCTTGCACATGGCCCAGCCGTAAGGGTTGTTCGCATCTAGGTACATGATGTGCTTGCTCGGCAACGATTGGTCGTGGCCTGGCACACTCGGATTGTTCGCTTTTGCGTACCTTTTGCTCACCATCGAGATGCCTCCCCTCAGACCCTGCTCGACAAAGAGGTGCTTGTCGTTGTCCGTCAGGAGCTCCAGCTGTAGGCCCGTCTTTTTTGGCAAAGCGTCCCATGACAGTCCGGGGGCTGTGTAGTAGTGTGCAGGGTCAAGGCCGTACTACTCCAGACATATTTTCCTGAAGTTTTCGAATACGTCTGCCAGCAGTGCTACGTCCGTTTGCATGTAGACATCGTGATAGTTGCCCATGGTCCTACATCCAAAGACTTTCCATACCTCACGCCCGTGCTCAATTGCTTCGTCGGTTATTCCTTCACCTGCTAGGCTGCTCCAGAAACTTTCTTTGCCCGGCAGCTCTGTTTCTGCGAACTTTTCGAACGCGTCCATGTACTCGTATGGGTAGACTCCCTTTTTCACTAAAAGATCAAAGTTGCCATTTAACCGTTTCGCCAGTTTTTCGGTTATCTTCAGGCTCTCTTTCGGCGTTGCTTTCACGAGCGAGTTCAGGCTCGCAGCCATGAACGCGCAGCTGTCAATGAACTTCAGGTTTCCTAGGTTGAAGCGAAGTACTTTTCTATGTTGTTCGCGATACATCTCGGTTCTTTAGCTTGTTCAGTTTTCGCCATGGCCTGCATGATTATGTGTGCGTCGTAGCCTTTTAGGTTGTTGAAAACCACAGGGATTTTCATCGCTTTTACGTTCAGTCACAGCTTCTTGTTGAAATTCGCATGCGCCGCACCCCTGAACTTTCCCGTTATGTGGCAGTAGTCTTTCACCTCGTTCCTGTAGTTTTGCCGGAGCAGGGGCTCTGCGCAGAATAAGCATGTTTCGGATGATTTTTCAATCTAGCTGTCCGTCGTGTCTTTTGGTTTTCTTTTGTTACTGGGGGCTACGATTGGGAAATAACGCATTACCGCCCTTCCATTGATTACTCTCACCTCGCTTTCACATGATGCATCCCAGCGACATCTTCGGTGGCTTTGACCGCAATTTACCTGTGTTCACGTTCCAGACCTCTACCGCGTCAACGTGCTCTGGCGTGACCAGGTCTTTCTTACATATCCAACAGTTTTCTGCAGTTTTGAAATTACTCCAGTCCTGTGGCTTTATTTCGATTTTTGCTTGCGTTTCGAGCTCTTTACGGATTCTTGCGTCTTCTGCCTGGATGGCTTTCAGGAACTCTTCCGCCACCGGGGTGTTTCCGTCTGCGCCTTGGCGGTATTCGTTCGATCTGCTTTCTCCGACCGACCGCACTACTGTGTACGAAAAGCCGCTCGCCACGTGACGCGCTGTCTTTTCAGAGCAGGCCGTCTTTTCGCCTCTGTCCAGGCGCTCTATTATGGACTCGAAGTCGGCGTAAATTATAAAGGGTGCTTTCATTTACTTTTGGTGGTTTTCGAACTTTAACGTGTTTTCACCTTCTTTGGCATGTCGATCCTCGTTGGGCGATCGTTGACTCCATCACAGACTTTCTGATGGGTTCTCAGCGCTGTTTCAACTCGGAAACGTGTGAGACACAAATCGCAGTATGAATGCTTGCCACGGTGTTTCGTTTTGTTAAATAACAAACGGCTTATTTCCTTTATCCAACAATAGTGCGATTTTCCATCTTTCACCAACAACATAAGGTTTATCCTCTTGATTAATCTGATTTTATCACTTATCCACAGGATGGTTAAATTGTCGTTTCCCCAGCCCCACACATTGATGGCTTAGCCTCCATTTTGCTTTTTCAACTTACGGATCTGCGTTACTTTCGTCGGAAACTCGATTCCTTCCCAGTTCAAGCCGTCATCTACTGGGTATTTGCTTATCCTTAGCGCGTCTTTTGCCGCTGGGAACCGGGCTGATTTCGGGGCCCGTTTCAGGCATTGTTCGTCGTTGTTCTGCACGTTAATCACCGCTTTTTTGTTCGAGAGACTTGGCGGCAGTGGGATATACGAGCTTCCGCTGAACGGCTTATATGGGAACACGTTCACGTATCCCGACTCTACCGAGTCCATGTCCCACCCTGACCCTTCTTCACTCCAGTTGTCGATCTTGCCCTGAATATCTGTTATAGTTTGCCTGTACATTTCCCTTATTTCAGAGTTGGGAGGCGCCTTCTTCACAATGTGCAGTTTAATAATACTTCGTCATGCAAATACAAATCAAATTGATACAAAATAAATATAATAAGAACCTGCATGACAGGAGAATAATTGGGGGAAACTAAATTCCCATTAAAAGATTATTCTCCAATATTAAACACACTAAAACAAAGTAAGACGTAGAATTAAAGTAGACCTAAAAATTAAGAAATAAAATTTAAATACCGCCTATAGCTAACCTGATTAAAATGCATACTTGACACAAGTTACATCTAGTTTAAAATTGACACAAATAATCTAACAGGTAGGACTTAAAACTGCTTAAAGATGGTGCATTCATGATTTCCGATGGAATACCATTCCAGTTGGTTATGTAGCGATTGAAAAAGGAAAATTTTAATTAATTTGTACGTGTCTTCTTAGGTCTTATCTTAAAATTATGGTTCCTACGCGTTTTCGCTGATACATTAAAATCAAAAAACACATGAGGATCTATGTTACAGTGTCCAAAAATAATTTTGTACATCTGTACTGAACAAATAAATTTTCTTCGTAACTCTAGAGAAGGCCATTTCAGGGCACCAAGTCTTTCCTGATAGTCTTTCTCTGATCCACAAATGACTTGAGTGGCTCGCCTCTGTATTGACTCTAAACTATCAATATGCTTCACTAAATATGGGTTCCAGACCTGACAACCATACTCCAAAATTGGACGCACTAAGGTCTTGTACGCTATCGAGACCCCTTCAGGGTTATTTGATCCGAAAGTTCGCCGTATCAAACCCAGAACCCTGTTGGCTTCACCACAGATATAATTTATGTGGTAATCCCAAGACAGGGAAGACTCCAACCAGTCACCAAGGTGCTTGTGGTTATCTACTGCTGATAAGGTTTTATCAGACAACCGATACTCATGATGATATGGGTTCTTGGATCTCGATAGATGTAGGACCTTAGACTTTTCGGACTTAAGAGTAACAACCCAGGCGTTACACCAGTCATAGGCACTACGCAGGTCAATTTGAAGATCTTCATAATCCGGCTCCGAAATAACTCTCCGATAAAGGATGTTGCCATCAGCAAAGAGTCCACAATCACACTTAACTGCCGAAGGGAAGTCATTAATATAAACGAGAAACAGTAATGGTCCCAAAATACGTCCCTGGGGCACACCAGATGTTACCCTAGACCATCCTGAAGAATAGCCATCTATTACTACCCTTTGGCTTCTTGTAGTCAAGAAATCCGAGATCCATTCCAATAATTGACCCTTGATTCCATAATATTGGAGTTTTAGTAGCAGGTGTGGATGGGAGACTTTGTCAAAGGCTTTTGCAAAGTCTAAAAAAATTGCATCCACAGAGCCACGCTCGTCAAGAACACTAAGCCACTTCTGGACGAGCTGGAGCAACTGAGTTACACATGAGCGAAGTGGTCTAAAGCCATGTTGATTATCGCATAATAACTTATTATCAGAAAGAAAACCCATTATATGATTATATATAAGTCGTTCTAAGGTCTTAACAACTACACTAGTTAAGGAAACAGGGCGATAATTATCAACTACACTTTGCTCCCCCGACTTAAAAATTGGAACTACGTTAGCCGTCTTCCAGTCAGTAGGTAGTGTGCCACAAGAAAGGGAGTAATTAAAGAGCCTCGTCAAGGATGGAGCTAGTTCCATGTGACATTCTTTAAGCAGCCGAGGGGAAATCCCATCTGGTCCACAGGCCTTGTTTACATTTAGAGACTTCAGAACTTTAGCCACTTCACTAGATGTACAAATCAGGTCCTGAATGGAATGTATAGGTAAAACAGTTGAATTAACACAGACGTGTCCTGGTATGGAAGACAGATCACCGATCCCTTTATTCTTTGTTGGCGAAGTTGTGCCACGTGCTCATAACACCGCCGAATTGGTTTCCGGTCAGCTGATACTTGTCGGTTTCAAACCTTTCGAGGTCTTCGCGTCCTCTCGGGGTGTATGCCTCGGCCATTGATCCTACTACTCCCCCTTCTCAAATAGGACGTATGGTTGCCTCGCCCGTTGCGGCGTGGGTGTTTTTCCTGGCTGGCTTGGCCATTGGTCCTACTGCTCCTCCTTCTCTAATAGGACGTACAGCTAGCTCTCCCATTGCTGCGCGAGTGTTTTTCCTGGCTGGCCCGCCCATTGAGGTACCCCCGTCAAGAGTGGGTGTTCCACCCCCCGTCCTCAGGACGGAGAGCTGGCTCGCCCGTTGATGCCATGTGCCCCCATGCCCCCTTTCTTCAATTGGTGGCTCCCCCGGCCAAGCAAGCGAGGAACCTAGGTCATTGAATAAGGCACCACTAAGGCCAACGCGACCAAGGCATCGGGCTATTTTCCATGGGGCTTCGCCCCACACCCCCCTATGGATTTCCATCTGATTTCCCATTGTTTTCCAACCGTTTTCTAAGAGATATCATGTTTATATAGGATGCCAACGTGGCTTCTCGTTGGGAGACTTGATGGAAAACTAGCGGTTGTGTATAGGTCGCATTGGCCTTAATGGTGCCTTATTCAGTGACTTAAGTGACGAGCGCCACTGTGCCAGAACCTCCCAATACTATGTGTGTGTAGCCATTCAAATTTAGTGTTACTGAAACATCGACCAACACATCCCACGTGAACGCCTACAGGCGTCTTCTTTCAAAGTGTCCAGGCTGTTTGCGTTTAAAGGGACCACGTCACGACGATTGTGTTGTTTTGGATCAATTCTTTCTAAAAACCGTTACTTGGAGCTTTTATTTATACAAACAATGTCCCTGATAAACTATGAGGTGGATGGCAAATTAATTTTATCACAGAGAGCAACCGGTCATAAGGTTTTTATTTTTTTTTTGTCGAGATAGCATCAAAATTTGAAAAAGGTTGACCCAACCTTTTCACCCTACTTTTCAATGGACAGGAAGAGAAGTTCCAGCTCGATAGTGGATCAACTGTTAACAGCATGGCCTCACTGTCGAGAGACTATTTGGAGCGAGCGGGCTAGATGACCTGGAGAAGACATCAGTGACTCTGGTTATGTATAACCACTTAAACCATTGGGAAAGAAACGTTTCAGGATAGTGAACCCAAAGAACAGGAAAAGGACAACACCGAGGTCCTTATTGTTAGAGGTATGTGCAAGTCTATTCTCGGTTTGAGAGCTAGTGAGCACCTACAGCTGCTGACCATTAACAAATAGAATATAATTGTTATGGACTGCCATGTTCCTGGAAGTGAAGCTTTCACAAAGAAGATTGCTTGTCTCAGTGTAAAGATGTGTTCTCAAGAGGAGGGAACACTGGAAGGACATCTCCGTCTGGAGATTGGTAAGAATGTACAGCCAGTTCAGCTGCCAGCGAGAAGGGTACCAATTGCCCTGAAAGATTCATTTAAAAAGAACTGGACAGACTGTCAAATATTGGAGCGATTCAGAGAGTTGATACGCCCACTGATTGGATGTCAGCAATTTTAGTGACAACAAAGGATGGTAAAGTCAGACTCTGCATTGACCTAAAGCCACTGAATCAAGTGCGTCACAGAAACCATTATCCCCTGCCTACGATGGATTATGTCATTCCCCTATTATCTAAGGCTCACGTCTTCACAGTGTTAGATGTCAAAAATGGATTTTGGCATATCCAATTAGATGAGCAGAGCAGACTTGAAACCGCTTTTGGAACACCATGGGGAAGATGTCACTGGCTTCGAATGCCGTTATGGATTATCTCTAGCTCCAGAAGAATTTCAGAGAAGATTTGATTTGGCACTTGAAGGGCTACCAGGGCAGAAGGTCATAGCAGATGACATCCTTGTCTTTGGATCAGGTGACACAGATGAGGAAGCTCTTAAATTCGACAGAAATCGGTGGCTGTTGTTGGTTTACTAGGTGTGGGGATTTCAACAAGTTACCAGTTGACATTAGCAACGGTTCACTAAAGTCCCTTTATCCGCTTTGAGACCGTTGCAATTTTCCAAAGTTATCGTTCTCTCTGGAACGAAAAATGAGCTGGCCGTCGTGAAAGACTTAAACATCATTACCGCAATCTAAGGGAGGTGCTCACCCGCTGCCAGCGCAAGGGAATCGAGTTAAATGCTAAAAAGATGCAGTTCGGAAAGAAGGAAGTCACCTACATGGGCCATGTTGTATCTTCAGAGGGTCTAGGCGCTGATCCAAATAAGCTGAAGGCCATTAACGTAATGCCAGGCCCAACAGACAAGCAAGGTGTCCAGAGAATACTTGCTATGGTGAATTATCTGCAGTAACTTTTCCCTGACCTCGCCGACTTGGTCAAATTTGTTTGGGAGCAGGAAGTCGATGGAAAGTACCTAGAGGAAGTAAAGGTTTTAACCAAAACGTCAGTGCTGAAGAAAGAAAGGTCTTTGTCCAGACTAACCACAAACCCCTTGAATCCATTATGAAGAGGAGCCTGCTGTGTGCGCCCAAAAGGCTGCAAAGAATGTTGCTACTGTTAGAAAAGTTTGACTAAGAGGTAGGGTACAGTAAGGGCGCCGATATGTATATTGCGGATCCACTTAGCCGAGCTTACCTTCCTTCAGCTAGTCAGGATGAAGAAGTCAAAAACGATGTGTGGGACGTTAATGACACAAGGTCACCAACCGAAGTGGAGGCCGAATATGTAAACATGGCAGAATTTGTGCCAATTCGCCAAACAACTCTGCCAGAAATAAACGTTGCTACTAAAAGTGACCTAGAACATGAACATGTTAACCAACATCATTAAGCAGGGCCGGCCAGAGAGTTTGGCCACTGTACCCCCCTCGTTGCATGATTATTTTCACTTAAGGGAGGAACCGTAAGTCCAGGATGGTGTTGTGTATAAGCGTGACAGAATTATGGTACCACGTCGTATGAGACAGTGTATCATTGATAAAATACACGCAAGCCACCTGGGAATCCAAAGATTGTCTACGGAGGGCTAGGGAAGCTTTCTACTAGCCAGGAATGTCCAAGCAGATTCTAGGGTTCATTAACGAGCCTTAAAAACGTCGACATTGAATTGCTAAATGAAAATCTTGCCAGTGCCCTGTGGAATGTTGGAGAGGTGTTTGACTCACCTGATGATCAGTATGAGTTCTGGCTTGCTTTGTTTTACAGCATCTTAGACAAGCATTCTCCGAGAAATAAAATAAGAGTAAAAGATAAAGACATACCCTACATGACGAACGAGTGAAAAAGAGCCATCAAAAAAGAAAAGAAAGTACGCACAAATGTACTCGAGGAATCGTTCTCCTGAAACTTGGGAGCTAAAACGAAGGTGGCAAAATGTCGCTACAAGGGAGAGGAGAAAAGCTATTAAAGATTATTGGGCGCAGAAGTCCAGTGAGTTGAAAACAAGGCCACGAGATTTCTTTAAAACGTTCAACCCATTTCTAAATTAGAAAACTAAAGATACCACAAACATTTCCATAACGATTAATGACGGCATAATTAGCGACTAAAGAAACGTTGCAAAAATATTTGGAGACTACTTCTCAACAATGGCAAATGAAATTGGAAGTCAACACGTCCTTCAACTCGACAAAGAAGATTTCAACATGCACTTGAGTATGCAAGCAATTTGCCACTTTTATCAAAGTCTTCACTTTCAATTCACCAAGATAGACTTTTTGCGCAGTCGAAAACGAGTTTAAGAAGCTAATCACCCATAAAGGCAAGGGACGGGACGCGATCTCCAATAGAATTCTGGAACCAATGGCCGTCAGTCTTGCGCCTCCGTTAACAACTTCTTCATCATCTACATTTAAAATGGGCAGTGGCCGAGTAACCGGAAGAGGGGAGTTTGGACCCCAGTTTTCAAAAAGAAGGACAGGGCTAATTAGGCAAATTACAGACCTGTAACAGTCCTGAACGCAGTAGCAAAAGTGTTCGAGTTACTACTCAGCAAAGAAATCACAGAGAAAATAGATACCCATCTATATAATAAATGTCTGCTTACAGGAAGACGCACAGATGTGAAAACAACCTAATCCGTGTAACGGAGGACTGGAGAAAAGAAAGGGATAACAAGGAGTGCGTGGCGGTCCTGTCAACGGACATGAGTAACGAATTCAACTCGCTGCATCGCGCGCTGATGATTAAGAAACTTGAAGCCTACGGATTGGTTGACATGTACTTAGAACTAATGCGTTCCTTTTTCACCGAGTGAAGAAACTGCGTTAAAATTAACGGAGTGACAAGCACATGAAAAGACCAGTTAAGGGGCTGCCCGCAAGGTTCATCGCTATGTCCGTTACTGTGGAACGTGTTTCAAAATGACTTATTCTTGAACGTACATCCAGTAACTTGTACATTTATGTCGACGACCATCAGGTCTATGAAAGTGGATCTAATACCACAGCTGTAATCTCTGAACTCACAAAAGAAGCGGAAACTGTATCACATTGTTACAAGGAAAATTTTCTCTATGCCAACCCGAAGAAATACTAAGTTTTAGCAATGATCCCTCGAAACGCTGACAAAGGAGCAAAGGATGAATGTACCCTTGACATTAAAAACTCAAACCAACAGCTAAGGATTCTTGGAGTAAACATAGACGATCAGCTCAGCTTCACTAAGCACATAACTGATATCTGTAAAAAAGGGAGTAGGAAAATAGGGGTACTAGCAATCAACCCGCTACTACGTAATCTAATCTCATGCAAGACCAAACTTCAACTCTACTTAACATATGTGAACTCTTCAATCACACAAACAAAGGATACTCCCTAAGAAATGCAGAATTGATTTTAATATACCTCGCTACTCAACAGCAAGACATGGAAAACACTCGATTAGATATGTGGGCCCATAACTCTGGTCCAAACTATCCCCAAGTTATGGACGGCAACCTTCGATGGAAAATTTTATACGAAACATCTGAAAGAAAGACTAAACTTCTTTTATCGAGGGCATGTGCACCAACTTTAACTTGTGCCCCAATTAACCACGTTCATAATGGCATTTTAATGATTATAAATCTGTGAATATCTTAAATATCGGATTTCTTTGAAATAAGTGACATACGAATTAGCGAATAGTTAAGATTTGACATTTTATGAACTTTCAAAGCTTTTAAAAATTGATTATAAATTTTACAATTGCTTTTTATTATTCGTAGTATTCCCATTTTTACTGTTATTTTGTTTGTATTTGGAATGTTCTTGTAGTGTCCACAATTAGCTTACACTTAACTAATTTAATTTAATTTAATTTAACATAATTTATATAGCGCTGACTCCACTAATTGACCAAAGTGCTTTACAATTCAACTACAAAATTGTATTACAATACAACTAAATACTCCAACACTCAAATAAAGTTTATTCATTTATTCATTCATTTATTCATTCATTCTCAAGATGCAGCATATGTAATATTTACAAGCCAGCACAACAGAAAGAACCACTGGTATGCCATGAAATACGAACAAGACCCTGGCAGAGCATCTCGGCAGACCTCTTTGAATTTAACGGTATTGACTACCTGGTCACCACTGCTTGTTATTCTAATTTTTTTGAGCTGGATGTGTTGGGCTCCAAGACTTCCAAAGAGATTATTAAAAAGCTGAAGCCTCATTTCGCAAGATACGGTCTACCAGATATGCTTACTGCGGACAATGAGCCGCAGTTTGATTGTGCTGAATTTCAAAGCTTTGCAAAATATTTGCAGTTTGAGCATGTCCAAACGTCAGCTGGATATCCCAGCGCAGCCCAATGGGAAAGCGGAGAACATTGTTAAGACAGCAAAGGCTATCTTAAAGGAAGCTGCAGATGCAGGCCATGACTCAAACCTGTCTCTACTAGATTTAGAAACACACCGTCAGAAGGAATGGATAGTTCTCCGTCACAACGTCTTTTCTCTCGAAGGACTCGCTATATACTTCCCGTGGCTTATCATCTGCTTCAGTCAAAAGTTGTGCCTAATGTGGTGAAGCACTTGCAAAGTAGGAAACACACGGAAGATGTCTACTATGACCGAGGAGCTAAGGTTTTACACCTATTAACGAAAGGAGATGTGGTACGGGTCTTACATTTGCCGGGCCAGTCTAAATGGTTTAAGGCTCAAGAGGAAAATTATGTGGCGGTACGATCCTGAAAGGTTCGCACAGAAGATGGAAGGGTCTATCTCCACAACTGCTCCCATCTTTACAAGTTCCCGAAGATTACCAAGCCATCTCAGATGATGAGACGGTGCAAACAAAAGCAACAGACCTGAAACCTGAAACTTCGGTAGACCTTACAGAGGACAAAGCAGTGGTATCTACTGCATCTCCGGCAATGCAGAATCCCAATGCGACTCAGTGACAGCAGAGTTTTCACGACTAGACGCCTGGCCGCCCTGTTCGACATGTGGCTCTTACTTCCAGGAGTGGCAGAACAGTTAGGACACCAGCCTACCTCAATGATTTCAGTGTCTAAGGAACTTAATGGATAACTGAACAGTGAACTTTTCTTATAGCTAAGTCTTGCGGTTCTCGATTATCATATTATGTCAGTTATTGCAATGAGACTGTTGTTGGATTTCGTCTTTCCTTTTTTATTAGCGTGTTGTCATATGTTTTTTCTTTATTGTTTCTTTTGTTTCATTTGTTTATTTGTTCTTTTTGTAAAAACAAGGGAGATATGACGATACTGTTAGTCCCAGGCCCTCAGGGACTCATGCAGGTGACGGAAAGGTCCAGGATGAGCTCCCGCAGTTCTTTAAACTCATGTAGTCGACAAAGCGCTTACTACATTAAACGAATTGTGTTCTTCAGTTTCGTATGAGTTTAACGACCTTCCAACTACGTTATACTACAAGTCTAAGCGGGCAAAACTGCACACCTCTGGATTCAACGATAAAGTCTAGTTGGGAATCCGTTCCATGATAAGCTAATGAAAAGAGTTACTGAAAACTCGGAAAACAACTAATATTTAGCTCGGTAATTTCTGGCAAATTTGTATTAAACCGGTTGGTTCAGTTGGTAGAGCGCCGTCGGGCTACCGTGCGGGAGGTCGTGGGTTCAAGCCCCGGCCGGATAAGAACGATAAACCGGAGGAAAAATTATGATGATATGAAAATTGTGACCTCCTTGTGAGGCGAATCTCTTTCACTTTTTGCCAGTTTCAGTTTCGTAATACAGTGTAACCGCAATGTTAGCTTTGTACATATGTTCGGATTACGCTTTGGTGATATTAGATTTGTGTTAGAACACACGTTTGATTGAATTTTGTTTTGTTAGGTGTGTTTGATAGCGGTTAACGAGAAATTCGTTGTTTTGTAGCTTTTTGTTAGCATTTTTATCCCGGCTATGACCGCCCGAGATCGATTAGAACGGTGCAAAAACCTCCTTGATCACATGAGCTTGAGCAGGTGGTGAGCGTTACACGAATTTGTTGAATAACTAGTTCTCTTCGTTTTAAGTGACCATAAACCATTCGATAGCCACTATTAGGGAATTTTTCCTTAATGCTACGAACAATACCATTCAAGGTATTATCGTCAACAGTTGAAAATGAATGAGAAATTTGAAGGTTAAAATCCTTCAGCCGCCTTTGAACCGTGGCATCAGAGATGCCTAGCATGCGAGCCATATCCGTTGCCTTCAATCCATTATCGACAAGATAAGATAACTGGTCTTTAGTGACACAAATCTTAGGCCTTCCTGGAGCACCAGTGTACTCAAGTTCGGGTTGAAAACATAAGTTTTGTTTGGACTCATCTACTTCACTAAGCAAATCGACGACAACTCGTAACTTAGCTATCGTAGCGTCCTCCACAATGTTGACTGAAGCAAGGCGAATGGCATGGTGGTACAACAGATCTCCACGGGTCAGCAAGTTGTCAATAGTTCCGTCATCAAAGTTACAAGAGTGATTTAGCACTTCCATTAAAGAACGGACCCTTGAAAGAAAAGCCTCCCATACGGTCGCCATTTCCTTTGGCGCTCGACCCAGTGTCTGGCTGGAAATCTTCAAGTCCCACAGTGCACTGCGAAAAAACAAAACCAGTGTCGCCAAAATGAACGTCGCTAAACGAATGTTGAAAGAACGGGTTCAAAGATCTTAAAAAAAAAATATTGTGTAAAACGAATGTCGAACTTTAGACTTGACACACGAATTCAGTTTTATGCAGAAACAATGTTGATCTTGAAAAATGAATGCTATTTATGTAAAACGAATGTCCACTTTGAAAAACGAATGTCAAAGCGAATAAAACGAATGTGGACATGAATCAAACGAACGTCCAATTTAAAAGGCGAATGATAAGAAATACGTACCATACTTACCTAAAAATATGTATTATCTTAAAAGTAATATCATCTTTAAGTAGTTAATTATTGAAATAGTGGCGAATGAATATTCCATGAGATAATATATTACGCACTTTTTTCTCCGAAGGATGAAAGGCCTGAAGGGTCACCAGCATCAGTGGAGCCATCTTTATCAAAACAAGACATCGCTGGGCTAAAGAAAGACATCCCAAAGTTCTTTGGTCACATACCCCTACGACAACTTAGATTCTTGGAGAAGGTACTTGAACAACCTGAGGACCTGCTGTTACAGGGTTCAAAAATGAATTGGCCGCTTAATAACTTAATTAATCAACCCAAGACGACCTGGCACGACAGAGAAAGAGGCCAGTGAGCAAATTCCAGATGATATTACCCAGCTACGAGAGAATGAGGCTGCACCTCTTGACGAGGTAGATAAAGTTCATACTTTTCTGACATGAAGTAAAAAGAGTACTAATACGATGCTTAAACATTAATTTCTAGGTTTGATTAAAAATCGCCGTATAATTAGGAGCGAAATAATATATTTTGATTCTTGCCTGGCTTTTACAGAAAAAGGACAAAATAAAATTATTTAAGCAATAATAGCGGAGCTCCGCGCGCACCTTCGGCGCGCGCGCGCGGAGCACCATTGATAAGAAAATATGGTAACCCATCGATCCGAGAAAATTTGGTCATGACGTGACCGTCCGTCAGTCCGTCTGTACGTACGTACGTACGTACGTACGTACGACCGTCCACCCCCTCGATATAAGCCAAAGTCAAATTGACACTCCAGTTAACCCTTTCGTGTGCAAGCTCGCCTATAAGCGCGCTTCTATATGGACTGTTTCTGGACAGATCATTTGCCCATACACGTAGTCCTTCTTTTTTCTTACGTTTTTTTTTTTCACGCTTTAATCTCAAATTGGTTTGGACTCTTGTTTTTTCCAAATGTTTTCTATCCAATATTTCATCTTGGATCCTACAACGTTTCGTTTTTTCCTGCTGTCGCTCATTTTAGGGCACAAAATTTGTTGAAGAAAAGCCAAGCGAAGTCCGGACGGTTTATAACCTCAGTGCCGCTTGATAAGTTTGACATTTAGAAAACTCTCGCAAAGAACAACTCCTTGCCAAAAGTAAACGCGATTTTTAACAGCTGCAGCATTGGAAATGCCAGCAATATGTTGTCCCTCGCACCAATTCTTAGCAAAGCAATAATTTTGTGTGAAATGACGGCTAGTTATGTCAGCTCTGTGTTCGTTACCTGTCTTATTTTTCCAATTTGTACGAGAAACGGCGAAGAAAAATTCGTATCGTTTTTTGTTTTCTTACGTACGTTTTGTTGTTTTCACGCTTTTATCTCAAATTGGTTTGGACTAAAAAATGCTCGTGTTTTTTTCCAAATGTTTTCTATCCAATATTTCATTTTGAATCCCATAACTCTTCGTTTTAATTTCCCTGCTGTCGCTCATTTTTGGGCACAAAATTGGTTGAGGAAAAGCCAAGCGAAGTTCGGACGGTTTATATCCTCGGCTCCGCTTTGTTAGGAACAAGAGCCGCATTGACATTTGGAAAACTCTCGCAAAGAGCGACAACTCCTTGCCAGAAGTAAACACGATTTTTGGCAGCCGCAGCATTCGAAATGCCAGCAATATGTTGTTCCTCACAGCAATTCTCGTTGTTAGTTAAAAAATTGCAGACTTAAAAGGCTAATTGCAGTAAAAACTTCGTCTTTAATTCAATGTTTATTGACAAATGTTTTTCTGAAACCGATTTGTTTGCCTGTTGTGATTGCCAATCAGATGTTATCATTAACAGTGTTGTAAAAAATAATACCGCCCACGACTTGTAGTCAAGGTTTGTAGTTTGCAATATTTGTAATTGATCGAAGTCAAGAATAAAACCATTCTCAATCATTTGCAGTTGATCACCTGAGTTGATTTATGGCTTACCGTGCCGCAGTCACTTTTCACAACGTAAAGTTAAAGTCATTTTCGCTCAATGTTTTTCGGTGTTACCGACAGCAGTTTTTTATCGTCTTTACTCTTATAGCTCACAAAAATGACGCCATAAAATAGTCAAAACAAGGCGAACAAAGTACTGGTCTTCTTTTTTGGGTGATGTGGAAGAGTACTCACTTTGGGGTTTTACATACATACATGTTAGAAAATTGTGACTCAGCTAAAGCACATAACCGGTTGTGATCAGTGTTGGATTTAAAAGTGAGACACTGGGATTGTTGATCTATAGTTTAGAGATTTACACCATTTGTACTGAAATGTAATCGAACTGTGATGAAGCAAAATCGTTTATGCTCATAGTCATGTAGTCCCTTGATGCGACGTGCCAAAGGCCGATGATAAATCGAAAATGTACGTTATTATGTTTGAATGGTGGCTGTGGCTCTGCAGCAAAACAGTAAGAAAATATATATTATCACAATACAGAAGTCCTTACTAGAGTCCTGGCTCGAGTTCTGGCATAGATTTTATTTTATCGGTAAATGCCATACAATAAGGAAAGAACTGTGGAACTCCGCTTTTAGGCTTGCCTAAATATATATATTATAGTCAAAGGGAAAAAAAGCCAATAACGAAACACTGGTAACAAAATATTGTATTTAGTCAATACTGCAGATTAACGCCACCTGTATTTCTCTTCTCCATTCTCTGTCGTCTGTGGTCATCGTAAATTACTACCCATTTGAGTCATTTGAATGAAAGTCCTCGCTTCTGCTTTCATTACTGTTCACAGATTTACACAGGACCCTATAGGAACCCTGCCAGGCGAGTACAGGATGTAGAAGAAAACACTGATAAGTTTTGACCTTTTACAGGAAGGAGATTTCGTTGCAGTAGAACTCGAAAATTATCGCAGGACTCCAATCAACGTCGATGGGTTTGTTATCTGTCACTGGAAGGGCTCTTACAACAAAGAATGGAGTCCACACATACGTCACGCCCGTAGGGGGGATAATGGAAGCAAACTATGGACACAGCAGCTACCAAAGAGTTGCATCGTGTGGTTTGGATTTATACTGGATGAAAATTCAAAACTTTACCAAGAAAAAAGTCCTATTTGAAGAAGGCTTACAGGGCTAGGAAGAACGACCCATCTGGGGAACAATGATTTAATCTCATTAAAACTGATGAACATCTCGTAGATTCCATTACAATTTATATAAAATGGCATTATTATACACGTTCAATGAAGAATTCAATCATAATATAATGGCCATCCTTTTAAACCTGGAAATATTATTTCACTTTTTGAACGGAACCTTGTCAGAGTAAACACAGTAATAAATTGTTTCTAATTAAAGCAGATCAGTTAAACACTGAAGATTTGCAATTCGGACCCTTAGTTTGAGAATGAATACAGCTTTACGTTATTCATGAATTCAGATTGTTTTTAGCGGAGTGATTACGCTTAAAAATGTCAAAATTTTATTATCCTGCCGAACTTCCTATCGTTTGGAAAGACTGAAAATAGTTTGGAAAGCGTTCATCTGTATTGATTCTCCAAGGAAACCTCACACTTATATTTTTATGTCATGAATTTTGGTTTCCCAATTCTGGATTCCGTGTTTTTGGGTTACCAAATTTTAATTTTTTTAACGTGGTTTGACTTGAGGGTGGAGGGGTGGAACGTGTTCTGGCGAACCTTAACCTCTGTTAATAAAATTTATGTTCGGTGTTAACCCTAACCCTACCCCGGTATTCGGCGTTCTGCAAAATACCCCCGCCGATTCGCCCCTGTAATGATGACCAGGCTTTGGTAAGTCAACTTACTTGCTTTTTCTTTTTTAACAGGAGATTTACCTTCTCTATGCGAACAACGTCGTGACGCTCGACCAATATATTTAAGGGGTAGCATGGAAAAGAAACCATTCGATCTGCAGTGCACAACTAATTCCAACATTTACAGTTAATTGGAATTAAAAGCAATTAAATTAAAGCAAACCATTTGCTCAGTTGATCGACTCTTCGCTGTTGAGATGATGATGTTATAGGCGTATAACAGAGAGTTATACTGCCAAAAATGTTGCTTTCAAATTCCATAGTAAATGTTGCTGTAATGTAGGTTAAATTTACAGAAACTGCTTTACAAGGGATTAAGAATTTTTGTTTATTCGTTGTACAAAACCAAGTTGTGTATATCGTATTTCTCCATAATTCCCGCCCCAGAACTATACATTCGCTTACGAATTTTTGTTTGCTTTTTTTTTTTGCGAAATACCCCTTTCCTATAAAAATCGTCTCACAACTGGAACTCAGCCGGCCTGTGGGGCCCACAGAAATGCTGCGTTGGACCCCATGTGATAAAGATGTACTACAGAGTATCCGTGGAATGCGGGCTGAACTCGTGATCATTACACCAGTGAGAAAACTGTCAAGTTCTTTAATAATAAAAATAGCGACCTTAACTTACTTCCACGCGGTATTGCTTGTTGCCTTTTCGCTTACTTTGCTAATTCAAGGCCTTTTTCAGCGAATTATCTCGTCACGGGTTATCCACTCCCACAAAGATCATCTCAATGCCTGTGCGGGGGCCTATAGAAAAAAACTGATGCTTGCAACTCTCGTCCTCACGTTTGCCAAAGTCAGTTTTTCATTTTCCGGCGGCCTGGTTATAAACATGAAGAAATTCGTTAGCGTCCCGCATCTTTTAGGCAACGGCGGACAGGGACGAGACAACGCTTTTGTAATTACCGCTTGTGGCTGTTACGATCGAGTGTCCATTGGTGGAGCCAGGTTGCCACATCAGTCAATCAAGCTGGGAGCATTTCTTGCTTCTCCTAAGCTGTGCAATTTCCCTTCAAAACAAAATGTAACAAGCGCAAATGGAATAAATTAGGGTCTTGTTTACATATTGTGTTCCTTTTTAACAGTCCCGTGTCACGTTTTTTAGGTGTCGTGCAACACACTGATGATAAATCTTGTCCAGACATGATTATTTCACCATCGTGTGGGAACAGCGTGCTGGGGCTTTCCTTCTTCTGATTGGTCGAAATTGATTCTGCCTGTGACTTTTTTCTGCTATAAAGGCGTTCACAAACTGCTGGTTTCCCAGTTATCGTGGTCATTGATTACCGCCCTTAAATCAGGCCGATTGACGAGGGGAACAAGAATCGCCAAGTGTCTTACTCCAGGTCTTTATCATGGTATGTATTTCACAGATAAAATTCTATTCGCTTCTTGTTAACCTGTGTATAACTGCACTGCTGCGAGGTGGCCTGGTCTTGTCCTTTGGTTGCAAGGCTACTGATTAGTTCGCCGGGAAATGAGTTCAATTCCTTCTTCTAAGCGCTTTCTTTGAATGGTTCATTGTTTTACTTCAGTGCATCGTCACTCAGATAAAGTTTCTCGTCTGATTTTCAATCAAACAGAGTTTGATTAAAGAAGAAATGAAGACTAAGCTGACCTTGGAAGGCACTGTTAACGGCCATGTCTTCACAATTGAGGGCGAAGGACAAGGCAAACCTTACGAGTATAAAGAAAACAACTGTTTGGTAGTTACTCCATAGATCAAGCTAGAAGGACAAATTTAGCGGGGTTTTTTGTTTTTGTAGCAAATATTACCAACTCTTCACTAGTATGAATTTCTCGTCTGTTCCTGTGCATGGTTTTGACGGTCACGTGTGGTTTTTAGCTGAATTTGGATGTTTCTTTCACTTTCTTGAAACTCCTGCTACGGCTTCCGAAGGTTGTATTTCCGAGCTTTGTAATTAAGCTTGATACGTTATGTAGGCGGTTTCGCGTATTTTTGCTGAGAAGTTAGATCTTTGCGTTGGGTTTTCAGCATCGCGTGCAAATTTGTTATCTTGATAATTTTGCCACAGATTTTCTGTTTGGAATTGTGCCAATTTTTGACTTGTGTCCGTTTAAGTAAAATGTGAGTCAAAATTTGTTTGTCTTCAAGCAGTACTCCGGATATCCATCTCCTTGATACACTCGCAGAGAGGCGAAACTATTTTGAAATTTTCTACGTCCATCCTCATGGTTGCTGAAAGGTTCTCTTCTTCACCTGCCTCGTTACGTAGCTTGTCGGACCAGTTGAGGAGCTTCTTATATAAAATAAAACGACAATGCTCTAATATGAGTTCTTGCCCCTTTCCTCAAGTAAGAGGCAAATAAGGAAAACGGAGGTATTTCAGATCCATATAGAGCTTGTGTTTCAGACAACAAGCACTAGCTAATTAGTACGTTGACATCGAAACAAACGACATTATTGTAAGATTTTCACAGGACTATCAACCTGCTGTTGTGCATAATTCGTTTCGGCAACGACAAGGGAGTTCGCATTTTTATTTGCTCCTATGTTAATTTGTCATTCCTTGATGACTTAATTTCCTTTTCTTCACGACACAACGATGGAACCCAATCACGAAATAGCAGATATGATAAGACTAATCGACGAAATTCATGTGCAGAAGATTTGAAAGAAATTTCAGCATCGGAGAAAAACATCAACGAGGCCTCTTTATTATGAGGTCCCTTCTTGGTATTTTTCTGTCGCATATTTTACAAAGGAATTACATTTTGTAATCAAAACCACGCAAACAATTGTCGAATAATTGAAAGAAGCCTTTCATTGTAGGGTTTTTTGTATGAACCACTCATAAGTCATGATTCAAATCATCAGCCCCACTGGCTTCCCTGAGACTCAATTACTTGAATATTCAGCAACTTAAAAGGTTAAATAAGGAAGAAATGTCTCGAATCACAAAATATAGCTAATTACAAACTCCTTTCCTCTAAAAAGGTAAAATCTTTTACTTCTGTGTTACAGGGGGAAGCAGTCGATGAAACTGAGGGTCACCAGCGGTGCACCTCTGCCTTTCTCTGTCCACATTCTGACACATTGCCACATGTACGGCAGCAAGCCATTTATCAAGTATCCTGACGACATACCCGACTACTTTAAGCAGGCAATTCTTGAAGGCATGACTTGGGAGAGGTGCGTGACTTTTGAAGATGGAGGAGTTTGTACCGCAAGCAACCACTCAAGGTAAACAATATGCAAAAATTGTTCACAGAAAACCTCGCACTGCGTTCTTAAAATTTGATCTTATCAAATTATTGAAGTCACCGCCGGTGTACTTACTGATATAGCAACAAGAACAAGAAATTCAATGGTAGCTCATCCTTTTTTAACACTTTGTTTCCTGTTCCCTTGTTAACAGTATGAAGGACGACTGTTTCATCTACAAGGTCAAGTTTCACGGAGTCAACCTTCCCCCCGATAGTCCTATCATGCAAAAGACGATTTTAGGATGGGAGCCTTCGGTGGAGACACTGTATATGTGTGACGGGATGCTGAGCGGTAACACTCCAAAGGTCTTTAAGGTGGAAGGGGGTGGCCATTACCGAAGTGACTTCAAGACTACTTACAAGTGAGTCAAATACGTATCTGTACAACGAGAAACAAACATTGCCAAAAGTCAATCTTAAAGAAAGGCTAATAGCACAAAATGGGGTGTCTCTTTTCTTATTTTAACATTATCAGTCTTGCCGAGGCGAATTCATAATATTTTCTTTTATAAATTAGTCACTCCCTAGGCACAATTTTAAAACAAAATCAAAAAGTTTATTGCGTTACCTTCTTAGATCACTTAAAATGCAACCCATAGGTTAAATTCGCGTTTGCTTTAATTCGACAATAAAACATTTTGTTTTTACAATAATAGAAATTCTCCACATATCAAAACTTAAGCACACGGGTCTATTTTGTTCTACTGTCAACATCACCTTACAGTGTTTGCTTTTGAACAGAAATCTTGTAACTGATATGAACTGATATGTCCTGACTTGTAATATTCCTTTGACATTTTCAGGTCAAAATCCCCCGTTTGTAAACTGCCCAAGCTTCACTTTGTGGATCACCGACTTGAACTAACGAATCACGACGAAAATTACACAACTTTTGAACAACACGAGTTTGCAGCCGCTCGCTGTTCTCCTTTGCCCATGGCTCCGCAGTAAAAACATACCAAGCAAGTCACTCTGAGCGGGCTTTTTCTGGTTTCTGCGATAACTTCCTTTTGGGAATTCGTTCCATTATAAGCTAATGGCAAAGGCAACCGTACTCGGATAACAAGCTATGTTTAGATCGGGAAATTTTCTAGCAATTTGCTAACAAATTTAGCCTTTGTCAGACGAATCACTTTGTCGGTTAAGTTCTTTCGTAATAGCCTCAAATGTTAACCTTGTACATGTATTCGGGTTACGCTTTAGTAATAAATTTATGTTCGAACACAAGTTTGAATTTTTCCAAGTGCGAGTTCTAGCGTGAATGAATTGTTCTTCTTTTTATTAATTTATTTATTTTAGTGGATAACGGCGGAGAGGAAGGGCTTACACCTTATCAATTTACAATTATTCATTTTTACTCATTTTGTTATATTTGTTTGATTTTATGTTTTCATTAATTTAAATTTATTTCATCGTTTTTACAGTCATTTTTCTTTAATTTATGTTTATTCAATTTACATTCACTTAATACCAAATTAGCTTAAAACAACTTGCGCAAATTAGCAACACTCTTCCTCTCTTTCGGCCTGTTCCCAGTCCCCCTTTAAGGAAACTTGAAAGATCTCAAGCTTTTTCTTCAAAATCTTATTGACGATGTTCGCCATCTTTGACACCTCCCCAAAGTGATAACCGAGATCAAAGTCAGATGAACATTAAGGAGGACTTTGCTGCAACGCGTCAGCTACTCTTGCCTCTCCTTGCTATGGCCTCATGCACTCTCACTAGAAGCGAATCTTTAGAGCCGTGTCCACTTCAGATTTTTGATGCGCACACGCGCATTGTCATCACTCACCGAGTCGTTTTCATCAACAGCTTGTTTGTTTGAGCCAAAAACGAAGCAGTGCAAAAACTTGACGGGAGGAATATCTGCTTCTAATATCTTCCAATATCACAGCCCAATCTACAAAGTTCATTCTGATCATCCGGTGGTGTAGCTAGCGTGTGTTCAGTGGCTAGTTCTCGTACAATACTTCAGAAATACCGGCTCTTAATACCTTCGAAGCCAGCCGCTGGTTTTGCCACATTTACATCCTTCAATCCGACTTTCTTACGCGGGAACAACTCTAACAAACGTTATTTGAGCAAAGCAACGTGTAACTTTGATTCACTGCCGGAAATTTGGAGGATCCTCCCGATTTTTTTTAATACACTTGTTAAAATGTCAAACTTCGCTCTTTTTTTCTCCCAAGAACGCGCAACTGTTTTCCTGGATTTCTCTGGTCGCAGAAGAAAGTATCCAATTAAAGAGAAGTCTCGAGGTGGATCTTTAAACGTTTTAATGAACACAACTGAGATTACAATGTCTTCGCAGGATCGCGAGAAAAGGATAACTGAATTAACAACGCTTCCGTTTTGACAATAAATTGGGAGTGTATTTCCGGACGCGTTTTTTTGTCGTCAAGACTTAGGTTACATAATTGCGTAATGTGAGTCCCAGTCCCCGACACTGTCATTCTTCCCGGAAATTTCAATTCCCGAGTCTTCCGATTCCCGAAATAATTTTGCTTTTCTCCCGAAACAGGCCATGTTACAGTTGTTACCCCCGTCCCACCGTTTTCTTGCCAAACGACACTTCAACTTATCTCTCCTCGCCGCCATGTGGAAAACATTCACATATGTTGAATGTTTGTTTGACCCTCAATTTTCAACATGTTGGAACGTCCCACATACACGCAACATTTTTAGTCATCCAACATTTATTTGGCCGGACCTTGGAACTTTAATGGTAGCAGGCTTGTTGTGCCCCTTATCCTAGCCTTTGCGTCAAGAAAGGCAACAATCTGATTCGATTAACTCTTTGGATTGACCGATAAGTAATTTCCTGTTGCAACATCGTTATATTTTATCACAGACAGCTGATCTTAGATTGAAAAAGGATAGTATTCCCCAGGGAACGTTCTTTTCTTTTAAAAATTTATTTCTAAACGAAGAACAACTTTCCATTCGACTTACAGTACGGTACTTGCATATATTGTACTTCTGTTTTCACTGTGGAAAATTTCAAAATTTCATCCTGATTTCAAATCAGAATCAGGCATACTCCAGCAACTGCAACAAAAATGTCAAATGTCCGATGTTGGTGTTATGGTGGATTACGAAAAAGTTCGCCTTTGTTGTAATTAAAGCTTGCAGTGTGATTCCATGATCGTGAACAAGTAAAAAAGTTGCTTGATTTCACTTACGTGACAAGGCGGCCATGTTGGAAGTGAAAACAATACAATTTTGGTTGGCAGAATTTTCATAAATAATAACAAAGATGTCTTTTTTAAAAATATACTCTCAGACAGACCTGAGAAGTGTATAATTCAATACTAATGAGAATAAATTAATACTAATAATACCAAACTATACTATGCTATACTATATTACAATTAATGCACTCGATACTAGAAAAAAACAATAGCTACACAAAGCCAAAAAGGCACCTATTTATAAAGTAGCGCTTATAACGTTCAGATCTGACTTGTGGTAAAATATAGTTATGACCTCTTTCCCGAAGTGCAAGTGCTTTCTGTGGGGGAAGTAGATGATTCAGGCAATGATTTTGAGCTGTAACCTTGCTCGATAATTTGGTATCCTTAGTTCTTATTAGTTCCATAATAGATGGTCTCTTATTTCTATGGCCGTATTGACTGCGAACTGATCTGTCTGGGAAAGGTATTTCCCGTCATAGGCACATAACCGGCCCAGACCTCAGCGGCATACATAAACTGACACATAATGAGGCTAATATATATATTTAGGCAAGCCTTAAAGCGGAGCTCCACAGTTCTTTCCTTATTGATGGCATTTAGCGATGAAATAAAATCTATGCCAGGACTCGAGCCTGGACTCTAGTAAGGACTTCTGTATTGTGATAATATTTTTTTTTTACTGTTTTGCTGCAGAGCCACAGCCACCATTCAAACATGTGCTAACGCACATTTTCGATTTATCACCGGCCTTTGTCACGCTGGATCGAGGGACTACATGACTATGAGCATAAACGATTTTGCTTCATCACAGTTTAATTGCATCCCATTACATTTCAATATAATAGTGTAAATCTCTAAACTATAGATTAACAGTCCCAGTGTCTCACTTTTAAATCCAACATCACAACCGGTTATGTGCTTTGGCTGAGTCACAAATTTTCTAACATGTATCGTTGACATTTTAAACCTTAACAAACCGAAATATTCCACAACAAAACAAAATGGTAAAACTCCAAAGTGGGTACTCTTCGACATCACCCAAAAAAGAAGAACAGTACTTTGTTCGCCTTGTTTTGACTATTTTATGGCGTCATTTTTGTGATCTTTAAGAGTAAAGACGATAGAAAACTGCCGTCGGTGTCCTTATTACAATAGCGAGTTTACGAACTGAGAAAAACTGGGTCGACGCGGCCTGGAGGTCTTGTTGCGCATGCGTATTCCCTCATCTGCTGGCGTCGTGACAACGTCGAGGCGGGCAATAGGGTACTAAAGTGTGACGTCACAAAAAATTAAATCTGTGAAATTATGGGATTGGGCGCCATTTTCGAATGGAGTATCCTTGCCAAAACTTAGCTCTTAATTGTAATTCCTAGCTGAAATATGAAGGATTGAAATTTGATACTGCCCCATATAAATCTCTCTAATTTTGAGTCTGTTCTAAACTGAAGGAACAGAAACAAATTTTGAAGGGTTTGTATGGGATGCCATCAAACTTTGATCTCTTATATCTCTACTGGGAATTGCAATTCGGAGCTAATTTTTAGGATGAGGACGTCTTTTAGCATGCTCTATAAGAATATGGCATCATAACCCATAATTTCAAAAAAAATATTTTTGTGACGTCATCACTTTACAACTCTATTCCACCTGTCTAATCGCGTCGCCACTTGTCGCCGCGTACTATGATGACTACGGATGAGAAAGCCTCTTCAAAAAGGTACGTTTCTGAGTTCAGATTGCTTCTTTTAAATTTCATATGGGCTTAACCGACGAATGAGACGAGCAAACTGCTCTGTTCTGGATGTAGATCTCCATGAGAACAACACCAAGCGCGAGCAAACTTATTTCCTTCAAGTTTAATACCGAACTAAAAGAATTTACGAGATTTGTGAGTCACTTTGTTGCCTTATTTTCAAATTGGACTTACAGTTTATTTACTACTGTCCTGTACACACATGTCATTTCAGATCAAGCGTTTCAATTCTTAATTGTGTACCGTTTGATTTGCCACAGCTCGAGTTTTTCTAGAAGGTAGGATAACTCTTTAACATGACTTGATTCACAACTGAAAACAAAACCAGAGGTTGATGTTTAGAATTCATAATAAGGCTTTCGTTTGTGTTCATTTGTCTCTTAGTTTTTGCTTCTGTTGTCCTGTTTTGGTACTTGTTGTTGTCGTTTTTCTTTCGACCCTCAAAAGCGTTTGCTCTAAATTTCGTAAGTTCATTTTGTAGGACGCGTTCAAGAGCTCGAGACGACGCGATCATGACCTGGCCGCGTCGTCGTCTAAATTTGTCCGGATCGTAAACTCTCTAATAGCACCGAAAAACATTAGGCGAAAATGACTTCAAGTTTTCGTTGTGAAACGTGACTGCGGCCCGATTAGCCATGAATCAACTCAGGTGATCAACTGCAAATGGTTGAGAATGGTTTTATTCTTGACTTCGATGAGCTACAAATATTGCAAACTACAAATCTTGACTACAAGTCGTGGGCGCGGTATTATTTTTTACATCACTGTTAATGATAACATCTGATTGGCGATGACAACAGACAAACTAATAGATTTTAGAAAAACATTTGTCAATAAACATTGAATTAAAGACGAAGTTTTTACTGCAATTAGCCTTTTAAGTCTGCGATTTTTTAACTAACAACGAGAATTGCTGTGAGGAACAACATATTGCTGGCATTTCGAATGGCTGGAGCTGTTAAAAATCGTGTTTACTTTTGGCAAGGAGTTGTCGCTTTTTGCGAGAGTTTTCCAAATGTCATTCCGGCTCTTGTTTCTGACAAAGCGGAGCCGAGGACTTAAACCGTCCGAACTTCGCTTGGCTTTTCTTTCTTTGTGCCCAAAAATGAGCGACAGCAGGGAAAACAAAGAGTTTTAGGATCCAAAATGAAATATTGGATAGAAAACATTTGGAAAAAAACACGAGCATTTTTTAGTCCAAACCAATTTGAGATGAAAGCGTGAAAACAACAAAACGTAAGAAAACAAAAAACGATACCAATGTTTCTTCGGCGTTTCTCGTAGAAACTGGAAAATAAGACAAGTAACAAACATAACTCGTGAGTAACCTAGGCAAATCGCTAGTCCGAGTGTTCTTGACATAAGTGTCCGTATAATTATAACACAAAACAGGAATACTAACCTGCGGATACGGACAGTTTAGGTCAGTCAATAATCACTCCGAACGCAGAGCTGACATAATAGCCGTCATTTCACACAAAAGCATTGCTTTGCTAAGAATTGCTGCGAGGGACAACATATTGCTGGCATTTCCAATGCTTCAGCTGTTAAAAATCGCGTTTACTTTTGGCAAGGAATTGTTGTTCTTTGGGAGACTTTTCCAAATGTCAAACTTATCACTAGAAAAATCACTAGCGCGGCCGAGGTTATAAACCGTCCGGACTTCGCCTGGCTTTTCTTCAACAAATTTTGTGCCCTAAAACGAGCGACAGCAGGAAATAAAACGGAACGTTTTAGGATCCAAGATGAAATATTGAATAGAAAACATTTGGAAAAAACAAGAGTCCAAACCAATTTGAGATGATAGCGTGAAAACAACAAAACGTAAGAAAAAGTAAACTGATGCGATTGTCTCTTCGACGTTTCTCGTAGAAATCGGAAAGAAAATAAGACAACAAACCGAGACAAATCGCTATTCAATTTTCTTGGCATATAAAAGACAACACAGGAGTACTAACCTGCGCACAGTTTAAGTCAGTCAATAATCACTCCGAACGTAGAGCTTAAAGACCCATGACGGACCAATATGCTTTGCGCGCGTTAAGTCAAGTCGCCATATTTTTTTGTGAGTCGAAAAGTCAAGTGAAGACCGTTGAATCCACAGCAATCCGTTTCCATCCGGCGTTTATGGTGCTTGATTTTACGTTTCGTTGCCCAGAGGATTTCACTATTTCACTTGTGTGTTGATTTTGATGATTTTTTTGGAATTGCAATATCTGTAGAGTGAATATGATGAACTCCTAGAAGGCTCTGATCGTTTGGCATTTTGATGGCCGTACCTTCGCCTAAGTGGAGGCCACGTTTATCTGGTTGTGCCCGTTATATCATGGTACGATCATCTGTGTTTGAGCGCATAATTACTGAAACCTTGCCAGACCATACGATCTTTTCTCTTCATGCAAGCTTCTGCAGGCAAACACGAGGAAAAGCTGAAACTCCCTGACACTTGGTAATATTTTTACAGCTTGACTAGAGACGCTCTCTTTTTCGCTGTTCCTCACTATAAACGTCTCTTTTCTCGAGGTTTTTGTTGTTCTTTCTCCCGTTGCTCGTCAGTACGATTCAGCCTGTTTACTCGAGCCCTTTCTTGTTCTTTCTCCCGTTGCTCGACAATACAATTCAGTAGGTTTGCTCCTGCTCTTTCCCCCGCTGTTTGTCACTGATACTCTGCCTATTTACTCGTGCCCTTTCTTGTTCTTTCTCCCGTTGTTTGTCACTGATACTCCGCCAGCGAATAGACAAAACTGACTTTGTTTTAAAACTGTCTTCAAAATTTGGCCATGCAATTTCCCACCACAAAAACGCAGGTTGAAGACTGCGTGTATGGGTAAATGATCTGTCCAGAAACAGTCCATATGGAAGCGCGCTTAAATGCGAGCTTGCACACGAAAGGGTTAACTGGTGTATCACATTTGACTTTGACTTACATGATGGGGTGGAGTACGGACGGACGGACGGTCGGACAGTCGGTCGGTCGGTCGGTCGGTCGGTCGGTCGGTCGTACGATGACGTCATAACCAACATTTCTCGGATGGATGGGTTACCATATTTTCTTTGCAATGGTGCTCCGCGCGCGCGCGCCTTCGGCCCGCGCGGAGCTCCACTATCAAATATGTAAAGTTAGCTCTTGTGATGAATATCCGTAAAACTTACAAACTCTCAGAATATATAATCTAGAGCTAGCCTTAGTTATCACTTGATCAAAATGGGTATCCCAGTTACATGGGTGCTCGTTGAAATAAAGTTTAGTTCCCAGCGGAGAGATAGACTATTGTTCTTGACCACCAACACGGCCGCCATGACGTCACATGCAATCCAGCTATTAAAATTAAAGTTGCTATGAGCCACTGAACTTGGAAAATGAATTATAATCCACCCGCGAGTATACAGTTTTGGCCCCTTCCTTCGTTACTGAAAGCATAGGAGGCCCACACAAACTGTGTGACCTTTTGTATCGTTTATGGGAATATCGAAAACGTTCATATAATCGTAATGTACTGTGATGAACATCTCGATACAAGATCAAAATAAATGTATTTTTACCTGAGATGCTGTGTATTGTCGTTCTTGTACCTAAAAACGGCGAATTTTGGCGATGTGGCGGATTTTGCGGTGGACGTTTACCCGAGTGTAAAATGGGGAGACAAGGGTGGAAAGCTCGCTTTCGGACCGGCTCAACGCCGAGCTGATTTTCACCGACGAATTCCCATCGCTCGGCCTCCAAATCATGTACCAGGCAAGCTAAAAGCCAGAGGATTTTTTCTAGTACGGTTATATTTGAAATCCGTCTAGAACTCGAAGCGCTAGACCTCAAATAATATTGAATAATCCAGCATTCAAAGCTTGACGAAGGCGTAGCTGGATTTTGGTGGGGCAGCCCTGCACCATTTGCAATACCTCACAAGATTGGTAAAACAATCAAAACAATGGCACCAGTCCCTAAAATAATATAGCAGCACCCTACGAAGAACGAATGAAATTAGAGGTTTCAAAGAGGTGCAGCCCTATCCTTTTAGCCTGCCGGCATGCAACCGTCACGCCGTTTGGTACTTTCTGATTGGACGATAACAAACAACCCCCTTTTATAAATTCGTATCGTGTGAGGGGAACCAGGGGCAAATGGACGGCGGCGAACTTTGCTCCTGCTTTGAAAATATCGTCCGGAAGCATCAGAGCTATTCATTACAGTAGTTACCATGCACCAAAGACTCCTCTCTTCCGCCTCATTTTTTGTGCGCCTTGAATGTCAACATTTCTGTACAACAGACACAATCTATAAAGTAACAGAATTTATTTACTAAGAAAAATAAGCTCACGAAATTCATTATTAAGTTACGTATCTTTCTCGTTGATTTCTTTATTTCCAAACATTACTTTTCACATATTTTGAGTTGTAGAAGACTTAGTAAGTACTCCAAAGGAAAGGAAACCTGAATATATTAATTTCTATGTGAGACGAAAATATAGGGTAGCACTGTAACCTAGATAACTCCCACGATAACGTTTTAAGACAACACTGGAATTCTTGCCCAGCAAGAACTTAGTTTATGACTGACAATCATCGAAAACACACCGACCAGCTTCACCCGATATTCGCGAATGTCTAAGCCATGAATAACTTCAAAGATTTAAATGATCGACACTGAGAATAGTATTAACCCTCCCTTTATGAGCACGAAGAAGCGAGGTGTTGTTACGGTGTTAACTTTGCGTAACTGACGCGACTGAAGTTGTTCTAAAAGCCTAAAATACTCAGTACGATAGTGTTAGATAACCAAGGCAGCCTTGTGGTTGTTATTACATTTATGGGTGATACATCTCTTTCCAAATTATACTTCGTACGGTAAAGTAAATCCGTAAGATCAGACACCTAGCCTGTTACGAATGAGAAACTCCTTTCATGCATCGCACTACACCGCTTCATTACGCCAGATAGTATGTCGAAGAGAGCGTTTCTCTTCGGACATCTTTATCCAGCAGTTGTTGACACATCAGTTGAGTGTTTCAGTAAATGTTGTTTTTTTTAAATATAAAAACGACTTTCTAGCGCCTTCTGAAGTCGGGTAATACTTTCTTGAAAGACGTTCTCTCTGAAGATCCACATTACCAAATCATACTTTGTCAACGAATCGACGAATGTTTCAAATGCTACTTTCTAAGAGATCTTGTGATGCCAGACAGAACTTTTCACAAAGATGTTCTGCTTGAAGATCCTCATGCATCAAAGCCACGCCCAGTGCAGCATATGTCGCTTGCGATCCTTGTGCCTGGGTCCAGGTATTCAGCGTCACGTAACACTTATCGAAAAGTGTCTTTTGGTCACTATCAATATGCACCCGCTGAGTCTCACCCAACAAAATGCGGCACAATGCGCTCCAATGCAAACCCAGATCGCCTGCTAGATTCAGCAGCTCATCATGTGACACCTTGCCAGGCTTATACGGCAGAAGGTCTGCAAAAATAACGTACAAGTTGCAATTAATTGATGAGGTTGAGCATGATAGTGAGAATTGCCATTGCCAAGAGTAGCAAGGCAGTCCAAAATCTCCCAGCAAGATCTAACAAAGCTCACTTATTACTATGCATTGTTGTCGCTATATCAATTTTGATTGGCTACAAACACGCAGCTTACTGCTGCCACTGTTTCCGTTACCGTTTATACGACGTTTATTAAGACGTTTATACAAGCAAGAAACTCGTTTGCTTTGCTGAAACTTTTGACGAATTCTGTTACAAAAGGCTTTACAAAACGGCTCCAAGTTCAGTCAAAAGTTAAATGTTTGAAAAATGTCCTAGCGAGTGGGTTTTTGTAAAGTTTTGTTAGACACTTTTGGGGTTCCACACTTACAAATAAAGCTGTTTACAGTCTTGCACGTGCTTTTATTTTTACAAACGCTTAAGTGTATGCATAATAAAACAATTACTGAGTGCGGTTTTCGCGTTTTGACAAACATTCTCATTTATAGTAAACTGTTGGTGACAAGACAAGTTATTGGATTGTATGCAGCGTGCGAAACGGTCTCCATAGCGCGGCCAGTGGTGCGAAGCAGCACGGTATCTTAAGAAAACAACAAGAAAGCAAGAGGAAAAGTAAGGGATCGAAGGGGAAGAGACCTTCCGCGATCTCGACAACGAAACGAGGAACTGCAAACCAGATTGTTTGGCATTTGCCTTGAATTTATAACTGTACGTATCAATACAAATGCGCAATTGAAACAACTTGTAAAGGCATGTTTACCTGGATAGTGGATTCGGCGACGGAAATTCTGCGGAGACAATGAAACAGAAATACCGTGAATATACACTGGGCAGTGAACTAGTTTAACCTTGCTTAACAGTGAAGTCCAACAGATTAAACCTTAGCAGTCAAGTTATCATATCACGTGCATCGAGATCAAATACACCCACATTTCTATATTGATGAAATTCCTCGCCAAAGTGTCTTTCCAACTAATTCTTTTCTGTACAAAAAACCCAATATCTAAACAAGCCATTCGTATTTGGACCAGGCCCATTCTGCGGCAAAATCTTGAAACTTCCCTGATTACCACTTCTTTATTTTTACATTTGTAGTTCAAAACAATTTGGGCTTCTCTCCTTAACCTTCCCCCAAAAAATCTGGGGCAGTAAATTAGTACTGTGGCAAACAAACACCCAAGCCTCAGTGCTCGATGAATGTCTCGAGGGATATTCTACAGTCTTCTCTTACCTTCACCCAAGGTTTCAGCTTGTCTTCGTCGAGCCTTGTTGTCGGCCTTAAGGAGGTATCACACCTCAAAGGATCTCTGGTCAGTGGGATGAAGTGGGCACAGTCAGGGTGAGGACAAGACGGAACATGATGCAACAAACAACCACCAGGACCGTCAACCTCGCCAACACACAGATCACAGCGAGCACACAGCTGCCAGGTCATGGAGTGCAGCCACGGACACTGCTGACGCAGACGGTCCAGAATGTCGTCAATACAGCTGAAGCAGAGAGAATACTTACATTAACACCATTTTAAAGGAACAGTGTCACGGCTGGGCATGCGTACTAATTCGTATTACTTTTGAGAGATTTTTTGAGCAGTCCGCCATCTTGAATTTTGCGCAAGGTTAGATTCATTGCAATATACTCAAGAATACGCCCTCAGTGGAATAACCAAGATTTTTTATTTTATGGTTTCTCTTTTGTTTGTTCTCGAACATACTTAACTGTGGTTGCGTGTTTCTCAATAATATGGGCGGCGAAGTCAGAGAAGATTCCACGACGGTAAGTTTCTTTCGAGCCTCGTATGAACGTGACAAAATTGACTTATGAATTTTTTTGTTTTGATGTGAAAGACGATTATAACTTACTCCAAACATAATATACCTCGTAGGAATGCTGAGCCTCGTGCTCGTGCAAGAGTACATGCTATACGAAAACGACAAGAGGAACTAATCGGGGTTGTTGCAAAGCTGACCTTCATCGCCATTCGAGTGATAGATGTCTTCCGAACTCGGAGTCACTCGAGTAGCCGCACTTGAGCTTCGAAGAGACCCACGACGAGAAAACAATGTTGTCTAAGTTAATTCGTCGCTGTCCTCTTTGCCAAACCCTATCACACTCCTTTTTTTGACGAGATTCGCCTTCTTGCGCTCCCAGGACGATGGCCGGCACGACCAGACATGGTAGCAGGTAAACAGACTTCTCAAATCGGTCTCCAGGAAGCAGGATGTTAGAAATAAGTTAACAACTGTAAACTATAGATCCAGCTTCAAGAAAGCATTTCGCTTCTTGAGAGATTTCTGCACGGATGGCAATGATATAGTACGATATAAATCGATGATTTCGCTCGTCGGCAGATTTGAAAAAACTTGCCAGTTAAATCAAAATTTTCGAGCGTTATTGTTATGTTCCTTTAAAGAGCAGGAATGGTGCAGGTGTGAAATTTAAAGACAGGTCTTTAAGCTTGACCCAAACAAAGGCTTTGTTAGCTAGTAGTGAGTGAATACTAAGAGATCGTACAAAAAAATTAAGTAGCTCTGAAGACCTGTCAGACCAAGCCCAAAACGTCGAGAAATATTCCTACCTCATGTTTTACTAAAGCAATCCAGAAAAATCTAGAGCAATCCAGAAAAGTCAAACAAAATACGTGCACCGACCGTATGGAAACTGATGCTTACAGGAGTTTGCCTTTGAACCGTGACACACACGTCCCAGCCCTTCTAGTGTTATCATTGATTAAACTGTTGTGAGTGTGGGTTGGTAGAAAGGTGTATAGTGTTTATGAGAACACTTTTGTGCTACTCTTTGAAAACAACCAACCTGCAAAGTTGCTGGCAAATAGTAGCAGTCTCCTGTGCTTCCTCTTTGCCCTCATGCACCAAATGAACCACCAACACTCGTTTTAAGCATGCAAACATCAAAGTGAAGTTGTTCTCCTTGCGAACAAAAAAGCGTGCTGCATTTGCAGAAGGTCTACCAGAACTTGCAAACTGTTCATGAGATGCCCACTGATCAAACAACACCAGAAATCTGGCGAATAAACCATAAGGAACGTATCCGGTGTTAAAGGTGAGATAGACTGGTGCGATGGAGCCTCCGTCAATTAAACTGGATATTTCCTCTTCTGGTTTCGCCTTTAACATGGAAGGTACAAGGTAAATTGGCTGGCCATTTCGGGCATCCCAGCGGCAAACAAGGTTGGATTTCTCCATGATAGAAAGAAGACATTCTTTCGGGATGTCAATACCGAGAGTTTGACAAGCAAAGCTTACAAGTTCTTCTGCCAAGACGCCTTCTTTGGCAAGATTTTGGCGATGCTCACGGATTCGCATTGGTTCTTTCTTGCTGGGCACGACTGTTATAATCTGACAAAATACGCGGATCAACCACTGTGGATCTAATACAATAAGACCACCGGAGCAGCTAGTTTCATTGAAACAAAGTACTGCACCACAATCACACAAAAAGTGCAGCAGCTCTTCACTGTCCTCTTCCACCTCAAAATGACAAATTGTCTCCGCAATGGACTTGAAATGTGCTTTTGTTAGATGCTTAAAACCATTATGGGCCATGCGACGGAGTTCTTTCTCAACATGAAGCCACTGGAGAGGAATTTCCCTTTTTATGTGGGGTAATGTGGAGGCTACTGAAATGATTGTTTGCCTCAGTCTCTGGATGTTTGGATCCTCCTGTGGGAAAGGTTTTCCAGAGCGAGTGTTCTCCACAGCAAACTTGTCATCGACAATATGAGACGAAAATGCTTGTCCATGGAAACTGTCCAGGATCGCATTCAAGCCCGTCCACGGATCTCCTACAACTTTGTCTGCATGCGTTCCAACTAAGATGACTGGGGGCTGGGCAGAGCCTAAAAGGTTCATAGTGCTGGGATCCTGAAGTGAATGAACCAAGTCCATCCAACTCATCAGGCGATCGAGGCTAGATGCAGCACTGCATATCCTGGGAGCCCCTTCATTAGGTTGCCCAGGAAGACCAGGCTTCGAGACACAAGTATCCTCCTTCTTGAACAGGTCCTTGCTCAAGTCACATACGAGAAGATATACAGCTTCCTGTGACATGAAGACTGGATGTATGGCATCGAAAAGGGCTTGGCCTGAAAAGTCCCAGATTACTGGCCAAACCTCTTCATTCACAGCAGGGTGTTCTTGTAGAAGTATACGCTCCACCAAGTTCATAATCGTCTGTGGTAGTTCATGTGAAGGCTCAGAATCACTTATGAAGACATCGTCTTGGAGAGGTGGCGAAGGTGGTTCCACCTGACCATCCGCTCCTAAAGACAACAGCAGTGTCAGATGGGTTGCAAATGCATTTTTTTATGTATTCAGTTGGACCTCTAATATGCATTGGCTTGATTACTCAATAGGTAAATCATTGGCCGTTTTCAAACTGGGGACAGATTATCCGTCTTAATGTGAAAGCGGGCGTTGTTTATTTTGGATGGATAATCCGTCGGATTTTATCCGTCTGTTTATCCGGCGTCTATTTAGACCGATTTCTAAGACAAACTGTCCGTCTAAGACGAATAGATCGGTTTGAATTCACATCAGACGGATAAACTTCTTTTTTACCCGTCTAGACGGATAACCTGTCTTTATTGTGAAAACAGCCATTGTAAATGGGTGGCAAGGGTGGCGTCGGTTGGAATCACACTCACACTTCAGCTAACAGCGATGATCTCTCGTGTGTTAAATCTTTCATCTGCAGTTTGCCTATATGTTTCATTTATAACCGTTCTCCGATTCACCTGTCAAGGGTATAATTTGACCTGACAAAATGACCAACATGTCAAGGGAAAGATGGGACAACGTATGTGATAACTGGTCGCTTGAGGAAGGTTAAAAACAATTGAAACGTTTGAACTTTCAGCTGTGTTAGTGGTGGCTGTCGGCAGGTTCCGATTAAAGTGAGTTGACTGGGAAAAGTTTGGTATTTGGTCTCTTACGGGAGGTGGCTACAGACAGAGGCTCAACTGTACTTACCATTACAATGTGATGAGGGCAAATCCCCACAATTGCCAACCCCACTGAAAAAAGTGTTTGTCTCACAATTTCCATTGTACTTCACAGTACTAGATGAGGGACTTTTTCTGGCCTGGTGAATATCTGGCAACCCAGGAGTACTAAGTTGTGTTGGAGACTCAACAGACAGCTGGCGCGCCACAAGCTGAGCGCTTCTGTGATCAAAGGCAGTGGTAGTTTCATCAGCTTGATGTGCTTTCCACGCCTTGATTCCAGGATCTAACACGGGGGAATCAACCTCTAATCCCCGTGTACCAGGTTCATGGTTGTTAAACGTTTCTCCTTTCAGGGATCTCTTCAAACTTGTCTTGCCTGCACCATCCGGGCCGATGAGCATGATTCGAACCCGCGTGTCACACGTTTTACCACGCTTTAACGCTCTATTGTATGCTGCCTTGGCTTTGCTTCCTCTTGCCAACACAGCTGGTGGAATGAGGCCTGAGTAATACAAAAAAGAAAACATTAAAAAGTACATCAAAATTAATCAATGGAGTGATACACCGCCCGAAGATAATTACGTTAATTACATATAAACGCCTGCGCCTTGACGTGCCTACACTTTGCTCGAATCTGATAAAACTGACTATTCTACCAAGGAGATGAAGAAAACATTTATCCGGCTCCTAAAAATGGGTAAACATTAGTTGTGAAATAAAGTAAAATCTACATTGAATGGCAACAACATAGTGCATAATTATTATTCGAGGAAGGCTCAGCTGGGAGTGTCGCCTACCTCTCCGTTCTTTGTTTATCTTGACGGGTTCAGTGAGGCGTGTTTTCAGAGAACCACGGTTGCTTTTGTAATACTGAGAAGAAAATAGCTCAGTCAAAGAAGAATTCCAAAGTACACATAACTGATACGAATCTATTCTCTAGGCAAAAACAATTCTACCTCCAAGCTGCAAGAAAAGAGCTTCATGATTAAGTGCCAGTCATTTACGACTTCTAGCATTTGGCTATGTCATTTTGAAAGGAATATTTAGAAGGGAGGAATGAACTTACCTCGACCAAGGAAGACAAGCTGACAAATTGTTGATTCTTCTCAATTGCAAAGGAACCACTCTTGTTGTACACTTTGTAGGTGACTGACTTGCCCTTCCACCTATCAAACGAAAACAGCATCAAGAACAAAAGGCCGGTAAACGGAAGCTTATGATCTGTACACAATCCAAGATAAGGGTGTTGTTCTCCATGAAGAGAGGTGCATTTAAGCATTTTCGAACAAGATGACCATATTATGTCACTAAATGTGTGCTGATTTCTATACACACTATCAATAAACTCTTTGTGTCTTTAGCTCTTAGACTATTACTAAAAATTGAGGCAACTAACAAGCTTTGGCCAAACTCTGACTTTTGACTTTTTGCAGGGATGCACAATAATCCAGGGATGTCTGGTGACCAGGAGGAGTTCCGCTTGTCGGGCGTGGGATGGGATCAGTTGGTATCTGGGTAGTCACACTGGACAAAGATAATTAATAATACATTCAAACCTCCCCTAAGCGACCATCCAAAATGTATAATGTCTAAGTAGTCGCTTACGGGAGGTCTAAATTTTCGGTATTTACACATGGTAATTGCAGAGACGTAGGCCTTTTGCCAGTGTTCATCTAAACCCACAGTAATAACTTTTAGTAGCCACAAAGATATTAAGACCAGTCCAAAAGGATTCTAGGCAAAAAATCTTAGGATGTGTGGTGATTACTGTCTGTATCTGACAAATGAGGTTTACGTCCGCTGTAATGTATGATATGGCCAATATGTTACAGCGACAGATTTTTCAATTTCTGCCTAGGAGAGATAAGCAGATTTTGTGTCAAGTGGTCGCCTACGGGAGGTTAAAAGCTATAGAAAATTTTAAACAGACATCTCTAGAAGCCGTCGTTTACCAGAGGTGGCCGCTTACAAGAGGTTCCAAATATAGTGGTTTGACTAGAAAACTTTCGGTATTTTGGAAAAGTGGTCGGTGAAGAGAGGTGGTCGCCTACGAGAGATGGTCGCAAAGGGAAGTTGGACTGTATCTCTTGAGAGGGGTGGGACTGGGGGTACTCACTCTAGAATGCATACATGTCTGGACCTGTCTCCAAGGACTAAGCCTTAGTGTGAGGTAAAGTGCGAAACCAAGGGTTACATCTACATCTACATCTACATCTACATGTTTTTCAGCACTCGGCAAAGTCCCATTGACTTATGGCTGTTATGCGTGTGGCCTCATACACCATAAGCCTTTTAAGAGACATCAACGCCAAGCCGGCCACTTGCTGAATAGAACAGGTCACTTTTGTTACACTTTCCTGACATTGCTTGTGGAGCTACCAGCACCAAAGGGACATAATAACCCGACAGAAATAATGAGAAAGAGGTAGGACTTTCATGGGAGGGAAGAATGGGCATCACTGGACACACAATAAATCAAACGTTTAACTCACCAAAGAAGAAGACAATAATCTCCTGGACATGCCATCCTCTCTCTGATGAGAAACATTCCATCAGCTACACTGGAACCTTTGACTTCATTCTCTACTTCATCAGCACTCATTTTACCAACATACCACCTAATTCAACCAAACCAAGATAATTCAGACCTTCAAACTGGTGAAAGCATGTGTTAATTTTTAACCTTTTGAGCTCCAAGGACTACCACGAAGTGAGAATGAAGTTATCTGAAGAATGACATCCACTTTTTTCTGTTGTTTTTTCCTTTCTAAATGCACTGGAATGGTAGCATAATTATAAACAATTATTGGATGAGTTTTTTGTGATATCCAGAATAATCAAGGTCGAAGTAAGAGTTATCGGCTAAGGTTGGTAACTCTTACCGAGATCTTGATTAATCTGGATATCATAAAAAACCGAGTCCAATAATTGTTTTATTATACATTGAACGAAAAAAGAAATGGTGCGACAGTAAACATTCACTTGCAAACCTGGACGTTGTTTTGCTTCTTCGCCTACTGACAGCAAGCCACACAAAACACGAAGCCTTCGGCCACCAGTGACCTTGACATGGTTATTACATAATCTGCAGGTATGCTATCACAAGCGCTGATCTCGAAAATTCACTGTACACTTTTGGCCAATCAGAAAAGAGATGTTCTGATGTTCAATGTAAAATAATTACATATACATGTTTGCCAGGCAAATATGGAAATGGTTGGGTAACTAGCCTTTCCTCTTTTAAAAGGAAAGTTCTCACTTTTAAGAATATCACTTCAACCTTCATGCTTGCAACTAAAGAAATTCTGCAGGAACAATGAAACACCACATAATTTAGAAACTGAGATCTGCACAGAGAGACATTCTTCACGTCAAACCTTCTGACCTTCTGTTCAGCAGTCTGGTGCCCAATTAGCACCTCAGCAAACTAGGTGGCCAAATGATTGCATAAAGGGAAATAGATAGTCAACCACACAGCAAGATTGGTTCATAAACTGAGTGCATGCTGTATGTGAAGGAGAGACAAGTCTAATACACCTACTCTTCACTCCAAGGGTGAACCTGGACATGGATTGTTGAGCTGTCTGAGATGCGATAGTCACCAAGATCAAATGTATCCATAACCAAAGGCTTGCCATTGTGCCGCAAGAGCTGACAGTCAACAGGTACTCCACTTAACTCTGCAATCTGCTCTTTAAGAGACCGCACTTTATCAATAGCAGTTGTGAGTATAGGGAATGTCTTTGATTCCACTACCACTTGAAGCTGGATTTCTGAAGATGCAGCAGTTTGAAGTCGATCTCTTGGCAGAGAGCTGTTTGTACATGAACCTGAAAAAAAATCAAAGTTGCTATGAGCC
>OX419338.1:26373879-26378879 GCA_948470475.1 Galaxea fascicularis
TAGCTTGCTTCCATAATTGAGGGACAATGGCCAGTGTAAATGATAAATTAAATAACGAAGAGATAGGGTTAGCCAATTCATTGGCGACACATTTAAGTAGGCAAGCAGGAAAAGAATCCACACCAGCTGCCTTGTTGGGGTTCAACTTCACCAAGATTTTCTTAACCTCACTAGGGCAAGTCGCAACAGAAATAAGACTACCAGGATCAACTTCTTCCTTTGGGTGGGAATCCCCATATACTGAATCATAGGGTTTGGAAAAGACTGAATGAAAATGCAAATTAAATAAATTTGCCTGCTCAGAAGGTTTACTAGTACTGACTCCCTCATAAAAAACCGACTCAGGTAGTCTCCTAGATTTGGTCTTGATGGAATGAAACGACCAAAAACGCCTAGGATTATCCTTGAGGGATTCAGACAATTTAACAAGATATTCACGATAATTACTCCTTATAAGTTTCTTAGTTTCGGATCTGAGTTGTTTAAATCTCTCACGAAGTTGGGTTGAAGGCTCAGATTTTAGCCTACCCCACAACTTTCTCTTCTTTTTGACCAACCTAAGTACCTCCCGAGTTATCCATGGAGGATTTAGCTTCTTTTTAACTACAAACTTAGGAATGCAGTCATCAGCAGCTGCCAGAATCAAGTCCGTGACATTAACAGCAGCAGAGTTCACATCATCTTCCAAAAAGGCACAGTTCCAAGGTATCCAGTGAAAGAGCTCATTCAGATCCTCAAGATTCGCTTTTTTAAAATCATAAACTTGTCTTGGAGAAGATTTACAAGAACGACCACGTTGCAACTTAATGTCAAACAGAACAGGATGATGGTCAGACACGAAACCATCTTGGATCACTTGAACATTCGATATCAATCCTGGAGAAGTTGTCAGTATCTGGTCCAAAATATTAGCTGTGCCATTTACAGTCCTAGTAGGAGCAAAATTGCATTGAGACAAGAAATGGTCATTCACAATTGCACAGAAGTCTAAAGTTAGAGGATCACTCAATGTTGGTGAGACAGTGTGCCAGTCAATGTTCGGAAAGTTGAAGTCACCAGCCAAAATCACCGAGGAAAACCGAGTCCTACTGATCTTATCAAGGCAATTTCGAAAGGAAAGAGAAAAATCCATATTAGCACTGGGTGGACGATAAACAACTCCAAACAACACACTGTCCCTCGTCCTTTGTTGAATCTCGCAGAAAAGAATTTCCAAGGAATCCTGTTCAAGATCCATCCTTCGAATAGAGACCAAATCCTTATGCACAGCCAGAAGAACACCTCCACCCCTACCAGACTTTCTGTCGTGACGATGTATATTATAGTTATGCAAACCGAGTTCAAAATCCAAATAATTATAGTCAAGCCACGTCTCAGTCAGTGCAATAATTGGAAAATGATCCAGATCAACCAATAATTGTAGTTCCGTAACCTTATTTCGCAAGCTACGAGTATTAATCAAACAACACTTCAGTGAAGAGTCTACAGGAGCTCCAGATGAAACATCAGAAGTAAAGGACGACGATAAGCTGGCAACATGGGCACTGTTTTCGAGCGTAGATGCTGATTCGAAGAACGAGTCAGAGAAGTTGTAGGGAAAAGCACAACCAAAACAGGTCCAGTTCTCGTCTGAAGAGGCGAGCGAGTAACAAATCTTATCATCCATTCCAATACAACAAATATGACCATTCCAATACAACGAATATGAAAATTATACATGTAGTGTGATAGCTTTTGCAGACAAGCTATGATAATTATTATTATTAACATTAGAATTCATAATACAGAATACAACCTACATTTTGTCGAAATCAGTGTCATTGAGACAGTGCATTTAGTGCGCACAATGCTTTCATAACAGTACCATTCTTTATTGACAGTCATTGCAACCCAATCTACATAAAATGTACCTAGTAGTAATTTATTAAAAACTTTTTCCTTTCTGTTTCAGTCATGGAAGAAGATTCAAAACCAGCTACTAACAGTACTATTATATTGCTAGTACTCCTACAGAAAATAATGAATTCATTGGCTATATACAGTACACAATGTTTCTCTAGTATATAATGAAAAGGTTTTTGGATGTCAGTTACACCATATAAAGAAGAAAGGAACCCATAACTAGAGCAGTATGCTTTTCACATATTACAATGAAAAGAATGACCCCAATAAAGTTCAAAAGTTCATTGTGGACACCTTTTTTGAACACCAATGATATATTGATGGCAAGCAAGGACATAGTGGAATGTGCAATATCCACAAGTTAACTTCTGGAGATTAGAAACTCTAAGTCTTAAACCATTCTCTCATCAATCAAATCCATCTGAATTGGCCAACATGTGACTGTCAAGGCCAAAGTTACCAACGTGAGCAAAGGAGAAAGCAGGTGATTTAACTCTTGTGAACTGCACCCTTCTTAATTCCCGCTGTGGCTTTAATGAAAATGGTATCGTGTGAAGACTTTCATCAATGGAGTACAAAACAATAATTATTATACAAACATTAATTTTTCTTAATGTACTGTTAGTAACAGTAACAACATTAATTTTATTTAAACACAGCAAATTATGGAACAGAAATAAAACTCACAGATGATTTTAAAGAATTCTTAGCGTTGCCTCTCGCTCAAGATAAAACACAGTTCATATCCACTACCATTGAAAGAGAAATATTGGGAACTAGTACCATCAGTGCTTATTTCTCCTGCTTTAAGTGCAACAAGAAGCTTTAGCCATCTACCACTGCAGCATCTATTTAACATATACACGTTAGACTGATTAATTATTTAGAGTGCAAGCATTGCCACTTAAAGCAAAAACTGCATCTGAACATTTGAATGCCCATATACTAGATATAACACTAACACTTCTTGAAGAGAGCATTAGTCAAGTACTCAGGACATTCAATACAAAGAAAGCCTCATGCCAACAATCATTAGGGATTATACTCACAGACACTCTGCTGAAACATTCAGAGTATAGTGCTGAAGATTGTTCCTGGTTTTGAGAACCATTTTAGTTAACAGTAGTAATTATACGCTGCAATACCTTACAACTGTAGAACGTTCCGTCACATTTTAAGTCTTTTTAGTTCGCTTTCATTTTTTTTTGTTGATACTCTTTCACGTAAACTGGAAAACGGTTTTTGTTATTGTTACTTGCACTTCTGTTAAATAAATTTGATAAAATTGTGTTTATACTCTTGCTTTGATCTATCACATTCTCTTACATCTACCTTTGTTAACCCTTAGACTGGCAACAGCCAGTACTGATTGAGAACCATTTTTTTTTAAGAGAAACCCATATTGTATTTATATGGTATAGCTCTGCAGTCAAATTCAAACAATTCTTTACAATAATTTTGCTTATACGTATTCATTAACATCTGTCATCACTAACATTCATCTTTGTTTTTTGAACATATCGATCAACTGTTATCCGCATAACCACATATATAGAACAAATCTACTTTGAGCATTTTTCATCCTAAACAACCTGCTGGGCGCCTATTTTTAAATCATGGAGTATGGAGTATCACGAGTATAAGTGAGTGAAGGAGACTTGAAAGGGTTTTTCTTTGCAGCAGTGTTTGTGAAACAATGAAAGATTACAAGTAAGGATATTTAACGGTGTGGACAAACTATAAGACTTAGTCTCTTTGCAACTCTATTGTTGGGCTATCCTTAAAGGGTACTACTTGTGATGTCATATCAGTTACCATGGCAATGTGCCAGCTCCACAAAAAGGCCCTCTGAACTACAGTTTTTGTAAATTATCTCAAAACCAAATTTGGTGACCTACTGCTTTTATTTCTTTGTTGGAAAGTTTCCCAAATTCTTTAACTTTACAGAAAGTTGACAAAAATTTAATAATTATACATAATAAAAACATGTTTTAAGAAGGCTTGAAAGGGTTTTTTGTTTATGTAGTGTTTGCCAAACGATGAAAGATTACAAAGAAAGATATTTAATGGTGTACGCTGACTATGTCTCCTTGGAACTCTATCGTTAGGCTTTATTTTAAGGGTGCTTGTGATGCCTTGTCAGTTGCCATGGCAATGCCCCAGGTCCACCAAAAGGTCCTTTTGTACACTATATATCTGAAAACCTAATTAAGTGACCTACTGTTTTTATTTCTTTGTTCAAAAGTTCCCTAAATTCTTAAACTTTTCAGGCAGTATGAAAAAAAAATTATCTAGTAGAATTTAATATATTAAAAAAACACGTTTTATGGGTTACAGAAAATTCTACTAGATAAATTTCCCGGAAACTTTTATATTCGAAGTACCATCATGAATGGTACATACATGCCAAAAACAGAGATAGGTCACTGAGCAAAATTTTGAGCTAAAAACGAATGTTTTCTGCAGATTTTATTTCTGGTTAGCGCGATTTTATGCAGCATTTAACTTCCAGTGAGCATTCGATTGTGCTTGAGTTTGATTCATCCAGCTGATGTGTGCACATTGGTTATGGCGTGTGTAGATTGCACTCATGCGGGCAGCTAAAAACCCTTTCCAGCCTCCTTAAGACTTACAGAAAATTGTACTCAGGATAATTTTTCCCTGAATACTGAGTGAATTTAAAACATTATCAAAAAAATCCTTTAAAAAACAAATAAAAAAGTCTTAATTCTAGATCCTGAGTAATGAAGATTCTTACCTTCATGTTGAAAGTATTACTTCTAAACTAAAAAACTGCACCATTAAAACAAATTGATCCAATCACTTTAGTATCTAATTTGTTCCTACACTGTATACTTTATTGCTACACTATGCAACTATTGATGTATTTACCAGTTATGCTTCCCTTTATAATTTAACATGCAATGTCTAACTCTTTAATGTTTAGTTTCTTTACTTAATATTGCAACTTATAGTATGTTGATGACTCAGTGGCCCACCATGAATACCAAATCTGCTATCTGCTGGCCACCATACACTTACTTTTTTTTTTTGTCGTGAAATTATATACATGTAAATAAAAGTGTGTGAGTGTGAAA
>OX419338.1:26383879-26388879 GCA_948470475.1 Galaxea fascicularis
TTTATTTATCTCAAAACAAACCAGTAATGACTGATCCAACAAGGTTTATACCCAAGTCACGATACAATGAATGGTCTATCGATCCGGTTTTTGGGCTTCAACGTGTTGCAGATCATCTGCAGACGCTGCAGATAATCTGCAGATCTGTTGTTCGTCTGTTTTTCGTCTGCAGTCTTAACATCGTGAAGAGTATTGAAGCTTAACGTCTGCACAGACTGAAAACAGACTCTGCAGACGATAAATTAGTCTGCAGTTGATCTGTTTTTGGCAAAACAGATCTGTTGCAGATCTGCTGCAGATCTGCTCGTTTCGTACGGGCAGTCCTTCAGTTTTCAGGCCACAAAATATCTAAAAATTTCTCCATTCACCGTGGCCTTTGTTATGTTTAATTTGATGTATAGTTAGCTCTGTTTTTTTTTATTTCTTCTTTTTTTCCTCATTGTTGTTGTATTGTAACTGAATAAGTGTGAATAAATGAACTTGAACTTGAACTTGAACTCAACAATGGAGTGTAATATTTTAATCCAAAAGTACTGTAATACCGGTGTATTTGATCCACAGTATCACATATTTTAAGGACTTCTTCGAATGATGTAACCTCGTCACAAGGCAGAGGTCACATTTGATTTTTTCAAGGCTGGTTTGTCAGGGATTTCATGACTTAAAATGGAACCGAGATGATATGACTATGATATATGATTTTTATAGGTGCAAATGACAAAATGTTTACTTCTTCAAGATGAACATTGCACTTGCCCAATTGGGTCTACAAAATGAGCAATTCATTAACTAAAGTTGGTTCATAATAAACTCATGGAAGCATTAAACCAGCTAACATACCAAAGAAACAAGACATAGTCACCAGGATAGTTCACACTTTCTTTGACAAGAAACTGCCCATCACTAGCAGATGACATGACCTTCTCTGCCGACTCTCGGGTTATTTTTCCATGAAACCACCTTATAGTAAAAGAAACCAACAAAAAAGGATAAATTAAAGGAATATAATGGCACTCCTTTTTCAGTGTAACAGAATTTACAAAGTTTACAATTTTATTTATTAAACAATTTGTAAAGTGTGCAAATTTCTGCGACAAAATGAACTACTTATATAAACCACTTCTACTTTTTGTGGCCATTCCAGTGCTAATGGAAACTAAAAATTATACTGGTTCCAATAGCTGGGAATATTAAAAAAATGCACAAGGGGTGATAATGGTTGAGCAAATATGAAGCAGCAATTAATTTGTCAGTAGAGTAAAGCAACAAGGTTGAGATGCCAGAACACCACAGGCTAATGGTCCATTCTGTTGCTTTCCTAGGTCCACTACAATGATCTCTATAATTTCAAATTTTTTACTTGTACACTGTATGAAATGTAGATTGCAGTACACTGTAAAGCAATTTTCAGTAGGCATTTCAGGAAAATGCATGCTTTAAGCTAAAAAATGCTTTAAATGTAACCATCAGATTTGCAACTCTGATAGTTACATTTTTGTTGAAAAGACTTTTAGTTCGTGTTAGAGATAATGCATGACTTCCTTCAGCTTAAGCAAAATTCTTCAATCTACATCCCATACAGTTGCACAATTGATAAGAAACATATACAGTGTATGCTTCACTGGAATCTGATGGTAACGAGTTCAAAACGTGCCACTGTTGTTTCTCCATTTCTTCCTTTCTTTAATTCCGACATTATAATTATATTAACTTGGTTATTAGCGAGGTTCAGGGAGGGATGTGGGCAAAGTTTTCTGCATAGCCCCATTATTATGCATACATTTTGTGAGTCAAACTGTATTTGTTTTTGGAACAGGGTTAGTATGACAGTGATGCACGTGTCTTTCCAAGTTGTGTGTGGCATAACAAAAGTAAAACACACACAAAAATGGGTATTACTAGAATGGGCTTGTCACCATGATAAGGGCTGCTGGAACATTAAACAATTTTATAGGAAAATTAATCACTTGACAAGGGAATTCCACATTAAATTTCATGCAAAAAAACTGATATTGTGTGAATCACAAAGCCATGAGTGCAATATCAATTTGCAAGTGAAATTTGATGTGGAAGTCATGAGTCAGATGATTAATTATTTTCTTAAATTGCATAAAAAGGAAACCAAGCTTCCTTCTTCTGCTTGTTTAATTAGCGTAAGCCTCTTCCATTATAAAATCTCACAAGAAAGTCATAATTTTAAATCAAAATAAGGAAAATCTATTTCTTCACTTTGGTTAGGATTTTGCTCTGTAACCGAATTGTTTCCAACTGTGTCTGCATTGCTAATATATGTGCAATATTGGTTTGCCTCATTTTCAAGTCTCAATTCCACTCTTAAGTTCTCAGTTCTGATTGGCTAAAAAGGAGTGCACTTTTAGTTAACACAGTGCAGAAAAGTTTAACACAGTACAAATTTACAACAAAGATTTCCGAAGTTAAAACGAAGAAACTGCCAGAGGCTATCCAACACATTACGAAGACCTGTGAAGATTGTGCGACACCTTCCAAAGAAATCTGAAGATTGTATGAAGATTTTCGAAGATCGCCTGAATACTTCTGAAGATTTCCGAAGATCACCCGAACACTTCCAAAGAATTCTGAAGATCATCCGAACACTTCCGAAGATTTCCAAAGATCACCTGAACATTTCCAGAGGTCCCTGAAGATCACAGGATATTCTCGAAGCTTCTCCAAGTTTTGGAAGATCGAGGGCAATGCCTTCTGCGTCCCTCAGTGTCAATTTTTTTCAAGTGTATTATTAATAAGTAATCACATGATTTTTCCCGTGTAACTTAGAATAAATAAGCACTTGGTCTTTGAAAAAATTTACTCATGCTTATTTATGCCAAATTGTACTCGAAATCATGTGATTACCTATACAAATACCTTGCCTCAATAGCCAATAAGATGGTGAGAATTCATCTACCTATGCGATTCCAAGAAATAATAACATTTGAAACATCACTGCATTTCCTAAAGGTAAATGCTTATGAGAATATATATGAGCTTATTAAGTATGGAGGTATATCTATGACAAAATGCAATTCTCTGTAATTGGAATAGTATGTTCCAAATCGCGAATGCATCCACCCGAAGCTGAAGGGCAAAAACCCGTTTCAGGTATCATGCAGATAGTCAACATGCAGAAAGGCATAGTCGCAAAAGGAATAACGCAAATAGGCATAATGCGAAAAGGCATAAAGCGGAAAGGCATAACGTGAAGAGGCATAACGCGAAAAGGCATTGCGCAAAAAGGCATAATGCAAAAAGGCATAACGCCATAAAGGCATAATGCAAAGAGAGGGAGGAGTGGGGAGGGGTATGGGGTGGGGAAGGGGGGGTCAGTAATTGCTGCTGAAAGCAAGACAAAACTAGCGCCCATGGAAACCTGTTCCGCTGATTCAGATCTCAAAGCACATTTTGAACATGGCTGCAAATCGTGCCTTTTTGCATTATGCCTTTTTGGCGTTATGCCTTTTTGCATTATGATTTTTTGCGTTATGCCTATTTGCATTATGCCTTTTTGCGTTATGCCTATTGCCACTGTGCCTTTCTGCATGTTGACTATCTGCATGATAACTGAAACAGGTTTTTGCCCTTCAGCTTCGAGTGGATGCATTCGCGATTTGGAACATACTATTCCAATTACAGAGAATTGCATTTTGTCATAGATATACCTCCATAATTAAGAGATGACTAGATGTCACTGCTACTCGATAGCTAAAAACCCTTAGTGATATTGTATTCAATCAAAATACAAGCCTTCTCAACGTGGTCACTTCTCTTGGAATAGTACGTGCTATTATTGTACTGAAGAGATACATGTTGCACTAATTTGCATTTCGGAAGTCACGTACAATACATGACTATAAGCTTACTTGCTTGTAATTTATATCAATTATTATTTTTAAACTCACTTGTGATTCCAAGGATGAATCTGCACGTACACAACAGCACCGCTACTCACACAAAACTCCTCCAAAGTATTGAACAACGGAACCAACCCTTTATTCACATAACGCGACAAGTCTACGATGCGAAGAAATAAACTCTCTTCGGGCAGACTTAAACTGGTCGACAAGTATTTTCTCAGATCATCGATCCTCGCAGAATTCCCCCCTTCCGGGAAGATGTTCAGAACTTGGCCAGTTTCCGTAACAACATTGATATAAAATAAAGTATTCGAGTAATTTTGCTTGCAAGACAAACTGATGATGGTCTTCGACTGAATCAAGTCCCCCAAATAAATGCGACTACCATTTTTAATTTCCACTTTCGATCCATTTTGTGAAACATGAAGAATTTGATTGGACACTGACAGGCCAGTAACTTGTGAAATCTTTTCCTTCAGGCCTTCCACAGTGTCCAGCGCAGTCACGTCAACCTCTATCTTCTTTGCATTTAGCAAATCCACGAATACCTGCATTGCAGACTGGTAGCTGCCGCACACTTCAGTCTTCATTCATTAAAGCCGTCAAACCAAAGCCAGTTAATAAGTTCCTCGTTTCACGTAGTCTTAACCCAGAACTGTGGATACTTTGTTCCTTCTCGCAGGTAGAAAATTAGGAAACAAAGAAATCAGGAAATAGGAAATAAAACATTTCAACGCGTCAGGATTTCCGCATGCTCACTCCTCAATGTTCGTCCGCCATCTTTTCGGTGTGGGTCAGCATGACGTCATAGTTCTCTGTGTTATGTTGCCAAGAAAGGCAAAGGCCAGAGACCAGACTTGGAGACAGACAGGTGAGTTGTGAAACATTCTCTGTCCGCATCGATCTATAAACCTATCTACAACGGAAATATTCTATGCATGTAAACTCGAGATTATATAAACCACATGGGCACCGTTAAATATGTTTCATCCTTGAACGTTTTCGTGATCACGGCGGGATAACGTGCTTTATCACATTCACGTAATACGTTTCACGGACCATGACTTGACAAACGTCAGTTTAGTATAGCACTCCAAATAGTACTTTAAATACTGCTTCCCGTTTGCC
>OX419338.1:26396379-26456379 GCA_948470475.1 Galaxea fascicularis
TTCTATGATAATTTGAATAAGAACATTGAAGAGAATATTGTTGAAAAGGATAATAGGATAGTTCTGGGAGGTGATTTCAATGTCACATTAAACCCAGTCTGGGATTGCGCTGGTGGGAATCAGTCAAAGAAAGCTTCGGCTAAATGTATTGAAGATCTATGCCTTGATTTTGATTTAACAGATATTTGGCGAGTAAGAAACCCGGAGATTAAACGTTTTACTTGGAGACAAAAGAAACCTCTTATTCAGAGAAGACTCGATTTTTGGTTAATTAGCGAGGTTTGTCAAGAAGATATTGAAAAATCCGATATCATATCCTCGATAAACTCCGATCATTCGGCCATATTTTTGCATTTTAGTAGCATCAGTAAACAAAAATACGGCCCGTCGTTCTGGAAATTCAATGCTAGTCTTGTTGATGATGTGAACTATGTAGCATTACTAACTGAAAGTATACCAGCGTGGCTAGCCGAATTCAATGAAGTTACTGATAAGAGGGTCCTGTGGGACTTAATTAAATACAGAATCAGACAATTTTCCATAAAATACAGCAAAGAAAAAGCTCGTGAAAAAAGAGAAAGAGTCTCTAAGATCGAAAAAATGCTTCAGACTTGCGAGGAACAGTGTAGCAAATGTCCTTCTGATGAAAACTTTGTACAGCTGGAAAACCTCCAAATAGAATATGATGATATATATGAAGATCTGGCTAAAGGTGCGATAATTCGTTCGAAGGCTACTTGGTATGAAAAAGGAGAGAGAAGCAACAAATACTTCTTAAAGCTTGAAAGTCATAATAAAAGTAAGAGTTCAGTCCGGAAAATCTTCAACGGCGAAGGTGTGTTGATTACAGATCCTCCAAAAGTGCAACAAGAAATTGAAAGATTCTACTCTGATCTTTGTAAAAGCGATACTCTATCACCATCTGCGAATATGCTAAATTCTTTTCTGAAAAATCCTGGTGTACCAAAACTCTCTCAAGTTGATGCTCAAGTCTGTGAAGGAAAACTAACAATCTCTGAATGTTACAAAAGTCTTCAGCTCTTTCAGAATAATAAATCTCCAGGGAATGATGGACTAACTGTAGAATTCTATAAAGCTTTTTGGCATGTCTTAGGCGAGTTGATGGTGGATAGTTTAAATGACTCCTATGATCGTGGCGAATTATCCAATTCTCAAAAAGAAGCTATCATCACTTTAATTGAGAAAAAAGATAAGGATAAAAGGTATCTATCCAATTGGAGACCAATCTCGCTGATCAATGTAGATGTCAAAATAGGTTCAAAAGCCATAGCCAAAAGATTGGAGATGGTATTGCCGAACATTATACATTATAACCAATGTGCGTATGTGAAAGGCAGAACAATTTGTGATGCAATTAGAACAATTGATGATATTATGGAATTTACGGAAAGATACTGTATTAATGGCAAAATGATTTGTGTTGATTTTAAGAAAGCCTTTGATACTGTAAGTCGCAACTTTTTGTTTAAAACCCTTCAAGCTTTCGGCTTTGGATACTCTTTTATTCAGTGGATTCACACATTCTATAAAAATATATCAAGCTGCGTTCTTAATAACGGCTTTTCTACTGCACCTTTTTCAGTTGAACGCGGAGTAAGGCAGGGAGACCCACTCTCTCCTTACTTGTTCATTATTGTGTTAGAAACTTTATGTATAAGCATACGAAGAAGCAAAGATATTCAAGGAATTACAGTAGATACTGAGGAGATAAAATTGGGGGTGTTTGCTGATGATTTGACCGGCTTTTTAATGAACGATATTTCTCTTCAAAAATTCTTAGAACTTGTTGAAGCTTTTGGAGAATGTTCAGGCCTCAGGATTAATCATGATAAGTCTGAAGTCATGTTACTTGGCAACAGTGTGCACTCGCTATTAAGAAATGACACCGAAATCAAAAACCTTGAAATTAAAAACTCAGTAAAAATTTTGGGAGTTCACTTCACGTACGATTTGCGTGCCAAACGAAAGTTGAACTTCGATGAAATTGTTACCTCTATCAAACAGAAACTACACGTCTGGAGATGGCGTGATCTTACAATATTTGGCCGAATTCAAATTGTTAAGACATTCATAATTCCTATTTTTTTGTACAGGGCGAGTATGGTATGCTGCGATCAAGATTTTGTAAAGGAGGTGAATAAACTAATTTTTGATTTCATTTGGAAGGGTAAAGACAAAGTTAAGCGTTCTGTTCTCGTCGGCGATTTTGAGGATGGTGGACTTAAGGCTCCTCATTTGCATTCTATGATTGAGACACAGAGAATTATGTGCTGTAAGAAATTAGCCAGTGACGAGCCAAGCAGTTGGAAGATTATTCTACTACATTACTTAAAACCAGTAGGAGGTAAACTTATACTTTGTTGTAATTACGACCTTAAAAAGTTGCCGATAAAAATTCCATCTTTCTACGAGGATTGCTTCAAGAGTTTCGCAAAATGCTCTGCGGCAACTCTTCAAGGCGAAGAAAACATTGAAGATATAAGTGAAATTCTCCAAATTATTCTTTGGAATAATAAACTTATTTGCATCGACGGGAAACCTGTATTTTATAAAACATTGGCGGAAAAGGGGATCTTAAGAATAGGAGACCTTATTTCTGAAAAAAATGAGTTAATCACTAAATGCAATTTAAGAGAGCGGGACCTTACTCCTGTGGATCAATTTAGACTTATATCTTTGTTAAATGCCCTCCCTAGCCAATGGCGTGATTCGTTAAATAGATCTCTTTACTCTGTTATAGAGGCATTTAATTTGCAGGAGCAAATTGTTTTACGTTTAAACGGGCAAAATACATCGATTAATAAAGCTGTGTCAAAAACTATTTACAAAGAGCTCAGAAACAGAGTTATCACCATACCTTCCGCTCAAGAGAAATATAGGAATTCCTTTATAAATGATACCCTTGATTGGCCAGAAATCTATAGCTTACCTCATCGTGTCACCTCGGACACAAAGATGCGTGAATTTCAATTCAAACTGTTAAACAAATATCTAGCGACAAATGCCTTTTTGTATAAAATTGGTGTTGTGTCTTCTCCAGATTGTTCTTTTTGTGGAAACGAGAACGAATCCCTCGAACACATCTTTATCCATTGCAATTACACCGTAAAATTTTGGGCAGAAGTTATTAAGTGGCTTCGCTCTTTAAATGTAAATATAAATAACCTTAACAACAAAGAAATTATGCTTGGAATACCAAATTGTGAAGACGAGTTATTTGTCAATCATGTATTACTAATAGCTAAACAATATTTGTATTTTTGTCGTTGCAGAAAAACGTTTCCTATATTTAAAGTTTTTATGTCTAGATTAAGAAAGATTCAAAACTTTGAATTAATCATTGCAAAGTCAAAAAATAAGTTATTGCCTTATACAGCGAAATGGGGCAATTTTTGAATTTTCACTTATGCACAGATATACTGTTTTACTATATCTTTGCTACTTAGATCTGAAAACAAAAGGGTCAGTCGATATATGTTGTTTTTATGTATATGTAGGTGTGCGTGTGTTGGTGCGTGTGTTTGTGTGTGTGTGTGTATAATTTAGAACCTTCTTTTTTCTCTCTCTTTTCTTTTTTTTTTTTTTCTTTGTATTATAAGTGATGTAGAGCAATGTGTATTGTAGGTAGTTTAATGTTTCAAATCTTGTAATGTCTTGTTAAAAAAGCAAGCAGCATGCTGAAAATAAAAATACAAAAATACAAAAAAAAAAAAAACATATTGCCGGCATTTCCAATGCTGCAACTGTTAAAAATCGCGTTTACTTTTGGCATGGAGTTGTTGTTCTTTCGGCGAGAGTTTTCCAAATGTCAAACTTACCAAGCGGGGCCGAGGTTATAAACCGTCCGGACTTCGCTTGGCTTTTCTTCAACAAATTTTGTGCCCTAAAATGAGCGACAGCAGGAAAAAACGAAACGTTTTAGGATCCAAGATGAAATATTGGGTAGAAACTGACATTTGGAAAAAACAAGAGTCCAAACTAATTTGAGATGGAAGCGTGAAAACAAAACGTAAGAAAAAAGAAACCGATCCGAATGTCTATTCGACGTTTCTCGTACAAATCGGAAAAAATAAGACAAGTAACAAACCAAGACAAATCGCTATTCAATTTTCTTGGCATAAATGTCCACATAAAAGACAAAACAGGAGTACTAACCTGCGCATAGATTAAGTCAGTCAACAATCACTCCGAACGCAGGGCATGTACTAAAACCCGAAACAACGAAACGAAACCACCGAAACGAAACCACCGAAACAATGTGATTACATGGATTTTTGGTCTCCTATATTCTGTCCTTGTAATTCACAATCTCCTCCACTACTATACAGTTTAAACGTAGTCTCAGGGAGACAAGTAGCGATACTGACTGAGACGTTATCAGTGAATACTTCGATTCTTTCCCTAACTTTTCAATTATTTTCCTTTCTTCTCTTTTCCCATCTGCTTTGGTCGGTGCTCCGCCCCAAAAATACATAAAAAAATACGAAACCATTTTCTTTCTTGAAGTCCTAAATGTAAGATAATTCTGTCTTTTGCTGGCTCGTGGCTTCGTTTCGTTCGTTTCGCTTGTTTCGGTGGTTTCGTTTCGGTTGTTTCGCTTGTTTCGGTGGTTTCGTTTCGGTGGTTTCGGTGGTTTCGGTGGTTTCGTTTCGGTGGTTTCGTTTCGTTGTTTCGGGTTTTAGTACATGCCCGAACGCAGAGCTTAAGCAGAAGCGGTCATTTCACACAAAAGTAAGTCTTATTACTTCTCATGCCTGTCAAGGAAACTTGTTCAATTAAGGATTTTAGCGGCAAAACCGTCCAGTTTAATACACAGCAAGGTCCGAAGACAGTTCATAATTACTGAAACCTTGCCAGACCACACGATCTTTTCTCTTCGTGCAAGCTTATGCAGGCAAACACGGGGAAAAGCTGAAACTTCCTGACACTTGAATTGGTAATGTTTTTACAGCTTGAAAAGAGACGCTCTCTTTTTCGCTGTTCCTCACCATAATTTCGTCTCTTTTCTCGAGCTTTTTGTTGTTCTTTCTCCCGTTGCTCCCAGTACGATTCAACCTGTTTACTTGAGCACTTTCTTATTCTTTCTCCCATTGCTCGACAATACAATTCAGCCGGTTTGCTCGTGCTTTTTCTCCCGCTGTTTGTCACTGATACTCTGTCTGTTTACCCGTGCCCTTTCTTCTTCTTTCTCCCGCTGTTTGTCACTGATATTCCGCCAACGAATTGACAAAACTGACTTTGTTTTAAAATTATCTTCAAAATTTGGCCATGCAATTTCCCGCCACAACAACGCAGGTTGAGAACTGCGTGTATGGGCAACTGATCTTTCCCAAAACAGTCCATATGGAAGCGCGCCTACATGCGAGCTTGCACACGAAAGGGTTAACTGCAGTATCACATTTGACTTTGGCTTACATGATGGGGTGGACGTACGTACGGTCGGACGGTCGGTCGGTCGGTCGGTCGGTCGTACGATGACGTCATAACCAAAATTTCTCGGATGGATAGGTTACCATATTTTCTTAGCAATGGTGCTCCGCGCGCGCGCGCCTTCGGCGCGCGCGGAGCTCCGCTATCAAAACAAAACATTTTACAGCAAAAGTGTGATAAAACCTCAAAGTGAGCTCTCTTCAACACCGCCCATATAAGAACAAAAGTACTTTGCTCGCCTTGTTTTGAACATTTTATGGTGTTATTCTTGTGATCTATTACAGTAAAGACGATAGAAAGTGCCGTAGATGTCCTTTTTACAATAACAAGGAAAAACGTTGAGCGAAATCGACTTTACTTTTCCTTGAGAAAAGTGACTGCGACAGACTGATCGAGCATAGTATTTTAGCGATGAATCAACTCAGGTGTTCAACTGCAATTATCTAGTGATGTTGAGAATAGTTTTATTCTTGACTTCGATCAATTACAAATATTGCAAACAACAAACCTTGACTACAAGTCGTGGATTATTTTTGACATCACTGTTAATGATAACATCTGACTCAAGATTTCTGAAAAACATTTTCAGCCGTAAACATTGAACAAAGGAGTTTTTACTGCAACAGCCTTGAAAATCTGCGATTTTTTAACTAACAACGAGAATTGCTTTTGAGGGACAACATATCGCTGGCATTTCCAATGCTGCAGCTGTTAAAAATCGTGTTTACGTTTGGCAATGAGTTGTCGATTACTCTTTGCGAGTTTCCAATAATGTCAACAAAGCGAAGCCGAGTATATAAACCGTCCGGACTTCGCTTGGCTTTTCTTCAACCAATTCTTTGCCCAAAAAATGAGCGAAAGCAGGGAAAGCGAAGAGTTTTAGGATCCAAAATGAAATATTGGATCGAAAATATGTATTTGGAAAAAAGACGAGCATTTTTCAGTCGAAACAGCATGAAAACAACAAAAGGTAAGAAAACAAAGAACGATGCCGGCGAATGTTTGTTCGGCGTTCCTCGTAGAAATTGGAAAACTAAGACAAGTAACAAACATAACTCGTAGTCACAGAGACAAGTCACCATTTGTCAAATAAAAGACACAAAAGGAGTACTAACCTGTCAGTCAACAAATTTATCACTCCGAACACAGAGCTAAATCAGAAGCCGTCATTTCACACAAAAGTATTCATTTGCTAAGCAGATACAAATCCTTAGCGGGCCTTGAAGTTTTTCACCTTCACTTTGTGTTACTTCCTGTGTCCACCAAGGAAGCTTCTTCAAATAAGGATTTTTAGCGGCAAAACCGTCCAGTTCATTATTACACAGCAAAAGTCAGCAATCAAAGACAGCGCCTGCATTATTCAAACCCTGCGAAACCACACGATCTTTTCTCTCGAAGATCCGTAAACTATAAAATAGCAAAGCCAGGCAATCCAATTTGCTGCTCTTAACATCCAAAGGCTGATTCTCATCGGTTTAAACAAAAAAAAGAACTGAGAAGTAGTCAAAGTAGGCGGCGAATATTGCTTACAGGACGAAAAATTAAGCCTCGTTTTGGCCCGGCTTGAGCCTGCGATCCAATTGAAAACTAGTACTTGATCAGCGGTCAACTTCCAAAAAACAGCTGACCTCGACAGCTCATAACTTGAGCCCGCAATATGGTCACGTGATACTGGTCAGCGGATACGTTGTTTTGACACGTGTCAATTGACGTTGACATGGATGTCTAATATCAAAGATGTCTGCTGTAAACTGGATGGTCAGCTGGAGTATGACCGCCATGTTGGATTATTATTATTATTATTATTAAAACATTATTAATTATTGTGCGACGTCGTCGTCCTCGTCGTCGGTCGCGCCCACGAGCAATACCGCTAGCCAAGATTACCATGAGAAAAGCAGTTGACGGGTTTCTATAGGTATGGGGCTCCGCTTTGCGGCCCTTCGGGCCGCTGAAGCTCCGCTATCAATGGTGCTCCGCGCGCGCGCGCCGAAGGCGCGCGCGGAGCTCCGCTATAAAGGGTCTAAGACCCTACGTTATCAAAAAGAACTGCTGACTTGTTATCGAGAATATTCCAACAGACAACCCTTATCGACTGTTAGAATCTATTTTAGCTACAACATACATACCGTAGACATAAATAATTATTATTTATTGACAGAACCCCAGAGTCATTTCTTGTACAGAACGCGCACTTAATTATTCTGTCCCGTAATCCTAACTATGAATCAGAGGCGGCTAGCGTTCGAATTCTGCTTGCTGATCCAGAATAATATGCGTGGTAAGTTTACCCGAGGAAACCCTCAAGAATTTCAGAATCAAATTAGCTCGCATAGCGAAACAGAGCAGATAAGACGGGTCAGCAGTACTAGCAGTATAATAGCGTAGCTCCGCGCGCGCCCGCGCGGAGCACCATTGCTAAGAAAATATGGTAACCTATCCATCCGAGAAATTTGGGTTATGACGTCATCGTATGACCGACCGTCCGTCCTTACGTCCACCCCATCATGTAAGCCAAAGTCAAATGTGATACTCCAGTTAACCCTTTCCTGTGCAAGCTCGCATATAAGCGCGCTTCCATCATGGATTATGCTTCCATATTGACTGTTTTTGGACAGATATTTGCCCATACACGCAGTTTTCAACCTGCGTTTTTGTGGTGGGAAATTGCATGGCCAAATTTTGAAGACAGTTTTGAAACAAAGTCAGTTTTGTCTATTCGTTGGCGGAATATCAGTGACAAACAGGGGGAGAAAGAACAAGAAAAGGCACGAGTAAACAGGCAGAGTATCAGTGACAAACAGCAGAAGAAAGAGCACGAGCAAACCGGCTGAATTGTCATGTCAAGCAACGGGAGAAAGAACAAGAGAGGGCTCGAGTAAACAGGCTGAATCGTACTGACGAGCAACGGGAGAAAGAACAACAAAAAGCTCGAGAAAAGAGACGAAATTATAGCGAGGAACAGCGAAAAAGAGAGCGTCTGTTGTCAAGCTGTAAAAACATTACCAAGTGTCAGGGAGTTTCAGCTTTTCCCCGTGTTTGCCTACAGAAGCTTGCATGAAGAGTGGTCTGGCAAGGTTTCAGTAATTATGCGCTGTCTTCGGACCTTGCTGTGTTTTAAAGTGGACGGTTTGAGGAAGCTTTAATTCCCTAATAGGCATGAGAAGTGATAAGACTTAATTTTGTGTGAAATGACCACTTCTGCTGAAGCTCTACGTTCGGAGTGATTGCTGACTGACTTAAACTGTGCGCAGGTTTGTACTCCAAGTACTCCAAGAAAATTGAATAGCGATTTGTCTCGGCTTGTTACTTGTCTTATTTTTTCCGATTTCTACGAGAAACGTCAAAGAGACAATCGCATCAGTTTCTCAGTTTTTCTTACGTTTTGTTGTTTTCCCGCTTCCATCTCAAATTGGTTTGGACTCTTGTTTTTTTCCAAATGTTTTGTATCCAATACTTTATCTTGGATCTTAAAACGTTTCGTTTTTTCCTGCTGTCGCTCATTTTAGGGCACAAAAGCCAAGCGAAGTTTGGACGGTTTATAACCTCGGCACAGCTTGATAAGTTTGACATTTGGTAAACTCTCACAAAGAACAACAACTCCTTGCCAAAAGTAAACGCGATTTTTAACAGCTGCAGCATTGAAAATGCCAGCAATATGACGTCCTCGCAGCAATTCTTAGAAAAGCAATGATTTTGTGTGAAATGACGGCTATTATGTCAGCTCTGCGTTCGGAGTGATTGTTGACTGACCTAAACTGTCCGCATCCGCAGGTTAGTATTCCTGTTTTGTCTTTTATACGGACACTTATGTCAAGAACACTTGGACTAGCGATTTGCCTAGGTTACTCACGAGTTATGTTTGTTACGTTACTTTCCAATTTCTACGAGAAACGCCGAAGAAACATTGGTATCGGTTTTTGTTTTTTTACGTTTTTTTGTTTTCACGCTTTTATCTCAAATTGGTTTGGACCAAAAAATGCTCGTGTTTTTTCCAAATGTTTTCTATCCAATATTTCATTTTAGATCCTCAAACTCTTCGTTTTCCCTGCTGTCGCTCAGTTTTGGGCACAAAGAAAGAAAAGGCAAGCGAAGTTCGGACGGTTTAAGTCCTCGGCTCCGCTTTGTCAGAAACAAGAGCCGGATTGACATTTGGCAAACTCTCGCAAAAAGCGACAACTCCTTGCCAAAAGTAAATACGATTTTTAACAGCTCCAGCCAGTCGAAATGCCAGCAATATGTTGTTCCTCGCAGCAATTCTCGCTGTTAGTTAAAAAATAGCAGACTTAAAAGGCTAATTGCAGGAAAAACTTCGTCTTTAATTCAATGTTTACGGCTGACAAATGTTTTTTCTGAAACCGATTTGTTTGTCTGTTGTCATTGGGTGTATACAAAACGTGGACCCCCCTTTCTGGACTCCCCTTCTGGACCCCCTTCTGGACCCCTTGATTTTTCTGTTAATACCAGAATTATAACAAGAATAAAAATAATAATAATAATAACTGAATTATAATAAAACAAAACATTTTGTTCCGTACCACTGTTGGACATATGGTTGCCTCTGATTCACATTCCAACGCGAAAACTCTCGCTGTGCACAATGCACGTTTAATTCTGACTTTTCACCTTTCATCAATTCTGAATAAGTCTGACCAGCAACTTAGTCGATATCCTCAAAATTTGTCTAGCTCTCCGCTATTTTGTTTCCGTCATCTTGGTTTACTCTATGATCAGCCGCTGACCAGTTCCGTTACGAAGGGTCAGCGGGAAAATGGCGGAAGCCTTCGACTTCCTTTGACTACACAGTACAGTCGACTTTGTTGCGGAAAAGGTGCTGTTTCTCGCAGGTAATGACAACTCGGAAATTAATTAAGATTATGTGTACACAGTGGAACACTCTTCTTCGGGTTGGATGACAAATCGAAGATAATTCAGTTTCGTGCGATCAAAACAATCAGTTGTTTGTTTATTTTATTTCATTTTGTTATTTTCGATCCTTCCCCCCCCTTTTTTTTCTTGGTCCAGAAGGGGGTGCAGAAGGGGGTCCAGAAGGGGGTCCAGAAGGGGTCCAGAAAGGGGACCAGAAAGGGGGCCCAGAAAGGAGGTCCACATTTTGTCTACACCCGTTGTCATTGCCAATCAGATGTTATCATTAACAGTGATGTAAAAATTGACACCGCCCACAACTTGTACGTAGTCAAGGTTTGTAGTTTGCAATATTTGTTGTTGATCAAAGTCAAGAATAAAACCGTTCTCAACCATTTGCAGTTGATCAGTTGGTCTCGCAGGACCCATGTTGATAGCAGTTTTTATAACTGAAATGGTAATCCTGCATAAATATGCTTTTATTATTATTATTATTATTATTATTATTATTATTATTATCATCATCTGAGTTGATTCATGGCTTATCGTGCCGCAGTCACTTTTCACAACGAAAAGTTAAAGTCATTTTCGCCTAATATTTTTCAGTGCTATTGTAAAAAGGACACCGATGGCAGTTTTCTATTGTCTGTATTCTTATAGATCACAGAAATGACGCCATAAAACAGTCAAAACAAGGCCAACAAAGCACTTTTCTTCTTTTTTGGGTGGTGTCGAACAGTACCCACTTTGGGGTTTTACCATTTTGTTTTGTTGTGGAATATTTCGGTTTGTTAAGGTTAAAATGTCAATGATACATGTTACAAAATTTGTGACTCAGCCAAAGCACATAACCGGTTGTGATGTTGGATTTAAAAGTGAGACACTGGGACTGTTAATCCATAGTTTAGAGATTTACACTATTTTGTAATCGGATGGAATTAAACTGTGATGAAGCAAAATCTTTTATTCTCATAGTCATCAGTAGTCCCTTGATCCAACGTGGCAAAGGCCGATGATAAATCGAAAATGTACGTTAGCACATGTTTGAATGGTGGCTGTGGCTGTACAGCAAAACAGTGAAAGCTGTAATCACAATACAGAAGTCCTTACTAGAGTCCTGGCTCGAGTCCTGGCATTGATTTTATTTTATTGGTAAATGTCATACGATAAGGAAAGAACTGTGGAGCTCCGCTTTTAGGCTTGCCTAAATATATATATATATATATATATATATATATATATATATATCTTCTTTTAACACTAGACTGTCTATTGCTCATTTGGATTCCGTATAAACGATACTACAAATTGGTGTATCGGCCGGCTCACGATCTCACGAAATGGTTGGTCTCACCAGGCTCCCGAAGTTGTTCGTCCTCTAAGAGTTCAGTTTTGCGACTTGAACTTTCGGACGAGAATCAGTTCTCAGTAGCCTTGACAAAGTTGCCTTTAAAAAGCTCAGACAAGTCTCAGTCAATCGATTTAGGTAAAATGGTACCACTTACTACTACTGCTACTGCTGTGTGCACCGATATTTGTACTGCCTCTACTGCAGCTGCTATTATCGCAACTATCAGAAGGGAGACCAACGAGTCTGCTAGGTTCCGACTCTTCATGGTTTATTATTTTCCAAGTTAGGTTTCCTCCGTTACAACTGTACTCTCACTCGAATCACAGATGGATCCTGTAAGTGGAAAGCGCCTCTGGTCATAAGTGAGATTGTTGGTTTCTCGGAAGTCCCGAAAACGTTTCTGGCCGGACAAGCCAATTCTTAAATTGCCATCCACTTATTCTAAAAAACTTGTCTTTTACTATGATTTCAAGGCACGAAAGGGCAAATTTGTTGCAAAATTTCATTCGTGGAAACGTCTTCGTTTTTAAGATTTGAAAGAAACTATGGCACCCGAAAAGTTTCGGGGGTTTCTAGAAACGCACGCCTGCTCCGAGAGGTTTTTTCTCCGGTCAGGTTTTCCCCTCTCCCCCAAAACCAACATCTGATTTGATTTGATTTATGCTAGAGACGTTAAATTCTTCTGAGACGTTGAAGTCATCTTCAGACGACCTTAACGTCTAGTATAAAAACGTTAAATAAGACAGACGCATTTAACGTCTGACGACTTTAACGCCTTGTTTTAAGTGCGTCGTTGAGACTCACTTAGCAGACAACTTTGACGTCTCAGACGTTAAATGCGTCTAGTATAAAAACGGGACACCCTAACTGGGACGCATTTAGCCCTGAGTCCTTTGTTCATCTACACTTCGTTCCTTTCTTACTCTGTTGGTCGACACGACAGACAAGCCATGTGCCGAGGCTACATCTAGTTCCTCGTCCATCGCCAGAAAATGCTGATTCCTAGACTGATTTTTCTTACAAAAATATTTGCAACTGTCCTTCTAGGCCACGTCGAGATATAAATTTGAGAAGCTGCAATTCCACTACGTTTGTTTGTTCATATATTCGGGTGTTAACGCTATTTTGCTTATGAGTTTGCTCGTGTCCAGTGTCTGCCGAGAATAGAACCCGTTTTTATCAGACGGCTTTAACGTCTCAGACGCCAAATGCGTCTTGACGACTTTAATGTCTCTAGCATACTGATAGGGCCATTGTAAAAGCTTTCTCGGTAAGGCGCATTTCATCATATTAATCAGTGCTAATTTGAGCCGAACAAGAAATCAATTATTAAATTATTAATTATTAATTCCAACTTTTTTGGCGTTTTACAGGCTGCTCGGGCCCATGGACTTATCAAAGGGGTTCGTGTTATGCCTTTTTTTACTAAAAAAATGACATGGAACAATGCGCAGAAATCCTGTGAGAATCAAAATGCTATGCTAGTTAAGATCGAATCTGCTACGGAAAATGCCTTCGTTAAAAGCAAATACCTCAAGAGTGGAATATATATCTGGATTGGACTAATAGAATCCATCAAAAAAGGTGAATGGAGATGGGCTGACGGGACTGGATTGGCCGGGTATACCAACTGGAAAACTGGCGAACCAGATAACGCTAACGGCCGCCAGCATTGCGGCGGATTAAGAATGGGAATGTATGGGGGTTCCTATTTTGACGCAGAGTGGCACGACGGTCGTTGCTCAACAAACAAGAAGTATATTTGTGAAAAGCACTTTACGTAGTGCTGTAACTGATTTATACACCATGACTGAGTTGAAGCACGATCACACCTTTAGTTACCGTGTTTTAACTGAATTTGTAAGCGTTGGCAGAGGATCGACATTTCACGTTTTAGCCCATGTTACCACGAAACTAATTCAAATTTTTTCTTTAGTTTATTTCGTGTATGTCGCGTCTACTTGTTAATTAGTTGTCCTTTTTTTATAGTTTGTATTCCTTCTGATCTATTGTTTACTTTGTCTTTAGTGTCACTATGTCGTTACGTAACGTTACGTAATTTCTCTAGCTTTAGGTTATAAATTCAGTCTTGTTTGTCAACGTTTTTTGTCGCAATTTTTTATGGAGGTTTACGGACCATAACTGTTTTTTCGTTAAGTCAGTGCACCGTTAAGGTAAATATATTTTTTAACTCTATCGTACATTTGAACGTTTCTTCGTTTTCGTTAATGCATTTTCTTAACTTTGCATTGTTTGTACTTTTCATTTTATCTTGTACAGTACCGTAGGAGTGTGGATTTTTTTACAATAAACTGTGAGCATGAATACGCGTAACTTCGGTTACAGGCCACACAGTCTACCTGTTGGACTTTTTCAATTAGAATTCTCGGTGCTTGTTCCTATGAATATCTATATATTCTTGTTTTCCAAAATATTTTGCTTTTCATGGTCGACATAACCAAGATTCGGGTTTTTTTTTTTTGCTACTTGAAGGAACACAACGTTGTCCGCTTTAAAATCTACTTAATAAACATTTTTCATGGCTGTTTATTCTTATTTAGCTATAATTTCTGTCTGTGAATGAACGCGTGCTTGAATTCCTTCTTTTTTTTGTTTTGATTTTCCTGAAATGCTTGACTTCTCAGGGCCTGCGCAGCGTGTTTTAGAGTGGAGGGAGGGGGGGGGGGGGGGGCTGAAAGGCGAATACGTAAGCGTGAGCTAACTAGGGGGTCCGGTGAAATATTAATGCTTCCCCGGAAAATTTTTATCTCAGTTCCTCTGAAATGCCTGGCTTGCAGTTACAACATTAATTTCGGCTGGCGAATCATGACCAGCCTCCATCTGCAGGTTTATAAAGAAGCCGCAAATTACATAGTGAGTAACCTACAAAACGATGTGTCAGTGAATAGTGCTATACATCATCACGTTTAGTTAGTATTCCGAGAGGTAACAAAGTCTGAGCTTTAAGGATAAGGAAACCGGATTCATATGCCTTCCTTTTAGAATCACGTTTGAATGTATACGTATTTTTATTTGGAGCGAGAATCGAAGTATGTCTCCGCTTACAGCTCAGGTTGCGGAAGAAGTGTTCGGAAACTGTACTGTATTTACAGTCAGAAGTACGGAATATCAACTGGTAGTCTGGGTTCATCACATGAAACGGTCTTCGAGTTGGCGTTAAGTTACCCAATATACTGAAGATTACTTTTAATTTGCCGCACTGGATGATACATAACGTTTTTAATATCACTCGAACCCATACGCGGCCACCTATTAAACGGCCACCTCTTATTTAGTGGCGACCAGTAAAAGTTCAAGTTTGGCGCGCGTGCTCAACATTAGGGCAACAAGTACAATTCTTATTATGGGAATCAAAAACGTCAAGGGGAAACCGGGGCTTGTTAGTGGTGTGTGGTTTAGGTAACTGAGCTCTAACAAGGCTGCTCGGGTGCAAATTGCATACCACCATCAACTTCATATGTTCCCACTCGTAACAACTACTACCATTTCTTTTGGCGCTATGGTCACAGTATCATTCACTCAAGGATGATCTTACAGAGACTTATCAACTAATTTCATTATCAGTGTCACCCCACTCTGGCACGCCCAGTTCCATAAAGTTTTTTTACCACAACTGCCAGTAATATCGCAATCTGATTGGCTAATTTGCCGTTGTCGATAAGAGTCTAGACAACGCTGCTCGCGTCAACTTGTCACGCAATGCCTTTTTCAGCTCCCGCGCTCTGAAATAAACATTTCTTTGTCGTCGATATTGTGGTAAAAAAACAAATTGAATGTGGTTTAGCGTTGTCTGTACTCTTATCGACAACGATATTCGTCATCACAGTGGTCAAAATGTTGTCGACTCACGAGGTGCAGCCGAGTGAGTCCACAAAATTTTGACCACTGTGATGACCTATATCGTTGTCGATAAGAGTACAGACAACGCTAAACCACATTCGATTTCTTAACTCACTACGTTCTCCGCATTTCCGACTTTGACACTTCTTGGCTCGAAATAAACTTATCAACTCAGTACCTCTAACGCGGGAACGGGTCTCTAGCTAATAACATTTCTAGTAACGACGCGCTGATACGATACCGTTTCCACACTTAGGGGCTGTTTACATGGAGGTAGGAAGATCCTAGCACTAGGAAGATCCTAGAAGGCGAAACAACTTTTCGTTTGGTTTACATGCAGAAATTTCTGTCTAGGTGGAAGTGGAGAATGAAAGCAAGATTGTCGACCTTTGGCAGCTGAATACCGTGAGAAAGTTTAGACAACGGCGAATTTTGCAACAAACGCATTCTACAAACATAACAAAAAATTAGCCAAAAACTCATTCCGAGAATTATACAAAGGAAAAATTTAGCCCTAAATTAACGGCTAAATTATTTGTTTGTAAAAGAGGTGCCGCCGCCATGTTTGTTTTTTTTGTCCCTAGTACCAGGAACTTCCTAGTGAAGGCAGTTTACATGGTGCTAGGATGTTCCTAGCGCTAGGATCTTCCTAGCTCACAGCTAGGAAGATCCTAGCACTAGGAAGATCCTAGCACTAGAGCCAAGTACGACCTCTTGCATGTAAACTGAATACAGAAAACATATGGCGCTAGGATGATCCGCCTCCTAGGATCTTCCTAGTGCTAGGATCTTCCTACCTCCATGTAAACAGCCCCTTAACCCCGCTTTGCCTAACATTTCTTTCCTGAGTTTTGAGAGTGGTCAACTCGAAAGCCCCGGGCCGGACCCTGAGTTACTTCGACCACCACGCACATTGATCTCCCAGTATCATTAATTTTCCTTTAAATGTAAAAAATACTCTGGCTCCAGCTGAGGCCTGTTGAAAAAATAACTATACCTGAAAACCCAAAATAGAAGGCGACAGACGGGCTTGTGGTGTCACTGGTCGCAGGAGCCGAGAAATTTATTTACATATCATCAAATTGGGGCAGAATTTGTCCTTGTTCTATGCCTTGGTTATTCAAATGAAACAACAACTTTGATTGGCTTAGGAAAAGCGTGTTTGAGCCGACAGCACAGCACGGTGCTTCGTTCCTCGTGGTCGCTGCTTTGCAGCGTAACTTCACTCCTCCAAACAAGAAAGCCAAGTGCAGGGTAAGAAAAAAGCTAAGGGCAAACAAAACTGAAAGAGTGAAAAGTCGTCAGATAATTGTTTACAAAAGAAACGCAAAGCTATAAAAAAAGAGGCAATTCCATTTGATTATAACTCACCTGACAATTTTTTATACCAGTCCCAGTCAATCCAGAGGCGTCTTATAAGAGAGATCATTCCCGTTTTCCACATGTTAACTATCAAATCAGTTTTAACTGCATTTGAATTCAAATTTTCTCTTCAAACATAAGTTAGAACGATCTAGGATTCGATTACAACTCTGATTCATGGATGATCCCGTCTCTTGGACAAAGCTTTATATCCTTCCTAGAATCAACAGAATCTTTAACTCACAAACATCTGGTTTTTGAAAACAAATGGGCAAAGTGGCTATGAGCCATTGAACTCAGCAAACAAATTATAAGCCACTTGCAGCTTTATGGTTTTGATTTCTTCGTTTCTGAAGCGTGATGTTATGTTCATATTTCTGACGTTGAACTTACTTGTTTGAACATATTTGTTTTTCAATTTGAATAGACTCTACAAGGACTTTACACACGTGGAATACACCTGTACAGTATATGCCAAGCGTTATGGACTGGATAGCTGGTCACGTGTCCATCTTACACCCTGAAATCCTGGGTGTAATAAATTAGCGAGTTAGCATAATCAAAAGTGCCAAAGCCACGATGGCGGAGAATTTGGCTGCGCTATTCGACTTGGATCTACTTTTAATCGTTGTAACTTTCTGTCGTTTTGTTTAAAGCCACTTCAAGTAAAATGTTTTGAATATTTACTGAAAGGCAAAGATACTGTTGCCGTTCTAACGACTAGCTTTATGATCCTTTATGGAATTTCAAGTAGAGTTGAGCCGTTAGACCGTGCTGCGGCAAATTTTTAGAGGTCGTCGTAGGTCTAAGTGATTTCCGCTGTTATCTGCATGCCGCTTCGTTGAGTTTGACACCTCTATAATTTGCCGTGTGTAAATGCATTGTTTAGGCTCATTTCTGTTGCAAGATATCCATTTTTGAGGGAAAAATATGACGCTTTAGTGAGTATATCGTGAACATTTTGCTTACTTGCATTCTATGTTGTGACGCCGGGCCCGACTGTGATTAGAACTGTTTACAAGTACCGGTACGGGGTAGTTTCTTGTCACGGATATCATATTTGCCCTCGTGTAGCTTTACTTTAAGAAAGACGCTTGTCTAGAGAAATTTTTATGTTTCTTGCAGCTATCTGATCGAGCTTATGTTTCTGGAGCCCGAAGTATAGGTTTATTCCTCCTTTGATCGTTCTGGTGCCACAGGATTCAAATGTATATTCGCAAGTCTGTTGACTGTTTTGCGTCTTGTATATGCCATTGTTCGGCCTACTTCAAAAGATTTACCATAGCACGGTCTAACGCCTCAACTCTACTTAAAATTAATACTCCTTATAACACAGCATGAACTGCCCTTCATAAACACGAGTGAAGCGAAAAAAGGTCGAGTGACCGAACAGAAAACGGCAAATGTATAAATGTCACGAACCGTAGAGGTCGTGTACGCTAGTTAAACCCATTTTACGCAATATTATTGTCCGCCTTGACAGGCACGAAATCCGATAGAAGCAGCAGAGATTTGCCAAAGCCAGTCGGAAGAACGGCAACAATATCTCTGACTTTCAGTAGATATTCAAAACATTTCACTTGAGGTGACTACAAAACGGCGGAAAGGTACAACGATTATTAAAAAGCAGATGCAAGTCACTATAGCGCAGACAGTTTCTCCGCCATCGTGATTTTGGCACTTTTGATTATGCAAACTCGCTAATTTATTACACCCAGGATTTCAGGGTGTAAGATGGACACGTGACAAGCCGATCATTTCCCGACCCGCCCCCAAGTCAGGGAAAAGGCCCTGGGAACGAGGTTGAAGAGAAGGTCGTGCGATTTTTTATTTAAAGTACATTCAACAAAATTACGAACTTATGCGCTGTTGTTATGGAAACTTAATAGGTACTCCTACGGAGTACTATTTGGGATTAATTGTACTGTTCTCAACCAATCAGAATTAAGTAATTTTATTGAATGTACTATAAATGCCATATTTTCTCCCCAGGCCGAGGAGGCCTGGTATGAGGACTTGTGCCTAGATCCTCTCATGAGCGTTTGGGAGGCCTGTGACATTTTGCACCGTGGATATGGACTTGGACAGTAAAATTTCTGCTCTAAAAGATTTTGCTTCGTTTGGAACGTCGTCATCAAAAAATGGTTCCTATTCTTCGGGAAGTAATCAGAGCACTCAAAGTTCTAACCCATCCTCACAAAATGGTTGGGGAAATTGGTTGGCGAAGGGCGAGAAAGATCCAATTTTACCGTCTCTAGTAAGCTTACGTTGATGTGAAGTGTCTTAAATTTCACTGTCATTATCCTTTCTGTTTAAACGATCAGGCTAGTTGCTTAAAACATTGCGATCATGATCAGTAAAGTGAACAATAGGCTACTATTGTTATGCTAAAATTTCGGAAGAAAGGAAAGAAGCTACATCATAGCAAGTACAGTTACTTGTTTTACCTGTATATGTAACGCGGTCAAGATAACTTAGCCAAGGCCAAACATGTTCATAATTTCGATAGTCAATAAAAATCGATCATTGTCGATTAAATTCGATATTAATCAATCGAAAAACATCGGAAGTCGATGAAAATCGATTACACGATTTTCTGAGGTTATCGACTTTGATTGAATTTCAGTTCGATTTGGATCAATTTCTATAGAAAATTATCAGAATACTACAATTAATTTTGGTGTATTGTAACTTTCATAATTAGGTTACACTGAGGCCCAGCTACAAATGCAGTGATTTTACAGCCAATGTCGCTGTTTAAACGCCATCAAAAGTCGTTCACATAGTTATAGTTTGGTTAATAATTTTATGGCTGAACCTGTGATTATTGACTGGTATCGACAATTTGAACTTGTTGATTCTAAATTATCAACAAATATAAGGTATGATCAACTTATTGACCTCATGTATGTTTCTGATTGATTTTGTCTGACATGTTCAATTAATTATGACCCTGCTTTGTTGATATGTGCAGTGTGTGACTCCTGTTGGAGTGGAGACAGTTTACTGTGAAAATCCAAAAACCATGAACACTACAAATATTTATGAAATGTTATTGTGTTCCAAGTAAAAAGCCAATCATGCATGAGAAAATTAAACCGCAAACAGAAACAGTTGCTACACAATGGGAAATGCCAAAATCAAAATCAAATCAAAAGTGTTCATGGTTTTCAGATTTGCATTGCTGCACAATGGGAAAATTTATGTCAAAATCAAATCAAAGAGTTCACAGTAGTCGGATTCACACAGTAAAAGTGAGAATTGAATCTTGATAAAATGAAACCTTTGATTACTTAAGCAGGTAACTTCATATCCATACAAATGTTAACTGAATGGATATCTCACTGAACCTTTGGGGTCCATGCAGTAGTGATTGTTTTGGCAGCGAAACAAAAATTAATGAATTAATGGAACTAGAGAGACTTGGTCAGAAAGCTTGAGAATTTCTTTATGGATGTATTTTTGGGTTTTATTAGACAAGTGCTGTAATCAAGACTCACAGTCTTGAAAGTGAGCATTTCAAGGGATTTGATAAGATAATTATTTAATATTATGTTGGTTTTCTTTGGACAGTTTGGAAAGGTCTGCAAAATCTTTGTGTACTTCATTTCTTGAGCCATTGAATGTTTATTCTGGGATATGTTTGTAGATAATTTTCATTAATGACAGTTTTTAAATGAACATGTATGTACATATGCATGTACATGGCTGTATGTAATTTGTCACTGGTAATAATTAAACCTAGGTTAAAAAAAGAAGTTGATTTTCAACCTAGGTTAAAAAATGTCTACCTGGATTTAACTTTTAAGTGCAGCATACACTGTATACATGTTAGCTTATTTACCCAAGATTAATTTGTTTTTTCTACTTTTCTGCAGACTCGAATGCAAAGAATCACAGGTTTTTTTATGTGCTTACTGTTGGGAGTTTTCTGTTTTGTTATGGTAAGTCCAATAATATAATGTAATAGTTATTTTTTCTTCACGATAATATTTTGTACTGGTGAGTGTAGGCAGCTTGACCTGTGGCTGTCACATATAATGTACAATATTATTAATGATAATGCACCATTAAATGTTCTATATTTATTTGAGAAAACATCCAGTATCCTTTGATATAACACACTATCATCCACCTCCAAGAAAATAAGTTGACTTGGTGTAAGACTGTGGAATGAGATGTACCTTGCCGTATACTGCATACAGAGCTGCCCAAGAAAACATTTAAAAAGGGCCCCTGCCAATTGTTTTTGGATATTTTAGGCAAAGAAGATAACTACATTGAAACACCTGTGATTATTAAAAAAGTAGGATTAGTTAAATAGTTCTATTAATTTTATATAATATTTATTTCTGATTTACTAATCTTCTCACTGTCAGTCCAGTTTTAGTCCACCAGAGTTCTTGTCACCTTTTCATTATTTCCTTTAGCTTTAGTCATTTTGTCCCACCTTGATTAGCTTTGTAGCTATTTGTGGCACAAACTGTTGTTTTATTGTTAAGAAATTGTAATTGTAATAAAGTTGTTGTAACCCAGCAGTTTATGGCAAAAGTGAAGAATGAATGATGTAAATTAAGTGATTCACGTATCTTTGTAAATGTTGTAAGCATTGTTACAGGCTGAATCTTTAGGAATTTAAAAAGTAATCAAATCTTACAAATGAATTTGTGTTCTGGCTTTTCTGTGTTTTAAATGGGTATACTATCTGTGATAGTTCCAGCAGCTTTATATTTTTATGGTATTTTGCTACTGATCGTTTAATGTTAGAGTTGCTGTAGAAAACTCAGGTTCTGTAATTGAACAAACAGACTTGGCATCCATTCACTAGCAATACTACTGTTTTAGTCCTTTGAGTTAATTGTGGAATAATGAATTGGTAAATTCCAGGTGTACCTTTCTCATGAATAACGCTGTTAATTTGTACTCATTGTAGGCTGGGTTCATTGCACCATTCATGCTCTTAAAAGCACGGAAATTTGTGCTTCTTTACACAATGGGGAGTTTCTTTACGATAGGAAGGTAATGTGCTCCATCTGCCTCTCCATGCATGGAATGTTTGTTGACAAAATTGTTACCATTTTCAGGAACCTTAAGTAACCCTGGACTTGGTAATGAAGGGTTCCACTCCTTAACTGGTAATGTGAGATGTGGCACTCAATGGGAACTGAATGGTTGATCATGCTGATGGTCATGAATCTGCAAGGATCTCAAACATTTATCTTAATAGTTTGTGCTAAATATTTCAACGTTGTGTTGGGTGTCTACCTTCTACATGTAAAAGCGTTTTTGATTGTTTTGCAGTGACTGTGTCATGTTTCGTGCAGATGATGATATTTAGGGTAATGCATGACAAGTTCAAATTTGTTTTGTTTCAGTTTTTCATTGCTGTGGGGTCCTGTTAATCATGCCAAACATTTATGTTCTATGGGAAGGCTTCCTTTCACTGCTGCTTACTTTGGCTCGATGTTTGCTACACTTTACATGGCTATGATTGTAAGTATATGTTTAATAGTTAACATTCAATAATCTTAATCTAGCTATCAAGTGGAAGAAAATTGTAATTTCCATTTTCTGTTGTATAAGTAGTACATGTATTTCCACACCTTGCTTAGCTCCTGGTTTTACAAGTAACTTCAGAAAAATAAATAATTATGCTAAGATTTGGATTTGTTTTTGGTTTAATTATATTTTATAAACCACTTGTTTGAAGAAAAATTAACACCATAGGACAAATTTATGTCACAAAAACACCAGCAAAGAGGAAACTACTGTGTACACACAACGTAGATTTTTTCACTTTGGCTCAATACACTTTCTTGTCTTATGGTGTTTGTCCTAATAAGTTCTGACACTGACGAAAATCAAATCTGTCTGTTGTATTTGCAGCAAAGCAGCAGTGTTGATGGTTGACTATGCATGATATTTTATATTTTGGTGAAAAATAATTCCTGAGAAGAATTAATAAAAATAGTTGAGTGAGAGAGAAGAGAAACTGGTGAAAATGACACCACAGTACAGGGAAGGAAAAAAGTTGTCAGCAAACTAAACAACTAATAGCTTCAGGAAGCCTTTGTAAAGGCAGTAAGAAGCAGTGGCTGAAGAATCCCTGGGTATCTATGGAAACAAGAGGAGCAGTTTGATTAAGGGGCACAAGTGCTAAAGGAACCAGAACTTTGCTAGGGAGGTTCCAGTATTTTAATGGGGGACTTTCCTGTAATTTGGTAAACTGAAAGGTGCACATTTAGCAACAATGGAACCTGCAGTTTTCTTATGAAGTACTTAATAATTATGTGCACTGAGACCATTTTCTTTGCTTTGCATGGCCAATTGGTCTTGGATGAGGAGGAGGATATGGTTTCAACTTGAAAAACATAGACTCACTTTTCCATTAGTTTGTTTTCCTTTCCAGAAATAATTCAAAATCTAGCACCCTGTGGTACACGGGCTATGTGTGTGATACTTACATGTCCACTGTATAACAAGAATTCCTGTGACAGTTGCTCATAAGCATTTTCCTTGTGTATGAACAGTTTATGTCTGGTGAGGCTCTTGCTTTTTTAGATAATAGTAATCTGAATTTCAGGATTTAGGATGAAATTAAGTCCTAATTGAAGACGAGTAGCTTGAGGTTACTTTGAATTCCCACTGACATCTTCAACTGCAAATTACACGTCAAAATATTGAGAACATGCTTTCATATGGTAGAAATGAACCCCTTTGACTGTGCAGTATTATGGGCTGATCTTAATCAGTCAATCAGTAAATAACATATCAAAAATCAAATAGCACTCACTTCCTGTCCGCAATAAGATCTTCATTTCCCCATGCCAGTTTTTTATGTATAATAAGTAATCACTTGCTTTTTTGCTAGCAATTTGGAATAAATAAGCACTTGTAAATTTTTGAAAGACCACAAATTGCACTTGCCCTGTGAGTATTATTTGATTAACCGCCAACTGGTTAGCTCAGTTGGTAGAGCACCAGACTACCATATGGGAGGTTGCAGGCTCAAACCCTGGCTGGACCAAAAATCAAGATCTTTAAATAGCTGAGGAGAAAGTGCTGCCTTTGTAATGACTTCTAGAAACGGTTTGACTTTCTAGACTTCTCGACACTAAACCGTAGGTCCCGTCTAACAACACTTATTCCTAATAATCTGTGGGACGTTAAAGAACGCACACGCTGTTCGAAAAGAATAGGGGACATAGCCCCCAGTGTGGTGATGTATCTCCTGCATGGGTTGGGTGGGGTGGGTGAGATCAAATATGGATCAGCCTTTACAAGCTGATGTCCGATCTCACCACACTGGTACATTTATCTTTACACCTGGCCTTATTAGACTTGTCTACCTACTTTCTTTAGTCAAGACATGACCCACCTAGATTATCATTAGCAACATGTGGGGTTCTCAAATTTTTAAACCTTATTTATTAGAAAATAAAGAATTGAAGAACTGAACTGAAGGTTATCCTTATTAATCAAATTGCACTTGAAATCGAATGATTACCTACATGTAATATAGAAGTCAAATAATTTTTTTGTTTTCATTCATGTTTTAAGTAGACTGCAATAATTTTAATATTAATAATTTTTTCCTCAGTGCAAGAAATCATTTGTCAAAGTCTTCCAACAATGTTATTTCTGTTCTTTTTCATTTCAGGTAAAAAGCACCATTCTAACAGCAGTCTGTGCTGTGGCACAAATTCTTGCATTAATTTGGTAAGTCATTCTGGCAGTCATCACATCAGATTTTTTTTCAGTGCTTCTGTAAGACTAAGACTTGAATGGTCACTTTGTGTGGTGTTCAGTGTAGCTTACAAGTGACATTTAAAAACAGTTGAGACCCAAAAATAATAAACAAATTGAAGTCCACAGTTTTGCCTGTAATAACTAATTATTCATCGTTTCAAACCGCACAAGTGAGGTGAACTAATGCATGTTTTGGCAAACCAAAAAAAAAAAACTCTTTACATCTGAGAATACAGTCGTAACAATCTTCAGGAAAAAAAAGCAATGTGGCCTTTGAATTACCTTTGTTTTGTTTTCGGATAATCCATAATCGGCCCGTGGACATTTCAGCCTCTCTGATGGCTACTGGCACTTGCCATTATAATAATGGTATATTTGTCTTGTTATTTTTTTTTTCCAGGTACTTTGTCAGTTATATCCCGGGAGGTACAACAGGCATGAAATTCTTCACTAAGCTTTTCTCATCTGCAGTAACAAAGACGGTTTCTAGCACCCTTCCTGTGTAGTACAGTACCGTTCTAGGGGTCCATGGTGTTCTAATGGAATGACGAGTGTGCTCAAAAGTGATAAATTAATAGCTGGTCAGCGAGTCTCTGGAGTTTTCCATTGCAAGTACTGTACCATGGAAACCATCACGATTTCTCATAGTATGGCAAGATTTATCACACACAAGCTTGGTTGCTACGGGCTGTAACTGAAGGCTGTAGCATATTGGGCCTACCCCTTCTTATAGCTAACGTACATGGTGTGTGCGACGGTTATGGGCAAGGAATTCTAGCTGCCTTGCACATTCGTTGAGGTCCTTCTTGGGCATGGCACTTCAATAGTGGTTGGTGTGCAGAAAATCAAAAGAGACTGATAACAGCTGTGGGAGAAATAACGGGAGGATGCCATGTTTTTCAAGTAGAAATGGATGTTCTTTGGAACGATACGATCAGATCTGAAACCACGTATACAGCTGTAGCTGTAAGACACGTCTGTCATACTTTCTCCGTGGTGATTATATCGATCCTGCCAAAAACATGCATTAAAATAACAGATTTCAAACATGGTAAATGTAATAAGGTATTCCAAATGGTTCAGTTACGAACGCGTCCTATGAGAGCAGGGAATATTTATAAAGAAATTTTTAACAAACAGAAGCAGTATATCGGTTATAACAGATCACCACTGTGGTGAAAGCATGAATAATATTATTATACCTATTGTATAATTAATTCTGTACAGCTATAGACCCGCATATCACCTGGCATATCGCTAGCCACATTGTAAATTATATTAGTTGTAAGTGGAAGGCAAGACCCGTTGTTTAGTGATTATCTTTCTTAGAATTGCTATGCAGAAGCTGCGGTAAACCATCTTACTGACGCGCGTGTGTTCTTTGAGTCTATGTTACAATCAGTGGAATCGCTTAATCAACGAAGTTTGGAGCAGTTTTCAATTGAGTATCGTAAGTAATTCGCGTTTGCTTTGGTTTTGCTTTACGTCGCTTCGTGATTGGCTGAAAAACTCACGCCACTTTCTCTGCCAATTAGAGCAAAATCCAAACCAATCGCGAGTTGCACACGCGCATTTCCCCGCGCTTTTACCCGGTTGCATGTAATTACTTCAAATCTGATTGGTTAAAGATCCAGTATTGCCCATTATGCACTACGCCATCGAAAGCAACAGACGCCTCGCTCCCGTGAAAATTAAAACAACGGAAGCGCGTGAAGCCTAATGGGAAATTCTGAGTCTTAAAATGAGCTGTGTACTTATTTTATGATTGGTCAGAGTGATTCCTGTGGTTTTCGATACAGCTGTTTTGGAAAAGGTTGTCCCAAAGAAGAGAAAAGCGTACGCGACAATCTCTATGGGCATGCTGGATAGAGACTGCCTCCATAATTAAGAATTCCACGTTCGGATCTATAATAAAACTAGTTTTTGCTCGTCCGAAATTTTCTTTATTTCCCCAGTGTTAAATAAGGCATTTTTAGACATCTGAACTATCCTGGAAATTCTTTCATTCCGTTTGCCCACCATCGCAGGTCTTCACGGCTGTGTGGTCGCAGCATCGTAGGTTCTAGACGTTTATCAATATTCATTATGTCCGAAACTATCCTTCGGGATTATCGCGTTCCCTTTTTTTTTTGCTTTTCTAAGGACAACCTTTCCTGAAACAGCTGCATATTAAAAGTCACTCTTTCACACTGAGACATCACCGCGAGGCACTGGGGAAAAAACTCTACAAATCCTTTAATTTGTTCTGTTCCCCGCAGCCTCGAAGTCACATTTACTGGTATTTTCGCAACACTCTATGGTAAGCTGAAACACCGCTTATGATATGAACCAGCTTTAAACGAACTGTCACGCTTTTTCTGGGCTTGGTCCTCGTTAAATTTCCCTCCTGCACTTTCCGGAAATTTCCCAATATTAGTTTTTATCTCTTCCTTTCACACCCAGTGCATTTACGCACTTCCCGCAGTTTCCGAGAGTTGGACGCGACCACACCAGTGTCTGCCTTCTTTTTAGATGGGGCGGTGATGGTAGTGGTGGTGGGGGAGGGAGGTGGGGGCGGATGTTTGTGTTGCCTTTGACTCTTGGATGGAAACTCTGGAAACCGTTCCAATACTTACACCTAAATCACTCGCCCCCGGCTGGTTTTATCCGACTGGGTTAATAATGAAAATTGGCGCCCTTAAAGAGATTAAAAAGAGTCATCGTTTGAATGTACTTTGTAATGCATGCAAGTCATAAACCCACGTGCAAATGCAAATGCTTTCCCGTGGCTCACTCTGATCACTGGTTTAGCATGTTTAAATCTCTGCTTTTTCAAATGTCAAGCTTCGCGTCTTCCCATAAGAATAAGGATATGGTTGTTAACCGTACATAACAAGCGAAAAGACTTCGTATTTTGGTTTCTAGCGAACTCTATTCCAGATTGTTTGAACTCAAATGTGCAGCGCTGCGTGAGGCCCAGGCTTCAACGCAATTGCACTGCACTTCACAAATTTAATGTTCTCCTCATTTTAATTATTAACTGCATGAGACGGAATATTAGAGTCTTGCTCTTGCTCTCATTATTCTTCTGACACTGTTCTTCCACAAAGGCGACAGTGGTTTTCTCCAGGATACAGTAAACATTGCTTCCAAGTTAAACGGCTTGAAAAACTCGAGTCGATGGCTGGAAAAAAATTGAAAACGTTGCTTTATGAATATTTCAGATAGCAAAGGAGACAGATTTTAAGCTGTGTAAAAACATTGATTGAACTGAGCCTTGACATTCCGGCTGTCTCTTTTTGCTGCGTCCCCCCAAGCCATATAAACTCTTAAAAATATTATTCAGTTTTCTGACAACTGTAAAATGCCGTCATCCACCTACTATTTGGAAATAACTGAGGTGAAAATCAATATGTTTGCCAACTTTGAAAAATATTATAGAAAGAGTTAAAAAAAAAATTCCGGCGTTTGTATGGTTTCGAGGGAACGCTGTCACAAAACTAGAGACATTTGTATGGATTTTGAACCATGCATGTTTCAAAGACCATAACTTGGTCTCTGTTCAACCTAAAGGAATCAAACTTGGTGAAATGTCCAAACTCAAAGATATCTTTTCTGTAATGGTGTCAATTTATCGAGTAATTCAAATTTGAAACTCGTCCCTGTTCCCTGCACAACTGTGGAAAGGCCCATTGGGCACTGGAGTTTAGCAGTTGATCGTGTCTCCTTTACATCTACGTGTAAAATTTGAAGGGGGCGAAAAAGAACCCAAAAACGTAGAGGAGTAGGGAGAGTAGTTCAAGGTGTTATGCCACGTTACACATGTAATGGTCGGGGGGGGGGGTCGGCCCTGTTGGTCATGAAACCTCCCAGGGGGCCTTTTGCGTCCCCAGGCGGGAGTAACGACTAATGATGATAATGATGATGATGGTGGCGTGACAAGGTATTTTGACTTACAAGTCCGGACTGCTGACGCCATTAGAGGCGGGATACAGTGACTGGTAGTGCCGGTTCATTCCTGACCCGTGGATGGCATATGCGTTGATTTTCTCCACATCTGGTGGAAAATAATCGATGGGAATTCTGGCAACTCCACTCCATGTCTTGTTTGCGCGGTCAATTGTAGCAGTGTACTCTATTGGTAATTTATCCTAAGATAAAGGATAGAGATATCAGTTGGTCAAGAATCTGGAGAACTGGTTTCCTCATGGTTACAAAAAAAACAACAACAACAACAATGAAGAGAAAAACACACAAACAAAAAGAACATCAAACAATGACACAAACGGGTGTTACAACAGTTTCAAAGATCGATTTCTACTTGTCTTCGCATGAATGGTGATTTGTCGACTGCGCTTATGTGTTCTTCTTGTTCCTCACTTTGTATGCAAAAATAAAACGCACAAAATACACATTTTACTGATGACCAGTTCCTTGTAAATTGTGCTAGATCCATTCCTTTTCAAATTACACCCTGAAATGGCCAATGCCATCCAAAAAAACTGGATCTAACCACAATCCACTTGGAAATTATTATTAGCAAAATGGTGTATTAAAGATCAACAACTTTGTCATCTCTTTTGTTTAAAACTAAGTCGATTTCATAAGCCTATTAGTACTCGCATTTTTCAAGTGAATACAACCTTCTTACCATGAATTTCTTTCTCACTCCGTTCAGCAAAAGAAGTAAGTGTTGTCCATGCCTGAGAAAGGACAAGGAGTGCGTTATTAATAAAACCAGGAACATGAAGTATTTGGGAACATTAAAGAACATTACAGAACATTACGGAACATTACGGAACATTACGGAACATTACGGAACATAATAAATAATAATAACTACAAGAGACGTTAAATATCGTACCAAAGGTGGAAGGTGTGCCGGGTAGGGTTTGGTTTCTTCTCATTGATTTAATCGATTTGGGGATAGGGACTGGGGAGGAAGTTGAATATTAGGAAGGATTATAACGTAGCTTAAGCTTAAGCGATTACGGTAACGAAAACGTCTTTTTAAAATATAAGTTCTGGCTATTGTAAATTTTCCTGATTATTCCAGGTTTTACAGATTGTAAAATACAGGAGTACCTGTTCTCGTAAAAAAACCTTGATTTGGCCATTTCACGTTGTTGTTTTGAAGAGGTGTTTAGTGTTATAAGACATTAACTGACCAAAAGGACTCAGTAGACTCTCCAGCGTTTTTACGTTTGTACATATATATCTTTTGCCCTTTAAGAACTATTTATCACCGTTTCAAACTAAACTAGAGAGTCCTAATCCTCAGATTTAAATGGTTTTAAATATTCCATGCAAAGCGTTATCTTCAATTTAGGTAATTTTGCCATCTTCAACGGGCGCTTTTCTTCAGGTTCAGCCTTCTGTGCATCGCCTTTAATTCCGCATTGAATTTCTCCTGCCACATTCGCTACACCCGAGAGATATGGAATAACACTAAAAGCAGGAAGTTAGGGTTGTTAGTTTGAGACCTGCATGTATGCGATTGGAAGAGCTTAATTAAGACCATGCATCACCCGATTCGTTCCGTCTTCCTTATGTTATGCAAATAATCTTCCGGGTTGTGTATTTCGTTCTTATTCCTTTTTAGTCTGTTCATAGTTTCTCATATTGAGAAATAAGTTCGTGTTTTGGATATACTCCGGAATGTTCCAGGACGCTCCTTGTTCGTGGCTTTATCGACGGGCTAAAGAACAATCATACTGTTAAGTAAACGTTTTATGTGTTGTTTTCAAAAAAGGAGGAAGATAAATTAAATCATATTAGTATGTATTGCCAGAATTTCTATCACGCGCAAAGGAAAATATCTGGATTTACTTACGGGCTTAACTCGACTTCTAGGTATTTCTCCTTCTTTCCAAGGAAAAACACCTCAGCAACTGAAAGTTAGATGGCAAAATAACATAAAAAAAACGCTGGTAATAATCTAATAAACCAATAGCACTACAAAACGTTCCCGTAGCATTAAAACGTCGTCAGTACTGACATACGTAAAAAATCGGAGTTGTAATCAGGCGTTAACATTCTATAAGCCTTTCGGTGATGCGCCTCTTTGATCTTCTTGTACAAATACAGGTACAAGATGGATTAAGCATCTATACAAGACACCTCTGATGTTTTCGCAGGTCTTGAGCATTTCGCCTAAATGCGTGATCGATCTGTTTTGTTTCAGTCTTTGATGACAGATACTTGACAAGATATATGAATACGCACATTCGTCGAAGCTCGATTTAAGTGCATTCTGTCTCCCTAGCATAACTTCAGTCATTGAAGAGTAGGAATGATCATTTACCTTCATAGTCCCACAACCCGTCACAAGCGCTTCCAACTGCGCATGGTGGAGGTCCTGGGTCGTCGAAAAAAGGTCCACTAACATGAATGCGAACAGAGAGAGCGTCCTGGGCACTAATTTGGAACGTGATGGGCGCGTGATCGATTGGTACACCGTTCCATTCAGTTTTGATGGCAAAATTGTACTCCTAGTGAAAAACGAAAATTAAAAGCTTGGTATACAGATGATGTAACTGCTAAGGGAATATAGGGAACTGTTCTCAAAGCTAGCTCGCCAGGCTGGGTTACAAGATGTCGGTACCTTATCTATATTTTCCTGTAATAAAATTAGCTATTTTAAAAACCAAAGCAGTGAGTGGACTCAAAAACCTGAGAGTATAACCTGAGTTCAAATGCCGAGCCAGTCTGGGGTGAGCTGGCGAGACCGCCTGGGACAAGTTAGATTTGGTGCTATTTTGTTTTTAAAATGTTTGTAAGAAGAATGCGTGGAATGATTCTGTTTGCTCTTCTTTAGCATTTTGCTGGATTATTTTCCGCGCTCATCCAACTTCATGGGCTGCTATACCTTTATATTCTTTATAGAAAGAGGAATATCGATCAATTTGTGGGTAAATTTAGCGCTGAAGAAAAATTTAGTCGTGACGAAAAGCGATCAACATGGGTCAGTGCGCATGAGTACCGTAGTATCCGCTCTCTCCTTGTTGGTTCAGGGAGTCAGGCTGTCCCGGTGAACGCTATTACATGGAAAAACCTCAGCCCGGTCAGCCGGGATCCCGACATCATATTGCCAGGATCCCAGCTAACCGGGCTGGCCCGCTAACAATGTTATCGCAAAGTTGATTCTTGGTGTTTTTGCCAGGTGTGCCGGGATCTCGGCTAAATGAGCCAGCCAGGCTCATGTAATCGACCCCTTAGTTGTTGTAAATATGCTACCGTACAGAGATTAGAAAACTCAGTAATGTTTCGAGCTGGCCCTTTACTGGAGCTTTTCTGAGACCCACTTTTGGTTTGTCAGCAAACCAACTCTTTGAGCATATGCCAATCGCAAAGCCGTAAAGCTGTAACAAGGAAGTAGCTGGCGTTTATTCACCACCAGCTCAAGCACCAGTCAAGTCTTTGACAAAAACTAAAAACGTTCAACTGGTACCTGAACTAAGAAGGACAAACGAGGCGACCTTTTGAATTAACAAAGCCTAAATTGAAATCATAGGAACGAAAACAGTAACATTTGCAAAAGAAAAAAGAAGCATACCTTTGGACACAAATAAGAACCTTTTACAACGCAGAGAAGCAGATAAAAAAGATACCCTTGCCAGATCATTTGTTGGTAGGACAGCTGTGATTCATACACCTTTGATCGATTTTTCTCTTCTACTGTAGCAAGCTCGCGAATAAGAATACCATCTTGCTTACTAGGTTTTACTTAACATCAAAATGACGTTTTTTAGTTGACATGAAACCTCGACCAACAGGACATTTGTTTTCCTTTCTGTCCACACATCTGTGCATCCAGTAAAGAGACTATGACGTGGTGTTTGAACACAGCACTCTTGTCACGTCAGCGTACTGAATACATCTGCTCCATGAACTGCTGTTGCGTAAAACAGCTCAACAGCTGAAACATCATAGACTCGCCGCCAGTGCTAAAAATTCTTAGTGATTTTTTCGCAGATTTGCTCGCTACGTTCTTCTTCAAAGCGCTGGAAAGGAGAACTCGAGAGTGCCACACGTCGCTAAACTTCATGAATCACCTTAGATTGACACATAGACTAGCACGTAATTTAAGGCAGTAGAAACTGTACAGTAATCGAAGGCTTCATTCCCTATTTCTTCAGCAAAGCATCAGTTTTTACTGTTTTGTTTCCTTAAAAGGAAGAAACTGAATTTATTGTCTCTTTCTTCAGCACCAAAAGTACTCATTTTGACGTCCAGTGATTTGTCTTCGAATTGTACGCAAAACAAAACGTAAATTAAAGACGTAAATTTGCTTAAGTTGAGGAGAAAATCTCTTACATTAGCCTTTTAACTTTTATCGCAGTTCTATCTTGTAAAGCGACCTCACCTTTTTGCAGAACTCGCACGCTTTAGGGCAGTATCGACTCATAAATTGCGTGTGATAACGGCAGTAGTCCTTTTTGCCAGCAAACAATTTGCATCTCTTTCGCCGATCGACACAATCTGTGAATGAGAAACGTTTAAAGAATACACAGACTACAGCAAACGTAATACTCGAATAAAGCTCAAAGCTTTCACTGTGTATTCTTTGTCCAAAACCTCAGTTTGACATAGAAAACACAAGTCATCTGGGAAGGTAAAAATAACTGATTTGGGCCTGAGGCAAAACAGTCCCAACACAACACCAAGAAAGATCTGAGAACGAGAGCAACAGTCACAGGATAATCTCCCCTTAATTTAAGCTTATCAGTTATGGACAACACTGATTTAATTACTATACGTCGTAACAGCGATAAGCTTAAGGTTGCAGTAGAATGACTTTCAGCTGAGTTTTGGAAGCAATGCCACGTTGATTTTGCTTATTTACCAAAGAATTGTTTTCGGATAAAACTCGTACTGCTTTCTGAAACAATCATCAACTGAAAACCCATCGCAATTTGCTCGCGCGTGTTTTACGCGCTTGACGTATGTCAATTGCATTTGTCTTGAGTTATGATTGGTTCTTTGTCTCGTCTGCTTGTGCGGTGATTGGTTGGTGTGATTAGTAATGGTTTCGGCCTAAGCCATCCAGTCGGGAAGCAACATGGCGAAAGGTCAAACGTTAATAACGCTCAGGGAAAAGTGTCTTCCCTATGTAGCTTGGTTATTGAGAGAGGCATTGCCAAGCGCGGTCCACTTAGAAAACCTAAATATCATAATGTTGCATACAAGCACCTTCTCAACCTAACCCTCTACCCTTTAACGATATCCTGCTTATATATATATATATATATATATATATATACATATATGTAATTATCAAAATTGTCACAGCTACTTCGTTCTTACCATCCTCTTCTGAAGGTGGCGATGGTTGTGTAGGGTCAACTAAAAAACAAAATAAAAACAAGTATATTAACTCAGGTATATTGGATCAAGTTCTGGATCTTTGAGCCTGCTTAAAACATTTAGTTAATAAATTTAGTTAAAAATACTTCACGCTGAAAAGTACGCATTAGGTGCGATTGGGGACCATATTCACGGTTTAATTTCTTCCTGAAGTTCAAAAGGAAAACTATACCGGCCGCACCAGCAAAAGATAACGCAGAAACTCACGAAAGTATCTTTGCAGCTGAGTACACCGAAAATGAAGAAAATACTCGTACCCAGAGAGTAAAAAATATTTTTAAAAAAACCCAAAATAATGATTTGAGGTTATTCTGAACGTCTTCATCAATCGATCGCGAATGCTGGATCGAGCCATCGGCTGATTCAGTTCACATTGGTACCAGGACTGACCGAAACTTTGTGTGCAACTTAAAAATGCTATGAAATCCTCAGTTCTTTTTGTTTTTAATGTACACACTGTCAGCGTTGTTGTTATTTTAGCTTATATTCTGATAAGTTAGGAAAATGACCCTTGGAGTTATTTTCCCCTCAATATCTTTCCTAGGTGGAAAATGATTTATAAAGATATCAGAATTAAGTGGAAGCGGACCAATCATGTAGAAGATTAAAATAAGGACCAATGGAAAGGACCCAACGGAAAGCGAGGCACAATCCAACCAGTAGATACTGAGATCAGAATTGGTTACTAGTTATTTATTAACTTAAGAGTTATTACTGAGTAAGAGAAATCACCGAGTAGCAGCGCACCGTTTTTCTGTGGTTCGTCTGATATGCTTTCTGCTTCTTCATACATATAAACAAGAAACAAAGTCAATTCAAGCTGTGAATTTATTATACTGACTCAAAACAGATTTATGTACATTTTTTAAAATACTCCTTATTGGTGCCCGATACATGCAAATATTTTTATAGGTATTTGGGATAAGCGAAGGTAGTTTTTAAATGGAAATCAGTTTGAAAGGGTCAGGTTCATGTCAATTTCAAGCTGCTCCCTTTAAGTAACTCATTTTGGCCCAGTTCTTTTTCGAAAATTTACTTTATGCTATCTCCATAGTAATATAGAGGCCACTGCCCGGTTAACTCAGTCAACTAGAGCTCCAAGTTGCTGAGCGGAAGGTCACGGGTTGAAAATCCAGACCGGACCGTAAACCAGGGTCTTGAAGTTACTGGTAAGTTTATCCTGGATGCTTGTTCAACACCTGTTCAACAAAAAAAGGATCACTGCATTGGGCAGGGCGCGCGTTAAGCCTGTAAGTCTTATACCCTACAAAGAACCCACAAACTGATCGCAAAGAGTAGGGAACAAACTTTGCGCCATGTCCTCAGTTTGTTTATGTCTGTCGGTAGGGTGGAGGCTGCACAGTAGGTTAACTACCTGTTTCTGCAAGAGCGCTAGTTGCTTTTAACCAACAGTAAAATGGCTGGTTGCCTTATGACTTAATAGTAATAGCAGAGCTCCGGCGGCCCCAAGGGCCGCCAAGCGGAGCACCATACAGTCCCGTGAACTGCTTTTCTCATGGTAATCATGGCTAGCGATATTGCTCGTAGGCATAACCGCACGACGACGACGACGACGACGACGACGACGACGACGACGACGACGACGACGCACAATAATCAACAATTATTCTACGAGGGCGCACTGGATATGAAATGATAAATAACCAACGAGGAGCGTTGCGCCGAGTTGGTTATGATCATTTCATATCCAGCGAACCCGAGTAGAATAATTGTTTTATTTAAAACACTGCGACCACGAATTGAGAATCTGAACCAAAAGAAAACGAAAGAAAGCCAAACGTTGAGAAAGAGAAAACCAGAGAAGGAAACATTTGTCACGTCTGTATTTCGGTTCCAGTGTTACAATTTCTGCTTGCTAATTCCGTTGCGAGATGATTTTGCTATATAATGGCTACCTGTTTCGGGGAAAATTTTACTCCAACTTACTGAGGGTCTATTATACTCCGGCGGTCTGGCGGTTTAAGCCTATTTTGAGTGTCGGTTCTCGGGAACATGCATATTATTTTTGGCGGTTTACGGTCAAGAAATAGACCCTCCTTACTCAGCTTTCTTTATTTGCTGATGACCTTATAACCTGTGTCCGGCTAGCCAATGAAAATACTGGAAATATAATATCCGGAGTTCAGCTTTTAATAATTAATAAAATCCTAATAATAATAATTATAATAATCTAACATGGCGGCCGTACTCCAGCTGACCGCCCAGTTTACAGCGGACATCCTTGATATTGGACATCCATGTTGGGGTCAATTGACACCTGTCAAAACAAGGTATCCTCTGACCAGTCTCACGTGACCACATCGCGGGCTCAAGTTGAGAGATCATCGAGGCCAGCTATTTTGAAGTTGACCGCTGACCAGCTACTGATTTCCGATTAAATTGCAGGCTCAAGCCAAACCAAAACGAGGTTTAATTTAACGCGCGCTCAGCTGCGGCTCGACGCGGCTTCCACTTCGTCAAGTAAACATCTTTAAGGTTGGCACACAGACTAATTCCTGTGACTAGTCCCTGCAACAAGGGGACTAGTCCCATCGTGAGAACTAGCCACAAATCTGGTCGCAGGGACCAAAATTTGGTTCCTGCGGCTAGTCCCACGAATTAAAACTGGTTTGAATTTGGGGGACAAGTCCCTGCGAGTAGTCTCTGAAAACCCTGCGTGTCAACTATTCGAGGGACTAGTCCCTGCGACCAATGATTAAAATAAACCAATCACAGATCGGCATAATAAGCTCCCATACTCTGTTGTGGCGGCGGCTCACGAAGAGGAAGATGGTGATGCTTGGAGATCTTGATTGAATATTCGCCTCTTTTGCTTCTGTATTGGTTATATCCAAATCGGTAAAAAAACGTTATTTTCTGTTTATAACGGACTGAATCGGAAAAATTTAAGCGTTGAATTCAATAATTTAACCAAACAATCTGCAGTTTGTGGTGCGCTGATTTATTTCAATGCTACATTGTTAATTTAATCATTTCGGTTTCACTTTAGGAAAGCCAGAGAGTGAAAGAATAATCCCTTTTTGCTCTAGCTTCTGCTATATTCCTGTGAAATTAGTCCCCGCGTCGGCACACATGATGGGACCAGTCCCTTCGACCAGTCCCTTCGTGTAAATTCTTCAAGGGACTCAAGAGTTGCAAGGACTTGTCGCAAGGCTAGTCCAATCGTGTGTGCCAACCTTTACAGTCGATGCTTGTCCTTTCCAGGTGGAAAACGGTTTGGAAAAATAGCTCCTGCAGGTTTGACATTTTAGTTTATGGGTCTTCTAGAGAAAAGATCGTGTGGTTTGGCAAGGTTTTAATCATGCAGTCGCTGTCTTCGGACGTTGCTGTGTGTTAAACTGGATGGTTTATGAGGAGTAATACTTTTGTGTGAAATGACGACTTCTGCTTAAGCTCTGCATTCGGAGAGATTGACTGTCTTACGTTTGCAGGTTAGTACTCCTGTTTTGTCTTTTATATGGATATTTATGCCAGGAATATTGATTAGCGATTTGTCTCTTTTTCCAGTTTCTACGAGAAACGCCGAAGATACATTCGCATCGTTCTTTGTCGGTTTTCTTACGTTTTGTTGTTTTCACACTTTCATCTGAAATTGGTTTGGACTCAAAAATGCCGCCGTGTTTTTAACAAAAGTTTTCTATCCAATATTTCATTTTGAATCCTAAAACTCTTCGCTTTCTCTGCTGTCGCTTGTTTTTGGGCGCAAAATCTGTTTAAGAAAAGCCAAGCGAAGTCCGGATGGTTTATATCCTCGGCTCCGCTTTGTTAGTTTACACCTTTACAAGAGCCAAAAGTAAACACGATTTTTCAGAACTGCAGCATTCGAAATAACCGGTTGTGATGTTGGATTTAAAAGTGGGGCACTGGGACTGTTAATCTAATTTAGCGATTTACACCATTTGTATTGAAATGTAATCAGATGTAATTAAACTGTGATGAAACAAACGTTGGTCGTTTATGCTCGTTCATGTAGTCCCTTGACTTACAAATGCCGATGATGTTTCGAATATGCACGTTTGCACTTGATTGAATGGTGGCTGTGGACCTGCAGCAATGCTGTAAACATTCTATAATCACAATACAGAAGTCCTTATAACTAGAGTCCTGGCTCGAGTCCTGGCACTGATATTAGTTTATCTGTAAATGCCATACAAATATAAGGAAAGAACTGTAAAGCTTCGCTTTTAGGCTTGTCTGAATATATATGTATTAACCATCTACAGGAAACTCACATGTGGGCAACATACTTATTAAAGCTCTGACCATCGCTAAATAATTTAATTGACATGCTGTCATTGATAAATTTTTGTCACCATAGCATGCATCAAATCACACTTACCAGCACAGAAGTCACAGGACCTTGGGCAGTTTGTTTTCATGAACAAGCGATTTGAGTCACAGTAATCCTTATTACTTCTGACAAGTGCTGCACATACTGGTAAGAGATCATCACAACCTGAGGGCAAATTGAAGGAAGTAAGCTCTAATCATCATTATTATTGTCTCTAATTATTATTTTTCAAACCAGTTTCATTTTTACTTCTCATTGTTTCAGATTATGGTAAGACAGTTGACATCAAACTGAGTTGAAAAATTTGAACACTAAAATGTATTTTTATTAACTGAGGCATTAAGTGCTTAAGGACGTACGCGTGAAAATTTTTAAACATTGATTTTTTTATGAGACTTTTACCATTGTAAGATGATGAGTTAGTTACGTCAGAAATGTTAAAAAAAAAAAAAAGAAAAGAAAAGAAAAATGGGGGGTCACCGACTTCGTTTTAGAGATAACATGCCGGGAAGAACACACTAAATCTGAAAAAATTGGGATTCGTTAGCGAATAAGGTCACAGTGTCTGTAAGCCCAAAAATATTGCAATTAAGTCTTTGAAGTGAAATGTTCTCTGCCAAACTTGTTTAAGGACTAGTGGGCCTTTTAGGTGAATTTAGTCAACTGGTGAGGTTCCTTAAAGAATAAGTTCGCATTTAGCGACCATAGCTTCACGCGCCTTGCAGCCGCAAGATAGCAGGATTTGATGTCCGGTCCCGTGGACAAAAAACTTGAAATTTTTTTAACATCCCACATTGATATTTTGTTCGTTTTTGGACAATGTGGAGATAATTGTAAATAAAATCTGTTTCTGGAAACAAAAGTAGGGGTCAGCGACCATTTAAGTGAGTAAACTGAAGGTGAAGGGAACGCAACAGCTACCATCCTTTTACTTGCTTAGCTTTCTTCCTCAGCGCACATGCTCGATTGCTGAGGTGGCACGACCTTGCGACATGGATTTTGTGCGCAGTAGAGATGCGTGTGAACAATTAACGCGAACGTCCTTGAGTTAAAAATTAGGCACAAATTCGCGTAGGTCCGCTGCATGATGGAAATTACGGAGGCAGTTTAGCAGTTTCTCTTGACAATTACACTAGACCATCATAAGGACTGGGTTTGCATATAATAATCCTAAAAAAACGATTACCAATACAAAGCAAAAATGTCAGCAACTTCTGCCTGTGACGGTATAAACACTAGGATTTCAGCTTCATATTGGAAATTTCATTGTTTCCTCTCTTACCGCAGTATTCACAACTCCTGGCGCAGTTCTCTCTCATATACTCAGGGTTCGTCTTGCAGGATGTTTTGTCTTCTGCAATGCGATTTTTACAATCCTCCGGCCTTTTATCCTCGCAGTATGGATCCACGTCTAAGAAAAACACACGACGTGTTAACTATGAACAAATCCAGTAGCCGTAAAACAAACCGGATAAGCCATTGTACATTTTTCTCTTGCTTGCAGCAGCAATTGCACAAGCACAAAATTTGCTATAATGTAAGGACCTTTTTCGACTGTTCATTCCTTTGACTTTGTTTCTTAGCTAGCAACTTACTTATCTTCTGTAAGATGGAGTTGATGCTAGTATGGCATTTGGTCACAGTGAATGTGCAGTTCAGTCATACTACCGTTTTTAATTTGACCTATCAAAGTTATTAACGTCAACCATCACTGGTAATGTTTATCACCAACTTATTTTTGTTTCGTTGATAAAATGAACAAATAGATCATTTCCGTTGATTTGACATTTTCATTTGTGATTGACGTTTGATTAGATGTGCCGTGTCAAATAACTAAGGCTCATAGCAGTAGTCTTGCAGAGATCTTATGTCTGTTTCGCTGACCTGAACTGTTTGAACTACTTTACCTGTTGCTAACCTGTTTAATGCACCGGTTAACGATCTGACTGGACATCGTCAAAGAAGTAAGTGTTTACTGCTGTAACTTACACATCCAAATTCTGTTAACTTATCTTGTGAAGTTGCGTACCGATTGTCTATGGGATCCTCAATAGAATTATGTATTTCTTTCTTTAGATCGAATAATAAATATACAAAACCATTATACGATCGGCGTCCCCCAGTTGGATTGTGTTACAGTACCGGTTCCTGAAACAATTTTGCCTTTATTGGAGGCTCAATTAAAGTATTATAGTCAATGATATATTCTACACACAAAGTTCCCTTTTACATACCACAGAGTTTGCAGGATTCGGGGCATTGCTCTTTCATAATTTCTTCACCACATAGTTCTGGATCGTTTTTAACCCTGGAAGCGCACTCAGGATAGATGTCGGAACAACCTGAAACAAGCCATAGCAAATTTGCTTTGAAAAGAAATGCGCGACTGTGTGTGTGTAAACATATGGTGAACCAACAAACCGGAAGAAAGGGGGCAGAGTGGGGGCGGGGTTTGAGCTTCGTGGCTTGATAAATAGCCACCACTATTCACCTCCTCTTCGGTGAATAATTGTTAATTAAAAACGCGAACTTATTTAATCGATAGTAATGTTGATATGCTTTTTTTAAAATTAATAGCAGCAGAAAACGTTAATATCACTTCCCTGCATGTTTCCAAGACACTCTGCACGAATAATCTGCGTTAAGGTTGCATGGGTTGTCTTTTTGGTGATGGCGTTCTTAGATTTGTTTTTATCAATTAAGCCAATACGCATTGAAGTTAAGCCTATGCGGGAATATCAAAATTCAAAAATCATCGATTTGCCAGTTTAATTACTTTTCTTTGGAAACCCACTTTTCACTCTCACCTATGGGACCGGGTGGCAGAACATTATTGTCTGTTGTAACAGTCGTGGTCGATGTTACTGTTGTTACAGGTGTACTGCTGAACGAACGCGACGACAAAGAAGATTCACTTGACGAATAGATTGGATCTGGCGAAGAATTGGTGGAAGATTCTGGAGCAGGAGGAGATTTAGGTGATGAATAGACCGGAGCTGGCGAAGAATTAGTGGGAGATTCTGGATTTGGTGAGGATTTAGCTGATGAAGGTGGTGGAGTCGCTGGATGTCCAGTCGTAGGATGTGTCGCGGTTGCTGACTGAGTGGTCTGTTCCCCTGTTGAATGTAATAAACAAGCAGGATACACAGCTACTTACTATATCTTTTTCCTTTCAATTATATTTTCTGGATTCCAGATAACAACAGCTGCAACAATACTCTTGGTCTTGTATCAAATTCAAAAGCATTACCATTATGGTTTATAATGGTAATTGACCTGAGTGGAGTGTAATTTTGGTTTGAAATCAGATCATACATAACTCGAACCAGTGCGCAGCGCGAGTTCGATTTAAAATCGCAAGTATGATTTCAGACCAAAATTGCACGACACGAAGGTGAATTACCACTTTATTACACCTATTTTGAAATCACAGTTTTTTGTCAATATTAAATGTTTACTTAATATCCACTTCTGGAAACCCTTTTTGAAGTTTAATGGGCCAAAAAGGTTGCAATTTAAAGCATCAAAATAGGGCAATTTGGGAATAAATTGCACTGTTGAGAGCCAATCTTTCAAAATGGGTGTAATAAAGATGCTAATTGAACTACATCGAATTTTTTACATTAAAGATGATGTAAAATATGCAATGATATGAACAGAAAGTTTCGATGAAGTACAACTGATTGGTAGAAAAACTGAGACAATATCATGAAGTCGTCGAGCATAGCAAAAATACTCACCACAGAGACTGCAAGATCTTCTGCAGTACTTGGTAAAAAATGAAGATGATTGACAGTTGCCTGGATTAAAAGCATATGCCAAGCAGTCTGGAAGAAGATCAACGCATGCTGTTGAGACGAAAAAGAACATGAACTTAAGTACAACTTTGACAATCAACTTAACTTTTAAGATAAACGTTCGTAGAAATGCTCGGAAAGATAACAATCACGCCATTTTCATGTTCAAAATAAAACACGGCTTATTGCAAAGCTCAGTAACCGAACTATTCAACACTAGTCACACAAAGTAAAACCTCAGAATTACGCAGATTTCAGACAGGAATGTTTCAACACTACAAAATTCGGCAAACACTCTCCCAGGCATTTTGGGCCACTTCTTTGGTCCAAAATCAACCGGGAGCTAAGATCAGCACCTACACTTAGTAACTTTAAAAAAAGACATTAGAAAGACAGACATTGCCTCGTTATATTAATAGATGACTTGTGTAGCGACTGTGTCCTCTGCAAGAGTTTGCACTATTTCAACCTTGCTATTTTAGTCCTGTCAGAGACGTTACTCAACTTTATGATTCAGAGATATTATTAGGTAGTTATTTATTGAAATTCGAATTTAGAGCTTAAATTATAATTAGAATTCATAATTACTAGAGTTTCATTTCATGTTACAGTCTTCCCAATCAGTAAGGCACTGTGCCTGAGCTATAAGACATCATCATCATCATCACTATCACGCGATGGCGTGGTCAACAGTTCCTTGACAATTCCCTGATAAAAGATATTTCTGAGTTCACCCAACAAACTTCACGTTCTATTTGAAAACCAACGACAACAACAACAACAACAACAAAAAAGCAAAACAAAATGTGTAGATTTTTTGGATCATAAAATAGCTAATTGGCTAAATAGAAAGAAAATACTAAACCTCATAAACGGCTTTAAATATTGAAAGAAAAAAAAAACGACTGAAAAATTCATCATCCAAATGATTGCTCGTTCCTCTATCTAAAAACACCGGTCCCACTTTTTTCTCTTTTCTAAAACGATAACAATGATAGTATATATCTCAAGCTCTAAGAGACCGTTTATTGCTAGTTAATTATAAGCCAGACAGAAATGCTTATACCGCCATTTAAAAATCGCCGAGCGGTTGGTTCAGTTGGTAGAGCACCGGACTGCTGTGGAGGAGGTCGGGGGTTCAAGCCCCGGCCAGACTAACACTCAGGGTCTTTAAATAAGTGAGGAGAAAGTGCTGCCTTTGTAATGAAATCTGCAAATGGTTAGACTTGCTAGTCTTCTCGGATAAGGACGATAAACCGGAGGTCCCGTCTCACAGTGCTGATGTGGGAAGTTAAAGAACCCACACTCTGATCGGAAAGAGTAACTAGTACTGATTCTGTTCTTGGGGCACCTGTGTTGATACTACTATTCATTCTAATAAGATTGTAAACTGCGTGGCTGCAATTTGCGCGCAAAAAAAGCAGTCTGGCAAAGTCCCCTCTAAAGTGTTATAAAGCGCTTTGAGCCTTGAAATAATTCGCTATATAAATCCTCATTATTATTATTATTATTTAGTATCACCCAATTAGTTGACTAATGCAAATCCTGCATTTTAATTGGCTGCGCTACTAGAGCCCTTGAGTAGCAATCGAGCGTGAAGCTTTCTTTCCTTTTATTCCCAAAGAAATATTTCTTTAACTTGCATTTATTGCCTTTTCTGTCCGATTAGTTGAGTGATACTAAAACAATTAGACTCTTCGGCCTCAAGGGCCAAGGGTCAATAACCCATTCGGCTTCGCCTCGTGGGCTATTGACACGTAGCCCTTACGGGCTGCGGGTCTAATTATTAAATTACAGTGTTCTTACCACAGTATCCACAAGTCATTGGACAGTACTTGGTGAAAAAGTCTTTGGCTGGATGGCACTGCGATGGAGACTTGATTAACACTGAACAGTCTGATAAAAGATCTTTACACTCTGAGGAATATAGGGAGAAAATCGACTGAGTCGAAATATGATTAACACAGAAAAAAATATTGATGATAACCGAACTGGTTGTTTGTGCACGATTATCTAGGCTTTATAAATTGATTAATTGTCGTATAAAATACTTGAGCACAAGAACCTTTTTTTCCTAGCCTGAACGATTCCCATGAGTTTGTTATTTATTTATTAACAAGGTTACTTAGAGTTCTTCAAGAAGCCACGCAAATGGAAGCTTGTAGGCTGTGGCTTAGAGGGACAAGAGGTCACAAATAATTAATGTGTCTAGGTAAGCTGAAAGCCACTCATTGGGCACTATGACCACGTGCTAGCGGGCAGGCCCCTTAAATCTACTAAATAAAGTTTGAGCCTTGAAAATCGCTGACTTGGATTGCAACTTTTCTCCAAACCAGAACCCCAATTTATATTTGTTAACGGTGCCCATTCCACCACTACCTTGGTTACTTCCGGTGTCCAGCAGGGTTCGTCCTGGGGCCAACCCTCTTCCTATTATTCATTAACGATATTTCAAATGCAGCAAGTTCACAGCTACGCCTCTTTGCCGATGATACTGTCCTCTACAAAGTATTAATTCTAAAGATGATCAACACGTGCTTCAGAAAGACCTATCCAACTTGTCTAAATGGGCTTCAGATTGGCAGATGGTCTTCAATGTAACTAAGTGCCATCTACTTCGTATCACAAATAAGCGTAACCCCTCTGACTTCAAATGTTCCATGAATTCTGAGGTTTTATCTAAAGTCTCCGAGTGTTACTATCTGGGTGTTAGGTGCACTGAAGCCCTCCGTTGGGGTTCTCATTGCGGCTTCTTAACCAATCAGTGCTTTTTTAAAGTTTCACAATAACCTAGTAAATTAACTCAATATTCCGGAATCAGTAAGCTCTTACCACAAACCTAGAACAATTCGACTCAACCAGCTTGATCCAGTTCACAACTGCGTGGATCAGTCTTCATTTGATTTCACATCCGCAGTTCATATATGATTTATTTCACATACATCATCCACAACCACCAAGTCTCTTGCCAACAGTTACATGCTAATGTTTTATCTTTTAACTATTCTTTTTTGCCAGGATCCATTCGTAAATTGAATCTGCTCCCTTATGGAGTCGTGTCAGGCGACACATTAAGTTGCTTTAAGCAGACTGCTTTGCCTGCCATTAGATCATTATAATCGTTGACCAGCCCCTCCCAGTATTAGTGGAATCTCTAGCTCATGGGAGTATTTATTCTAAGTTCTAAGTTCTAAGCCTGAACATTAGTAGCCATGGGAAGCTGTTTCGGCCTGCCCTTTTAGGCCTCACCAGCATGCCATAGCCATCAAGTAACCACCTGGTCCTTTAACAGGTTTTCTTATGATCAATTTTAAGGGGATAAGCCGCAATGAATTACTGCATTGCAACTATTGCAATCATGGAATTACAATTACGTGTACTGTTCGTTTTGATCGCAAATTAACTACAACTGAAAAGTCGTAGCTCGTTAGTAAGGGTATTCCAACCGGTAAATCTGGAAGGTCATGAGTTCGATTGGGAATTAGCAATTTTTCTTTACTGAGTAAGACCATGATGTCGTTATTTATTAAAATGATTCAGTCTCATATAACTATAAGTGATAACTATGTCCATTAACAACTATATCTTTAGCCGGGCCATCTTTAGTAGTCAGCCGGCCGGGCCATATTTGGTGGTCAGCGCACACCGTTTTCCAGAGAATTTCACAACTGCTTTTAACAATAAGACTTATGCATGCATTTTGATTGGTTCTCACTTGTGATCGATGAAAAGACAGACGCACGGATTACGACATCACCTAAAACGTTTTCCCTGTGTGTGAATTTTCTTAAATGGTGGAAGTTTTCAACTGATTAAGAGGACATTTTGCCAGATTGGGTGAACAAAGAGGCCTTGCTGCGGCTCTGGACAAATTCCAAAACCAAGAAGAAGATAGAAAATGGCTTAAACTCGTGAAGTCGCAGTCGAGCGCCACTAAAAACGAAGCACAAAGTGTTTCTTGATTATATAAAACAAATTGATACCACGTTGTCGTGCGTCTGTTCAGTAATAGATCACAGAGGACGTCAAAATGTGGTAAGAACAAAAACGTGGCACACGAGGCGTTAGCCGAGTGTGTTGCTGTTGTTCTTGCCACATTATGACGTCCTCTGAGAACTATTACTGGACAGACTCCCTACGAACTGCAACATGGAATCTATTCCTTGATCATCAATTTCCTTGTTGTTAGGTGCTCAAACGTTTGGCTCCTGATTCCCCAGGGTAGAAACATCGAGTTTACAAGAACTCATTCCAAGCTTTGTACCGTATTCATTTATTTGTGTCTCAAAGCATTTAGAGGTGAAATCACCAATGTAAACAGTTGACTTCTGACTATTTAGAGACTTCAGCTGAAAGTTTGCCATGTCCCGTCCGGTTGGACTCACGAACTTGTCTCTACCATTCAAGAAATAATACAGATTTTTTTTCGTGTCCTGTTAACTTAGTGATGAAATTAATCTTAAGCTCATTTAACACACAAGAAACTACGCTTTGGAAATTTTCAAAGGAAGAGACAGCCGCCATTTTGGTACACATTAAACTTAAAGATCGCCAGTGGAAAACCTCCAAAAAATCATGCTCTGCCGCTTATCGTGGGACAAACCTCCAAAAATTGGAGGTGATGACACTGGACACTCAAATGGAAATGAATCGTTTGGTGGCAGAGGTTTTCTCGCGGGGAAAGGAAACAACAACGGTAAAAAACGTAAAAAGACTAGGAAATAGAAGCGACAAGTAATTGCGCCCATTCCGTGGCTTAGATCTCATAATTCGCGATTGGCGAAATCGTATATACATGACACTGGAAAGAAGAGTGAAGCACATGGCAAGTGTACCTTAAAGTCTTTCAAATACCAATTTTCGTCCAGTCAAAAATAATGATGAAAAATAAGTCAGGGAAGGCTACTGCACGGTTTCATTGAAAATGATTTCCAGATATTTTGCGGGTTTCTATCATTTATATTTCTTGTCTCATGTATTTCCAAATCGTTTCTTATATATGAGTCATTTTGGGTCAATTGAGAAATCCACAATTCTTATACTCTTGCTTCAATGCATTTTGCCTTTGTCAACTTCTCGGATACTCATCATATACACCAAGGAAACCAAACTACTTCGCTACCGCTTATTTTGAACGTTTCAAAGGTATCAGTTTAGTCTGGCTAGCTGCAACAGTAATTCAGTGTAACTGGTAACGAAAATCTCAGTCCCATACATGTAAACAAGTGGAATGCTTTCCAATGTTTTTATAAGCATGTGAGCTTCTTAGAGCGTTAGTGTGAACGGATTATTAGTTCCAGGTATTTGAATCATTTGTTGGTGAAAACTGAAGATTCGGAACGATTGAAATTCAACATCCGTCAGGCAAATCAGTGATAAGATCTTCAAGCAATTGCAGTATAGAAGTCATATCACACTCGCATTATGTGGACACTATTCAGCGAAAAGCGTGAAAGTTGTTAACTTAAATCGTTGAAGGCGCATTTCAACTAAGTCAACGAAAACAAGCAGATGCATGCCGGTAATTCCTTTATCCATGCGATAGGTTTCGCTTTATTTCTTCTTTGCTGATCGATGCAAGGGTTTATATGCCCTTTTGTCACACGTTTTACATATTAAAGCAGCATTTACTAAATGTTGTGTTAAACCCTGTGTAGACAGCACAATGCCAGAGAAACTAATTGCATGCATGCTCAAATACACAAAGCTATGTAACGCAATTCAGACTCACCTGGTTGTCTTGTCGCTTGAAGTGCTGTGCCTACAATAGATTGAGAAAGTAGTACAAAGGGACATATCACGATAGCATAAAAGAGAAAAAATGTGCTCATTGTATGATGCTGTGTTAACTCAAGACAAGGTACGCGAAAGTGCGCCAAACTATCATTGACCTGTGACTTATGTTGTTTTGTTATTACAAAAATCGCTTTTTCGACGGGGAAGATCCCCAAAGGGAAACTTTTTTAGGAAATAACTGCAGGCGCCAAAATAGAAAACTTGAAAACATGAGATTCCTATTGTTATAAACATTATTTTGACGTTTCTAGACATTCCTTGGGGAAGGTCAGATGGTAGCCAAATAGAGAAATGACAGCTCATACCGCACGACTAAATTCAGAGGGGGAGGGCGGGGACTTTCTTCAATAACGCAGCATCGATTGTGCATAGGGATCCAGATGGGAATAGAGAAACGTTGGGGTTCGTGGGGCGTAACGGGGAAAAATGCAAGTGCAAGTCATGTGGCTGAAGACTGAAAAAAAAAAAAAATGGACGAATTACTGGGTCCCGAGCTTAACTTCAAGCAAGTATTCTATTTATGACAACTGGTAAAGGAGATTCTTTATTGGAATAAGGTTATGATTGAAAAAGAGAGAGGGGAAGGAATGGAGGCTTAACAACTTCCTCCTCCTAAAGGCGGGGTAGGAAGGCTCATGAGATCTCGGCACATAATTCTTGAGGATTTTACTGTGTTCGTTAACTCACAATAGCCACATGTCCTTGCACAATACTGTCTCGTGAGTCCGTTGTATTTTTTGCACTCGCCAGCAGTGAAGTAGGTTGAGCAATCCTCCAATTCATCTTCACATGGTTTTCCTTAAAAAAAAAAAAAAAAAAAAAAAAGGAGCCGTCAGGGTTTTGTCTTTTTTTCAACACGAAGAGTGTATGTTTTAAAGATTTGCCAAAATCACTGCGACACTTTATTCGGAATCCAAATGAGCAATAGACAGTGTAGTATGTTCAAGTTCACACTGCAACCAGGTGGACAATCAGACATGGTTTGATGCTACTCTGGTTTGAAGTTTGATGAATGTAACTTAAAAAGTTACAATTCACGACCCACGACCATGGGTCGTGAATTGTAACTTTTTAAGTTACATTCATCAAACTTCAAACCAGAGTAGCATCAAACCATGTCAGACAGTGTAGTGTTAAAAGAAGAGTAAATAGAACTAGCCCTTCAAATTAGCACTTCAGTTCCTTTTACAGACTAACCGGGTTCGGACACATGTGGGAACTCAGACTGTCCTCAGAATTTTGGGCTGTTACGCTTTTTCAAACTGCAAGCTGGCTTTACTTCACGCTTTAAAAGACGTAATTGACTGGATTAGTCTAGTACTAGTGAAAGTGCGTAGTCACCTCTCCAGATAGATTCTTAATTCAAGCTGAATCCCTGAGGAAAAAGATGCCTTTCGAATAGGTGTCTAAACGCAACACTGAAGCAGTTTGCTACCCCGGAAGCCTGGGCTATCAATACAAAATATAACGTAAATGGATAAGAAATGACACGGTGCAAATTATAGGGGAAGCTGAGTCCACCGTCTACCAAGAATAGACTCCATAGGCCAGTGGGAATGTAAAAGATACTGGCACAAGGTAGGCAATTCTGCTTGACATGGCATGCAAAAGACCACATGAGTTAAAGTAACTGGGAACGGAGGGTTAATTAATGCCTGTATGGATGAGGAAAGCTTAAGTTACTAAGACTATGACTCCTGAATCTTTGTTTATTGTTGAAAAAAGATACGTAGTCATAATATACGTTATATAAACAAAAAGTGTTACGAACATTATTTACGTTAATGTACAAGCTTCAACAAATTCTTGTTATTTAAATGGATCCATTTTTTTAAATGAAAACAACAGCCCCATACGTTAATTATACATGCATTTTCTAACTCAAACTCGGAACAGGAACAGGGTTAGTATGACAATTGATGTATGAGGCTGTGAGGTAATCTTTCCGAATAGCTATGTTTCTTGTTGACAAACATTGACGTCAAATTTCTTTTGATATTCAAATTTGCCAGCCACCGAACAATAGCATGTATTGTTTCAACAGCCAATAAACCTCTGGTTGGCACGTTAATAACAATAGGTGACGTAACGAGAAACATCGCTATACTGTAATATTGAATGGTTGTATCGAAGATTTGTTTCGTACTCCTTAGGGATGCTCTGATTAAAGATCCAATACACAACTGAAGTGATCTTAGAAATACTTTACTAAGTAGATGTAAGACAATTTCACATGCAAAGCCAGTGTGTTTAACAGTAAAATCTTATGCTTACTTTATGCTTCATAACCATCTTTGTTTGCTTTGTCGTAACAAATCATTAATATATATGATGCACACGTTCAGGCTCTAGCTGGGTAAACTAATTGGACATAACTCTGTCAAGGTTGACTGGAAACAGTGTTCTCTCGGCTCAGAATTGCGATTTTTTGGACGCAACTTAGTGTTAATTTTCAAACTTAACAACGTAACATGATAAAAGAAATTATCGAGAATCAGTAGTTTTGTCACTATGCCTGTGCAACGAAAAAATGAGAACAAAAAACTATGCTCGCAAAATAGCTAACCTTATAGTCATGCTCGAATAAGTTTGTCATTGTGTATAATTCGTCATCTCTTATTAAGTCGAAAGAAAAGGCTCAATACAGGAACGGATGCCATTTGACTATTGGGAAAAAGCAATTTAATTTAACATACTTTTGCTGGAGGGCAGAGCAATGTGGAATTTTCTAAATAATTAGGTTGATAGAAAGCAGATTTACATTCTAGCTTTGCATTATCGAAGTAAACTTGTTAGACGAGAAAGGATCACGATTTGTTGCCTATCACTAGTATCGCATGTTCTTGCAATGTTAATATCCACTTCCCTCGAGATTAGTGTAAAATTTGACTAACGGCCAATTAAGAATTTCGTTAGGAGATTATTTAAAACTGACACTAATGTTTGCCTTCCTGCAACCGAGCTGAAAAACCCAAGTTAATTTCTTCTGTCATCCCATCAAATTGTCTACGTTTTAAACTAAGACAACTTCTGTTGTTTCGACCCTCCGTGAATCAGTGATTTTAGACATTCAACAAGGAATCGGTGGATTCTTTGAGGCTACTCGACAGTAATCAAACTTTTAAGAACATTCTAAACAATACAGATCAACACTGTTAAGTTAAAAATAATGTCAATCCAGTTGTTAAACCTACCTTGTGCAACAGCTTTCCACGTGTCAAAATGCTGTGAAACGGCTGCGACCAGCCATAATCGTAGAAGCAAGCCTTTTGTGAAGTCCATGCGGTCTCAATGATTTGAACCACGCTCGTCTTGCTTTTCCATGAGGGGTGATATGCACTATTAGACACGAGGCCCGCAAAATGTCTCATTCGCCTGACTGTGTTAGTGAATATTCTACGACAATAGATGCCTTCCGGAAACCACCTATTTTCGAGTGTAGAGGATGTGAATTAAGTTTGGCTTCAACCTACTGGGAAAAGTTGCGGTTTGAAATTTCAATGACAAAAGGTTCGACTTTAGGAGTGAAAATCAAGCGCAATCTGTCCAGATGTAATTTATGCATCGCGTGCAAGCTGTCAATATTGAGATCAATGTGTGTTTTAATTATTGTATTTCTTCTTCTTCGTTTTTATCTTTGGACTTGTCGCAAGGGGCATGAATGTTCGAAAAGATATATTTTCTTGAGAGGGAAAAATTCAGAAGGAGAAATACAGCCGCACTAGGCCTTATTTAGCAATTAGATTGGAATTATTGCTTTGTTCAAGAACTTAATCACCAAAGAGCTATGCTTTTTTCTTTATCTGGAAGAAACAAGACGGTAAACAGGTAGTTAAAGTTGGTTCACGTAACAGATCCTCCTCCATTTCTTATTCACTTCACCATTTTTGTTTAAGGTTACAACTATGCATAAAATGTTGCTATGCCTGCATTGCTATATCAGTGCATGGTCCTCTAAGTCAGCCTAATGTATATCAAGTAAATTCATTCTGCCCGTCTGTGGGTATGGTAAGACCTCATATCATATCATTGTAACTTGATTTCTGAGGCCAACTAAATGGCAAGTCAGTTCATAATGACATTCCATTCAACCGGTTTGCGGTCATAGCGAGGTTAATAAACCGATGGTAAATAAGCTACTTGACGAATTAAAAATAGGCAGAAAACATGATGCAATTTGCTTGAATGGTCCTTCGCGGAGTCTAGACTGTTTCGTGGTCATTTTAAATGTTGATATTATTAAGGCCCGGTTCAAACGTCGAACTTTTCGTGCGCCGAATCAAATCATTTGATTCGGCACATGAGAAGTTCGACGTTTGAATCAATTAAATTCGACGAATTTGATTTGGGTCGACCCAACTATTAAATTCGACCGGCTCAGTCGAATTTAACAGTTGGGTTGACCCAAATCAAGTCGTCGAATTTAATTGATTCAAACCTCGAACTTCTCATGTGCCGAATCTAATGCATCAATTATTTCAATGTATTTTCGGAAAAACATCAAGAGTCACATATAATTCGACGCATTTAATTCGACGTCTGAACCAACGTCGAATTTTAATTTATTTGGGTCGACCCAAATAGGTATTTGATTCGGCGCATGAAAAGTTCGACGTTTGAACTGGGCGTAAATTACATTCCTGTAGACGAAACATCAAAAGGAAAAAGGTTTCCGCTGTGAAGGAAAAAGGTTCTTTGTGTTTCTCAAAGTGAAGTTACCCTCTTTTTGCGCGGATGGTTGGTAATGCTTTCACTTATTGCCAAAAGTGAACATCTATTAAGATTCTTATTAAAATCCTCAAAAAATAAAGAATTGCCTTTGAGGCTAAAAATCGGCGAGCCATTTTAAGGCTGTGCGAGGACGCTTGCCTAAACTCGCTCACCTCCCCGCCCATTTCGAGATAAAGTTGTTCTTGACGTTATCATACCTATTGTCAATTTCCACCAATCCAAACGCTCTTAACACTCATCAGTCTGGAATTCGTGAAATGCTACTTGGTATCTTCTAGATGGCGGCAGTAGTCCTCGGATGTTTAGAGTCATATTGTCTCGGCAGTGTAACGATCATCCATGAAGCCGGATTGATTGAATAATAGAAGGTAAAAGAGATGACTTCCGCGACTGATGTTAGGGACTCATCCATCGAACCAGTTAAAAGTGTTAGAAATCCCAAATCTGGGATCTTTTTTTTTTAATCAAATTTATTTACAAAACAAACAAACCAAAAAAAACTCCTTACATCACTTAAAATACAGCTCACTTACACCACTAACATTACAATAACTCTACTTTCAGAGCAATACTTACACCGATTACATCACAATACTTACTACTTAGAATACGGTACAATACTTCCCCTACTTACAGTATAACACATTAAATCACTTATTGAAAAATTATTTTTCCATCGGTTTCCACTTACTAAAATGTTATCTTGATAACAAAAGTCACAAGCAAATTTTTCAACATTGTAATGAAACCTAAGGTAGCTTTGTACACCAGCAAAATCGGGGTTACGTCCCTCCATTTTGCACTTATATATAAAACACTTGACTACTAAAATAATACAATTAATCGCATTTTTACAAGGCAGACATTTTGTATAACCCAGGAGAACAGATTCAAGGGAAAATTCTATTTCAACTCCTGTTACCAACCAAATCCACTTTGCAAGGGCACTCCAGAGGGGGGATATCCGGTCACAGTACCAGAAGAGGTGCTCTATGGTTTCAGGTTTACTGTTGTAGAAAAAGCAGGCCTCGTGATCTTTAATACCCATTTTCATTAACAATACATTTGTGCGGATAGTTCTATGGAACATCCTATATTGAAAGCTTCTCAGCTTACCAGCACGCGTGCATAAGAAAGGGATACTGTAATAGGTAGACCAATCTTCGACCTGTTAGTTGGCTGTGTGGCAATCGATTTTCGTCAAGTATCGTAAGTAAAACTGTTCACCTTTTGTGTCCTAAATAATCTCTATATTTTGGGATTTGACCCAAGGTAACCGTTTACCAAACTCTCTGATCTTTGACTTCCATGAACTTGGGATTGCGCACATAATGCCGCAAGCTTGTGAGAAGGTGCACTTTAGATTAAACTTATTAATCAATTCGGTAGGTGACATAAAAAAGCCAGATTCGTCAACAAGATCGTTGACGTAGCGTAAATTTTTTGTGTACCACGTCTTATAAAACACAGGTTTATTCTCTATCTTAATAAACACATTATTCCATAGTGGCTGTGACAGAAGGTCACTGGCTTCAGCAGTTTCCTGAACATACTCTGCCCATGATTCAACTACATTCCTCCAGAAAGAATTTTCCACTAACGAGCCTGCCAGCAGTGATAAAGATCTTTTATTTAGTAGCCAAATATCGTTCCAATATAGGCGATCAGAAAATAAGAGCGTTTTCCAGTCTGCCTGATAATTTACGTCCCATACTTTTTTAACCCAGGAGATCTTTAGAACCTTGGCAAATGATCGAATATCGGTCATCTTCAATCCCCCATCTTCTATATCATTAATAATTGTTTTCCTTGCTATTTTATCCCCCTTTCCACCCCAAATAAAGGAGAAGAAAAGCGTGTCCAATTCTTTAAGAAAAGAGTCATTTGGAGTAGGAAGTGTTGTTAAGAGATGTACGAATTTAGATACTGCGAGTGACTTAATTACTTGTATTTTGCCTATGATACTCAAAAGTCTCCAGGAGACCATGAGTCTAAAAGCTTTCTGGCTTCATCTAGCTTTATTCTGTAATTGTACTCCACTATTTGCCGTGTTTCAACAAAAAACGTTATCCCTAGGATGTCAAAGGGTTCATTAAATACCCATGCTAATTTTTTCTCTGGAAGTAGTACGTCCTTTGAGAATCTCTTACTACCCAGCCATACTGCCTTAGTTTTTTCTACATTCACCTTCAGACCCGAGCACTCTCCAAAGAGCTCCATGGTGTCTAGGCATTGGGAGAGTGAAGTTTGGGTTCCATCTAAAAGGAAAAAAGTGTCATCCGCATACTGTCCGAGTAAAAATTCTTCATTATTAACGGTGGTGCCATTAATTTGACCGTTTTGGTTTATTGCATCTGCGAGAAAAAGTTCAGCACAAATAATAAAAAGGTATGGAGACAAGGGATCTCCCTGTCTAACACCCCTCGAAACCGAAAAAGAATTGGAGAAGTGACTGTTATATAAAATGGAGCTATTAATATTTTGGTAGAAGGTTTTAACCCACCGCCTTATGGACTCTCCAAAATGAAAAAACTCTGAAGCCCTGTCAAGAAAGTTCCATTCTACCGAATCGAATACTTTTTTAAAATCAATTAATAGCAGTAAGCCCTCCTGGTTATTTGAATTTAGTTTATCTATAATATCGTAAATTAGTGTGGTATTTTCGGCGATAGACCTGTATCTGAGGAAGCCTTTTTGGGTGTGTGATATGATGGTTGGGAGAACCTTCTTAATACAGATTAACAGATTAAGGCCCAAGCGTTTCATTCTTGACATGTTACATTTAAGCTAAACTTCGTTCACTAAAAGTACTGAGAGCAGCTTTTCTTCCTTAACTTGTTTGATTAAATGCTACGAAGAAGGGTCATAAAATCTATAACATACATTCTGTTCTGATTTTTTTTTGCTGTTTTCTTTTTCCCTGGGCACTTGAGTGACATTCTGTTCTGATTTTTCTCCTTCTTTTACTTGTATATCTTTCAGGGTATACGAAGCGCCCTGCTTAGCAAGGTCTTACCAACTGTCCAGGGAACTTGCTCGCTCTTATCAGCTAAATTATCCTACAACAAACATGAAGGGATGTCTTATGACGATCTGTGGCTAGACATTTGCCAGAAGCGTGACGAATGTGACGAAAAGATTAAGATAATGAAGGGAGTAGCATTTTTCTTCTCCTCTGTTGCCGCCTTGGAGATACCAAGTAAAGCAAAGGGGGGAAATGCAAACGGCCAGGAACAAGTGGACGACCACAACGATAACTTGAGAGAAAAGTATTGGCCAGCAATAACTTACTGGATTCCAGTACAGTCCTCCAACGGCACACGTGTATCAACGTATTAACGGTACCCTTGCATTCGGCCCTATTAGGAACATGCATGGAAGTGACAGCTAAAGCTCTGCCAGTCTGCAAAAGAGGAAGTGAAGAGGAAGCATGCGCACCATTGTGCACCACGCTAAAAGATCACAACAATCACTTCATGCAGACCAAAGTGGACATGTCTTTTTCCCACAATCTTCAATTGCTACAAGAGCAACTGATCGAGGAGCCCTTGGAGTCAGTTCGCGCAAGTGAGCGTGTTGTCAGGTTACAAGTTGTTTGTAGCTCGTTTACTGCAAGGCTGCGAGACAAGTAAATACCGTCTCTCGTCAGTTCCGGCCTCCAATTTGACGTGTTTGGCATCGAAGCATGCGATTTGCCATCGGACGCCTCAAACGTCACAAAAGCCCTCGCATCGCCGATTGTGGTAGCTATGAATGACATCGAACAAGCCATGGCGAAATTGGGTTACGCTCTGTACAGTGGAGAAGTTTTCAAAAAGGTGAAGAATTCGAAATACACATATCAGCACTGCTGTTCGGTAAAGAAATTTCTGTCTCTCTTGGGAAGCAACGATCAGTTCAAAGACACCATTATCAGGCATCTAAACAAGCTCTTAGAAATCCTTGATGATAGAGAATTCGAGTTCGTGAAGCAGCTGCGTATCAACTACGACCTTATCGAAGTGAATGGAGGATCGTGCTTCTCAATAAGCCAACGAAAGTTCGTTTTACATCCCATCAAAGACACGGACATTGGCAAAGAATCTCCTAGGGCTTACATGGAATACGAACACACCAAGACGCCAGATCCAAGGTACTTCAAACAAATATTGGAGAATAGCCTCAATCAGCTTGAAATGGCGCACTTTTGCGAATACTACATACGCCTCCTCAACTGTCGAATTAAACAGCACAAAGAAAAGGTCATGTGCCTTATCGGAGAGCCTAACAGCGGAAAAACGAGCCTTTTTACGCCCATCACAAGCTTGATACCACCAAGATACATTGCCATGATCACTAAGCAAAAGGCATTCAACAAGAGCTTGGTCGATGAACACACTCAGATCATTTTCCTTGATGAGGCGCATGCCAAGCTGATGGATCCAGACGACTGGAAGATACTGACGCAAGGTGGGCTCACGGCACACGACCGCAAGTACAAGACATCAAGTCTAGCAGTCATAAGATGTCCAATGTTTATCACCTCTCGAACGGAGATGGATTTCGGTCAGGAGCACAACACCGCCATGGAAGCCCGCCTAAGAAAGTTCTCCTTTAAAAGCTTGACCTCTCCGCGTGTAGCAGGAGTACAAGAATTCTTGCGAACCAATGCAATGGACTGTATTGTTTGGGCATGTGGGATCGCACACACACCTGACGATGAGCTACCCCCTCCCATGCCGGGGACCAGTTTACAACAAGGCGAGATCGACGAAGAGGAAAAAGAAAGGATTAGAACCATCGAGCTGGACGAAAGCGAAAGCGAGCGAGAAGGGAGTGAGCAAGCGCCACCGAACACGGCCACAAATGACAGTGATGTGGAGGGAGAGAGAGCGAAGAGTCGGACAGTAATTGTGCCAATTCGGGAGGATGGAAGAAGAGTCTGGAGCATATTGAACGCATGAGAGAACAACAGCCATGCCACAGTCTCAAGCAGAGGCAACTTGGTCTAATCGCCGTCGAAGTAAAACGCACCGTCGATGAAAGGGTCAACCGGGAAGAGCGCGCACGATTACGCGTGCTGGAAGAAACCAAAGAACGATGGATCTCGCTGGGCATGATGAAGGAGGAAGACGCCCACTTGCTAGAGTCGGTCACCGGTCCTTACCACCCGAATATAGAGCGTAGTAGAGAGGAATACTTCACGAGGAAGAAAGACGATGACCAACGGATGCTCGAAAAGAAAGCGCGGGAGTACTTCAACAACGAGTGGATTTTAGAGAAGGGAAAGGAACTTCGAGACCTCCAGAGAAACGAAGATTCGGCGACGGACGAAGATGTGAAGCGTGCAACCCAGTACATGTTAGAAGTGACTGTTGAAGCGCTTAAGTTGAATTTCAAGAAGGAAGAAGTTCCCGGACTTGCGAAAGTGGCACTGTTGGAGCGGAGGAAGAAGGCCGTGGAGATGAAGTGGGTCCCCCCGTCGCAAGCGCACCTCATCAACAGCATCTGGTGGCCCCTACCCTATCCTTGTGAAGAGATGGCGGGAGATGACAAAGAAGACCTCTTCATACAGTGTAACGCCCACAACCACCACGGCATCTAAGCCGCACGCCCGCTCATCCACCCCGAGACGAAGGTCTCAGAAACGACGAAATGAGCATAGAAGAACCAATACACCAGTGCCTAAAGAGAGGAAGAATAACTCACTTTTTCACTCCGAGTCAACAATAAACATAAAGTCTCCATGGCGAATCAACTTGGCATTTGAGTCACAAACTGATATTGCAATTTGATCTGTAAGGTACCTCCTTTAGCTTAATATTTGGCTTTACTAGGGACTCTGAAAGATACAAGTGCTCTCATATACATGTATACAAAGGGACATTAAATTGCAGCAGTAACTTATGAAACGAGTATTGCCGAGAGTTTGGTCTATATTCGATGCTAAAGGACAACAAGCTTTCTAAGTAGCAGATATGCCAAAAACAACTTAGAAAAAAAGTGTTCAGTTCAGGAGCATGGCCCCGATGAAAATTTGAGTCCTGCTCTTTCCTTTAGAGAGTCTGCTGTTCTGAAGTCTTGAAATGTGTACTCGGAATCTCTCAAAATCGCTGTCCATTGTCCAAATCCGTGCTTAGCAATCCCTTCCTTTAGAACTCGTCCTCGTATGCTGTAAATTTCAACACCTTGCGCTGACTTCTTTGGATTCGCAATTGGTTCGTCGGTGGGGCATCCCTCTCAGGGTACACTACGCTTTTCGATTCTGTGCTTTCAGCCAGTGTCGCAGAACTTGAAGTTGAATCGCCAAACCTCGTGTTCACCTCCTTATCCACTTCAGAGCCCTTAGTACCTTGTAGTTTTAGCAGACACTCGTGAGCCTTCGCAGCAACTTTGCGCGACCTCTGCTTTGATAGTGAACTTTGGCGACGGTCGAGCTGTGTTTCTGATCTTCCGACAAAATCCTTTGCTCTTTACTAGTGAGCTGATTAAGGCTTTCCGTTTCGACGATTTGGCGATAGCGCGTCGGGTGAATGTACTTTCCGATTGCATCAAAGACTAGTTTACTCATGATGTCGCCCAATTTGCTGTTTTGGCCTCCGTTTCTCGTGACCAGAACGAACTCGCACTGGGGTTTGAGCAATGGCCTTACGAAATTGATGTAGCTATCGAGCAGCTGCATGCTTGCGTCGGTCAGAATCAACGAGTCAAATCCGTACTTGCCAGCAGTCTTGAACTTTTTCTGGTCAATGAATTTCCCGTTCTCCTTGGCTGTTCTAGCCATGTCGACTGTCAAGTACTGATAAGTCATAGGGCGAGACCCCTTCACCTTGATGAACAAATACACCGCCACAAATTTCGTGGCGAATGTTAAGTCTGAGGGGTTGACTTGACCCTGACCTGCCTTGCACGTCTTCACGGTGTTTTCGTAACGAGGCAAATGAAACGTTGCCACTTCTAACAGTTCTTCCATGGTTGCCCAGTGTCCCCTAGCATCCAGAGTTTCAATGTCTAGATCTTGTGTCCATTGCAATCTCATCATCTTTGCCACCGTCTTGCGAGCTCTTTTTAGGCACAATTCTGTCGATGACAAGTTTCGAAGGACTGTGTCTGAGGCGCCATTTATTTTTCTGAAGTCGATCATTTCAGAGATGGCATCAATGTAGCCCAATCGTCCACCGTGTCCTAGCTTGCATTCGTCTTGCAAGTGATCGATAAACTTGAATAACAGACTGTGAGAACACAGGCTAAAGTCTAGCACTTCAAAACGCAATTCCTCCTCGTCTTCGCAGCAAAATTTGAGAAATTTGAAGCACCTCTTGACTATCTGCTGAGCTGTGCGATCTTTCTTGCAACCCCCACCACTTCCAGTCAACCATTTCGTGAATGATTCTCCAATT
>OX419338.1:26466379-26503879 GCA_948470475.1 Galaxea fascicularis
CAGCCGAAACAACGTGCCCCAAGAAAGAAACTTGACGTTGAAGAAAGATGCACTTTGATGATTTTAATTTCAGCCCGGCCTCTCGCAGCCTTTCAAAGACAGAGCGAAGGCGAGACAAGTGTTCCTCAAAGGTGCCCGACATGATGATGATGTCATCTAGGTAGACCAAACACTCTTTCCAGGTCAGACCTTGTAATGCAAGATTCATCAGCCGGGTAAATGTTCCAGGTCCATTGGTTACCCCAAAGGGCAAACAGGTCCACTGAAACTGACCCCGATGTGTGACAAACGCAGTTTTTGGGCGGTCTCTTTTTGCGACAGGAACTTGCCAGTACCCTGAGGCAAGGTCAAGGCAGCTAAACCACTTTGCACCACCCAAGGATTCCAAGATGTCATCTGACCTCGGAAGGGGTTGAGCATCTTTAACAGTTACGGAGTTAAGCTTCCTGTAGTCTATGCACAGGCGATAGCTTCCATCGTGCTTTTTGGCCAACACAATGGGGCTACTCCAGGGGCTGTTGGATGGTTCAATTCTCCCCTGTGGTAAGAGGTCTGAGAGCTGTCTGTCGACCTCATCTCGTTTGAATGGAGGGAGTCGACGAGGTGCTTGCTTGACTGGAGTGGCTGAACCGGTGTCAATGGTGTGTTCTAACAAATCAGTGCGACCTAAATTGCCATCCCCCATGGCGAACAAATCTCTATATTCTTCTAGCAGGCCATTAAACGATTGCTTCTCCCCCTCTGAAAGTCCAGAAAGGTCAGCACGGATCTCTTGTTTCACGACAGGTGGGTCGGAGGGGGGCATTTCTACTCTAGGATTCTGTTTTGTCTCCCTTTCTGAAGGTTTTTCTTCCAAATCAAACAAATTTACTGAACCATCGACACGATCAAGAGGATAAAACTGAGCCACAGTTTGACCTGGCCTTAACAACATGGTTTGGTCTGAGAAGTTTGCCATACGAATGGGAGTTTTTCCTTCCTTCGGAACGGTCAGGGAGCGTGCTATGCAGAATCTACTTGTAAGCTTTTCGGCTGTGTTTTTCCGGTGTCCCTCCAGGATCCCTGGAGTCCCATTGTTCCGCTCGAATCCAGGTTCCAATTTTCCACACAAAACAACTTCGGTGCCCGCTTTCAACTCAACCTCCTCGTCAACTACAACACGGCATACGCTTGGGGCCTTTCGCTCATAAAAGATTGGAATTTCTTCACCCTGAACCACGAGCGTTCCAACATCGTACAAGATTTGGCAAGATTCCCGTTCAAAGAAATCCGATCCCAGAATACATGCGTGAGGGATGTCACGAACAACCAACATAGGTACTCGGAATAATGAATTTCCGAAGCGCACGTTTATTACTGTTCTGCCCTGTACAGCTAACTTTTCTCCATTTGCAACCGTCAGCGACGCATTGAACTTGTGAAGCTTTTCCGGGCGGTATTGACCACTCTTCTTCCATGTTTCTTCGTTAAGAATGCTCGACGTCGCGCCGGTATCCAAAAGGAGCGACACACGAGTGTGATTAATCAGACCAGAAACATAAACACCGCGGCCGCTCAAAACAAACAAATTTTCCTCTCTACACGCCTTGTCGTCGCTCGAACTTCGGGTCTTTGAGTCGTTCAAGGGGACTGGTTGACCCTCGGCAGGCCCCTCTGTCCGTTTCCCGATGAACTGAGACAATCTCGAGCATAATGGCCGTAATTCTGACAACGATAACATCTGACTCTTGAAGATCCCGCAACTGGGCGTCTGCGTGGTTCTTGCTGTTGTTTTTCCAACCTCTCGATCCGCGAATTGATGGATGCCATTAAGCCTTTGAGCTCTGAAACTTCGAGGGTGTTATTTTCCTCCATGACATTTAGCTGCGGTCGAGGTGGTCTATTTTCAGCTGAATTACGCGAAGCTACGCGGGCACTCTCAAGTTGTCGCACCAGCCGAACGGCGGCTGAAAGGCTTTCGGGTTGTTTAATAAACAACTGTTCACGACATCCCTCACTACAGCGAACACCTTCCAAAAACCGATCTTTCGCTATTTCCTCTTTGAAGCGGTAGTCAGCATCAGGGTAGGCGTTCTCAGCTAGTTCCAGAAGATTATCAGCGTACATTTCAAAGTCCTCGTTGCTGTCCTGTTGCCGAGCTCGAAGAAGCAGTTTGTAATCCCCCGGGGATTTTCCTGAGTCAAAACGAGTCATAACACGTTGCAAAAAAAACTTGATACGAAGCACTCTCGGGAATTCTGAGAAGTTGGACGGCTCTGTACGCTGTTTGGTCCAGCAAAGTGACCAGAAATGCTTTCTTCTTCGATTCAGGGATGCTAGCCAACTTGGAATATTCGTCAAATTGCGACAGCCATACCTTGAAATTCTGACCGAGCGAATACGGTTTTGGCTGCTTTAGAGCAACATTTCTGCTGATTGAATCGCCAGAACTTGGTTTATCCGAAGATTGCTTGAAAACCTGGGTCATTGCACTTATCAGTTCGTTTATCATAGCACCAGTTCCTTCTTGCGGCGGAGTTGAAGTCGTTTCGGTTTTCACCTCGTGGCCACCAATGGCTCCCTTCTCGTCGGGCGCGTGGGAAGGTATTTTCGGTTTTGCTCCACCGTAATCATCAGTCGCTTCATCCTTTGCACTCATAGTGATCCCAACCGCTGCCACCAATGTAATAAACGGCAAATAGTCGACAAACAGAACGAACGGATAGCAGAAATAACGGGCAAACTGAGCAACCGTCACACTTTGCTTTTAATACCGAACTCAAAAAGTACAGTCCAGCGTTTGCGCGCCAAAACTGTCACGTGACCTACTATTACACTTACAAAAAGAGATAGAAATAAATATCATTCATAATAAAAGTTCAAAATTCTATAAAATTACGAATTCCATGATGCTGAGATATTAAAATCAAACAATCGAATTATACTAATGACGGCTAAGCCAGTGTCCATAAAACGCCCTAAAATATAAAAGCACATAGACCGCATATTTCAGATATCAGCACTAGCTACATTTATTTTACAGTCTAATGATTGCTCTATTTTGCTGCGAAACGGCGTTCGCGAACCTCTCACGCATGCATGTACCGATCTTAAGAGTTCAAACGAAATCTGTGTCCTGAGCCAAGTGATTACAACATGATAAGGATCGGTATCCTTCTGAGCTATCTTGTCTGCAAGATGCTTTAAGAACCGCTGACACTCGTTTCCCATTCCGCCATTGGTTCCAAACACTAAAGGCGTAAACGAACCCATTTCTACATCTAACACCCGCTGCTGGTATTTGCGCTTCTTCTCTTCTTCTTGCTCCTTGAACACTTCCGATGTTGACTTGCTCTGGTAACACTTGGAGTTGACGTGCGTAACTCTGACATCAAAAAATGCCGTAACTCCTCTTGCCCAGAACCCTCCCGCTTTGATGTCCAACCTCGCCTCAGAACTTGTAACAGCGCTCCTCAAATGAAATTGCTCGTTGTCCAGGGGTTGAAGGCGTGGTTCGATTTCGACATTATTGCAGATCTTGTCAATGAATGTCGTTAACAAGTTCCGTACACCGTCATGTCTCTGCGTTACAAACCCCCCCTTTTTACAAGAGAGGGCGTGACCAACGGTGAATTTATCCCCACATACGCAATGACTTGGTAAATCGACTAAGGGCAGGTCATAACGTAAGCGTAGCGAGTCTCTGAACTCTTGCTTGTTCAGAGCTAAACCCTGGTCTGCGAGAGGTATCGCATTCAGCCAAGAACTTGCGCCTTTGTCCCTCGATTGATTAACCAGTCGCAGCAGGCCTGGGGCGAGGCTTGAATCAATGCTATCCATTTTCTCTTTGGCACTTGCTCTCTTAAGTGATTGTTGATGGCTCTTTAGCTCCTCCGTAGATCTTTCTCCTGGCACCATGATGGAACTCTGTGATATAATAGAATCTACGTGCCCGGTGGTTATTAGTCTCGAGGCAGCAAACTGCTGCGGTGCCTCGGATTTCAGATCAGGAATGCCTAGACCCCCTTGACCCGTTGCTAAGGTAGCAAGTCTGCACACCTCGTTAGGGAGAGGCTCTGATTGACCGAACAAAGTTGGAAGTAGTAAATCCTCAATCACCTCCTGGACTGGGTCGACATAAACTTCAAACGATCCTATCGTGCGCATGAAGTAGGTGAACTTCGACTTGTAGCCTTTTGTGAAAGCAATGTACGCCGCATGAGGCTGGCTCTTCGCTATTTCAGAGAGACGTTCGATTTCCTCTTTCCATGCACAAACCTTCTCACAATACTGATCTTTGTATTCTTGCGACGCAATGACTGCTCCCAAATGGCGCTGACCTTCAGTCGTTATGTTGACTTCCTCCCCAAACACCCTCTTTGCTTCCTCTGCAAGTTCCCTAGACTTCACAATAAGCCAGCTCTTTGACCCATTCACAAGGTAGCCAAACTTCTGTCCTTCCTTACTCAATTGCCTGTACCAGTTGTACAACTGCACAATACTCCCTCCTCCAGCTGAGTCGTCTGCAAGCCACACCTGTTTAACCAATGGGCAGTGGTCCCTCAAATTCTGAATCATTATGGATGTATTAATTGCGTACCATGGCATCGCAAGCGGATCTCCTTGTGTGGTGCCTTCTCGAGAAAGTATTTCACCTCCCCCACAGATAAACAGTCTAGATGGGCTTCTATATGTGTTAATAACATAGAGCGCCATTTCTTTGCACATGATCTGGATATTGTGTAAAGCCGCTGACCTATTCATTTGGTTAAAGGCGTTACTAGCATCAATTAACAATATTCCATCTGTTCCTTCTTCAACAAACACTTGACTCATTGCATGGATCGCAGCCTCCGCTCCTGCGTTATGACCAGCGCAAACTTGTAGGGGACCTGCCGCTTCTTTTATTTCCTCCTTTAAGAAACCGCTAACCGTTTTCCCCACCATTCTCCTTAGTACCTCTCCAACACCAATTGGTCTGATTCCCGGGTTCTTATCGAGCGGGATAAGCCTGCAGGACGTAAACGCTTCAAGTAAGGATGGGTGGTACGATTTCCTCAGCAGATTTCTTGTAAATACTGCTAACTCTTCTCTCAGTATTTTGCCCTCGGTCTTAAAGTTCTTAGAGCACAGGATTCTCTTGTACAGCTCTGCGTCCATTCCAGATGGTCCGGCTGAGCCCTTGGTCTTACTTGCTGAGTTGTAGATCGATTCTTCGTCTATGAGGTCATAAACATTTGGCGGAATATAATCAATTGGGCCATGTAACAAACTCTCCTCTGCGATATCAGCTGCCTCTGGGTGCTTGTCCTGTAGCCCTTGCAAGACATCTGGCGATAGGTCAAGCAGACCGGACGAGCTCTCGTTATCTAGGAGTTTCATTGCAGCTGTCAATTTTCCTTGCAGAACCAGCTTTGAGAAGGCTTTGGATATGTCTTCAACCTTTCTAGGTTTCTTGGAATTCACAAATTTCCCTTGAAAAAACCTCACTTCTTTAAGCAGCAAACTAAGGTCCCCTTGTTTCCAGAGTGCTAATCGACACTCTATTGCTTCGCTATGCTCCTTGCTTTTGGAAGTAGCGGATGGTTTTTGCAAAATCAAAGTTGGGAGCACCATGAATGCTTTAAGAGCAACCGAGTTCAAGTCAGAATCTGAATTAAATTGCTTAATCCAGAAGGTTAATTCTTCAATGAAACTTTTCCCCGCGCGGCCCGATGGAACATTGAATATATTCCTCCTGTAGTGGACGATTTCATTGTAAACATCATTGACGGCATTACAGAAACATGCGTAGCTAATACTGCCCCAAGCTTTGTTCTTTATTTCGGAGGGAAGCACATCATAATCAGGCAGATTTGGCTTGATTTGATTTTTGGTGTTTTGATCCATGCAAGTAACAGTCTGTCCCTGGGGAACTCTTTGATCAGCAATGTCGGAAGAAATATGCAAATTCGAACCTTCGACCACATTCCCGCTTAATAAATTTTCACCTTCGCATTCGGCGGGTTCGAAACTTTCGGTTTGTAACAACATAGAGGCACCAACCTCTTCTGTCTCGTCTAAAACAGTTGAAGAGTCGCCTCTAGCACTTATTTGTGGGTTTTCATCCGTTATCGCTGCTGCGTGGTCGCGAAGATTCTGAGCTGATAACCCCAAGTTCACGTATCCCACGTCTTCCCATAGATCTTTCAAAATGCGCATATATCCTTTCTTGCGTCCGTTCTGGTAACATGGCGGGTTGCTTGAGCTTTTTAAACTTAAGGCTTTTTCCTTGCATTCTAGTAAATCTTGATTCATCTTGTCAGTCCATTTTAACCTTCCTGGTTTTCCAGCGAGCGACCGACCTGCAGCCGCCGCCACCGCCATCGAATTTTTTTATCCGAATATATTCGGATAAAATAATAATAATAATTATTATTATTATTATTTTAACTAAGTGGAGTGCGATCGTCCCAGTGAGTGTAGTCCTGAGAAGGACTGTTTAAGATGACATTGACCGACGTTTCGACAACCTGAGCGGAAGTCATCATTAGAGTCAAGTGTTTTTTTAACGTCAGTAGATGGTAGAAATACTCTGGTCGTTGATGTGATAGGCCAACGAAGTTGTGATGTTATTGGTGGACTGTCAGTTACACCACTAAAGCGATACCTGCAACGTCCTGTACCTTACAAACGACTTGTCGACGACATAAACAACAGACAAACAACAGACTGGCCGACAACAACACACGTACAGATATATATTAGATTAACAAAAGACGGATCGAAACGAGTCAATCACTGTGTACAGTCGATCTTCAAAACCAATGGCAGCTAGGGTAATCGATTATTACTATTATTATTACTAATTTTATCGCTATTGTTGTTTTTTTAAATGGCATGTAAGGAATGAGTATAGTAGTAGATGAATCATTAAATAAGTCATACTTAAATTCAAGCTAACTGAAAGATTTTGTTCAGTTATTTACTCAAGCTTACGTTTATGTAAACTAAGATGTATATTAGCAATGAACGAGAAATGTAAATAATTTTATTAGTTGAAACAAATCATTTATTCACTCATATTTACAAACAATTATTTACAAAATAAATTCTGCTAAGACAAAAACAAATTCAAGTAAATGTACTAGTTTACATCATTTAGTGTTGCATTTCCTACTAAAAGACCAGATGTAATTTCTCGTTCATTGCTAATAATTATTTAATAGATAATAACTGAGGCTCACAGCATTATTGGGTAGAATGCTGTGAGCCGAAGTGATTATCTATTATGATTACTGATCCTCATAAAATCCTATTGTTTTCTCTCTGCATTACATCAACGATTTCAGCTGCTTCCACATTGACGTTTTGGTACACCAACAATTAAATTAGGATATATTGTATAGAGTTTGTAGAAATTGCGTAATCCTTTTTGATTGCCCTCTCCAGTCATTGTCAACAGCTTGTAAAGATGATGTAGGTTTGCATACCTGTCAGGAGAATTTTTCTTCTCTCACTTGTATTAGTTGCTATAATCAATTCCAAAGCTCAGCCATGGGTAGGCATTATCCTATACGACAAAAATTGTCCTGCTCATCCAAAAATGTAACTTATCTCGCAAACGTGCTGTAAATGTAATTTTCAATATGTGGGTTCCACATCAACCGAGTTTTTGAATTAGATTCCGAAACCATAAATCGAATATGCTCAACAATAGAAGAACAAGGGAATTGGCGGTACACTATAATAATTCCCAACATGACATTTCCCGCATGAGGTTTATCGTCATTGAACAAATTGTATCCTTCCAAAGCCATTACATTTAGACCATTTACTGCTTACCAGAGATGCCTATCGGATGACACAATTATTCACACTTAATCCGCATGGCCTTAACAATAGAATAAAAGCAGGCATATATTCACAGATAGTTAGTATTTACATGAGCTTACATGAGTAAAGTAAGAACCTATAAGAAGACATAGAACATTAGGAAATAATTATATAATAATAACAGTTAGAATTTGATTAATGACAATTAGTAATTTTTAACATTAATGTAAGGACATCAACATAATCATCCTCATTACCAAGAACCGTAAGTAAAAATTGGTGAATTCTATTTTTGAAAAGTTTTTTTTTTCTATGTTTACGCAGGTCATACTTCAGGTAATTCCACAACTTAGCTCCAAAAATGAAAAACGAATTAAGTTGAATATTCAGTCTTGATTTATTAACATATAAATTACCAGAAAATCGGACAATCTAGTGTTATATGTATGAAAATCAGATGAACAGGAAAAAAGATCAAAGATATTCTGAGACGCAGAATTGGTAGATATGTCGTGCATTAGAGGGCATACTGTTTCAAAATAAAGCATATTGAAGGGTAAGACATTAGCAGAGACAAACAAAGGAATAGCATCAGATCTTTTACCAGCAAAGAACATTAGTTGAAGACCCTCCTCAAATAGACCTGTGCAGCTTGGCCCCAGACAGCAATTTCGTAGTATTTTTATGGGGAAATCAGAGAACAGTAAATTTGGATGAATGTATTTAGAGCGACAGAGTGCCTTACTGTGCAATAATTCCAACAACCCTGCTAATGTAGTAGATATGATATTTCGAAGTTACGTTTTATCGATGAGCACACCCAGGAACTTTACATAATCTTTGCATTTGAGAAAGTATCACTATTTGAGGCATTATTGTGCATCCTTATATTAATCTGATAGCTAAGCCTCTTTTGTGATGGTCTAAAGATGACAAATTGGACTTTTTGCATTTATGGCCAGCGTATTAGCATTTAACCAGTCACAGACTTTCTGCAATTCGATGTTGGTTACACTCGATAGTGACTTCAAATTCTTATCAGCATACAGTAGGTGAAAAGAAAGTTTCTTAGAAGAATTATAAATATCATTAATATAAATCAAGAAAAGTAGAGGGCCTAGAACAGAGCCTTGTGGGACCCCTGTTAGCATATTTCTTTTAGATGATATTTGTACATCAATTTGAGTAGTTTGGACACGGCCATTTACGTAGGATGAAAAACATTGTATTGATACCCGATTTTGTCCAGGCTGGTGCTGATTTCCGCGAGCCAAGTACTAAGGCGCTTCAGTTCCTTACTCACATCTGCTTGGAAGGTTTGAGACTCGTCATGTGCATCACTGTAAAACTGCGAAACCTTTTCCGTTGATCGTGAACTGCGGCCCAGACAGAACATTGACTTGCTCTCTAAGCTCTCAGTTTTTTTTCTTCAGAGTAGCATTGTTCTCTGGCATGATAAATGTTAGTATTCCCGTGCTTAAATGTGTATACTTATGAAGGAATACGCTAAAACGAGAACGAAATAACATAGAAAAGTTCTGAAGTTTACCGGAGCACTGTTTCACACGGCCATCTTGGTCGCAAACCGCTGACCGCTGACTGCAAACGTTTTTACGTGTGAAATGTAAGCAAAATGTAACTTTGATTGTCAAAACAGGTTGTTCATTTAGAAGTTTGAATGCTGCCTTGAATTTTCAAATGAAAGAAAAAGCCAGACCAGGAATAGGTAAAAATGTCAACAAGACTAATTTTATTACGGAGGAACAAGAAAACTATTTGTGGGAAAAGGGGTTCTTAGGCAGCGAGAACGGGAGCTACTTTGCTTTCCTTTGGTCTGGGTTTTTGGCATTCAGTTTGCTCTGAGGGCTGGGCAGGAAACACAGGAATTTGAGGTTACAAATTTAGTTATCTTTACCAAAGCGGTTTATAGCAAGCCGGCTGCGGAAAAATATTGCCGTAAACAAGATGCAATGTTAAAAATACTGCAGTTCATCCAGTCAACCGCAATATTGAACGTTTTAGCTCGTTCAGGATTACCCTTAGTAATTTCGCTGCTAACAAAATGGGTCGCCTCCGTTTTCCTCAGAAACTTGGATTAGACTGAATATGTATCCCTTCTCAGGCTAAAATTGCTAATGAAATGCAGAGAGAGAACACTAGGATTTTATGAGGATCGGTAATTATACATCTTTACCAGTTTATTAGTTTCATTTTTATTACTATCATTACTGTTATCATTATTGCTATTATTATTATTATTATTATTATTATTATTATTATCATCATCATCATCGATAAGCACAAAACAGTTGAAATGACTGTAAGTAAGTCAGTGGGATTAAGTCAATGTGATTTTCAAACAAAAGAAATCATACGCGAAGAACTTCTATGACAGGAATCTCTTAATGTTAAACCAACCCCTATAACACTGAATATTCCTAGTAAGAAGTACAATACCTTTGGTATTCTACATCATCGTAGAAACCACCCATCACAAATCCTTCTGCAGTTATGGGATCCGGGAACTTCGAGTAAGACACTTCAGTGGTGTATTTAGTTTGCGTACAAGGAACCTGGCAATCGCAGGATTCCTTATCTATGATCGCTAAAAAATAAAAGACGGTATAAATATCAGGTTCTCATCAAAGGACCCCCTGAGTAATTAATCAAATATTCTTTAGTGTAGCGCTTCCTCGGATTTAACCACGGATGATTCGGATTTAACCACAGACTAAAACTACGCCATTACAAAACCTCTTGCAACTTTTAATCACCTCCCCCAGTACGCATGCTCCGTCCTATAACACAGAGGGTGGGGAGGGTAGAGCTGAACACACAGATACTACATCCCTCCCTTCTTCGAATTACTCGTAGCTCTTCTCCTTGCTGTTGGACTAGTACAACTCCTAGGCCCACAGGACTTGCATCCGCGATCACCTTAGTCGGGGCATTCTTATCAAAATATCCAAGTGTCTCCGCACTGGACAGTCGCTTCTTTAATTCATCAAATGATGGTTGTTGTTCCAGGTCTCATACAAATGGCTCTCTATTCTTCGTAAGTTGGCGGAGGGGTGCAGATACCGTTGCCAGGTCAGGAATATAACGTGCAGTAAAATTGACCAGTCCCAGGAAGCTCTTCATTTCAGCGGAATTATTCGGTTCACAAGCATCAACGACAGCCTTTACTTTAACATCTGTTGCTCTAATCCCACGTGCCGACAACACATGACCCATGAACTCCAACTGGGACATCTTAAATTGACACTTATCGCGGTTCAGCGTCAACCCCTTGCTGCTCAATACTTGGACCACACTCTCAAATCTCCTGTCGTGTTCCTCCTCAGTGGGTGCATGTACTATCACATCATTAAGGATGTTATGGACACCATCACACTCTTGAAGGACTTGCATTGGTGGAGTACGTTCTGGTACATCTCAGGGGCACAACTTATACCGAACATAAGTCGTTTGCACCGGTAGAGTCCGTTATGTGTGCCAAATGTAGTGATATCTCTTGATTCAGCTGACAGTTCTATCTGATGACAGGCAGAGTTGAGATCCAACTTGCTGAAGAACCTGCTCTGATTCAAATTTTGTAAAACTTCATCGATGGTGGGTATTCGGTAACGTTCTCGTTTTACTGCCCTGTTGGCTTGTCGCATATCAACACACAAACGGATGTCGCCCTGAAGGCTTTGGCACTACTACCTGTCTGGCGATACCCATGAACTTGGTCCACTCACTTTCTCAATAATATTAAGTTCAACAAGTTCATCTAGCTTGTCACTCAGCTTGTCACGAAGGTGGTATGGGACTCGCCTAATTAGTTGTGTTATGGGTTGAACCTCTGGATCAAATGGGATACTTAGCTGGAAATCCTTCAGTTTTCCAATACCTTCACAGCATCCCGGAAACTTTTCAAAAATACTGGGTTCCCTTTTCGCTCCATCTGTAGAGACCCCTAGTGAGTTGATTTGAGGTCCCAACTTCAAAACTTCTAAGGCAATGGCCGTTTCTCGCCCAAGAAGGACGTGTCCTCCATTTTCAACGACAACAAATTCGACCCCACTTAACACTCTCTCTCCAACGGACACCTCTGCAGTAAACACGCCTGCAACTTGTAACAGCTGATTACTACCATATGGAAACAACTTCTTCGAAGCCTTGCTTGACACACACTTAACGTTATTTGCTTTTAGATATTCCCACACATTACGACCTACAACAGTGCAACTAGCACCAGAATCAATGATCATTGGCCATGACAAACCCCCAACTTTCACAGATATTTTTCCATCACTTAAAACACTTGAATCGCCTGATATACCAAATGCATATTCACAGTCATCACCCTGCTTGCCTTCAGCTTCTACTTGCCTTACATAGTGATGTACACCGCCCCTTCTTCTAACATCTGGTCTTCGTGGTCCTCCATCTCCTCGGCCACTGTTTTGTTTCCTCTTTGTTTTACACACAACCTCAAAATGTCCTGTCCCATTACACGTTTTACACTGCTTTCCCCTCGCAGGGCATCGGTAATCGTTAGCTTTATGTCCCACATTTCCACAACAGAAACATTTGACATTCCGTGTGATGAAAATTCGTCTTCCCACTCACACTGTTCACCTCGGACCCTTCACCTCACTACTTGCGTCTTCAATCGAACGGGCCTGCTTTTCTGATTCTTCCATAGCACGGACAATTTCTCTTAACTGGTGCAGTGTCAAGGCTTGACCTTTCTGGAGTAACTTGCGACGAAGTTCGTGTGACAAACACTTGCTAATCACTCGATCACGGATTTGTTCATCCACAGCAGTAGCGTCTCCAAATTCACAGGTTTGGGCTTTTTGTCTCAATCTGGTCGCAAACTGTTCGACGGTTTCGCTGGCCAGTTGACTCGTTTCACGAAAATAAAGCCTTTCATATGGAACACTCGCTTGTGGTTTGGAGTATTTATTCAAAGTCGCTGTCGCTTGTTCGTAGCAACTTTGGGTTAGGATTTTTGTTGACAATAGAACTTTTTTTCGCTCCTTTTATGGCCTTTTTTATTGTTTGAGGGGATTAGGCTCTATGGTTGCAAAACAATGGATGCAAATAACCGACATGCAGTTCGATTAGCGACCGCGAAATTCAAAATCTTCGTTGGTGATTAGAGTGACAAAACCAACTCCTTTGGAGTAGGGGCGAGACAATAGCTGTAAAGCTATCAATGAACTAACTGGTGGTGGGACGGGAAATTGGTAACAAGATGAGAAAGGTCTGGACAGTACACTAAACTAAGCAACAGTTATTATACTGCTGTTAATAAATTTCCTGATTAGAACCACATCCAACTCCTTGAATTCTACTGCTTTCAGTGACAATACTTATTTTCCGCGCAACGAACGCCGAAAAACATTTTTTTTGCATATTTACCACATCACACAATAGACCTTAAAGACGAATTTTATCACACCTCGGCGGTTCATTTATCCGAAAAACCATTGATCTGTGATTTATACAAAAAATACTGTTTACCAGGTAAAACACACGATTTTTCAACGTGAATATCGAAGGAGTGATAGTCCTTGCAGAGATGTTAGCACAAGAAAGGTTGAAAACGCAGAAAATCACTCAAATGGAAAAAGGTGCTATAATAACACTTTTTGTTTGCCAATGTCTGCCGGCTGTGGTGCCGATTTCTTTTACCATCCGTCTTAACGCCGCCGATAGTATAATATAATAACGCCATGCACGAAGTAAATATAAAATAAAAGTCATTCAAAGCCGAACAAAAAACATAAGCCGTATGCACGAGATTGCGTTCGCAGAGCCGGGCGAGCATCAAACTTATGAAACAAAGCCGACGGCAATTTTGCTCACGCCTTGAGTAAAGCGAAACGCAGTTGAGTGTAAAAACACCAACATGCCGAAAAACAACAATTCACCCACCTAGCGAGTTCGAGAGAGCTGTGATACTTCTTAAGGCCCTGGCAAACGAAGACACATTGTTGCCGACATACGCTAACACGCACACTCGACATCAAGCGGTGTGTCTTCATTGTATTTTTTTCCCTTCTATTTTCGATGATCGGTTTCGTAGATCCAGGCGCAATTGTTCGCCATGCACGAATTTTAAACAGAAGTCATTTTCAAACTGGTAGCATAGCGTATAAAGCATATTAAACTAAGATAAAACATAGCAACCGCTCCGTTCTTATCGCTTCCAACTACTCATCGCCACTTGCTCCCTAAAACATGAGCTAAAAAATAATATATACTTACTCGACGACTAAAATAAAAGTTAAGTACAGTTAAGTTGTGTTAGGCCGAAACATGCGCGCGCGGTATAACAAAGCTTAGTCAAACCTGCTCACGTACCCCCGGTTACTTTGTCTTCGTTTTCCCAAGTAGGCTACCGTTGGGAAAAATTTGTCATCAACGGCAAGTTGCCGACTCAATCTGATTTGACCCGATTTTAATTTCGGGAAATAGGACGGAAAAATCCCTAAGGGCACACAACAAAAGACTTATTGTCTTCAAAAATTTAAACATTAACAATACGCAAAGCTTGATATGTCTGATCCTGCTTCCTCGTTCAACGTGAAGTAAATATTTTGAACATCTAATCCGGCAGTATGTAACAGTAAAGCTTTCTTCTGGTTATCATTCTTGACTCCTTTTCCCGTTGCAAACAGTCCAAAAGCTCGTAGCCATCTTTCTCAGCGTGTGGAAATGCCAGCAGTTTCTGGCTTTCATCCAGGTGTATCGTTTAAATAATCTACTTGCCATCTCAAACAAAAATCTACCAACGACCGTCCTTGTTACCAAAATGTAGTGTTTTCTCGGATTTAACCACAGATGATTCGGATTTAACCACAGACTAAAACTACGCCATTGCAAAACCTCGTGCAACTTTTAATCATCTCCCCCAGTACGCATGCTCCGTCCTATAACACGGGGAGTGGGGAGGGTAGAGCTAAACACACAAATACTACATTAATCTTGGAGAAACAAGTTAGTAGGAGGTAGGCTCACCAGGTCCGATTGTGACAGCTGATTCTGATTGGCTGAGCCTTAGCAACGGGAGTTTGATAGATGGTTGCTAGGGTGAAACCGGAAGTGACGTCATCGGATAGTCCTGGCAACGGGGAGTTGATGGGTGGGGTTGCTAGGGGGTGTAACCGGAAGTGACGTCATGGGGTTGAAAAAATTGGAGGGCGAACGCGGACGACCTGGGACCGAGTTCTGCCTCATTGAGCTAATTTACCGTTTCTAGTAGGGGTGAGGGTTGGGTCGGATGGGAGGGAAAAAGGGGAAACTTGTGGGAGAGAACGCGGCGCATGCGCACAAAGGACAGAGACGGAATGGAAATGAAAAAAGTTATAATTGTCGAAAATCTTAGTATTTACAAGCGGGAACGTGTGGTGGGGCCGAGTGCCCTACCGTCCCTAAGTCTGGGTCTGGGTTTCCTCAGGCTCCTCGGTCTCCTCGTCTTCTTCCTCCTCGCTCTCCTCAGTTTCTGCTTCCTTCTCCTCGTCCTCCCTCTTTCTTTTTTGACTTTCGGCGGATGAAGAGTGGATGGCAGTCTGGAACTCTTGTGGGGATAACCCTAAGGCCATAGCGAAATCCAGCAGCCAAAGAGAGTGGCATTGTTTGAAAGTGTAGCCGGTGGCCATACCTCGTTTGACGCGTTCGAGCAGGTAGTCTTCGTCGGAGGCGAAGTCGTCGCATTTGAGGTCAATGTAATAGAAGCGATGAGCCATGTTGGGTGAACGTTTTTTGTGAGTGGGAGGATGCAAGAGCGTGTGTCTCTTTTTGTAGACTGATGGCGCGATTTCATTGGTCCTCGTCGGAATCGCTCTCGTAACCAAAGGGGTACGTGAGGTACGTGCGTGGATCGAGGGCACGTTTAGAGTACACGAGCTGGTACTGTTTGACGAGAGGACACGTGAAGAGCGAGTAGGTATTGACCTCGCGTTGAATGGCGTGGGATTGGCGGATGGGAATGGAACGCGGCGTGGCCAGAGGAAGTTGCAGTTCGTCGAGGGGATTGGCGCGCATAACCTCGTAGTTGAGTTGCGCGGATCCCTCGCTGTTTAAGGAGAACCCCTTGACTTTGCAGCAGACTTTGCCGCGAGCGGTCTGGTACCCGTAATTTTTGGGGCCGGCACTGCAGAATTCCACAATATGGTCGCCAGCATCCAGTTCATCGGTGAACTCGCCCAGATGATCACCCAAGAGGAGCGGTTATTCGTGTGGGCGTTGGGTGAAAAGCACCGAGTCCGTGTCGTAGTAGAGCACCCGTTCCCGTAGTACGTCGAGAGCATCGTACAGTTTGAGACGCGCCCAACAGGTGGTGAAACACGCGACGAAAATGTTCAAGTTGGGCGCAACGGGAATGTCTTCGGTTTGCATGGTTTAATGAACTTCCACGCGGTGCTCGGACAGGACGCTGACGTAACGCACGTCGAACTGGTGACTGTCGAGGAATTCGGAGAAGTCCTGTGGGTCGACGAATTCTTTGACTTCTCGGCGGTCCAGACGTTGGCCGAACTTTCCCCACATGCATGAGTTTGGCCAAAGCGCGCATTCCTGGGTTATGAGCAATGTTCTCGGGATCCAAGCGGATGCCCTCGGCAGTCTCGTAGTCGGTGACGTACTGTTGTTTTTCTGCCTCGGACATATCGGCACGGGGCCAACCGCTGGCTTCCACCTTGAGTTTGAGCCAGGTGTCGACGCAGTCCCGGAACAAACCCACTCGGGTGTTGGAGAAATGCCACACCTCGTGGATGGATTGGAGGACGTACCCCTTGGCCACGGCGCGTTCCAATTCGGGGGTGCACCACGTACCGGTGAGTTGACGTTGATCGTCGGTGTGAGAGCACTGGTAGGTCATGTCGTGCAGAGGGAGGCCGACGTTTTCTTGGGCGCAGGCTCGGCACAGCGGAAAGGTCAACTTGCCTTCTTGGGTGAAGGGAAGCACCGGGTGAAAGAGGTGACGAGGAGGTAGGATGGTGACTTTGGCCAATCCGAAATAGTGCGACAGATCCGTACTGGGAGGGTCATAGAGGATCTGCGGATGGCCCACGGGGTACTGGCACCGCTTGTTGACCCACGGGTACAGGCTGGTGTAATCGTAGTAGCGGATGGTTTCGTCCGCTTCAGGATCGACCTTGTGGTACAGTCGGGTGGCATTGGTCCGCCCTCCCTTGAAAGCGTCCCGTGGGTCGAGTGGAGCTTGCAAATCGAGGTGGGTCACAAAGTCTCGGACGTCGGGATCCTCGGTTTTGCGTTGCGTCCACTGGCACTCCGAGATGGTCACGACCGTGTACCCCAAGGTGCGCAACTCGGCTTCCCGTTTCAAGGTCAGGTCGCGGACATCCGCCATGCTGCGATGGAGAAGGCGGGAGTGATTCTCTCCACGCTGACGATGGCAGGTCGAACACCCGTGCCAAAAACACCCGTAAAATTCGTAAATGGTATGGGTGTCACTGTCGTACCCGTCTGCAGTGTACCGGGTGTTGGGAATGCGGTATTCCCCCGCATTGCGTGCGTGCTGGAGACGCTGCTTGTGCAGGGGATGGTCGAGGTGAATGGCATCCGGGTACGCCAAGGCCAATTGGTCGCACTGGTCTTGTTCCTCCGGGGTGAGGGCATTCCAGGCGGCTTGTCTGAGTCCATGTTCAACCCACATGAGCCATTCCATGGCTGCCAGAGAATGACGGGTGGTACGTCGCCAACCGTGCAGGGGTTCGGAGGCGATAGTGTCGGGAATCATGCGATTCATCCGCAAGTCGCGGTTGCAGGCCGAGGCGATGGTCGGGTGGTCAAAGGGGCTGAATCCCGTCTTGTTTTCGAAGTCCTCCTTGAATTGGAGACATCCCGCTTTGAGTAAGGCCACGTCCGACTTGCAATACAGTTCGAGTTCGTGTTGGAAATCGAACTCGGGTTGATCGCGCAACCGTTCGGCCTACCATGCCTCGAAGTCCCGACGCCTTTTGACGGACATACTTTCGGGCAAGTAGTCCTCCATGGGTGGCAAAGGTCCCACGTACGCCTGGTTCTCGGGGGTATTGAATTTGTGGGGAAAATACCCCTTGGCCAGTTCCGTCAGTCCGAAGGTCTTGGGAAAGGCGGAGAGAGGCATCTGGAAGAAGGACATGGAATCAATGAAACGAATTTTGTCCATGTCCAACTGAAGGATCTTGCCCCCATTCTGCAACTGATCGATCTGCTGGCACCGCCGGTGGTACGCGTCCACGATGGGGTAGCCGTCATACCCTTGAAAATTATGAGCGAGGACGACGATGCGGGAGGTGGTGTCGGTGATCTGACCTTCGAGCCAGTCGAGGAACTGGTCGATACAAGTCGTTCCCTCGGGGACGTTACGGAACACGTGTGGGTTAGGATCGTGTTCCCCCTCGGCCACTAGCAGGTTGGGCACGTGTCGTTCCCCGTCCAACATGGATTCGATATCGAAGAACACGAGAACGGGTGGATCCATGGGTCCAGTGTCATCAGTCTCCTCGCCATCACTGTCACTGTCCGAAGAAGAGGACGAAACGTCAGCGTTCCCCGACGGGCACGACGGCGACGTTGACGCCTTTGACGACGTTTGCGGCGTCGTTTTTCAGCAGGGGACTCTTCTTTCTGCAGGTGACATTGATGGTGTTCAATGTCCATGTACAGGCCGCAGGCAGGGCAAGTGAAGTACCCGCAACGATGTTTGGCCCGTTTCTTATCGCCTCGCAAGAGCGTGAGACAAGTGCCGCACTTGCGGTAGGAATCGCAAACCGATGGTTTGTTGCGCGAAACGGCTTGTTGCTGCTGTTCGGTCATGGTCCGGTGGTTGGCGAGGCACGTGGGACCGTGGAACCATCGATGGCAAGCGTCGCAGCCTACGGAGGACGGTCGCATTTCATCGCGTCGGTCGAGACGCGCCTTATGGTCGGGGCACCCTTCCTGAAAACACTTGCGGCACAAATTGGCATTGTCGCTGCAATGGTGGCGTTCCAAGTTGTTGACTCCCTTGAGGCATGTACCGCAGAAATAGGAACGCCCAAAGAATCCCGGCAAGGAGGTGATGGTATCGTAATGTTCATCCCAGTACAGGAGAGCCAGAGGTGTGGGACCTGTGCCGTACTTGAAGCAGGCATAGGCACGATCGGCATCCACGACGACGAGGTGGTAGTCACTAAGGGACGGATGAGCCATGAATTGGCACAGTTCTGCAGGCCCACAAGGCCCGAGTGGTACCCCCGCTGCTACGTGAAGTTGAATGGCTTCATTGTGTTGGAGCGTGTGCCCGCGTTGAAACGACCGCCGGTCTACCTTGGCCTTGGAGGTCACGAGGGCTCGAGCGCAACAAATACCACCGTCTTCGCCTTTGATTTCGATGACGGTGCGTTTTATTTCTCTCAGCCGTTTGATGGGTCGATTCCCAGGAACGTAGCGTTTGTCGTGTCCGCTGCCGTGAGGTTGTTGGACCACGTGCACGACATCCAGTTGAAAGGAATCGTCCACTTCGAACCCCTCATTGCTGTTGAGAAGAGCCGCCACGTGTTCAAGAATGCCCTGCGTTCGAGCTACATGATTGCGCCATTCTCCAGCCGTGGCTCCGCGGTACGAGTAAGCGTTGGGGAGACGTTGGGACGACATGTGAATGTAAATCCGATCCCGGTCGTCGATGGTATCGGAATTCAACAGGACCTCGAGGGCGGATCGCAAGGCCAGCGTCAGAGCATCGGTCAACCGCTGATGTTGGGCAAATTCTCCCTCTTGGGTCACCCGCACGTGGTGAACCCGCTCGGTGACGCCAAAGGCACGACTTCGTCGCGTGTGCACGGGATCGAGATGAAACACGAATCGACCGTGTGCAGCGGTATCGTCGGTGACTCCAACACCACCTCCCTCTTGGTAGGGTGAAGACGGTAGGGTATCCTTATCATCGTTCACGCGCTGGTCTGAAAGAAAGAAAAAAGAAATGACGTCAATGATCATGTGACGGTAGCATAAAAAAAATCGTTTGGGTGTGGCAGAGACTTACCATCATCCTCGTGGGCTTCCATGGCTTGCACGAGTTCGTAGTCATCCATGGCTTGGACGAGTTCTTCATCCGTGATCCCATCGTCAAACATGGAAGTAGACATCGTGACGAACGAGTGAAAAATGAGTGTTGCGTGGGGGTATCCTCTCTTTTATAGACGTACCTCGGCAGCCTCGTTTTCAATCGGATCGAAACGATACCCCCCCATCCCCCAAGAGACGGTATGCAAGGCAGGATAAGAGTGACGTCAGAACCCAGAGTGTATAAGAAGGAGACGAGTGCAAAGACCACCATGTCATCTCAAGTCGTGAACATGACGGAAGAAAACGATCGCATGGTTATCGATGGGAAGATGTATGAGTTGATACCCACACCGTTGAGCAATGACCGTTGTGTCATTTGTTTGGAGAAAAACCATGGACCGGTGTACCAAGGAGGTGCCATTCGACCCCAGAAAATGGCCTGCTGTGGTGTGGCAATCCATGAACGGTGCGTGAGGCAACTCCTCGATAACACACCATACGGAGTGACACCCCGCTGCCCACACTGCCGGCAACTGAGACCCTGATGACCCGGACCGACTCATGGACAAGACCCTCGGGGCTTTTAAGCCTCACACCCTACAAATCTGAGAAAGTGAATGATCAACATAGTAAACCCAAAGAAAAACAATACTTTTTTAATGATTACTTCGTATTGACATTCAAAGGCAAATAAAACGGATCCTGGCAAGAAAGACGTTGCAAGCGTTCTAAGTTCACATAGTTCGTATCCCATGACAATCCGTTCATTTTTCGCATCCACTGCACAAAATGACAACATTCCACTTGGGGACAATGATGCACCAAAGGTTTCTCGTGGTGACCGCAACTCTTGACCGTGGTCAGGCGTGACATGTCGTCGTATTTGGGACATCCGAACCGTTCGAGATTCACCGAGGGAATCCCCAACGTCTCCAGGGTATCGCGTTCGATCGTTCCCCCTTTGTATCCCACGAGGGGACGTTCCGGGGTACAATATTCCTTGTACAACTCCTTAATGTCTTGCGTCATCTGAAAAGCGGGAAGGGCTTGTTCCTCGGGGGTGGGTAAAAAAGGGAGTCCGTGTACTTTTTGCGTGACGTACCTGACCGTTCGACGATCTCGGAGAGGTAGGTCCGGGTACCGTGAAGAATGAGCGTAGTGATGAGATCCATGCCCACGACCGCGCCAATCGCACCATCCTAATTCCCTGGGTAGAAATTCGCCTGGTTTCCCTCTACGAGGATTCAAATGGAACCCTTCCAAATCGATGATCATGCCAATACGATTCAAATCACTCATCTTTTTTGCTTTCTTAAAACAAAAATTCACTCTCGTACGCTTTGAAGAGCATGGACAAGGCGGTGTACCCTGTGTCGTAAGTGACGAGTTGTCGATCTCCCACGACGGCACAACGACCTTGCAGGACGGGTTCGTCGCAAGCCACGTACCGTTTGCTGGTGTAATCGTAACTGAGCCAGCGTCGATCGTGAAGCTCGTATAAGTAGACGGGTTTGCCGAGACGTTGAGCCAATCGCACGGTCCATCCAGTTCCTCCATGCACGAAGGTCTTGTCGTGCGTGTCGAGGCTGTGGTCGCGCACGAGGTAACCCAAAGCCACCACGCGATCGACTTGTTTGGCGAGGGTGTGATCGCGTTGCAAGTAGGCTCTGGAAGCATGACTGTATTGAGGAAAGTTAGGATTCAACTCGCAACACGCCTGGTAGGCATCGTTGTCCTCGATGGGTTCAACTTGGAAACGAGCTGTCAAGGGGACGTCTTGGCTCAAGGGCGTGTCGGTGGAGTCTTTGCATCGGCTACGTACTAGGTGGGGATGACAATTATCCAGGAACGTGATTCGCCAAGGTTCGAAGTAACGCCCCATTTCCAAATCATCTTTCATGGGATGAAACGAAGATAGAATGCATACAAAAGGAATCTCTTTGCGTGCAGCGAAGTACATGGCGGCTGCATCCGTTCCCTGACATCCTCCCGTGACGATACGCACGGGTCCTACTCCTTGACTGGCCATGATGACGATTTTGTGTGTGTGTGTGTGTGTGTGTGTGTGTGTGTGTGAGTTTTTGTTTTCTTTCTTTATATAGTGAATTGAGAAACACGCGCGACATCGCGAGGATCGAAATGACCCACGCGGTTGACGTGGCATCGTTTCATTGGTGAAAATGCCGTGAAACCAATCACGAACAGCCACGTCATCGGTCTGGACCTTTTCGATCCGTCTGGACACGTGACTGTCTGGTCCGCATGTATAAAAAGAACAGCGAGCGAACATTCCAACACACACTTTTTTGGATCCTGTCACTGATGAGAAGACGGCGAAAGCGAAAGCAGAATGATCGGAACACCGACCCGGCATGTTGTGGATCCCAGGGAAACGGCAACCCGCCCCAAGAAACGGACGGCAGTCAAAAAGAAACCCAAGACCGGGGAGGAAGTGGTCGTGAACAACCACTTGGTATTATCCCTCATAGAGGACATGCCATACGATCAGCAGACGTACCCGCACGGACCCCCGCCACTACCACCCTCCCAGACACCGTCGGAGACACGCCCAGAGAGTTTGGAAGCTCTCCTAGCTGAATTACCCGATTTAGGAGAGGAGGAGGAGGAGGTAAAGCAACCGGAGAACACCCTTCCTGCCTACGAAGAGGAAGTGGTCGAGGAAGGATGGGCACCCGGCGAATACCCACAAGGCATTCCTCCCAGTCCTCCTCCTCCTTCATCCAGTCCGACCGGTGGGATTGTGGTCACGTGTCCCATCCACGAGTTTCCGTTGCACCACAACGTCTCTCAACGCGGATGGGCGTACGTGCAATGTCTCGAAGAGGGATGTCCCTTCTGGTGCGCCGAAGAGGACGCCATTTCCTTGGCAATGGAATGGCGACTGCAAGTTTGCGACGATGTGAAAGACGGTCCGTTCACTTGTTTATGCGACAAACCCTACAAGATCGTCCTTTGCAGGAACAGTACCAGAGGCAACAGGGGTCGTCTGTTCTTGACTTGCAAACAGACCCCACAGTGTCGCTTTTTTCAATGGGCGGATACCCCGAGAGATCGCAAAGCCATTCGAGCTCATCACGAAGCGAATGGAAATACCTACAGCAGGGAGAACATGGCACGGAGGAAACGCGCAGCCTTCCGGTATGCTCCCAGACCACCATCCCCCAAGAGACCCAGACATGACCCACGTGCAGAGGGACGCTAGAGAACTGCCTTGTCCCATTGGGTCGATCGCGATTGGGTACATCGCGACGGATCCTTTTCACCCGATTGAAAAAACATTTTTTTCTTGCATTGTATAAAGAAAGCGTATGATGTCAATAAAACTCATTTGAACCATGTGTAGCGTATGGGTATGGCAGGCGCGTTGGGGCATGACCCGATGGTTGTGCGAAAAGTACGTGGGTGCCCATCCCATTCCCTCCCCCGAAGAGGAGGACGAGGAAGCCGAACCCTTGGGCGTCTGGGAATGTCTCGTGAACGATCCGGGATTTCATTTGGGTGGGTATTGCGTGTTTGTGGTGTGGTTGGTTCGCACTTACGGGGCACCGCAAGCTTTCGTCCATTGGCGAACCGTGCATAAAGTCCAGGGGGAACGCATTCCCTCCATCACACGGTTGTTGAGGTCGTGGGGATGGCAAAGTCTGCGAGGTACACTGATCCGACGGCTCCGGGAGCTTTGGGTGGGGTCGTGCGCTACGCTCGTGCACGCGGATTGACGGTCCCCGAGGCTCGACGTGCCTTGGAAAAAGAGTTGTCGTACACGTTACACAAACCACCACGACGACGGGTGCAGACGTTACCCGTGCTCGTGTTCAACAAAGACGAACAATGGGTGGCGGATCTAGTGGAAATGCAGACCACGGCCAAATGGAATCGTGGGACGCGGTACTTGTTGACCGTGGTAGACGTCTTGTCCAAGTACGCCAGGGTTCAACCCTTGAAGAACAAGACGAGGGCCAGTGTGGTGAAAGCGTTTCAAAAGATCGTCAAAGACAGTGGACGTCAACCTCAACAATTGCAAACGGACAAAGGCAAGGAATTTTACAATGCCACGGTACAACGGTGGTTGAAACAACGAGGCATTCATCATTTTTCCACCGAAGGAGATGCCAAAGCTGCCGTGGTCGAACGTTTCAATCGCACGTTGAAAAGTCGCATGTATCGGTACTTAACGGCAGCCAATACGATGAAGTACCTGGACGTCTTACCCGACTTGGTTCGCGCGTACAACGACGAACCCCATCGAAGTATCGGGATGGCCCCGCAAGACGTGACCGCCGACAACGAAGGGGACGCGTGGCATCGATTGTACGGAAAACGAATGGCCCAGGCGAAAAAGAGCAAGAAACGACCCGCCTTCCGAACGGGCGATCACGTGCGCTTGAGCAAACGGGTGCGAACCTTCAAAAAAGGGTACTTGCCCCAATGGACGGAGGAAGTGTTCGTCATTGCACGCATGGTGCCGGGAGCGGTGACGACGTACAAAGTCGAGGAAATGGACGGAACGCCCTTGCGAGGAACCTTTTACCGAGAAGATTTGCAAAAAGTCACCGTGAACGACGAGACCTTGTGGCAGGTGGAAAAAGTACTTAAACGCAAGCGCGGTGCCGTGCTCGTCAGATGGAAAGGGTGGCTCGCCAAATACGATAGTTGGATTCCCACCGAGTCATGAGCCACAACAACAGCCAAGACGAAAGCCGTTACGTGACCTTACCCAGCGATGGTGGAGGGACTCAATTCGATGCGACCAACAAGAACAACGATTACAAAGTGCAGATGCCCTACACGTTTCGTTGCGACGGTCCCGGATGGGAAGTGGTGTTGAGCAGTTTGTCTCTACCCGTGGAAGACGTGGTTCGATACGCCATGAAATTCATTTTTCCTTCGGGAACGAAGTTGATTCGAATGGATTTTCCCACCAAATCGAGCAGTGAACTCGTTCAACGTCTGACGGACTACGTGACGATCGACGAAGTGATGGAAAGCAAGGACGTGAAAGACGGTGCTTCCTTCGTGCGTCGCATGATCAATCTCTTGTAACGTAAAGTGGGAGAGGCCCTCATGATCTCCAATACCGTTCGCGACGATTGGTACGATAAAACCACGAACGAACAATACATGTTCGACGTGAAATGGACCAGTCCCACCTCGGTGTTGTGGGATGCTAGCAGGACGGGAAAAGGGGATGCCAAATTATGGATTCGCATCCTGGAACCCATGGCCAAACATTTGAGGATCGTCCAATACGACACCACCACCAAGAAGAACCGCAGAGGACCCAATCGTCGCTTGATCCCTTGGTTCTCTCCCTTGTCGGGCGGTCTGACCAGCGGACGAGGGATCGGGTTCATGTCCGAATTGACGGAGGACAACGTGAAATACGTGCAGTTCACCAATCAAGCCTCGTGGGAATGGCTGGACTTGAATGGAGGTTGGTTCGAGGACATCGTGGGGACGGCTTCTCGATCACTACGCGTGTACAGCAATGTGGGAGAAAGCATGATCGTGGGCGATCAAGTCACCGATCTGTTGCGAGAAGTGGAAGTTCACGCCAATGGAAATGCCACGGTCTACTTCGAACCGCAGCACGTGCAATATTTACCGGTGCGTCAACCCCAATTCGACGTGATGGAAATTCAAGTGTCCACCCTGGACGGACGTCTGACCCAATTGGGGACGGGTGTCACCAACGTCACCTTGCATTTTCGTCGGCGAGAGGTATGAGAGAAATCCATAAAAAGGGAACCACCGGGACGGAGGCAAACAGTTTCATCATGCGCGGAGGGAGTCTAAGACGATACACTCCCACTCAAACTGGAAGCGGTTTCGGGAACAGTCTCATCCTACCCCTGTTGAAGAAAACCGGTCTTCCCCAAGCCATTGAAAAGAGAGCGACTTGAGCCGTCAAACGCAAAGCTCGACAGGCCATCCAAAGTGTCGTCACGCTTAAAGCTCGACGCATCATACGCGATCTACTGGAGTGAAAGAAAATGGACTACACTCGTACCCGTGCTCGCATGGGTTTGCAAGGCATGAGCGGTTCGACCTTCGGAGGACCACGACGATCGTACCAACGCGGAGGAAACGTCTTTGGACTGGCTCCCCAACCGATCCGTAATGCTCGACGTTGGGCCGCCGATTACGCTCGTCGACAACAACAACAACGCGGGGGCTTGTTCATTCCGCCACTGCCAGTGAAACGACGACGACGACGGTGAAAAAAAAAGTATAAGAGAAGTGTGTTTCCTTCCCCGTCATTCACAGTTTATCGAACCATGGCACACGGCGCTTCCAAGGATGGGCTCGACCCGCGTTTTCAATTGTTCGACCTGCCCGAGACGGATGTGGCCGTCGAATCCCGACGGTACGTCGAAACGCCTCCCGTGGTCATGGCTAACATCAATCCCATGGAATTCTTGGTCAACAAGAGTAACGAGTACATCGATTTGGACAACAGCTACTTCGAACTGTCCATCAAATTGGTCAATGCCAATGGAGACAACATCGGCGCTGCGGAGACCATGTTTCCCACCCAAAACCTGGCTCATACCCTCATCAAACAGATGAGCGTGTACTTCAATGGCGTCTTGATCAGCCCACAGACGGACACCTACGCTTACAAGGCCTACATCGAAACGTTGCTGAATTACAATCGAGAAGAGACCGAGTCCACACTGCGCGTGCAAGGCATCATGCCCGATGCCTTCGACACACCCGTCCCCATCACCGCTAACAAAATGAACACCACCAACGCAGCCTACACGGGACTCACGGCCAGTCAGAAAACCACGGTCAATGCCATGAAAGCCGAAAAACCTTCGTACGACGATGGTGCTCGACGTACGTTGTTCTTCAAACCTCATTCCGAAGCCTTTCATTTGGGGAAACCCTTACCACCCCAAATCGAAATCGTCGTGAAGTTCCTCTTCAATCCCAGTACCTTCTTCATCGATGGCGTGGGAAACAACGGGAGACTGACCGCCGACGAACTCAAGATGACCTTTCACGTGTGCTATTTGCGATTGAGACCTCCCTTGTACGATTCCTTGCTGGAAAAACGAAACAAAGGTCACCTGATACGTTATCCTTTGGTGCGAGGAGAAGTGCGTACCTTTCCATTGCCCACGGGACAAGTGGATTTCGACAAAGACAAGATCTTCCAGAACCGGATTCCCGATCGCTTGGTCGTAGGTTTGGTGCACGCCAACTCTTTCAACGGCACCATCGATTACGATCCCTTTGCGTTTCAAAAATTTGGAATGGAATGGATCAAACAGTTGATCGACGGAGAAGAATACCCTTACGGCAAGACCTTCACCCTCAATCACAACGATCGTCACAAAGATCTGGTGGGATATTTCCGCTTCTTGCAAGCCACGTCCGCCTGGCAAAAAGGCATTCCCAGCATCTTGAAACCCGAAGCATGGGGCAATGGAGCCAATTGCTCGTTATACCTCTTCAACAACGTGAGTGGCGGGGACGCCGACAGCAAACTGCTCAATCCACAACGCGAAGGCAACCTGCGACTGCAGTTTCGACTCAATGCCGGATTGGGTCACATTGCCACCGTCATCGTGTATGGAGAATTCGAGAACGTGACGGAAATCACCCAGCACGGTGGTGTGTTGTACGGGATCTAGTAGAATGAAAAAAAAAGGACACTCCTCGAGAAGAGAAGATCAGTGGCACCATGGACTTGATACCGACCACGACGCAACAATTGACGCATTTGGCCGAACACGACCCCGACCTGGCTCCCTACTTTGCAGGCGTCTTGGCCAGCGATCGTTTACCCGAGGCACCCATTCGCGACATTCCCCAAGGCTACATCGTCAACGTGGACAAGCACGATGGTCCGGGGTCGCATTGGATCGCCCTGTGGACCGTGGGGGAAGACGACACGTGCGAAGTCATGGACAGTTTCGGTTTACCCTTGGACCGCTACGACATCCCGTGGTTGCAAGAGTGGATCGAAAATCATTGGGGGTACGTGCGCATCAATCACAAGACGTTGCAAGCCATCGACAGTCAAAGTTGCGGTCTGTACGCCTTGATGTATTTGGTGTATCGCAGTCTGGAAGGCAGCATGGAAGGGTTTCAAGCCATTTTCAGTGCTTACGACATGGTGAAGAACGATTACCGCGTGGCGCGATGGTTCAAACGCATGGTCAAACGGGATTTGGCCTGGCACACTTTGACCAAAGATGAAAGCGGACAATCCAATCGAGTTCCCGTTCGTTTGATGGACATGCGACTGCGTTGGCGAACCGAAGACCATACCGACGAGGATGACATTACGGGCTTGAACGATACCGTGTATTAGGACTCCGTAGTACAGTGGTCAGTGCGTTGGGCTCATAGGTTCGATTCCTACCGGAGTCCATGGTCGTTGTGATCATTTTTCGTTTTTCATTTGCTGTTCAATAAAAGAAGAAACTCGACGCCCATGTGTTTCATTGTGGTGTGATCCTCCTCGAGGAGAGTGTGACCGATTCGACGCCGTGGGAAAAGGTCTTGCAACAGTACGCGGAACCGGGTCACCAAACCGATCCCGACCAACGAGGACGTCCCGTCTTTCAACGTCATGCACCGGTCAAAACCAAGAGACGACGACCACGACGACGACGTCCCATGTACAAAGGGGATTTCGTTCGACGACCCAGACCCGTCAAGAAACTCAAACTCGTCTCCTTGAAAGCCGTGTGGTCGAAATTACCCAAGACGCTCAAATCGCAACGCGCGGTCTTGAATGGACGCATGACCCTGAATTCCATGCTACGGAAGACGAAAGCGGGTAGCATAAAACTGGCTCCCTTGTTCGGAAAGTGATCAGTCATGCGATTATTTCGAACACCCAGCAGTATTTTGGACGTGGGTCCCTCGGGGAGCGGGAAGACGGTCTTCGTCTCGCGTCTTTTGCGAGATCCCGCTCGATACTTTCGACCTTGGATTCCTAACATTCATTACTGTTACGGGGCCTGGCAAGATGGATTCGAAGGCATGAAACGACAGACGACCCCTCGCATTCATTTCCACGAGGGGTTGCCTGCTCCCGAAGACCTGACTCGATGGTTCAGTACGACGAAAGGAGGTTTGTTGGTCTTGGACGATTTGATGAACGAAGGCAGTAGCGACCAACGCGTGTTGGATCTCTTCACCAAACACTCTCATCATCGCAACATCACCGTGTTGTATCTGTGTCAAGACATGTTTCCCGTGGGCAAGTACGCCAAGACCATCTCTCGCAACGCGCATTACATCGTGGCCTTCAAGAACCCGAGGGATCAATTAGGTTTTAAAAACCTGATCAGGCAAGCGTTTGATCATTGGAGAGATGTACTGGACGTGTACAGGCGCGTGACGGATCGTCCTTACGGCTACGTGATTTTGGATTTACACCCGAATTCGTGCGACCAGCACCGCGTGTGGACGGATCTTCTGGTCGAAGACGGTCGACCCACTCGCGTCTTTCGTCCCAAATCTTCTTCTTCTTCATGAGACGACACTCGGACCGCGATTCGCCGACCAATGCTTCAAATACACCTTCCGGTCGAACGGTGCATGGATTCGATCGCGATTTGGAAGCCGTACGGCGTCGACAAAGTGCTTCGCGTTCTCTGTCGAACACGATCTTTGGCAACATGGATTCCACGACCTCCACACTGGGGTCCATCGATGAGGCAGGCAACATGATTCCCACTCGCATCATTCCCTCGGATCTGCAACGCGACTTGGAAGAAATCTACGGAACCCTGGCCGGTCGTGGCGGTCGAGGCAGTCCCGGTGACAGTAGCAGCAACAGTGGCACTCCTCTCAATCAACATGGATTGAGCCGAAGACAACCGTCAATCCATGCGAGGACGTAACGTGGTATCCGTGACGCATACCAATACGATCACGACCGTGTAGAGATGGACGACCTCCCAGCGTGCATCGTACGTCTTGGCGCACGTCCACGCCCAATCAATCGGGATCGGGGCTCATAAAACAGTACGTTCCCGTTCACTTTTGAGTCAGTTCATCACGATGGCAGGACGTAAAAGACGCACGAAAACCAAGCGACGAAAGACCCGACGCAAACAACGCGGAGGTTTTTTACCGCTGATCGTTCCTGCCTTGGTGGCTGCCGGTCAAGCCGCTGCAGTAGGCGCCGTCAGTGGTGCCGCGAGGTACGGAGCCAAAAAAGCCCTGGAGGCCGCCACGAAACGGACGAGGAGGATAACGAGCGTCACAAAACGAGGGAACACAGTATTAACACGTTATTCCGATGGTTCCAGCTCATTACGATGAAGACGAAGAGGCAAACGATGATCCTTTCATTTTTTCGCACCATGCCGTGCATCACGCGTCAACGGTTCTGAGCGCAGATGATTCCTCGCGTCTTGCGCGCCTTGAAAGAGATGCGCGCCGACGCCATGGATTTGGGTGACATGGGTTATTTGTTGTTTCTCTTGACCAAGAAGAAAAACTACGAACCGTTCGTGGCGCACCACAGCGAATCGTACTTTCAAGAGTGGGTTCGCACGATGGAAGACGACGCCTACCGCGCGCTCGATAAAAGGGAGAATGACACACCTCGGAGCGTCACACGACGACGACGACGACGACGACGATGCCGAGACGACGCGTGAGGAAGACCGCGCCCAAGAAGAGAAGGAAGCGAAGGAAGAAGAACCAACGCGGTGGGGCCCGGTTTCGTCGGAAGAAACCCAGATTGGTCGATAAGATCGCCGAAGGCATGAGTATGGTTCTGTCCGGACCCGCTCCTAGTTTTGCGTCCTTGGGGGCGTTGTTGGGGAAACAAGCCTTCAAAGGCATAAAGGACAACGTCCAACATTACCTCAAGCATACGTAGTGCGACGCTCGAAGGATGAAACGAATCCGCCGTCAATGGGGTTTTCTACGATCCTTGTTGGAAGATGCCCAACAGAATCATCGCCGTGACGTGCTACGGCATGCCAATGCCGATCAGATCAATGCCGTCAGCGAATTGGTCATGAACACCTTGAAGAAACGCGTCCCCGTGACTCCCGATGTGGTGGCTCGTTTGAAAAAGCATGAAAGAGTGTTGCGCGAGGTGGCCAAACGCAGTCATTCCGTGAAAAAACGTCGTGCACTTCTCCTCGGACAAAAAGGACGCGGGTTATGGCAAGCTGTCGGACGCGTGTGTCGATGTCTGACACGATGACGCAACTCACGACTCTCCTGCAAGAAGCCAATCTCGAAGCCTCCCAGACCTGGGAACGTCTCGAAGAAAGGAAACTCGAATGCGAACGACTCAAAGCTCAAAACTTGGAACTCAAACGACGACTCTTATGCCCCACCTGTCTCGACCGATGGGATGACCGCGAAATGGAAGAAAAGGCCCTGTGCGGTGGATGCCACACTAATACCACCGTGACGCCATGGAGGAAATGATTGTCGTGCCGGCGCAAGAATGGCCCGAAGCCGTGGCCAGGCAGAAAGCCAAGTTGTTGGACAATGCCCTTCTCACCAAAGCCGCGACTCTAGGAGCCAAACAAACCCGATTGTTGAAAGATCCTCGATTGACGACGGCTCAAAAGATGCAAAAAATCAAACCCGTGAATAGAGCCTTACAAAAAGCCACGGACAAACTACGTCAATTGGATCTTCCCGGCACCGAGGGCACAGTGCCCACCGAAACCGACACCGATCTCTTAGGACAGGAATTGGTCACTCCGGCCGTCGACAAATGGATGCGACACATGCTCAAGGCACTGCCCCGCAAACCCAGTCCAGCCGTGACGCCCAAGACCGAACCGCCCGTTCCCGCCCCGCGACGCAAACGAGTCAAAACGGACCCTGCGACGCCCAAACGTCCCTTCGACGCGGGGATGTTGCAACAAGCCCACCAAAAGTTGAAACCCATTCCGGCCACTGCCCCCAAACCCAAGGCTGCCTCCGCCTTCGAAGACAAGTTACAAGCGGCCGTGCGACGTACCCTGGATAAAAGACGGAAAGCCATCGAGGGTGAATCAGACACTGCCTGGGAAGTCAAACGATTGAGGCCTCGTCCCGGTTGGGAAGATTTCTACGCGGGCAAGAAACTTCGACGTAAATTGGATGGGGACGACTACTAAACGACGACAACGACGACGCCAGCGAGTTCCTCCTTCTTCGTCCACCCGTCGCCAACAACGACGCCGCCGCCGTCCACGACAACGAAGGAGCGGTCTCGACGTGCAAACATGGTTGGGCAAGACGGGGATCGAATTTCATTGGCCGAGATATCAATACATGGGACCCGGGACGCATCTCGAAAAACGATTGGCTCGTGGGGATCCAGGGATCAATCGCTTGGACAAGATCGCCAAGCAACACGACATTGATTATGCCCAGACATCCACCCTCCAAGGCAAGCATGCCGCCGATCGCAAGATGATTCAACGCATTGGGGCTTTACCGGGTCGAAAAACCTGCACCGAAAGCATCGTCAAGAAAATCATGCAAGCCAAACTCAAACTAGGTGTATGAACAAACAACAACCCGGTCATTCGTGTAAAATACTTTTAATGACAATAAAATAAAATGGTTCATTCGTTCATGGTTCGTGATTCATCGTTCATAGACTGTGGCGTCGAAAACTGGTGGGAGCAAAGGAATTCTGAAAGAAACAAATTAGCATCCTTTTTGCATTACTTTTGAGAAAAAATTAATATTTCTTCTAAGGGTTGTAATATGGTCCTAAGGTGTCGAAAAGTGAAATGAAGCTTATTCTGTAAGCAAAATGATCTGAACATTTGGCCGAAAAAGCTCAAAGCCGGAATTATTTTGAAATTGTTTTTGACCCTCCTCTGACCCCTGTCTGTCCCCATAGCAACATAATAACAATCTGTCAACACCTGTATTGAGTTACGAGTCTGTAATGAAATAACGCGTCGTTCGACCTAAAATAACTCCGAAAGAACCTTTGGGCTTTCAAATGTGAATTTACGGATACATTTCATGAAATTGGCGAGGATTCAAACGTATAAAAGCAACGCGAAGAGTATTTCCTCGCATTACAAGACCATATTTCGTAGCGCTTGAAACCACGCGGTCGAGACTAAATCAGTCGCTCACCTTGAATTTCGCTCTCGCATTCCAGTTGGTCTGGTTCGCTTTCCTGATCCTTCTACATCCCCAAACGATCTTTTTCCCTTTCAAATATCATTTCTAAAACCATTTCAGTCGACAAATTCACCGTTCGAAGTCTCTTCGCCGACGAAGCCATCTCTCGCAGTGTGAAGTGCAAAAACACACAACATTCGTTATGTAAGCCGATTTGACGTATCCTACGCAAAGTTGCACAAGAAGTTGGCAACTCTCTTAACTTCGTGTGTGCCAAATTTGGCGAAGATTGGAAATAACACGTTTTTCGCGGCATTTTTTTTCTTATGGGTCTCTCACAACCCATAAAAAAAGGTCGGGAATGGGCCAACAGAAAAAAATCGTCATTTTTTCAGCTGATTTGACGTATCCTAGACAAATTCGCACAGGAACTGGATAAATGTCTCACCTTTGTGTGTACCAAATTCGGGGAAAATGGGAAAAAACGCGATCTTTTGCGAAATTTTTTTTCTTTCGGGTTGATTTCGACCCGAAATCACCACGATGGACAAAAGAGAGATTTATACCCTCCCACGTCACTCCCACTGCGCACGCGTAACATTCTCTGGGATACCCCCCCATCCCCCCTCTCAGGACACATGCGCAATAGGTTTATGACGTCACCGTCAGAAAAACGAATAAAAAGATGGACCCTCATGAGTTCGTATCATCAACATGATGCGCGATCCGGTCAAAAACCGTGAAGCTGTGAGAGCTTGGAAAGTCTGTAACCCTGAGAAAGTACGGGCACAGAAACAACGATGGCGCGCTCGGAAAGCTGACATCAACGCCAAACAGAAACGATCGGGACGTAACGGACCTCCTGGCCAAGCAACGTCATCGTCACCGACTGGCCGAAGCGAACCGACTAAAACAATGGAAACAAAGGGAAGCAGATCGTATCGCCACCCTGCGTATTGCCACCCTTCGAAGGGCCGAGCTGGACCGTCAACGCGCCGAAGCCCAACGTGTCAGACAACTACTCGTCCCCGAAGTGCCTCCCTCACACCACTCTTTGACCTAGACGATCCCTTCGCGGACTACGAGACACCGGGAGATTTGTTCTTCGAGGATCGGATGAGTCAGCTCTTCGACAAGCTGGATTTTTTCCAGGGACGGTGGGACACTCGGCCCCGCCACACGTTCCCGCTTGTACATAGTAGGATTTTCATCAATTATAACTTTGTTTTCATTTCCATTCTGTCTCTGTCCTTTGTGCGCATGCGCCGCGTTCTCTCTCTCTCTCTTAAAAATAAGTGTCCCCTTTTTTCCCCTCCGATCCAATCTAACCCTCACCCCTACTAGACACAAGGAATCAGCTCAATGAGGCAGAACTCGGTCCCAGGTCGTCCGCGTTCGCCCTCCAATTTTTTCCAACCCCATGACGTCACTTCCGGTTACACCCCCTAGCAACCCCACCCATCAACTCCCCGTTGTCAGGACTATCCGTTGACGTCACTTCCGGTTTCACCGTAGCAACCATCCATCAAACTCCCGTTGCTAAGGCTCAGCCAATCAGAATCAGCTGTCACAATCGGACCTGGTGAGCCTACCTCCTACTCAAATTGACAAACAGTGCGAAGGGGCTTAGTTTCTACTTGGAGGGGGAGTGGTGCACGGAAATTTGGTTATTATCAACGGATAATGTAAATTGGGCACCTTGAAGGATTCAAAATGCTGACCTTTCGAGTGTTATTTAGCCCTTCGCGAATCGTTAATTTAAATCGTCAAACATTAAATCTTCCTCAATCCTTCGTAATCCCTCTACGGTGGCCAATTTATCCCATCAACTCCGTTGATAAAACCAAATCAAAAAAAAAAAATACAGAGCAATTGACGCTATTTTTGGCAGGCGGCTGAACTGCAAAATGTTTTTATTAGGGGTTTTTGTTAGAATAAAATTAGGTGGTCTTAATTTAGTCATGAAAAGAAAGTCTCCTCCTTGAACGCGTTTATAAAAAAATTTCGAACTAAACTATTTTGGTACGTTCACAAGGTTCATTAACAGACAACCGTTTTAATTTTGAACGGAGAAAAGCTGGGAACATTACATGGATAATAAAAAAGTTGGCCTACTTTTCTCCAAAACTTATCACTAAACGATAAGAAATGACTCAAAAAATTAATTTCCGGGACCGAAAACTGTTCGGACGTTTTGAAGAACGGGCCACTTATAATTTCACAAAATGTCGATTAGTATAGGTAATGGCATGGGCCTGAGGGCAATTAAGGATTAATTTCACGTGTATTTTTAAATTCTCGCTGGAAGAGGTTTACACATTAATAACCTATGTTCTGTCGGTAGTTCAAGCCCTCCCAGCAATTAGCAGACACTGATCAGATTCCTTAATTTGCAAGTTTTAAAAGATCATGTCTGGTGCTTATAAAGGCTTGGTGAACTGGGATACTGGTGAGCTAAGTTCTCACATGCATACCTTAAGAGAAAATATCGTGCTCACCTTCAACCTCGAAACTACAGTTTCGCTCCGCTCGTGAGTAACAAACTAGAACAGGAGTAGAGCCTAACGAAGACAACACAAACAGAAAAGCAAACTTGAAAGCGCATTATTTTTCAAGAAAGATCTCAAAATGTGGTTGAGTGGTTGTAACAAATGTAAAAAAGTTCTGTAAACGTATTACTTTATAAGCGAGATACAGAAATACAGAATTCCTTTGCAGCTTATGTTAACTGAGATTCTCAGTATATACAATACAGTGTTTTTATTTGTTACCCATGGAGAAGATATACGTCATGATAAAGTAAAAGCCGTATGAAGTTGGATTTTTCCAGGAAAACCTTTGAAGGTTCTTTATTCCTTTCCCGTTATTTTCCAAAGAAAAACCTGTTTCACTTTTTAGGGTCAACAGTTTGATATACAAGGGCCGGGGACTTGTTGATCCACTAGTTTCGTGTATGTGTGTGTTTAATGCAGTTGAGGTGCACTTTATATACACTACCTTACCTTTGTAACCAATGGGTCGACACCCACACCATTTGATTTTCTTCTCACTGGCACATTCATATAGACAGCCCTCTGATGTATAGGTGGAGAACGTTTTCAATTTCTTCTGGGTGCAGTTGGTTGCGTATGGCTTCTCTAGATTCTTAAACTGCAATAAAAAAAATAGAAAGAAGCTCAGAATGTTGGCATCTAAGAAGATGTGAATGAAAAGGACCAAGAATTATAATTTAGTATTAATATCAATAGAAACGTTGTTCAACTCATAATTATGGAATTTCCCTTGATATCGTTTGGTTGAATTTTTCTTCATTGTTGACAATAAGTTTTTTATAAATACATTGGTAAATTTAAAATCTCATTGAGGGTACATTCTAGAGATCTTATGTGTCCTTTCCATCCGATATTTGACATCTAGGAAAGGAATTATGTACGGTCATGTACTTCTTCCAATTCTCATTATAGCCATAGAGTCCAAAGCGATATCATTTTTAAATGTGTTGTGTTGTCAGCACATTTATGCTCTTTTGCAGTTATTCTTAATTGAGAAAATATTTGTCCATACTTGTTTTCTGACATTTAACTTTTTTGAAATTAAAGCAAACAACCAGTAACAACAACAAAAATAAAAGAAAAAGCAAACAAACATAGCTCATAGCAATTTCTGTTGGACAAATCTGTCCAAGGGAGAAAGGCACAATGCGGTTAACCCTATTAGAAGCACCAACTCAAAAGCCAGATCATAAAACCGGGAACTATGTTCCCTACTCTTCATGATCACTTTCTGCGTTCTTTTAAGTCCCACAAAGTAAATCATGGACAAGAGTTGAGAGACGGGAACTACTTTTTATCGTCTTTAAATTCGGGAAAAAAAGAAAATCTATCTATTTGTAGATTTCATTACAAAGACAGCACTTTTTCCGCAGTTATTTAAAGACCACGAGTGTTAGGCCGGCCTGGGTTTGAACCCGCGATCTCTCGCAAGGAAAATCGACGCTCTACGAACTGTCAACAGCCGTGTTAGCAAATCCTCTTAATGCCACAAATACATAAAGTACGTGCCCTTTTCTGCGATATGGCAATAACTGCGTGCTGTCCTGGTCCCACGTTGATGCCATCCCATTCATCGACGTATTCCCCTTGCCCATGAACCAACACCTTAAATCCTTCTGAAAATTTGCCCAGTGTGTACTCAGGTAACTGTGCATCGAGGATGAAACTCAATCCTGATGAAACCCCACCAGTGTCGACTTTTCTAATCTTGCCATCATTTCCTGAATTAAAGGTGTAACACATTCCCCATTCGGTTACCATGGGAGTAAAATCGTTTGCTGTGCAAGGTGATTCGTCCCAACCAAACGTGCAAGAAGGACCTTGCATTGAATTCAAATCTTGGCTATAGTACTGAATGAAGGCCTCTAAATCGGGACTATGAGAAGACTGCTTCATAACATCCAACAGATCTTGCCTATACTGAACTGTGCAATTTGGTACAAGATCATGTACACTTACATACTCCGTTGGAAGGCAGCAGCAAGCAACAGACACCCCACACGGAATATTG
>OX419338.1:26506379-26518879 GCA_948470475.1 Galaxea fascicularis
GCGCAGTTTGACGAGTGTAGTGTTTTGGCACACACAATCAACACTAAGTTCACTACGTTACACTAAGTAGGCCATCATGGCTTCCACGTCTCTACGCCTCCCTCTTATGCCCGGATGTACTCGTCCCAGTTCCCAGCAGTACACTACAATCCTTCCCTTTCTCCGGCAATAAACTCTTACATGACAACTTTTTTTTTATATATATAACATGAACAAAAGAAGCGATCTTACTCAGCCAATGTCTCGCAAGTTCAACGTCTAAAAACTATGAGGATAAAGTTTCAATATCAACTAAAGTCATGATGCTGGCTATCGAAGTTGCCAATCCCAAGCAGTTCCCTGAAAGTTCAATACAATATATAGTCAGCCAGTGCTCTAGGGGCTCGTGTAACTCTTCCGGAACGACGTGGCGTATTTTCAGGCGTCACTTCTGGAGGCGCATGTTCCTGAATCGGGCGGTCCACATGTTCCGGTGGTGCAGCTTCATCAGGGGGTCTTGGTTCTACTTCTGCACTGCCATTAATGTCAGGAATTACCAGTGGCTTAACATGTTGTAGGTTCCTTTTGTACTCCACTCCCTGAGGGGACTGCAAGACAACCTGGTCACCATGACGACCTGTAACTTTGTAAGGCTCGCTTTCATAAGACGGGGATAGCTTGTTTTCCTTCTTTCTCTCTAGCAATACTTCATCCCCTACATTGACATCTCTGTCTTTAGCATGATTTCTTCTATCGGCATAATCTTTGGCCAGCTGTTTCCTCTCTGCGTCTCGGTCTCTGACTTGTTGGTACACCACGGCGCTCTGTTTTCCATCACCTTCCTGGAGCTCTGGTAACTTGGTTGTCAACTTCCTCTTGAAAAACAATTCTGCAGGGCTTACTCCAGTGGTAGTGTGATTGGTAGATCGGTAGGCCAGTAAGAACTTGTTAAGCTCGGAACGCCAATTTTTCCCTTCAGCTTGGAAAACTCGCATGGCCTTCAAAATAGATCTATTTTCTCTCTCTACCTCACCATTAGCTCTTGGCCACAAAGGCGTAGTGTGGTGATGAACAATGCCCATTTCCTCTAGGTACTTCTCCATCTCATCAGACACAAGGCTGGGGCCATTGTCAGTTCTCAGACCAACTGGTGTCCCGTACCGAGCAAAATGGTTGTCTAGACACTTAATAATTGTGGCACTTGTTGTAGAACGAATAACATCAACTTCCATCCATCTAGAGAAATAATCCACCACCACTAATAGATATTCTCCTCCAGGCATTGGTCCAAGCAGATCCAGGGCTACTTCCTGCCACGCTGTGTCGGGTAGTCTTGTGGGTTTGACTGGTGGGGGCGGAACATGTTTGGTAACCATCTGACACCCAAAACATTCTCTACATCTCCTTTCTGCCTGCTGGTCAATACCGGGCCACCAAACCTTAGACCTAAAACGCTCTTTAGTTTTGACAATTCCCTGATGGCCTTCGTGAGCCAGATCAAGGACTCTCTTCCGCAGGTTTCCTGGAATGACAATTCTAGTTCCACGTAGCACGACCTGGCCAACAGAGGTCAACTCATTTCGCACCATCACAAAGGCTTTAGGTGCCTCACTCCAGTCATCCTTCTGCAGACACTCACGAACAACCTTCAATTCCTTGTCTTGCGAGGAGGCTTCTTCTATTTCCTCGATCCTTAAGGCCACAGGTACTGCTTGAAGTGTTACTTCGCGAATGTACTCCTCATCGTGAACATACCCTTGCGATGCTGGTATCTTCGTCAGCCGAGACAGTGCATCAGCAATGTTTTCTCTAGAGGGAACATAACACACTTTGTACTTGTAGGGTTGCATCCGCAACACCCATCGTTCAATGCGAGCCGATGGCTTGGATCTTGGACCGTAGATGGTTTTGAGTGCCTGGTGGTCAGTCACTAAATCAAATTCAGGTAAGCCATTTAAGTACAAATTGAACCTTTCACAAGCCCAAACAAGTGCTAAAGCTTCTTTTTCTGTTTGACTGTACCGACGCTCAGTGTCACTGAGACTTCTAGACACAGCACGGCTCTGTTCCCCTACTTCCTGCACTAGGACCGCACCGAGTCCTACTGGGCTGGCATCTGCTATGACCTTGGTGTGTGCAGTCTTGTCAAAGTAGGCTAGCATGGTCGCTCCTACCAGTTCCTCCTTCAGCTTCTGAAATGCTTTTTCCTGTGTCTCTTTCCACTCAAATGTGGCCCCATTTCTAGTCAGTGCCCTCAGGGGTTCAGCGATAGTCGCAAAATCTTGAATAAACCTGGAGCTGAAACCAACCAGGCCCAGAAAGCTTCTCACCTCTGTCGCTGATGTTGGACGACTTGCCTCTTTCACTGCCCACACTTTCTCCTCGGTAGGCCCAATGCCGTGCTGGGAAAGGATAATTCCCATAAAAACCACTTTATTCATTCTGAACGTGCACTTATCGCATCTCAAGGTCAGATTCTTCTCTTGTAACTTGGCTAACAGCTTGTGTAAATTCTCGTCATGTTCTGAGGTGTTTTTCCCATGTACAATCAAATCGTCCGCAATGTTAACAACTCCTTCTACGCCTGCAATTGCTTGACGGATAACGTGCTGGTATTTCTCAGGTGCCGCATTCACCCCAAAACTCAACCTCTTGTACCTGAACAGGCCTTCATGGGTAATGAAGGTAGTTATGTCCCTCGGAAGATCTAGTTTAGAAAACACCGTGCTGCCATTTAACTCTTCAAGCACTTCGTCAACTGTGGGGATGGGCAGCCTTTCACGGACAATAGCCTCATTAGCACAGCGCATGTCCACACAAAGTCTTATCTCACCAGAGGGCTTTGGTGCCACAACAACAGGACTTGCCCACGTGGTAGGGCCTTCGACTCGTTCTATGATGTCCTCCCTTAGGAGTTCTTCTATCTTGGCAGTTACTTTGTCACGAAGTGCAAATGGGACTCGCCTCAACTTTTGTGCTACAGGAGGTACATTTGGGTCTACATGCAACTTCAACTTGAAATCTTTTAACTTTCCAACTCCCTCAAACACTTTAGGATACTTTGCTTTGAGTTCACCCACAATGTCATCTTGGAGAGCATTGCAATCTGTAACAGGGCTTGTATTTGGTCCAACATGAAGGACTCCTAGTGCTCTTGCTGTTGCATTTCCCAGAATGCACCGCCCATGCTTAACAAGGATAAAATTCGTAGACACTGTAGAATGCCCAGCAGAAACATCAGCCTCAAATTGACCGATCACGTCAACCTTATTCCCCCCATAAGCAAACAGTTTCTTTGAACAATGTTCCACCTTCCCCTTAAAACCTGACCCTCTCAACTTTTGAAAATCTTCTTCACCAATTAAATTGCTCACCGACCCCGAATCAATCAATACTTCTTTAACAATGCCATTAATACTCACATCCATAGTTGGCTCACTTGAAATTGACACCATGCATACCTCCTCCGTCGTTTCTTCTGTCACAGCAAATGAAAAGGCTGGGTTGCTCTCATCACACCTAACAAAACTCTCTTCCTCCAAACCAACTCCCACATGATTCGTCTGCCTGCCAACACTTCTTCTATTGTCACCGGCTCTCGGTGAGGGACGATTACTTCCTCTGCAACAAACCGCGAAATGACCATATCTCGAACACTTGGCGCATTTCCTACCATTTGCCGGGCAACACAGATCACGGGAAAAATGTCCCTTCTTTCCACAACTGTAACACAAATTCTCAACTTGGTCTCATGTCCTGTCTTCCTTCTTGCCCACGGCGTTGATGCTCGCTCCACTGATCATAAATTGCATTTGCTGACGAGCTGCTTCCGATGCTCTCGCTTTCTCCAAGACCTCAGCCAAAGTGATATTTCTCGTTTCCAGCAATTTTCTTTTAAGCTCCATATCGGTTAACTTTTCGATCAACTGGTCCCTCAAATTATCGTGTAACGAAGTACCGAAATTGCAATGTCTCGCCTGCTGGCGAAGACGCACCAGAAATTTATCCACTGCTTCTCCCTCGTTTGGCGCCAGTTGTCGAAATACATGTCGCTCGAACGGTACATTTTCTTCAGCACGGAAATGATGATCTAGTTTCCTAATACACACAGCATACGGATCTTGGTCGGCTCCCGGATTGGGGTCTGCGATATCTTCAAAAATATCCTGGACTTCCATGCCTGCAAAGTGCAGAAGCTGTGAAGTTTTCTTTCGCGTGTTTTCCAAACCCTTCCCTTCAGCATAATATTCGAATGCCCTTTTCCACTTTCGCCATTTCTGGGCAACTTGAGATGATGATCCCGTTAGATCAAGCGGCGGTAAAGCTCTCTCTGACATTTTATCCGGTCCTCGTCGCCAATGTAGTGTTTTGGCACACACAATCAACACTAAGTTCACTACGTTACACTAAGTAGGCCATCATGGCTTCCACGTCTCTACGCCTCCCTCTTATGCCCGGATGTACTCGTCCCAGTTCTCAGCAGTACACTACAACGAGCATCCGGGAAAAATTGCGACATGGTTACTCGAGAGCGTGCTCGTCAGGAAGAAGGATTTTATCGCAACCTTGAGCGCGGTGTCTCAAAGTTGAGAAGATACGTTCAAAAATCCCAGAAAAGGTGGATCAAGGGAAGGGCTACTTTAGTAAACATTGTTAATCAAGAGCTTTCTCATGTCTCTTCCTGGTTTAATGCAAACAAGCTTACTATCCACCCCGATAAGTCCAAATTTACTATCTTCCATCCACGGCGTAAACAGACTGATCTCTCCGAAGTTAACATCTATGTAAATAACACTCCGGTAACTTGGGTAGAGAAATGTACGTTTCTTGGAATCATTATTCATGAAAATCTTTCATGGAAACATCATATTACTACTGTCTGTGATAAGGTTGCTAAGGTACCGTTATAGGAATCTTACATAAGTCAAAACGATATCTACCTTCGGATACCCTAAAAACCTTGTATAATTCCCTTTTCTTACCATATATTAATTATTGCAATTTGATTTGGGGGTCCACATTTGTCTCTTACCTCGAACCACTTTATATACTACAAAAGAAAGCCATTCGTATTATTTCATTTTCTCCTCCACGAACACATTCTATACCTCTCTTTTCCAAGCTCAATATTCTTTCGCTCCACTTGCTCTATAAATTCCACTTCTCTTGTTTTGTTTTCTCATATTTCAATCGCCTCGTACCTGCCTCTCTTTCTTCGCTTCTACGTCTTAATCGTGAGTTTCATGATTATTTAACTCGCTCTCGTCTCAACTTACACAAATTCTCGCGTAGGTATCAATTTGCTATTTGCTCCCAAGCCCAGCTATTTGGAATGACATCCCTCTAACTTTGCGCAACAGTCTTGCCATCAGCAACTTCAAAAAGAAGCTTAAATCGTACTTCTTATGCCTGAATTAAATCTTTGAGCTACCATTAGTGAATATTATTCTGAACTTCTGATATACCTGGATTATTGTCATTAGCTTTGCATTTCTATTGGTCTACAAGTACCAAGTACAAGTATCTTTATTTAAGTTTATTACCTAGTTTAGTCTACTGTTCTTTGTAAAATAGTCTTTGTCTCTGACCAAAAGCCATTTAAGCCTCTGGCTTTGGCCAAACTTACGGTTTCACCTTGTATGGCATAAAAAGCAACAAAGATTAAAGATTAAAGATTAAAGATTAAAGTTGTTTCCGATCGAGGCGCGTAATCGGCCGAAATCGTGTAAATATAAAGAAAACTACTACACTGATATTTGCATATCATGTAAGCTTGTCAAATCAAAATATTATTTTTGGCTCACTTAATATTGCTTTGAATGGAAGGTTTGTTACAAAAGATTGTCGAATATATTACACAGACGAGTACTGAAAAAAAAAAAAATTCTAGTTTAACTGACCGAGTGGAAGAAAACCACTACGAAATCAGATTCTATAAGTATGAGTAAAGATTCACTTTGTTGGATATTCCGAGGATTTTGATGAATGGAAGAATGCAGAAGACTTTGTTAATAGTGAGAAAACAGATATTGGCCTTTTACTACCACGAAGTACAGATTCTCTGCCCGACAGGGCTTCTGCATTGTTTAGCCATCGGCCCAGCCTATAAATATAATAGATAACAAACAGTTGAAATTATTCTCGGGCTCATTAAACTAGAGTGTACATACAACAACAGCAATAACGACAGACTAAAATATAAAAGATTACTTGTTTGTATGGCTGAAGAATAATACTGCTCATGGCTCATTATTCGACCATTATCATTTCCAGCATTTCTCTTCTCGGTTGTCTGGCACAGTGTGTGCGGCACAACAAGGCAAACGCCATTCCAAGGACCATAAGGGACGGAGTAACTCGCAGGAGCGGAGACATTTGCAAACAGCTTGTTTTGAAACGCCATTTTACAGACGTTTTTTGCTCAAAACATAACGAATTTGGTACCAAAATGTTCAGTGGATCCCAGACTTTCTCGATCAACTTCAACATGTTAAGGAGGCTGGAAAGGCTTTTAGCTGCACGCAAGCGCGCAATCTACACACGCCATAACTGAAAACGGCAAAAACTTCATGCTAGCCCACATTTAGAGCACATATAAAATAAGACAATAAAGTACATTTACAGGACAATAGATCAGGACAATAGAGGAATACGGATTTACATATTTGGCTTACCATGACGTTCTTGCCCTGAAAACTGATGTCAGCTGAATGAATCAAAATCAAGCACACCGGAAGTTAAATGCTGCGTAAAATTGCGCGAACCGGAAATAAAATCTGCGGAAAACATTTGTTTTTACCTCGAAATTTTGCTTGGTGACCTATATTGAATTTTGCATGCACGCACCATTCACGATGGCAGTTCAAATATAAAAGTTATCTAGTAGAGTTTTCTGTAACCCATAGAACGAGTTTTTTTTAAAAATATATTAAATTCTAACCAACCAACCACCCAAGCGAGTCGTACAAGAAATGAAATGAAAGATATTATTGCATCTTATGGGAACTCGGACAAAATCCGAGCCCCAGACGGGACGGATGGGATGGATTTTTCCGAGTTCCCATAAGATGCAATAATATCTTTCATTTCATATATTAAATTCTACTAGATAATTTTTTTCATACTCTCTGAAAAGTTTAAGAATTTAGGGAGCTTTCCAACAAAGGAATGAAAACGGTAGCTCGCCGAGTTAGTTTTTCAAATAGCTTACAAAAACTGACATTTAGAGGACCTTTTTATGGACCTAGGGCGTTGCCATGGTAACTGATATGACGTCACAAGCATCCTTAAAATATAACCTAACAATAGAGTTCCAAGGAAACATATAGTTTGCCTACACCATTAAATATCCCTTTTTGTAATCTTTCATCGTTTCGCAAACACTACATCAACGAAAAACCCTTTCGAGCCTCCTTAAATGTGTGCATAATCAGGAGAAGTTAGCAGCATGACAGTAATGACCGCCGCGTGCTCCACGTCCGGTCACGGCTTCGATCGAGTATGACATTTTTGAAGTCCGGTTTACATGAATTTTTTTTTCAGTTTTCGGATATATTTTAACATTTTAGATAAAGTGATAACGTTTATTGTTAGACTTCTGCTTTTTCATTGATTGCTTAAAAGAACTTTTTAGTTTATAGATTTTGTTTTCCATTGTAGACCACGTGATGTTACCCTAGAGAACTGTTGCTTTGAAATTTCGCCATAGTCACGTGCATATGTAAGCATGTAGATTCTGGGTGTCAATATTTCGAGCGATTTAAAATGGAACCATCATATTTCGGGAGTTGTTAAGAAAGCTAGGAAGCGCCTATTTTGTCTTTCTCAATTAAAGCGCGCAGGTCTTAGATCTAATGAATTAGTACAGCTCCATCGGACCTGCATCCATCCAATTACGGAATATGTCTGTCCAGTTTTTCACGACGGTCTACCTATGTATCTTTCTCACGAACTAGAGGCAGTGCAAAAGACGGCAATGTGTATTATTTTCCCATGCTTTATGTATGATAAAGCGCTTGTTAAGGCAAGCTCTTGTAACCTTGTCAGACCGAAGGCAGGCCCTAACGGATAAATTGTTCAAGAAAATCTTAGATAATTAACAAAGACAGCAAACTCAGGAATTTACTGCCCCCACAAAATGCTAAGCATTATAATCTCAGAAAGGGACGTCAGCTCAGTCCGGTTTTTAAGACAAACAGGTATCGACATAGCTTTATTGTTTTTAATGCACTTAAGGCTACATGACGTAAACCCTTTTATCTTCTTAAGAATTTTTTTTTATTATGTAGTGTTCGAAGATGTCTTTTTGTATTGTTATACGTATATTTTAATCTTTTTACTGTAAACTGAATATAACGTAATTCAACCCTGGGTTGCAAAGTTGTATGTAATAAACTATCTATCCATCTATCTATCCATAATTTATGAAAAGACAAAAAGCAAATTCCCTTGGGAAGATCACTTGGTCTACATTGGGAAAACAAAATCGACAAGTTAAAAAGGTCTATTGCAGTGATTTTAATTTTACAGCCGAAAAATGTGCGGTATGCAGTTTGATTATTGTACTTACAGAATTTTCGTTATTCATTCCTCACTTTCCCGATAAATTTCCACTACTTTCTACTACTCGTTGTCTACATATGCTGCTACTGTCCCTGTGGTTTGTGTCGCTTTAAGGTGATTTATTTTCGGTCAAGGCTTGGTATTGGAAGGAACGTGGCACCTTTAAATTCGTTGGATTTGACAACTAAAATTAGATTGCAGCACTGAACTAACAGATTGAAACGCTATCCCCAGTGTAGCAGTATGTGACCTTTTTTTGGGAATTGAATCGCAAGAAGGAAATTTGGAAAGCTAGCATTGAGGAACGGCTCAAGATCCTAGAATTGCAATTAGTAATCCTGGAAAAGACACCAAGCACAACCTTCTCCTCTAAAGAGATAATTCAAGTAAACCTCTTTCTTTTGTTGTCATAAGGTAGTGCATCTAGTAGCCTCCGTCTGAGGGCCTTTTTACATGGATGGAGGGTGCTCCAGCTAATCTGGCTACCCGGCTCGGACGGTTAAAACATAGCCCGCCTTTACATGCAACTAACCTAAGCGTGATAGTCGGTGGGCTATCTTCTCAGCTGCCGCTAAGCATAAAAAACAAGATGGCGGACAAAAACAAACGTTTTGGCGGCAAGTTTTAATGTTTCCTTCAGTCGTTCCGCTAACGGCCGCTTCTCAGTGTCTAAGGCTATAATACTTTGCACTCTGTTAATTGAGTGTAGCCCCGCACTAGAAGCAGTTAACGTTAAAAGCTACCTTGGAATATAATGCTGAATATAACGGTCTTCTCACTTCAGCCAGCTATCCCGCCTAGAAGGGTGCCCTGGGCAGACAGACAGGGCGCCCCGGGAAGGCGTGTTACCCTGTCTAGCATGTAAACGCCTCAATGCATTTTCTAAAGAAACGTAGGAGAAGTTGGCTCTCCCAAGGTAGCTCGGTTAGCCGAAGCACCTTCCCTCCATGTAAACAAGTGCTGAGATTTGCTTGCCCATATTGTGTGAACTGATTGTAAGCCTAAGGTACAAGAAAAAATTGGGGTAATCGAATTGAAAGTAAGTGCAGAAACGTGCACGTCTGTGCCAACCAACGACTGAAATGCGGTGCTTGGCTTATTCGGGGTGCGAAAAAATATGCTTCAAATAAACCCAGAGTTCAGCCGAAAGAAAAAAGAACACCCTCTTAATTTATTTATGACAAATATTTAGCCATGAGGTTAAAATGTATTCGAAAATTCTATCCAGGACGTCAATCTTATGAGGCAAGTATCAAGTGCTAATTAATGACGTTTCCTAATGGATATAGTCTTAAAAAAAAAAGAGAAATGTTCTGAATTGCATGGTTACCTTTTCAAACTGTCAACACACATCGATTGCGATAGGTTATAGACTCATCTTTTACAGAGAGGGATTACTACTTGGGCACAGTATTGTTGTACATCAACAGGTAAGATATTTGTTTGCTAACATTCTCTTTGTTATTCAAATGTATGGCTCTGGTTGTTACAAATCAATGACTAAAGTCAGCAGTATTTCGGCTATTGTAACAAAATGAGGAGGGATGGGAAATATACCACGTTTCTCCGCTGGGTAACAAAAATCGTAGTCAAAGTCAACTGCGACAGAACTTTTGTTTATATGACATTTCATGGACGCCATTACAGCTATTGATAAAAACAACTAATTTAATCCTGTCTTCCCATCCAACGGGTATCACATGCTGCCATGGAGACAAAGTCAACATGAGGAACTATGCTTTCTCCAATTTGAAAGGAACTAATAAGCAAGCAAGTTTGTGAGCGATCATCATGAAACTGCTAAACGTTTGGTCCAAAACATTCAATGTGTTATCAATCGTTAAGATCTCTGGCTTTAAACAAAAACATAATCTGTTGCCTCCAGTTGTTCAAAGAGGGACCAACTTAATACATATATTAGCGATATCCACTCAGTGAATAAAGTTCAGTTATCCCCTCTTAGATCTAAATCAACTGGGACCTAATAGACATGTATGGCAAACAAAACTAGCACATTTGATAGGTTAGCAAGAACACCTGTTAGTCTTTCTAGGTTTTGTATTTGAACTAATCTCTCTTTCTCCCCTAAACTCACGTCACTACGTCGCCATTGTCTACCTCATAATATTGATTGATCTTTCAACCTGTACACTGCAGTATTGAATTGGAACTAACAACGACGGCTGCCCTGATAATGACGGTCAAGATTAATCTTAAACGTCTTCTGAAGGCGCCATTAAATATTAGCAGAATCGATTTATAATCACGTATCCACATAGCCGGAATTGAATTACCATGTAAGGGATATGCAAATTACTACAAGGCCTTATCGAACAGAATTGTAAATACGTTTCACTTCACGCACGTTCTCAGAATTTAAGTTTTCTTTCAAGTTCTACTAACGAATGCTTTCACGAATGCTTTCACGAAGAAGAACATAAATCTCCACGGACAACGTCAAGCCACTCAACCCTAACGATCCTCGGTCCGTTCGCGTTATCTATGAGATTGCTGAGAATTATATTGGCCAATGAATGAAAACAACAGTCTCACCTGAAACAGCTAAAATTACAACAAGGCTTTCAATCAGCGAATCAGCAGCGTCAATTTATATGCCTTTGAGTTAGAAACCGGAATCTCAAGCAGCAAGGTTATGGGTGCTAAAAGCCCTGAACAGTGTTGTGTTTTGATGTGCACATGTTGCAAGTGTCAAGCTATCAAACAAGAAAAAGATGCGTTCATGCATGTAAGATTAATTAGTTTATAATGACGTGGGTTAGGTGGTGATATTCCTGATGACATTGTTTTGAAATTGCCAGGCATAGCTGACACAATGCCAAACATTTCCTAGTCAGATGAAATTTCGATTTAAATTACCTGAGAGTACATAAAAGGGAGTGGCAATGTTGAACCTCAAGTTATCGGTTGTCAATTGCCTGGTTGGAGGTGAATGTTTCTCAACAAAGTAATATTTTGATGACTTAGCACAACCTTTTCACCATCGTTACTCTTGAATTTCTCGATGACCAATGTTGTTGCTGTGGTCCTTGTCCACAGCTCGAGTTCAACAGGTACAAATACCCTCAGGTATTGCGTGCCACTCGTATTTTGCAGTATACATTTTTATTAGTACTCAGCTAGTTACACCAATGAACAATCTTGTTACAAGCTCGGCTTATATAGGTAGGCTTGCCATTCGAGATTGGTCCGTACAATTGGAGGAGATTTAGTTTATGTATTTTTCATGGATAACTAAGCATGGTGCAGCACATTTCTGGAATATTCATGAACATTTAAGAGCGGTTGTCTGTAATTATCACATACAGGGCCCGGTTGTTCGAAAGCCGATTAACATAATCCAGGATTAGCGTAAACTTTGGTTGCAGGTTTTAACTATTAGATGAAAGTTGTTTTCGCTGCTTTTTGTTTTTCAGGATTGACTTTCCCTAATCTAAAATTTTGCAGAATATCGGCACTGAACAACGTTTGGGAACAGAGAAACAACCTCCTTGATTAATTTTTACTCCTGGATTAGCGTTAATCGGCTTTCGAACAACTGGGCCCAGGTGTGCAAAATGAAAAAATCGAAAATTCCAAAACTTCGCCAGAATATAGGTTTAGGTGAACTATTTATGTAAAAAAATACTTTGAGTTTGATTAGATTTTTATTGTGCGCGAACGGCGACAAAGTCTGTTCGGAGGCCCTCACATCACCTTTCGCGGGTTATACACAGCATATTATTTTAACCGACGCTAAAACAAAACAAGAAAGTGAATGTTTACATACGTTATCTCACTGAAAAGAACATGTATTTACAAACATTTTAAAGTCTGATTTGCCCAGTTCTACCACAAATGAATATTTTACAAATTTTTTATTACGTTTCAAAATTTCACCGATTTCGACAGAGCAAAAAAAGGGAAAAATTCACGGGTTAGTATTACCACGTGTTATATGG
>OX419338.1:26523879-26526379 GCA_948470475.1 Galaxea fascicularis
CTTCACAAACAAACTGACGATAAACTTGAAAACCAAATTTGAGAGTAGGCTTAACTTCTTGCCGAGCGTTGGGCACATAAAATTAAGGCAACGCTTATCTGGCTTATCGGTTGACCGTAAGTTTTTTGAAGAAAACGACCAAATAAAAGGTCAACGGTAAATACCTTCTCCAATCGTCGAAAAGGCTACATCGGGCCACTGCGTAAATCGCACATCCTTCGTCTTAATTTAGTCATGCTCCAAGCACGGCGGGAAAATTTATGTGTTGTCGAATGTAGTCGCGGCGCGAATACAATCCCTTTCACAACGCTTTAGATACATCCAAAAAGCCGTCCATCAAGCCTTGATATAATTCTTCCCAGAGTGGCCGGTTAAAAATATTTTCACAGTCTAACACATCTTCAGGTGACCTAGTCGAAGTGGCGGAAGGAGAGTCGAGTCGAACGACTTTATCGCACAGCGTTGACGTGGACGTCGTTAATCCACTGACTTGACCTAAAGTTTTATGCTTCGGACTAGAAATTTTCCATTACTTAGTTGAATTTGACGGCAAATCTCCCATTTTGGCGACCATTTCAGCTTTTCGCCACACAAATCTTTCACAGTCTAATACATCTTCAGGAACGAGAGAGTCGAACGAGATATTGCACAGCGTTCATGTGCTCGTTAATCCACTGACTTGGTCTAAGGTTTTATGAGACAGGATCAACCAAATTTCAAAATCATTTCACCGTTTTGAATGTAGTTAAGCTTCGGACTAGAAATTTCCCATTACTTTGTTAAACTTGACCGCAAATACCACTTTCACCAAAGCTACAGCCCTATCGCAAGCAAACAATCGCTTCGTTTCAGTAGGTCGATTCACTTTCTGTGATTGGTTAAACAAAATGACGTGTGAATCGCGAGGTGTGGAGAATCTACGATTCGATGATAAACATAGCGGGCAATGTCTTCCTTCGTAATTTTAACCAAAGAAAAAAATTGCAAAAAAATTTAAGTTTTGGTTTATCGTGAACTAAAAAAACTGTCAGAACAAGAGCGGAGAGGCGTGTTTTCAGAGCATCTCTCTCTCTCTCTCACGTCTATTATTTCTATTTCGGTATTGCAACCGTTTTCTCCATTTTTACTTTGCTTCAGTGTTGCCCCTGAAGAAGGTTAGTCATGTCTCGCCGTAATATATGGCATCAGGAGCCCATCACTAGGAGCGTACAACTCCCATACTAAGCCTATGTCACGGCATTTTTACAGAGCGATTTATTTTTAGACTATCTTTCCCGTGAAAAAAGGTACACGTGATACCGCATCCTCATCATCTTTCTTTTGTTCTGAAGTTCCTTAGCTTCGCAGAGAAACTTTAGAACAAAAGAATGGTCGAGGAAAAGTTTCGCACGAGAGAATGGGCTCCTGAGGGAGTCCCATATTCGCGGCAAATGCAATCTAAAAATAAATCGGTCTGAGGAAACGCCGTGACAGGAATATAGGGCAGTTGTACGCTCCTAGTTATGGGTTCCTGATGGCATTAAAAGTTACCCTTTCCGGCGGCCATCATTTTGTTTCTTTGCCTTATATTTACCTTTTTATGGGATATATTATTATATATTGTTATTTCCGGTTTCACTTGTAATAATAACAATAATAATAATAATAATAATAATAATAATAATAATAATAATAGCTATAGAGTTGTTAGCCTTAGGGCCGCCTGGGTTACGTTCGACGCCCCAGGCTGGCTGGATAGGGATCCATATGGCATCCATACGTTTTCATTGTCATAATAATAATAAAAACAGTTAAAGACGTAATTATTTAATAAAAACACTCTTTCTGTAAGTAATTTCACAGTTTCAATTCGGGGACGCTGTAAACAGGCAAAACGCATGAAGAAAGGTATCTCTGCAAATTTTTGTGTCATACTGAGCACAGGACGAAGAGCTGAACAAAGAGGGTATCTGGGACAGGCAGCAAATAGGTCAAGATTGTGGCAAAGCACCAATTGGAGGTAACGGGAGTAGATATTTTGAATATTACAGGCTCATTCAAAACGGAATTGGCCTCAATCTAGCCAAATAACCTACCGTGCCTGGTCTATGTCGTCAAAGTGTGCTGGGAGTGTTAGCCACGTCACTTGTTCATGCTCTTGCCCCAAATCTGAGTCTAGCCCAACCCTAAGCCCCTAGAACTTAACCTGAAGGTCAGAAAATCAACTGGGGCCCTTAAATCCCAACTCTTGCCCTGTCCTTCACTTAATCTTAGTCACTGCTATCCTCTAGTAGTGTCAGAAGCACCGGTCACGTGACCTCAATATTTTGTTAAAAAGAGCTTATGATATTTAATAACAATTTTTAAGTTTTGATTTTACTGTGACGAAAACGTTTTTGAATACTTTATATATTAACTCGCGCTATACAAATTTAAAGTATTTGTAATTTTAGGAGGTCTTAGGGAATTTGAAAGCCAATTTGCTCCTTCTTGTATAAAGTACAGTGGTAAAGGCACTTTT
>OX419338.1:26531379-26548879 GCA_948470475.1 Galaxea fascicularis
ATTTTTATTACCATCATTACTGTTATCATCATCATCATCATCATTATAATAATAATAATAATAATAATAATAATAATAATAATAATTATTATTATTATTATTATAATTATTATTATTGTTATTATTGATAAGCACAAAACAGTAGAAATGAATGTAAGTAAGTCAGTGGGATTAAGTCAATGTGTCAAACAAAAGAAATCATGTGCGAAGAACTTCTATGACAGGAATCCCTTAACGTCAATATACCAACTCCTATAACACTTAATATCCCTAGAACGAAGTACAATACCTTTGGTATTCTACATTATCGTAGAAACCACCCAGCACAAATCCTTCTGCAGTTCCGGGATCCGGGAACTTTGAGTAAGACACTTCAGTGGTGTATTTAGTTTGCGTACAAGGAACCTGGCAATCGCAGGAATCATTATCTATGATCGCTAAAAAATAAAAGACGGTAATAATATCAGATATTCTTTAGTCTTGGAGAAACAAGTTGACAAGAGCGAAGGGGCTTTATTTTCTACTTGGTGGGGGAGTGGTACACGGAAATTTGGTTTTTATCAACGGATATTGTAAATTGGGCACCTTGAAGGATTCAAAATGCTGACGTTTCGAGTGTTAGCCTTTCGCGAATCGTTAATTTAAATCGTCAAACGTTAAATCTTCCTCAGTCCTTCGTAATCCCTGCACGGTGGCCAATTTATCCCATCAACTCCGTTGATAAAACCAAATTAAAAAGAAAATACAGAGCAATTGATGCTATTCTTGGCAGGCGGCTGAACCGCAAAATGTTTTTATTAGGGGCTTTTGTTAGAATAAACATAGGTGGTCTTAATTAATTTAGTCATGAAAAGAAAGTTTCCTCCTGGCACGCGTTTATTAAAAAAAATTCAAACGAAGCTATTTTAGTACGTTCACAAGGTTCATTAACAGACAACCGTTTTAATCTTGAACGGAGAAAAGTTGGGAACATTAGACGGATAATAAAAAAGTTGGCCTACTTTTCTCCAAAACTTATTACCACACGATAAGAAATGGACTTGAAAAATTAACTTCCGGAACCGAAAACTGTTCGGACTTTTGAAGAACGGGTCACTTATACCTTCACAAAATGCCGATTAAGATTAAAAAAAATTAGAAAATAAAGGAAACGGATCTTCTCAGCGGTGGTCGAGGAAGCCCACTGAAAAAGCAAGAGAAAATGAGCGGGAGATAAAATACCGCATACGTGGGCTTCTCATAATTAGATTTTTGTAATGTAATTTTAGTGCAAAGTCGTACCAGGCGATATTTTCAGAGGCGGATCCTGATTTGTTAATTTTGGATATGTGCTTCCCCATATAATTAAACAACAACAACAACCAGGCATTTTATTTGCCAACTTGAAAAGATTTACAAAGAATAACATAAATTAAAAACAATCTGGCAAAAAACTACTCAGAATAGTGAAAACTAAACGTGCTGAGTAGTTACAGTTAGTAGTTAATTCAATGATGGAACACAGGGATTTGCTTTCCTGTTCATTGGAATTTCTCTTGAAGTGTAAAACATGCTGTTTGACACGGAACAAACATAGTTGTTTCTCACGTTAAGACATGATTCCAGTTGTCTTTCACCTTCTAAAGAGGTCAATAGCTCTCAGGCCCAAAGGGAACATTTGTATAACCCATAATATATGTAATAAAAATCAACCGTAAATGTAATACCAACCATTAATGTCATAACCATCAACCATAAATACAATAAATGACTGACCATAAATGTAATAAATTATTGATTGAGCACCTTGAGCATAATCGTAAAAAAGGAAAACTTGGCGGTTTTTTCCGCATTCAAGATTGTATTTAGTATTCATTGCGCCTTGTTTACACGTACCTTTGATTGATGACATATGCTACCTTTTTAGGAGCTTTGCAGTCCGTTTTATTTTACCTCAATCTTGTTCTATCACAACGTTCTTCTTCGTGGGTTACCGGTTTTGGACACGATTTTGCTAGTTTTAAATTTGAAGATATAGATAACACAGGATGCAAGAACGGGGTGAGGTGTTTTACAGGATAAGGACACTGTAGGTCCACATGAAATCAGAAACGGCTTTATTGTGGTTTGTTCACATACACAACCCATAAGAGTTGTGTATGTCCGATTACACTCTGTCCCTGAGGTTTATAACCTTACGTACGCTTTTATAGCAATTCATAACATTGCGGTAAGCTTCTTAGATATTCTGGAGCTCAATTCCAAGGTCGTGGAGATGACTATCACTTGCTAAAATTTTGTTCAAAATTTGCTTTCTTCCTACAAACAACAAAAACACGCTTTGTTGAGGGTTTATCTTTATTGTTTTGTTCTGTTTTGCAGATCAAGTTAGTTTTCCTGTTGTGAATTTACAGAACAATAACTTAACCCCATGATGCATTTCTAACGTCAAATGGGACAAAATCTTACGTAAATGTCAACAACTTAAATGAAACTGCTATCGATCACTTCGCAGCATGCGGTAAACGATTATACAGGGAACATTCAGCATTTCTGACCATTTTAGTTCTGTTTTAAGTTCTCTACTAAAATTAAGGTCACTTATAACGAAAAACTGAATTCGTAACCCTTTCATTCAGGGAAGCAATTGTACCTCTTTTTCATATCCCAAACGTAAAAAAAGTAGAATATTGTACGTGTCATGTACACTCCAGTTCCTTTACTCTCTAGGCTAGAAAGTATTATTCCTATAGCAAAATCTCAATGATTAATGAGATAGAAGTATAGAAGTCCTACAGTTTTAGGGAAACGTAGCAGAAAACATTCTCTTTTTGAGTTTCTCAGAGGAATGCTATAAAATAAATAAATAGCTTAATTTAATACTACATAATAACGGTATGCCAATTAATAGAGAAAGCGCTCGAACAAAATGTTTGTAAAAGAATCGGATTGTATCTTATAGGTAAGATTTCCTAATTGGTATGAGATTTATTACATTTATGGTTCGTTATTTATTACATTTATAGTTTATAATTATTACATTAATGGTTGGTATTACATTTGCGGTTGATATTTATAACATATATGGTGAGTATTGCATTTATGGTTGTTATTACATTAATGGGTTATACAGCATTACGTACATCAAAGAAAATTATCTCTGGAAGAGGTTTACATATTAATAACCTATGTTGTGTCGGTAGTGCAAGCTCTCCCAGCAATTAGTAGGCACTAATCTGATTACTTAATTTGGAAGTTTTGGAAGATCTTGTCTGCATGGTGCCGGTAAGCTAAGTTTTTAGAAAACATCGTACTCACCTTCAACCTCGAAACTACAGTTTCGCTCTGCTGGTGAGTAACAAACTGGAACATGGATAGCACCTAACGCAGACAATACACAAAGAGAAAACCAGACTTTAAAGCACATTATTTTTCAAGAAAGATCTCAAAGTGCGACTGAATGGTTGCAACAAATGTGAAAACGTTGTGAAGACGTATTACTTCAGCCGTATGATACGAAATACCGAAATACAGAATTCCTTTGTAATGTATGTTAACTGAGATTCTCAGTACATACAATAGAGTATCTGTCACCTATGGAGAAGCTATAGGTCATAACGAAGTAAAAGCCGTATGAAGTTGGACTTTCCAGGAAAGCCTTTGAGGGTTCTTTATTTCTTTCCTGTCATTTCCCAAAGAAAAGCCTGTTTCAATTTTTAGGGTCACAGTTGGCTTTATGAATGATGTATATGAAATAAATCATATATCAGTGCCATTGCTACATAAGGGGACTTGTTAATCCACTAGGTTCTAGTATGTATGTATTTATGCAGTTGAGGTGCACTTTATATAAACTATCTTACCTTTGTAACCAATGGGTCGGCACCCACACAGTTTGATTTTCTTTTCAGCGGTACATTCATATAGACAGCCCTCTGATGTATAGGTGGAGAACGTTTTCAATTTCTTCTGGGTGCAGTTGGTTGCATATGGCTTCTCTAGGTTCTTAAACTGCAATAAAAAAAAAGTAGAAAGAAGCTCAGAATGTTGGCATCTAAGAAGATATGATAAGATTGAAAAGGACCAGCAATTATAATTTAGTATTAATATTAATATAAACGTTGTTCAACTCATAATTATGGATTTCCCTTGATATCGTTTGGTCGAATTTGCCTTCATTATTGGCGATACGTTCTTTATAAATACATTGTTAAGGGTACATTCTTGAGATATTATGTATCCTTTCCATCCGATATTTGTCATCTACGAAACGAATGCACGGTAAAATGTGCTTAATATCGTTTTTCAATGTGTTGTGTTGTTATCACATTTATTCTCTGTTGCAATTATTCTTAATTGAGAAGGTATTTGTCCATTCTTGTTCTCTGACAATTAACGTTTTTGAAATTAAAGCGAACAGCCAGTAACAACAACAACAACAGCAACAAACGCAAAAACAAACAAACATAGTTCATAGCAAGAGGGAAAGGCGCAATGGGATTAACCCTTTTTTAAACACAAACCCAAAAGCAAGACCGAAAACTACGTCCGCTGCTATACTCTTCATGATCACTTTCTACGTTCTTTGAAGTCCCACAAAGTTAATCATGGACACAAGTTGAAAGACGAGACCTACTTTTTATCGTCTTTAAATCCGAGAAGACTAGGAAATCTAACCATTTGCAGATGTTATTACCAAGACAACACTTTTTCCTCAGTTATTTGAAGAACATGAATGTTGGTCCGGCCTGGGTTTGAACCCACGATCTCTTGCAAGCAAAATCGACGCTCTACCAGCTGTCGGCGACGGTGATAGCATATCCTGTTAATACCACCAATACACAAAGTACGTACCCTTTTCTGCGATATAGCAATAACTGCGTGCTGTCCTGGCCCCACGTTGAAGCCATCCCATTCATCGACGTATTCCCCTTGCCCATGAACCATCACCTTAAATCCTTCTGAAAATTTGCCCAGTGTGTACTCAGGTATCTGTGCATCGAGGATGAAACTCAATCCTGATGAAACCCCACCAGTGTCGACATTTCTAATCTTGCCGTCATTTCCTGAATTAAAGGTGTAGCACATTCCCCATTCGGTTACCATGGGAGTAAAATCTTTTGCTGTGCAAGGTGATTCGTCCCATCCAAACGTGCAAGAAGGACCCCGCATGGAACTCAATTCTTGGCTATAGTACTGAATAAATGCCTCCAAATCTGGACTATGAGAAGACTGCTTCATGACGTCCAACAGATCTTGCCTGTACGGAACTGTGCAGTTTGGGACAAGATCATGTACACTTATATACTCCGTCGGAGCACAACAGCAAACAACAGACACCCCACACGGAATATTGCCTCGCACCCCTGAAGTTGCAGCGCAAGTGCTGATGTTTAAACCACTGGATAAAAAAAGTGGATTGTTATCTGTCATGAATAATTTGCTTTTAGCAAATAAGTTGAGAGAGCAGATCGTTACAGCTGGAAAATCCATTTCGTTGATATGCTTTGTCTTTATTACAGTGTTAATTGGACGGCTGTAGAATTTGTTAAAAGCTCTGTAAACTGTAAAAATGTAGTAACCGCCAGAAGACAACAGCAAGACAAGCCAAATTAAACGAAAGAGCAAATGGCGTTTCATGAAAACATAACGGATACCATGTAGGGTCGTGTTATCTGCAAACTCCTGCCACATCTCAGCCGAGGTCGAACCTTTCTTATCTCGCCAGGAAGGCTTCTGCAAAACGTTGTCATTTGATATTTTTCCCATTGCTAAGTCACTCATCTTCCTTGCTGTAAACCACTCATACGTCTTCAGTGGCCCTTGTTATCCTGTTGGGAAATAAATAAAGACATTTTTTAAATAAATGATACATATAATAAAGATGAAGACGGAGATATAGTAAGCCGGTAGCCCTGGAAAAAAAGGAAAACAAAACAAAACATAAAATGAAATTCATTCCGTATAAAAACTGCAGCAGCAAAGAGCCCATCGCTAGGAACGAACAAGTTCCATACTAAACCTATGTCACGGCATTTTTACAGATCGATTTATTTTTAGACTAACTTTCCCGTGAAAAAAGGTACACGTGATACCGCATCATCATCACTTTCCTTTTGTTCTAAAATTTCTCAGCTTCGCAGAGAAACTTTTGAAGAAAAGAAAGATCGAGGAAAAGTTTCGCGTGAGAGAATGGAGCTCCTGAGTGAGTCCCATATTAGCGGAAAATTCAATCTAAAAGTAAATTAGTCTGTGAAAACGCCGTGACAGGAATATAGGACAGTTGTACGCTCCTAGTGATGGGCTCCTGCAGCAGCTTGACTTGAACGGATGTCAGTATTAGACGAACTTTCCTCTTTAAACCAAGAGGAATTTTCCCGTCACGTGGACACCGGCATGGTTCTTTCCTTCATTATGACGTCATATAAGCGTTCTGTGCATTCATGCGTTACTATACAGGTTACAGATAACAAATGGATCCCATTTGTCAGTGCGTGTGTACTATGATAACGCGCGGATGACGTCAAAACGTGGTAAGAACAAAGAAGTACGCTACGAGCCGCAGGCAAGAAGCGTGACTGATGTTCTTATGTTTTGACGTCTTCCGTGTCTCCGTACGTTAGCAAAGTACACACGCACTGACAAATAGTAATAATAATAATAATAATAATAATAATAATAATAATAATAATAATAATAATAATTTATTATAGTAATTTCTATACCGCTAATTCCTAAAGCGCATTAGCGATTTACAATAAAATTACCTTAAAATACAACCGTAATAAAAATTAAAAATCGATAAAATAAAAAATAACTTGCAAAAGAGGGTTCCACTACAATATAAAACTAATAAAATCATGTCATGTAAAAGATAGATCATCAGCTGTCTCTTGAAATCTGAAATTGGCTGTGTATAGTCTCTGGTGGCGTCGGGTAAAATGTTCCAAACTCTTGGGGGCACTTACAGAAAAGGCCCTGTGGCCATAACTTTCTAGATTATAATTCGGAACTTCCAAGAATTGTTTTGATGATGATCTTAAATTACGAACAGGTACATACGGACGAACTAAATCTATGAGGTGGGACGGAGCGTTATTATTTATATGTCAATAAAAGAATCTTAAATTTGATTCTATGCTCCTTTGGTAGCCAATGTAGTCCCTTCAAAATAGATGCAGCAATTTGCACACTCTGTAACATTTTTATCAACGTTTTCGGCAAACCATAGAGCAGAGAATTGCAGAAGTCAAGTCTCGATGTGATAAATGCATGCATAAAAATTTCAGCAGACTTTGACGAGATGTATTTCCGTATCCGACTACAATTTCGTAGGTGAAAGAACGATGATTTGCAGATGACATTGACTTGAGGTTCCATAGATATAGACGAGTCACAGATTGTTGCGGTAGCAGAAGCAGTTTAATTAGCTCACCACGAATGGAAACAGAATCAACAGATGGTGAAGGGCGGTGACGAGCGCTTAAAACGAAAAGCTCCGTTTTTCCTCTGTTTAATTTAAGCATGTTATGGGACATTCAATAATCAACATCATGAATACATGCTTCAGTCTTGCAATTGGTTGTTGCTACGTCGACCTCTAAGGATTTTTTAAGAGATGTAGATTTGCGTGTCGTCAGCATAAAGATAATAGTCAATACCACGATTACATAAAATATCAGCAAGAGAGGATGTGTAAAGAAGAAAGAGAATGGGTTCCAGAATGGAACCTTGTGGAACTCCAAATGGTAAATCCCGCTGTGGTTAATGGAATCCTATACATTGTTTTTCTACTGTCATTGACTCATAACGTCATTCGTACATCTGTACTTGAATCGCAAACTCCTCTAGACCAATCAGAACGTGAGGTTTACACTGTCCATAATTAAACACGGTTGTTCATATAGTATTGGGGCCCTCACTACGTCTGCTTATGATAGTATAATGACAATGAATACTCGTGTTGGTGCTCTAAAACTTGGTTGATCACTGTTGTGACGGAAGGTGACACGTCCTGAGTATAAAGAAAAGGTTCGAAGTAACTAGTGAAAGAAACTCCAGTAGCAATTAAACCTTTGCAAAGAACAAGATGATTTCTCATAACATACAGTCGGTTAAAGATTAGAATGCTTTGTCGCGTCAAAGAACTGTGTGAACCTTAAAATGATCAGTTGTTTGAAATTAAAGTCGTGACCATACACTACGCAATTGGCTACGAAAATTAAAATATTCAATTGAGTAACTTACAGTATGACCACTGACTATATTGGAAACATTAAAACATGCATGCTTCCTGTGAAATTCCTATAGGAAATCGCTCGCCCTTGTGTTGTACGAGAAGGCCGGTCGAATTGTACGAGAAGGTTGGGCGATTTGTTATTTATAGTTGAACAAACCTGCAAATTGTATGAGGTCTCAGAACTTGCAAATTATTGTGCGTTCTTACAACTTAGTCCAATAAATTATGTGCCAATTTGTCCAGTATCACCCGTCAAAACGTTAGAATTTCCAACGTTTGGCTGTGTTCAAGCACCATTGCTGTAGAACGTTAATGGCTACTCCTATGGAGTACAATTTGGGATTAATTGTACAGGAGCTGCTCTCGAGCAATCACAGAGAATTCAGTACTTTAGTTGAGTGTACTGTAATTTGAAAGGCAATTAATGGGATAATTTGTTAATACAATGAAGTTGTTGATTTCGAACTTGGAAATATCTCCGAAGAAAGTAAGGAAGAGGGCCAAACAACAACCAACGAGCTGTACTTAGCGTAAAAAATGATGTTAGTAATTTCAGTGTTATCAGTGTTGTTTTAGAACAGTAAACTCACCACAGTTCCGTGTTTAGAAGTTGTGGTGATGAAAGATGTTTCATAGCAAAACACTCCAGCCAGCTTTATACTCCTAATACAACAGTTTCTCTCAAGAGAAAAATCGATAAAACAGAACCAGACAGTTACTACTGATATGACTGATCAGTGATGAAGATATTCTCTGTGTACAATTGTTCTTTAACAAGTGGTTCTTACTTCAGAAAAAAAAAAATAATCTGTTCAAAATATTCAATTTATTTCTTTAACAAGTGTCTAACAACACATATGTCTTTTGACGTTATGGTGGCAAACATCCTAATTACCGTCACCACTCAAAAGCACACAATGAATGACCGTATGTATCTTGGGACAAGAATACTTCGTCTCAGACGAATTATACGTCAGTTCAAGATAAATACGGAGAACATGGAGTGAGGGTGTCCCGGCTAACCGGCCGGGCTACCCAGCTAAGAGGGTTAAAGCATTGACTGCCTTTACATGCAACTCACCTAAGCGGGATAGTCAGTAGGCTATCTTTTGAGCTGCCGCTAAGCATAACAAACAAGATGGTGGACAAACGTCCGCTAACGGCCGCTTTTCAGTGTCTAAGGCTATATTATTTTGCACTCTATTAATTGAGGGTAGCCCGGCACCAGACTGAGGCAGTTAACGTTAAAAGCTGCCTTGGAATTTAACGCTGGATATAACGGTCTTCTCACCTCGGCAAGCCGAGTGCCCCGGCACGAACCCTTTACATGGCAAAAAGCTATCCCGCCTAGAAGAGTGCCTTGGGCAGGCAGGCAGGGCGTCCCGGGAAGGCATGTTACCCTGTCTAGCATGTAAACCGACTAAATGCATTTTCTAAAGAAACGTATATGTAGGAGATGTTGGCTCTCCCAAAGTAGCTCGATTAGCCGGGTAACTCGGTTAGCCGGGCACCCTCCCTCCATTTAGACAGGCGCTGAGATTTGCTGCTTACCCATATTGTGTGAATATTGTAAGCCTAAGGCACAAGAAAAATTTGGGGAAATGAAAGCAAGTGCAGAAACGTGCCTACGGCCGTGCCAGCCAATGACTGAAATGCAGTACTTGACTTATTCGGGGCGCGTAAAAATACATTTCAAATAAACGCACAGTTCAGCCAAAAGAAAAAAAAATCCTCTAATTTTGTTTATGACTCATATTCAGCCATGCGGTTAAATGTATTCGAAAATTTAAGCCTTTCAATTCTATTCGGGGCCCGGTTGTCCGAAAGCCGATTAACCTAATCCAGGATTAGGGTAAACTTTGGTTGCAGTTTTTAACTTTTGGATGAAAGTCGTTTCTACTGATTTTTGTTTTTCAGTATTGACTTTCCCTAATCTAAAATTTTGCAGCATGAACAACGCTTGGGGACAGATAAATAACCTCCTTGATTAACTTTTAATCTTGGATTAGCGTTAATCGGCTTTCGAACAACCGGGCGCAGGACGTCAACACAATGAGGCAAGTGTCAAGTGCTAACGTTTGCTAATGGATATAGTCTTCGTAATAAAAAATAAATAAAAAATGTCCTGAATTGCATGGTTACCTTTTCAAACTGTTGGCACACATCGATTGCGATAGGTTACAGACATACAATTTTTTCCGTCGCCAAAGAACGCATTTGCAATGCAGATGCTTTCAGAGAAAAAGGATTACTACTTGGGCACAGTATTGTTGTACATCAACAGGTAAGATATTTGTTTGCTAACATTCTATTTGTTATTCAAATGTTGGCTCTGGTTGTTACAAATCAATGGCTATTTAGGTTATTGGAATAAAATGCAGAGGGATGGGAAATACACAACGTTGCTCCGAAAATCGTAGTCAAAGTAAAGTGCGACAGAACTTTTGTTCATATAACATTTCATAGACGTCATTACAGCTTTGATAAAAACAACAAATTTGAACCTGTCTTCTCATTCAATGTGTGTCACGTGCTGCCATGGGGACGAAGTCAACATGAGAAACAATACTTTCTGCAATTTGAAAGGAACTAATAAGCAAGCAAGTTTGTGATCCATTAGCATGAAACTGCCAAACGTTTGGTCCAAGACATTCAATCGTTAAGATTTCTAAGGAATATAATCTTAAAGGCCTTAAACAAGAAAATAATATTTTGCCTCCAGTTGTTCAAATAGGGACCGATTTTATACATATATCAGCGATTATATCCACTCAGTCAATAAAGTTCAGTAATCCCCTCTTAGATCTAAATCAAATGGGACCTAAGAGACATCAGTGTATGGCAAACTAAACTAGCGCATTTGATAGGCTAGCTAGAACACTTGTTAGTCTTTCTAGGTTTTGTATTTGAACTAATCTCTCTTTCTCCACTTAACTCACGTCACTACGTTGCCTTTGTCTACCCCATAATATTGATTGATCATTAAAACTGTGCGCTGCAGTATTGAATTGGAACTAACAACGACAGCTGCCCTGATAACAACGGTCAAGATTAATCTTAAACGTTTTATGAAGGCGCAATTAAATATTAGCAGATTTCATTTATAATCTCGCATCCACATAGCCGGAATTGAATTACCATGTAAGCGATATGCAAATTACTACAAAGCCTCATCGAACAAAATAGTAAATACGTTTCCCTTCACGCACGTTCTCAGTCAGAATTCCAGTTTTCTTTCAAGCTCTACTAACAAATGCTATGCTTTCACGAAGAAGAACATAAATCTCCACGAACAACGTCAAGTCACTCCTCAGCCCTAACGATTCTCGGCCCGTTCGCGTTATCTATTAGATTGCTGAAAATTATATTGGCCAATGAATCAAAACAACGGTCTCACCTGAAACAGCTAAAATTACAACAAGGCTTTCAATCAGATGAGTGCTCCTGAGTTAGAAACCGGAATCTTAAGCAGCAAGGTTATGGGTGCTGAAAGCCCTGAACAGTGTTGTGTTTTGATGTGCACATGTTGTAAGTGTCAAGCTATTAAACAAGAAAAAGATGCATTCATGCATGTAGGATTAATTAGTTTATGATGACGTGGGTTAGGTGGTGATACCCCTGACGTCATTGTTTTGAAATTTCCGGGCATAGCGGACACAATGCCAAACATTTCTTAGTCAGACGAAATTTCGATTTAAATTACCTAAGAGCACATAAAGGTGAGTGGCAATGTTGAACCTCATACTATCGGTTGTCAATTGCCTGGCTGGAGGTGAATGTTTCTCAACAAAGTAATATTTTGATGACTTAGCACAACCTTTTTCACCATCATTACTCTTGAATTTTTCGATTACCATGCTCACAGCTCGAGTTCAACAGGTACAAATACCCTCAGGTATTGCGTGCCACTCGTATTCTGCGGTATACACTTTTATTAACAATCTTGTTACAAGCTCGACTTATATAGGTAGGCTTGCCATTCGAGAATGGTCCGTACAATTGGAGGAGATTTAGTTTATGTATTTGTCTACGTAATAAAAAAAAAAAGAAAAAAAAGAAATGTCTTGAATTGCATGATTACCTTTTCAAACTGTCGGCACACATCGATTGCGATAGGTTACCGACATACATTTTTTTCCGTCGCCAAAGAACGCATTTGCAATGCAGATGCTTTTAGAGAAAAAAACATTAGTACTTGGGCACAGTATCGTTGTACATCAACAGGTAAGACCTTTGTTTGCTAACATTCTGTTGTTGTTGCTGCGCTCCTTGTCCACAGCTCGAGTTCAACAGGTACAAATACCCTCAGGTATTGCGTGCCACTCGTATTCTGCAGTATACACTTTTAGTACTCAGCTAGTTACCAATGAACAATCTTGTTAATAGGTAGGCTTGCCATTCGAGAATGGTCCGTACAATGAATGAGTTGCCAGTAATCGGATCCCTGTCTTAGTATGCGCATAGGATTCTGGAACAGCCAGGGGGCAAACATTGCTCGTCGCTAGAAGAAAATCAGGAAAATGTATGGCGAAGAGTTATTTCGACCTCCAAATCAACGATTTTGAAGAGAGATCAACGCTTTTTCGCCACTGTTTTATCAAAAATGGATTTGGGCAATGTTGATACGTGGAAAGTAAGTAAGTTTTTGTTTGAATAATGGTGTTTAAACTATAAAGCTGTAGTTGACGTTTGGTCAACTACAGCTGTTCGTAAAACTGTACATACCAAACGGTGGGGGCCAAACTTGCTTCACGGACGATGGCCACTATCTGCTTAGTCAACATGTTCAAACTACGAGGATTGTGTGACCAGTCTCCAGGCGACCATTCATCACAAAGCACGGCGGTGATTTTACGAAAAAACTTTTAAAATGAACAGATATTTTAATGAAAACGTAAAACAAAACATAAATAATACTTAAATCAAACGTTTATTCATTAAAAATCAAAAATAAAATGAGATAAAAATAAACTGAAATTGAAAATCAAAAATAAAATAAAAGTAAAATGAAATAATAAAAAACTTAAATGTAAGTGGAAGAAAAATGCAATGCAACAAAAGTAAAATTAAATTTTGCATGAACCCAGCGCTATCATAGTATACCAGGATTCTTTGCACGAGAAGAATTCAACGTGCAGAGCAATCAGGAAAATGGCTGCCGAGTGGAGAAATTTTAAGGCGAAAATGAAAGCGAAAAAATCCGACAAGCCAAGGGTAAAGGCAAAGAAGAAGGATACTGTTAGTGCTCTTAACGACAAAAATGATACTTAAGTCATGCAGCGATTAAGCGCTGAGGTTTCCATTTCTGGTAAAGCCTAAAAGTATTCAAGAATTGGTGCAAGGGAGTTTGTGTCCTAGCTATGAATATGAATAGTTTACCGATAGTTTATTGATAGCTCACGTTCTAGACGCACCGGCAAGTCTGGCAACAAGATCGTCAGAAGGTATGACCGTCAGAAGTTAAAAATTTCACTAATTCGAGACAACCTAGGCAGAAAACAATTGAGGTATTATACAGAACTACATTCTCTTTCAAATACTGAGAAGAATTTCCCTGAAGTAGTGGCCCACATCTTATTCTAAAAAGCACATCGTTATTTTACGCTTCCGAATGCGTGGCACGTTTTCACCTTTCATCTGGTCCTCTAAAAATCCCTAGTTTATGCAGCCCAAAATTTTATTGTAGTTTATTGAAGAAGAGACCTTGTTTTAGGCGAGCTTGAAAGGGCAACAAGCCATATAACAAGTGGCGATACTTACCTGTAAATTTTTCCGTTTTTTGCTCCGTCGAAATCAGTGACTGATTTTGGAAAGTATAAAAATTTGTCAATTGAAATATTTAACTTGTGGTAGAGCTCGGCAAATCGGACATCAAAATGTTTGTAAATACATGTTCCTTTCAGTGAGATAACGTATGTTAACATTCACCTTCTTGTTTTGTTTTAGCGTCGGTTCAAGTAATGTGCTGTGTGTACCCCGTGAAAGCTGATATGAAGGCATCCGAACATGCTTTGTCGCCGTTAACCCTAAACGTTAGTTTATAGTCTTGAGTACAGCAAAAATTAATATTTCAATTTCAAGGTTTGTTACGACATTTTACGAGAGAAATTTCACCCGTATCGATCTTCATTTGAGTTTGCATGTGGGAAAATGACCATTAAAAGTTAAAATTTTAGACAAAATCTTAGACAACCTGAGCGGCAAACAAACGAAATCTTACTTAGAACTATATTTTCTTCCAAACTGTGAAGTTTCCATTGGGAAAATTGACCAATATCTTGTTTTGAAAGTGTAAGGCTTGTGGGATGTGGCCCTGGAGTGACAAGAATACCTTACAAATTAATGGCCTAGGTAAGCTGAAAGCCACTCCGCATTGGGCTCTAGGACCACGTGATAGCGGGCATTACCCCTTAAATCTGCCAAATAAAGTTTGAACCTGAGCATTAGCAGCCATGCACAGCTGTTTCGGCCTTGCTGGGCCTCGTCAGCATGGCATAGCTAATACCCAGGCTCAAGTACCCACATGAATAAAACAAGCAAGGAAAGTGTGATTCAAAAGATCGTTTTCACGTGACGCCATCACTTTCTAAAATCCAAAAGTAAAGAACCACGAAAGATTTTATCCTCATCAGGCATAAGAGGCAATAAATTTATATCTGTTTACAATTTTACAGCTCAATGGTGTGCTTCGTTTGGAAACTAGAGCATTTTGAATTTCGGGGTTATGGCGGTGCGTGACACAAGGCTACGATCGAGTTTTTTGAAAAATGTATACTTATCTCATGATTTTGAGCTTTTTTAGAAGTTAAAGCATTAGGAAAAGTGCTTGTGGAAATACCTGTTTGTTCAGTACTGATGATCAGTCGCCCAGATAGCCAAAGTAAGTTCCAGTTGTTGACACTATTTTTCGGCCACCATATTGGTGCACAACAGCTGTGTAAATTTCTGCGAAACATTTCGACTAATATCTGACGTTTGGTGAAGGGCAAAGGCCTAAAAAGTGTCTTCTTTATTTATCGTCTATAACATCACGAATTCTTGACTTTCTCCACTGGCTGGTTTTCGATTTTTTTATTTATTACGTGACAGTGAAAACGATCTATATCTTGTTTTCACAATCTTATCATTATTTAACGCTTCCAAATGCGTGACATGAAAGAGCATATTTTGACCTTTTTCCTGGTGCTCTAAAATTTCTTAGTTCCGGGGCCCAAAAGTTTTATTGCAGTTTATTGAAGAAGAAACCTTGCTTTTTCTTTGGGTAAACCTGATACGACGGCAAACCATATAGCAAGTAGTGGTAAATTTGCCTCGTCAAAATTGGAGAAATTTTGGAAAGTGTTCAAGTATTGTGTTGTGTGGACCCCACGCAATTTGATGTGAAGGCTGTCGCGTTGTGCGAATACTATCACAGCTAGACTAAACAACAGAACTTACAATGAAACTTTTAATAAAGGTTAAGCGAGCTGTGAGACACGATCGCCCGAGGCTGAGAGCCTGGTTACACAGCTGGGGGAGGGGACCTGGTGTCCAGCGGTCTAGCAGTGTCACGCATGACACGCCACAAAGGCCTCACGGCAGACTTTGTCGCCGTTCTCACAAACTAAAAATCTAATCAAACTCAAAGTATTTTTTTCCAGAAATAGTTCACCTAAACCTATATTCTGGCAGAGTTTGGGAATTTTCGATTTGTTTCATTTTGCACAACTGTAGGCTATATTTACGGACAGCCGCTCTTAAGAATTTGTTCATGCTTAGCGTGCGTATATCGAGTTATGGATGCATGCGGGAAGTTTGGATAGCACGAAAATGCGTAAGAGTAGCTAGTAGCTAGAGGCGCAGGCGAGAGCAACTCTAGCTTTTTGAGTGCTCTCCAAACTTCCCAAGTGCATCCATAACTCGATATACGCACAGCTAAAAGTATGAGCAAATTCTTTTTTACAGAGCGACAACAAGGATCTGCGCGATGAAGCTTTGTATTTTTATTTAGATTTTTTGCGGTCTTGATTGTTCGGTAAATTCCCAATTAACAACTGTGTACTTTATTCCCCAGGTTGAACAAATTTAAAAACAACGATAAAAATGGACATTTTACCTTTAAATGTTGTTAATGACCAATTGGTGACTTTTTTGGCGAGAATTTGTTGCAGCTGGTCTTCCGACAAATTTGCGAAACGCGCAACTTGCGAGGTTTTTTGGACTTTTTTGTTGCTTGTTGGATCAGGACCTAAAAGGTCAATGCCGAGATAACAATTATGCAGCCTCAAGATTTATTTAATAGGATGGCTTCACAGTAAGAAAACCGATTGTGTCTCCGTTTTGCTACCTTTAAGTTTAAATATTATTAACGGTTGCGCACCGGAACATTTGTCTTATAAGTTGGTTATCAGATCAGAAATAAGTTCAAGGTCGACTAGAAGTTATCCAGGCTGTTAAACATTCCCGACGCACTGTCAGTAGTCAGCGTAGCTTTGGATCGGATATTGCGTTGTTTCCCTGTGGAACTCATTAGATTCTAAGTTTAAACTCAGTCGATCTGTTGCAGGTTTCAAAAGATTCTGTAAGGACGCCATTTAAGTAATCGTTTAATTGTAAATTAAATTTTAATTTTAAATTTAATTTCATAGGAAAGGGCTGGATTTTTAATAGAAACAATTTTAAATAATTTTAATTCTTTTCCTTTTTTCTATATACAGGTATTTTTTAGATGAGCTTTGAATTTTTTATTTTATAATTACTGTAATTTATGTTGAATTGGAAGAGAAGAGGGGATGATTCAACAAACTTTGTATAATAAACTATTTAGCTGTTGTTATTGAACCGAACTGCAAGGAAAATCATTTACATGTTTGTCACTAAATAAGGCAGAGATATAAAGTTTTTAGATGACGTTTATCATGTAGAATGGAAGTAAATTTAAAACTGAAAATTTCCATACTGGCAAATCACGACTTCAGATTTGAACACTTGTCAGCGGTTGTTTGGGACTTTGTTATCACGTACAAGCTGGCTGTTTTAAACTTTGGACACTGGAAACACGAATTCCCATTTCAAGCCCTGTGGGCCTACTCTGTTTATACGCATGCTCTGAAGTCACGTTTTTCCAGCAAGTTGATTCGTTGCAGTGAGCCGTATCTGGTTTTGTTGCATAATTAATTGGGCAGGTTCATTACTATTAATAGTCCCGAATGTTACTGCCAACTAAGGCAATGATTGGTGGACAGGTGTGGTATTGCTTTATTTTAGTGTTTGGTTGATTTCTTATATTTTTAGCGTTTACTT
>OX419338.1:26556379-26558879 GCA_948470475.1 Galaxea fascicularis
TATGATGAGCAAAAACGATTAACAAACTTTTCTTCAACACAGTTTAATTACATCTGATTACATTTCGATACAAATAGTAAAAATCACTTCACTAGGTTGACAGTTCTACTGTCCCACTATTAAACCAACTTGACAACCGACATCGGTGACATTTTAATCTATCAAAACAAATTATTTTACAGCAAAAGTGCGATAAAACCTCAAAGTGAGCTCTCTTCCACACCGCCCATAAAAGAACAAAAGTACTTTGCTCGCCTTGTTTTGAACATTTTATGGTGTTATTCTTGTGATCTCTTACGGTAAAGACGATAGAAAGTGCCGTAGATGTCCTTTTTACAATAACATGCAAAAACGTTGAGCGAAATCGACTTTACTCAGTTTCCTTGAGAAAAGTGACTGCGACAGACTTATCGAGCATAGTATTTTAGCGATGAATCAACTCAGGTGATCAACTGCAATTATCTAGTGATGTTGAGAATGGTTTTATTCTTGACTTCCATCAATTACAAATATTGCAAACAACAAACCTTGACTTGTGGGTGGTATTATTTTTGACATCACTATTAATGATAACATCTGACTCAGGATTTCTGAAAAACATTTTTCAGCCGTAAACATTGAACAATGGAGTTTTACTGCAATAGCCTCGAAAATCTGCGATTTTTTAACTAACAACGGGAATTGCTTTTGAGGGACAACATATCGCTGGCATTTCCAATGCTGCAGCTGTTAAAAATCGTGTTTACGTTTGGCAATGAGTTGTCGATTACTCTTTGGGAGTTTCCAATAATGTCAACAAAGCGAAGCCGAGTATATAAACCGTCCGAACTTCGCTTGGCTTTTCTTCAACCAATTCTTTGCCCAAAAAATGAGCGACAGCAGGGAAAGCGAAGAGTTTTAGGATCGAAAATGAAATATTGGATCTAAAATATGCATTTGGAAAAAAGACGAGCATTTTTTAGTCGAAACAGCATGGAAACAACAAAAGGTAAGCCGAAAACAAAGAACGTTGCGAATGTTTCTTCGGCGTTCCTCGTATAAATTGGAAAGCTAAGTAACAAACATAACTCGTAGCCACAGAGACAAGTCACCATTTGTCATATAAAAGACACAGCAGGAATACTAACCTGCCTGTCAACAAATTTATCACTCCGAACACAGAGCTAAATCAGAAGCCGTCATTTCACACAAAGTATTCGTTTGCTAAGCAGATACAAATCCTTGGCGGGCCTTGAAGTTTTTCACCGTCACTTTGTGTTACTTCCCGTGTCCACCAAGGAAGCTTCTTCAGTTAAGGATTTTTAGCGGCAAAACCGTCCAGTTCATTATTACACAGGAAAAGTCAGCAATCAAAGACAGCGCCTGCATGATTAAAACCCTGCGAAACCACACGATCTTTTCTCTCGAAGATCCGTAAACTACAAAATAGCAAAGCCAGGCAATCCAATTTGCTGTTCTTAACATCCAAAGGCTGATTCTCATCGGTTTAAACAAAAAAAGAACTGAGAAGTAGTCAAGGTAGGCGGCGAATATTGCTTACAGGACGAAAAATTAAGCCTCGTTTTGGCCTGGTTTGAGCCTGCGATTCAATTGAAAACCAGTACCTGATCAGCGGTCAACTTAAAAAAAAAACAGCTGACCTTGACAGCTCATAACTTGAGTCCGCAATATGGTCACGTGATACTGGTCAGCGGATACGTTGTTTTGACAGGTGTCAATTGACCATAACATGGATGTCTAATATCAAAGATGTCTGCTGTAAACTAGATGGTCAGCTGGAGTATGGCCGCCATGTTGGATTATTATTATTATTATTATTATTATTATTGGGACATTATTAATTGTTGTGCGACGTCGTCGTCGTCGGTCGCGCCCACGAGCAATACCGCTAGCCAAGATTACCATGACGAAAGCAGTTGACGGGTTTCTATAGGTATGGGGCTCCGCTTTGCAGCCCTTCGGGCCGCTGGAGCTCCGCTATAATACGCTACTTATTGACCTCGAACGTTTCGTTCTTTACGGCAAAATTCTCGGCAGTTGCTGTATTGTCATCCCTATATCACTTGGTCAACATGACAAGGCCTCAGTAGATTTTTTAAGACGTCACTCGGTTAATAAGCAGTTATTTAGCGAAGTATTCCACTCGCGCTTGTTGGATATAAGACGGTAGTTAGCCCAGAAGGAGCGTAGCATCGAGTTGGCCACAATCTCATATCCAACAAGCGCAGAATATAATTGTTTTATCAAAACAGCCCACAAATTATGGATAATTCCCCCTACTTTATTTTGCAAAAACAAAAACACTGACGCGCAGCGTTACCATATTTGCAGAGCATGGTATAACGGCTCTTATTATATGGGTAGCTCCGTGAGCGGGCAAGATGAACCAAATCCCGTGCTGTGATTGGCTACCCGAGCGGGCAAGATGGAGCGATCTTGCCCGCTCGGGATTACGCGCTTTGTCCCGCAAGAAAAATTTCTCTGAAGCCGGCTCAACAAA
>OX419338.1:26563879-26573879 GCA_948470475.1 Galaxea fascicularis
CTTGATCCTGATATTAATTTCAACACTGAAAAGACTCCCTGCGACTATTTCATTGAAAATCAATTTAATGAAATGCTCTTACACGAAAATTATTCTGGCGCTGATTTCTCTCTTCTACACCTTAATATTCGTAGCCTTTCACTCAATTTAAACAGCCTGACTGATCTTTTATCATGTTTAGACATTAAGTTTTCTGTCATCGGAATTTCTGAGACCTGGCTAAGTGAGTCTTCCCATTCGACCGATATTACTGGTTTTAAGTTTCTTCACAAACATAGGCAAAATAGAATTGGAGGTGGGGTAGGTCTGTATGTTTCAAACGATTTAGAGTTCAAACTTCGAGAGGATTTGTCCATCAGTAATGTTGACATTGTAGAATCACTATTCATTGAAGTGACAAGACTTCGGGAAAAAAATATAGTGGTTGGTATTGTGTACAGACCTCCTAATCAAAGAGTTGACGATTTCGTGTCATCAAACAATGAATTATTAGATAAAATCTCTAGAGAGAACAAAATATGCTTCCTCATGGGGGATTTCAATGTTAATCTAATGAACTACCAACATCATCAGCTTACAGGCCAATTTCTAGATGGAATGTACTCTAATATGTTTTTTCCTTTGATTACTCGTCCCTCGCGAATTACCTCTCACACCGCTACGTTAATTGATAATATTTTTGTGAATAATTTTTTCGAGCGTTCGAGAAGCGGCTTAATATTTACTGACATTTCAGATCATCTACCCATTTTTTCAATCCATTCGGATAACATGCTAGTAAATCGCTGTAGACAAGATCCCGTTTTTATTAGAGACAAGAACCCAGATAACATTCCTTCATTTGTTGAAAAACTAGAAGGTGTTGATTGGTCTCCGCTAAAAGACTGCGACGAGCCAAATACTGCGTACAACCGCTTTCTTGAATTGTATTCAGGGATATACAATGACCGCTTCCCTCTCAAAAGGGTAACCCGTAAGCAAAGTCGCTTTAAAAAACCGTGGTTAACGAAAGCTCTTCTTAAATCAATCAAAAGGAAGAATAATCTTTATAAAAAATATCTCCGTGTTCCATCAATGGTCAATGCTTCGCTCTATAAAGCATATAAAAACAAACTGAATCACACCTTGCGTTTGGCTAAGCGTTTGTATTACGAGAAGAAAATGCAAGATGTTAAATCAAATACCCATGCCACTTGGAAAATTCTAAATGAAGTCTTAAATAGAAAAAAGTCAAAACCTCAAGTAAATACAGTGTTTAGATCCGATAATCTAGAAAGCTCTGATCCAATAGAAGTCGCAAATAGGTTTTCCAGTTACTTCTCCAATATTGGTCCTAACCTTGCAAGAGAAATTCAGTCTCCTTCGTGTTCACATAAAGACTTTTTATCCGGAACCTTCCAGGAATCAATCTTCTTTAACCCAACAACAACAGATGAAATTATTACCATTGCTCAATCTTTTGCCTCCGGAAAGGCGGCTGGCTATGATAGTATCCCAATGTCTATAATTAAAGAATCCATCCAAATTATTTCAGAACCCCTGGCTCACACTATGAATTTGTCAATTGCTTATGGTATTGTACCATTAAATGAAAATAGCTCGAGTAATACCTCTGTTTAAAGCTGATGACCCGTCATTGTTCACCAACTATAGGCCTATCTCGATCTTAACTAGCTTTTCTAAATTCCTAGAGAGAATCATCTACAATCGCATACTTGACTATTTGACTAATTTACATATTCTCTGTGATAACCAGTTCGGTTTTAGGAAAAATCATTCTACCATGCTTGCTTTGATTGATTTGCACGATAAAATTTCATCTGCGTTGGATAACGGTGAATTAGCGGTTGGCGTCTTCTTAGACCTCTCGAAAGCTTTTGACACAGTTGATCATTCTATCTTATTTGATAAACTTGAACACTATGGCATACGTGGCTTGGCCTTGAAATTGATAAAGAGCTATTTTTCAAACAGACTTCAATTTGTTGAATACAACGGTAATGTTTCTTCACGTACCAACATTTCATGTGGTGTCCCACAGGGCTCCATTTTAGGACCTTTATTTTTTCTGCTTTACATCAATTATATAAACAACGCATCTAAAATATTACAGTTGATCTTATTTGCTGATGATACCAACGTTTTTCTGTCCCATAAGGATGCAGATTGCCTAGCTAACATATTGAATACTGAGTTTAATAAGTTGTCAAATTGGTTTAGAGTTAACAAGCTCTCATTAAACCTGAAAAAAACTAAATTTATGGTATTTAAACCAAGTCAAAAACGTGTAAGTTATGATATTCAACTTTTAATAAATGATTATAAACTTGATCAGGTAAAAGAAACAGTTTTCTTGGGAGTAATCCTAGATGAAAATTTAAATTGGAAGTCCGAAATCTCGCATGTGGCTAACAAAGTCTCAAAGTCTATCGGAATAATTCGCAAATCTAATTTCTACTTGTCGACAAAGAAATTATTTATTTCTGAGGCGTTGACACAAGCAAGAAAGAAGTTGTTTGGCAGCATTAACAAGTTCAAGAAGGACAACAAGTGGAAATACATCTGGACCAACAATGGGCAGATATACCTTAAGCAAGGAGACGGGGACAGACGCACGTTCACGTTCAACAACGCAGACGAGTTCGCTGACTTTAAAAGTAAATTTTCCCCTGGATAAGTGAGTCTACTCCTCTTCTTAATGTAGAAAATCTTGCCGTTTCTAGCGTCGACCCTGGTAAGTCATTCAGTTGGAGCGGTTCAAGTTATATAATTATAAACACTTGACGTGACTGTGAATTATTTATCGGAACTGCCATTTTATGGCTTAACCGACAGGAGAGAATTCGCGAAAGCTGTGGGATCATGGGTGTATGATTCTATTTGTACGCTCGAAGAAAGAGATTTATTTGAAAACGTTCTTGAAAGTCCTGATAAAAATGATCAGTCTTTGGATGATTTAGGAAATTTAAATATAGAATCAAAATATTACACAATCAAGCAGTCTGGCACGTGCTTTCAAAAATTCAACACAAGAGGTTTGTCAATATTTAATTGTAATATTCGGAGCTTAGGAAAGAATTTATGTTTGCTTAATGATATTTTGATAACTTTGAAGGAAATGCCTAGCATTATAAATATTTCTGAAACCAAGCTAAACAACAAAATCAACATCTTCACAATATTAATGTACCAGGTTATAATTTTGTCGGTGTGAATTCTAGAACGAATGCTGGAGGAGTTGGTATTTATATAAAACAAAACCTAAACTTTTTTCGTAGGCAGGATTTAGAGTTTTCGTCTGAAGGTTTTGAAACGTGCTTTGTGGAGCTACCAAGAGAAAAGCAAAAGAGTATTATTATCAGTTCCATCTGTAGACATCCTCACGGCAATGCCGAAAATTTTCGTGAACTTCTTAGCCTTAAATTAAATCACTTGAACAATTGCGGTTATGAAGTATTAATAGCTGGCGATATTAACATTGATTTTTACAAATATCACAGTGATAAGTTTACTTCTGAATATCTTGATATGTTATTCGATCTGGGCTATATGCCTCTCATCACAAAAGCAACTAGGATCACTAACCATAGTGCCACTCTTATTGATCACATCTACTCAAATTCACCACAAAAAGTTTTAAAGTCTGGGATCTGCTTGGCGGATCTCTCAGATCATTTGCCCTGTTTTTGTTCAATAGCCACTAAGCTTCCTGAGCACGCAGGTGACAGGTACTATAGGAACTATTCAAGATTTAATGAAGCCAGATACCTAGCTGATATAGCCGCGGTAGATTTCCGTAGTTTAGTCACTAGTGATGTGAATGATAGTATGGCTAGAATTATCTCTGCATTAGAAGGAATAACTAACAAGCATGCGCCCATTGAAAGGGCATCACGATCTAAACAAAAATTGTTAAGGAAACCCTGGATTTCTAAAGGAATATTTCAATCTATTAAAGAAAAGCAGCGTTTGTTTAAAACTCATTTTCTTTCTGGTGACCCACTTAAAATTAAGTATTATAAAGATTTCAATCATAAACTTACTAAAATTAAGGACTTAGCCAAGCAGAAATACTTTAAAAAACATTTTGAAATGCACAAAGGCAATATGAAAACAATATGGAAAATGATTAACTTATTAATAAATAGAAAGAAAAAAAAAACGCTCCTGCAATAAGTAAGATAGTCTATAATAACAAATGTTATACATCTAAATTAGACATATGAAATCAGCTAAATACATATTTTGTTAATGTAGGCCCAAGTTTATCAGCTCAACTGCCAAATCATATTAACTCTAATCCTATAAGGTATATTACTAGGAACTTTCCAAACAGCTTTATGTTTAGGTATATCCACTCGTATGAAGTGCGTGACTTAATCTCGAACCTAACAGCAAACAAGTCGTGCATAGGAGTCCCCGTAAAATGCTTTAAGCTGGCTGGAGACCTCATCTATGAGGCAATGACTGAAGTTTACAATCTCTCCATAGAACAAGGTATTATGCCTGACATTCTCAAAATTTCCAAAGTAACTCCAGTGGATAAAGGTGGCGATATCACTGACCCGACTAACTTTCGCCCTATCTCAGTTCTTTCTATATTTACACAGATTTTCGAAAAACTGGTGTGTACACAGTTAACAAGCTATGATGAAAAGCATGCCATTTTAAGTCAATACCAGTTTGGCTTTAGGAAGGGCAGATCGACTGAACAAGCCATTTTAGAAATTACTGACAATTTAAAACAAGCAGTAGATAATAATCTACTTACATGCGGAGTCTTTCTCGACTTCGCCAAGGCCTTTGATACCGTCAATCATGCTATACTGTTGAATAAATTAGAGAAATATGGAGTTCGGGGAATTCCACTGAGTTGGTTTGCTAGTTATCTTACCAATAGACAGCAATATGTTGGTATCGATGGTATGGAATCTTCGAAACAAACTATTAAATGTGGTATCCCGCAGGGCAGTTCTCTTGGTCCCCTTCTTTTTTTACTATACATTAATGACATTCCTAACTGCTCCGATAAATTGTCCTTTAGAATATTTGCAGATGATATCAATATTTTTGCGTCTTCCTCAAACGCCGTCGAATTACAAAGCTTGATTAATCAAGAATTATCCGAAGTTAAAGAGTGGTGTGACTTAAACAAGCTTTCCGTTAACTTAACAAAAACTAATTATATGATAATTAAATCGCCTAAAAGAAAGACAAATATAATATAGGATGTAAAACTAACTTATAATGATGGCTCCGCCTATAGCTTAGAAAAGAGAACTTACATAAAATATTTGGGCGTACTTATAGACGATACGCTATCATGGAAACATCAGGTCTCCTATCTATGTACTCGAATCTCTAGAAACACAGGAATTATTGGCAAACTTAGATATTTCACCCCCCTTTCACAACTTAAACAACTATACTATAACCTCATCTATCCTTACATTTCTTATGCGATAACCTCCTGGGGCAGTGCATTTACTACCCAAATTAAAAAAGTCCAAACAAAACAAAATCATGTTATCCGTCTTATGTTCTTTGCCACCTTGTATGGACCAGATACAGACAGTGCATTACCGTTACTTAATTTGCTGGATTTACTAACTGTTAAGAATATCTATAAACTAAAACTTCTTAACTTCACTCATCAATGGCATTTTAAAAAATTACCAAATATGTTCAACCAGCATTTTTGCTATGCAAGTGAAGTCCATACATATAATACGAGATATGCTTCCAAAAGCAATTTCTACAAACCACGTTTCAGGACTAACATAGGAGAGCAAACAACATCGGCTATGGCGACAGAAATGTGGCAACAGCTCCCTACCCATGTCAAAAACGTTTCAACTCATAACTTTCCGAAAAAATTGAAAGAATACTTGTTGGCCGAACAATTAACATACTAAAATTATTTTAACATACTGAATTTTTTTTTCTCTCTCTCTTTTTTGGCCATCTGTGTGTTTTATGCATATATGTGTGTATGTCTAGCTATTGTGGTGCCCTGTACATTCGAAACTACTTTCAAAGAGCTAGCTGCTAGCTCGAAAACCTCACGGTTATCCAGCTGCTAGGCATTTCCTTCTATGTAATAATATTTAGCTTAAATTGTAATTGAATACTTTTTTTTTCTATTTTGCTAATTATTTAATACGTTTCTTACAAACCATGTAATGGGAATGTGAAATAAAGTGTTGTTGTTGTTGTTCAGAGTCATCCCTTCAGGGTTCAAAACGTTCGTCAATCAGTCACTATGTAGTTCTTCTCCGGGCTGTGATCACCCGGACAATCGTGCTTCACTAAGTTGTCATATGACTGTACTCTTGGATTCAAACCACGAAAGAGTCTGTATATTTCATTGGGGGAAATATGGGACCCGGTTTGGGTCATGATGTGACAAACATTGGGTAACAATTTTGCCGTATTAGTAGGATAGGGTCAAATTTCTTGGAGTACTAGTTAGTCTCTTTGAAGTGAGATAGTCATAATTGCATTTTGCACACAGGAACAAACGTTTAAACATTTGTCTTTAAAAGGTCTTCTAAAAGAATTAAAAATTCTTTATCAAAATGAAATTCTTTCTCAAGGTTGAAAAGGCCATGACGAGAAAAAATTGGTCATAATAATGAGGTGGCCGGTGAAGGGATTCCATTGTGAGGAAATATTTAAACATTTGCATTTTTGTTAAACTGGTTGGCTATGGTTAATCACGTAGTAGAACAATACAATCTTTATGGGATACAATCAAAAATCATTCTGACAATCTTATACAATGTACACTTAGTGTCAATGATCTAACACCCGAATGAAACTTAATACATATTTTTTTGTTCTGAGGTAAGGTTTCCCTACAAATGTGGTAAAAGTAGCAACTTCACCGATAATATATGTGGGTTTCACAGGCCAAAGCTAAAACCTGATCATGTGTACCCACAGTGCAATCTGCAGGCTGAGCCAATCAGGATAGTTCTTCTTTCACTGTGGACCAAATCCTAGTACATTGAACACAAGCCTCGTGTTTATTCATTCCATCCTTCTAGCAGGCAAACATCTTTCCTGCTTTAGTCTGCTTTCTAGTACATTTATTTTGGTCGGGCCAGTATTGGTGCACTTGATTTTTCGGCGCTACCAGCTTTCACGGAATTATGGAAGGCGGTAGATTTTTCGCTAGAGCAACCGTTAAGCACTTATCCATCCGGATTATTGCCGTTCCTTAGGCTCTACGACCGTCGGCGGGGATTCGAAAAACGCTCTAACGCCCGCTTTGGAACCTGAAGACGCCCTTATCTGGTCCACAATTTACGGATATCTCAACAACCCATCCCTGTCGAACGAACAGCACAAGGACACATTTCACCGACGGCCAAATGCAGACAATACGACCACCCTGAACAATTGCCGAGGGACACTGTGCCATAGAGTTGGAGCGCTTGAACTTTGGATTTTCCTCTCGCTGTGGTGATAGTAGTTTCATTCCCCTGATTCTCATTTTAGTGTTCGCTCCTTCCCTTCCGAATTTTTGTGGCGACAAAAGTTTCATGATTACTTTAGTGTTTGACTTTTGAATTTACATGTATTGTGGTCGCACAAGTTTAATCTATCTGCCCGATATCTCAGTGTTCGACCCTTGACTGCTGCATTTATTGTGGCCATAGACGTTTGTTACTTTAGTTCTGCTTGCCATTTTTAGTGTTTGATCTTCGTTCTCTGAATTTATGGCAGCCTTCGTTTCATCTCGACAGCTGAATTAAGTTTAATAATAATTATGCCCGCTGTTTTAGTTTGCCCTTTGACTTGTGAATTAATTGAGGCCTTACAAGTTTAATTCCTCTCATCGATATTTTATCATTTCATCTTTGACTGCTGAATTTGTTTGGGGCCATGACAGTCTAATTGTTGTTTTAGTTCTGCTTGGTTTTTCAACGTTTGACCTTTGACAGCTGAATTTATTGCAGTCAGGGATGTTTATTTCCTCTGATTGATATTTTGGCGTGTGCTCTTGTCTGCTGAATTTATTTTGGCCACAGAAGGCTAATGTCATTGTCATTTTAGTTCTTCTTGCTATTTTACCGTTTGTTCTTTGACTGCTGCATTCATTGCAGCCATTGAAGTCTAATTCCTCTAGTTATTTTTTGTTTAATCTTTGCCTTCTGCACTGTTTTTTCTCTGCTTCTTATTTTAGTGTTTAAACTTTGACTGCTGAATTCATTCTGGCTATCGAGTCTTGGAGCTTTCAGATATAGGGACTTCTAAGAACACATGGACTAACACAGACTTGGGGCTGTGGGACCAACACTGCCCAGGAAAAAGTAGAGGAAATCATGACATGGACAGGCATGCAACACCTTGCCAGAGTAACCAGACCTACCAGCAACACTTCTACCAATCAAAAGTACAATACATGTAGCGACATCCTGTACTTGGAGTTTAATGTTTTGGAGCAGGTTATATCCACTATCACACCAAGAGTACCAGAGAACACGATTTCCTTGATCCTCGAACACCCAATCTCAGCAGGACCAGCTACATTTGTAAAGTAAAAATTTATAATCCTTATAAGTTTAATTAAGATGGATATCTCCAGAGAGAGGATTAGGACCTCTTGGTAACCTGGGGGATACAGGGACTCCTGGAAAGGAGAGAGAGGATTATGACCTCTCAGGGCCTGGGGATTAGGACCCCAGAGAGAGGATTAGGACCTCTCTGCAGCCTGGTTGTTGTTGCTTCATCATGTTCTTATTGTTCTCTCCTATATCAGTTAATATAATAGTTAATATCCTATTTAAGTTAATGTGACAACCCAGACATATTGCACCTCTATCCCGGAGGATTATCACCTCCTGTAGGGGATTACTACCCCTTCCGCAGCCAAGGGATTATCACCCTTGAGAGAGAATTATCATCTCTCTTTGTTGCATAACAGGGATAAGGACATTCCCTCTATTCCGGACGATTTTCACCTCCTGTAGGGGCTTACTACCCCTTCCGCAGCTAAGGGATTATCACCCTTAAGAGAGAATTATTATCTCTCTTTGTTGCATAATAAGGATAAGGACCTCTTTCATTACATTTGTAAAGTAAAAATTTATAATCCTTATAAGTTTAATTAAGATGGATATCTCCAGAGAGAGGATTAGGACCTCTTGGTAACCTGGGGGATACTGCTGGAAAGGAGAGAGAGGATTATGACCTCTCAGGGCCTGGGGATTAGGACCCCAGAGAGAGGATTAGGACCTCTCTGCAGCCTGATTGTTGTTGCTTCCTAATGTTCTCATTATTCTCTCCTATGTCAGTGAATATTCTAATAGTTAATATCCTATTTAAGTTAATGTGACAGCCCAGACATATTGCACCTTTATCCAGGAGGATTATCACCTCCTGTAGGGGATTACTACCCCTTCTGCAGCCAAGGGATTATCACCCTTGAGGGAAAATTATCATCTCTCTTTGTTACATAATAAGGATAACGACATTCCCTCTATTCCGGAAGATTATCACCTCCTGTAGGGGATTACTACCCCTTCCGCAGCTAAGGGATTATCACCCTTAAGAGATAATTATCATCTCTCTTTGTTGCATAATACGGATAAGGACCTCTTACATTGGGCATCTTTAGATGTTCTCTGATGAGGCAACTTTTTCTCAGATCCCATTGCTCAGCAAGACTGACTGGCGTTCTCCCAGAGAACTACAGTAGCTTTTCACATTGAATCTTGAGTTTGTGGAGTCAGAATCAATCTTAATCCCCACCGCTGATCAAACACTTGAGTACTTGTTTTCACGTCCAAGTGACAATGATTATTCTAATTCTAGGAGTGGTACGGAAACCGGTGCGAGGTTTTTTATCCCTCCTCGGTTGTTTCCCAACTTTAATGTTGTTTTTATTTGTCCTGGGAAAATACACTTTGCATCCCTGTCAGGATGAAACGGGTTACCACCTCTCTCTCGCTTATATCTTGTTGTAAGTATCCTGTTACGTCCTAATATCTTG
>OX419338.1:26578879-26581379 GCA_948470475.1 Galaxea fascicularis
CGATGGAGGAATCTCTCCCTGGATTGATCCCACAGGTATTAACTATGCAGGTCCAAGCAGCTGTCTGGTGAGGTCGTCTCTCCATCGTGTTTTTGGACGACCCTCTTTTCTGTTCTAGTCTCTTTCTCCACTCTGTCGCACTGACAGTCCATCGGTTATATACATATATATAATAAATGAAGCATATGATAAAGACGAGAACGAAGCTATAGTAAGCAAAACTGAAAAAAAGAACAAAACCCAGCATCAAAAACTAAACAAAAGAAACTGATAAAATTCATTCCACACAAAAACTACAGCTGCTTGACTTGAACGGACAGATGTACTTCACAGGGGTATTTTCCTTCCGAATGTTCTGTGTACCCATGCGTTGCTAAAAGGAGGTTGCAGTTAATCAACATTTGATAGTGCGTGTGTACTCTGCAGTTAGCACACGGATAACGCCAAACAGTACCCTACGAGCCGCAGGTGTATGTTAGTGGCGCGCTCATAGGCGTACAGGCACCGTCGGACTTGGGCGGGGGGGGAGCGCGGTGACTTTCCTGCCCGAAAACATTACGCAATTCCCGAAAGCGTGAGGGTTGAAATCGGGATGCAAACGGAGACGTTCACCGTTTTCGCATCTAATGAAACTGCCATCATTGGGGAAATTGAAAGCTTGCATACTTCATTTTATCAGCAGTCTCAATGTAATCTAAAACGTATTAAACGAAAAAGTTCTTCCTTCGTTGTCCGAATCAAGAGCGTTTTGCCCGAAAAATTGCATTATTTACGCAGCTGGGGCGGGGAAGGGGGGGGGGGGGGGGGCTGCAGTGCAGCCCCTCCCCAAACCAGCGGTATCGCGATGGTGGGTATCCCCCACCATCGCACCGGTATCGCGATGTCACGGGTTCAAACCCCGTTGAAGTCCTGAATGTTTTTCAGGCTTCTTTACGCAATTGCATAAATTGCGATCACAACTGCGAGAATCATCCTTCATTTGAATTCATTTTACATTTTATTTCATATAAATCATTTACATTCGTTTATGATCATATTGTAGATAGAAAGTTATACAGATTTACCCCAACCGTTGTATCCGAGCAACATAATTACGCTGCTCGAATTGCGTCCCTACAGTATCTGAATCCAAGTGCCTTCAGAATAGTATTAGGAAATTTTGACTAACAATTATTGATGGTGCACATGCCTGGAAAGCCTGCTTTAAACCTCGCCATTCTCCGTTTCTGCTTGTTGAACTTACTTGACCTAAACGCTCTTAACGCCATCCACAACAATGCAGAATTCAGTGATAAGCTTTGTCCGGAGTTTTCGACCCGTAATTACCGTCTGTGGACAAATTCCATTCTCGGCAGCGTCGATCATACGACGCAAAAGTTCGTTACAACTACTGGATCCTTCAACCGTAGCCGTATACTGTTTCATAACAACTCCTGCAGCTCCTTCCATTTGCCAAGGCTTAAATTAGTGGGCCTAATCCATCAAAACCCTGGCCCCACTACGGAAACAATGGCAAATATTAACAGCAGGATACGACACCATAAAGGAAAACCACAGCTAAACATCAGTTGTCTCTACATGAATGCTCGAAGCATTATCAACATAAGATACCTTATTAACGTCACTAACACTTAGCTATAAAGCTAGTTTACAGGTCAGTCACGCAAAGAAAATCCTACCGGTAATATAATATTATAAATAAGGGTCTATAAATTTACAACTGTATAAAATAATTAAAATGATGCAACATATAAAACTACAATTTTAAAACTATGTTACTTCTATACTAAGAAAACTAAATTAAATACGGAAATAAGGCACTATGGACCTACAAGGTCGAGCTCCTTTAGTCCACGTTTAAGCTGTGGTAGGTATCGATATTTCTCAAATAATTAGGAATAGTGTTCCATAGTCGGGCAGCTTGGTATCTCCACGACTTAATCCCATACTTTGTTGAGTTAACTTTAGGTAATTTTAAAATAGCATCACCACTTAAATTAGAATTAGAATTACGTGCAGTCAATAACTCGGAAATACTTGAAGGTACATTTTCATTCCTAATTGCACGAAACATTGTACTTAACATTTTTGCAAGTCTTTGGTTTGCTAATGTGCTATGTCCATTTTTAACAACTAGTGTCTCGTAAGTAGATGTTGTCCTGATAAACGAAGCGGAGTGCCCGCTCGTTCAGTGTTTCGAGTTTTTCTGTTAAGCGCTTACTACAGAAATGCCAAGACTCGGTACAATAATTAAAATGTGGAGCGATGAACGCTCTATAAAGATGTTCCCGTAGCTTTAAAGGAAGCAACTTCTTCATCCTTTTTAAAACTGCGATTTGCTGGCTCACTTTGCGACATATTTTCTTAATTTGACCTTCAAATTTCAGTTTATTATCGACCGTAACCCCCAAAAGCTCCACCTCCTCTACCAGAGGAATACTTGTACCTTCGCACTTAAAAACAGGGTCTCGTGACGTCTTTCCATTACCATAGCTTTATA
>OX419338.1:26598879-26656379 GCA_948470475.1 Galaxea fascicularis
AGTTTAAGAAACAACTCTCTGTGGAGAAACCCTTTGTGAAAGGGTACAACTTCTTTAAGTTTGGTAAAGTATTAGGCTTATTTAGCAAAACTGAAAATGGCTTGTTCTATGTAAAAAGCCAAGTGTTACCTTCATATTCAAAGACTGGGCCCCCATATGCTGTAAAAATCATTATACGTGCAAACTCTGAAATTCAGAAAGCGTTTTGTTCATGTCCTGCTGGGAGTGATGGACGCTGTAACCACCTAGCTGCCACTTTATTTGCTATGGAAAACATCTTTATCAATTTAACTAAAAGTAAACAGACAGAAAATGACCAGCTTCCTTGCACCTCAAAACCATGCACTTGGAATGTTCCAAGTAAAAGAAAGCATGAACCAACAGCTATTGAAGAAGTAAAGTTTGAAAAGCATATATATGGTATAAAAGGAAAGATGACAAAACTTCAACAAAGACTGCTTCAAAAGAAATGGGTGCTCCTAACAAACAACAGCAGATTGATTTTCAATTAATTTTCAAAAAGGTTAAGAATGCAGAGGAAAAAACAGGGAAGAAAATTGGACTCTCTCATATCATCCCACACACCCTTCCTGAAAATGCCATGCCTCTAAATGAAATTGAAAGCTCTGAGGATGACATAACATCTAAATGGGCTATACTATCCCCAACTAAGTGTGCCCCACTTTCAATGGCAGACATAAAACAAAAGGCACTCAGATCCAGAGAGAGATTAGGCTGATAGTCCAGGAAAATATTGAAGGAAGTTCATTTCTACTCATCCTCACTCCTCTCGGAAAATGCGCGCCACAAATCCTTGTGGTCGGTGCGTCCTTCTTCAAAGTTGCATTTCGTATCAGTCGAATGTACGCCTTTTTTACTCCGGGATCACTCGGCAAAGTGTGAAAGCTCATATCTGGTGAATTTCTTCAGTTGTTGGTGCATCCTAGTACGCAGCAGCTATATTTAACCATTTCTCAACGAGGTTTCTTTGAAGCTTCACAAATGTACTTACAGACAGCAAAAACAACAGCGTCCCCCAAAACAGCCCCATAGTGCCTTTCGAAACCGGAACCGACCCAGTCTCACGCGCAACCTTAAAATGGCCAATACACAGCAAAAGTCAGCAATCGAAGACAGCGCCTGCATGATTGAAACCCTGCCAAACCACACGATCTTTTCTCTCGCAGATCCGTAAACTATAAAATAACAAAGCCAGCAATCTAATTTGCTGCTCTTAACATCCAAACGCTGATTCTCATCGGTTTAAACAAAAAAGAACTGAGAAGTAGTCAAGGTAGGCGGCGAATATTGTTTACAGGACGAAGATCTGTTGATCCTGGCGAAAAACTAAGCCTCGTTTTGACTTGGCTTGAGCCTGCGATCGAATTGAAAACCAGTCCCTGGTCAGCGGTCATTAAAAAAAAACAGCTGACCTCGATCAGCTCATAACTTGAGCTCGCAATATGATCCCGTGATACTGGTCAGCGGATACGTTGTTTTGACTGGTGTCAATTGACCATAACATGGATATCCAATATCAAAGTTGTCCGCTGTAAACTAGGTGGTCAGTGGAGTAAGGCCACCATGTTGGATTATTACTATTATTATTAGGATATTATTAATTATTGTGCGAGGTCGTCGTCGTCGTCGGTCGCGCCCGCGAGCAATAGCGCTAGCCAAGATTACCATAAGAAAAGCACTTGACGGGTTTCTATATAGCATGGGGCTCCGCTATAAATTAAAATAGTTCACGGTGGGGCCAAACCACCCCTCAAATGTGTCATGAAATTCATGGGTTTTTTGCATAATTTGCAATAACTTTGTTACTGTTCATCATATACCTACCAAACGTGGCACGTAGGCATCCGACAGTATGCGAATTATTTTGACATCAATTTTGACAGGAAATATTTAATGATGACGTCACAATTGATGACGTTATATCATAGTCTTGATTCCAATTTACTAAAATCAAAATGATTTTTCCTGCATGCGAAGGAACACATCTAGACGAGTTAAATGCCGCAAACCGTTTGTCCATACCTCAAAAACTAGCTGAGATATAACTTTTCAAAGTTTGAGATGAGTTTGCCCAGAAAAGAGGTGACCCCCCTTGTAAAATATTTCCACATTTTAGGTGTTTTTAGGTACAACCATTCTTCGTTATGTTGCAGATTGGTTTTGCTTCATGACAAGAACAAATAACATACGAAAGAACAGAATGAAAGATTTTTCTATCACTGATAGAGCAACGAAACTGCTTTTGTGACGTCATAAAATGTGACGTCATCAATATTTTCATCACTTATTTTGTTGTTCTAAAGTCGAAAACGAAAATTCCAAAATCATACGATTTTTGGAAACACTGAACACTGTATTTCAGCAAAATATCAGCTTCCTTGGACAAAAACTGGAAAAAAAATATCAAGAGGTTTGATTTTTAAAGAAAAGTATGGTCGGCTTGGTTTCCGGGGGGTCACTATATTTTTCTTCAAACTGCCATAACTCGAGCACCTTTTGAGGTAACAAGGAACAGTTTTCGGTGTTGCACTCCTCTTGTCAAGTTCTTTCAAACGGCACATCTTTTTGCCTGAAAAAAGAAACTTGATATCAAGGATATGTATGACGTCATCATTTGTGACGTCATCACTTGAGATTTTGTGTTGGTTCCCATGTCAAAACGATTGGGACAACAACCCAAGCATATATGCCAAGTCTGGTGAAGAAATGGACAAAAGACCCAAAATTAGTCTTAATGACCCATTTTAGGGCCATTTGGCCCCACCGTGAATTTCTATAAAGAGTTGCGTAATACATTTTTTTTCATATAAGAACCTTTTCTATAAGAACGTTGAGGCTGAGATATTGGCCGTTTTTATGCTAGAGACGTTAAAGTCGTCTGAGACGTTAAAGTCGTCTCGAGACGACTTTAACGTCTAGTATAAAAACGGTAAATTAGACAGACGCATTTAACGTCTGACGACTTTAACGTCTTCTGTTAAGTGCGTCGTTTAGACGCACTTAACCGACGACTTTAACGTCTCAGACGTTAAATGCGTCTAGTATAAAAACGGGACGTCCCAACTGGCACGCATTTAGCCCTGAATCCTTTCTTCATCTGCACTTCCCTACTTCCTTGCTATCTTGGGCGACAAGACAAACAAGCCATGTGCCGAGGCTAAATCTAGTTCCGCGTCCATCGCCAGAAAATGCTCATGCCTAGACTGATTTTTGTCATAAAAATAATTGAATCTGTCCTTGGAGACGACGTCGAGACATAAACTTGAGAAGCTGCAATTCCGCCACGTTTATTTGTTCATATATTCGTGTGTTAACGTTTATTTGGAGCCGAGTTTGCTCGTGCCCAGTGTCTTCCGAGAATAGAACCTAGTCTTTTTTTAGAAAAATCTTGTTTTTGTCCGTTAGTTTGTCTACTTTTATGCGTCCCGTTTTTATACCAGACGGCTTTAACGTCTCAGACGTCAAATGCGTCTTGACGACTTTAACGTCTCTAGCATAAAAACGGCCATTTAAGAACATGCCCAGAACAGAACCCAGGCTGAGAGTCAGTTAAGAAAATCTTTATTTTGCTCATTTGATCTTTTTAAATGAGTAGTCTACGATATACACATAAACTTTTCTGCGTCAGTTCACTGCAAAATCTGGTGACTTTATGTCGCGTTGCATTGTGAACCTCTATGGTTAATGCTTTTTTTAAAGCCAGATTTACCAGCATTTAGTTGGGGCGCGACATCGAGTTCATATCATGTAATTTTTATGAACACACTTCTTAAACACTACTTTTTTAACGCTTCTTATGGTGTTCTTAAAAAGAACACCCTAAGAACGTTTTCAAGCTCAAATTGGGAAAAAATTAAGGACGTCGAGCCTCAGCTCAGGACGATAAACTAGAGGTCCCGTCTAACTCTCCGCAATTAATTCTGTGGGACGTTAAAGAACCACTAGGGACGTAACGAACCCTGGTTGTGACCACCCCTGGTGCTGACATGTGTCTCGGGCCCGCAGTAATTGGCGCTCGTTGTTGCGGTGTCCCTGCCAGCTTGGCGAAATTAAATAAATAAATAAATAAATAAATAAATAAGACGTTCCTATAAAAAAAACCCAGCTTATACCACGATTTTGATCAATTTACGCAGCTTCAGTATACCACGATTTTTGACCGGATATTGAGTATTCTAACTCAATTTTACTGAATGTTACCGACCATCACTATTTTAGAAAAATAAATTACAAGTAGAATCAATCAGTGTTCTGTCTACTTGAACTCTTTAAACATTGTCATTTCAAATATCCAATAGTTCCTTTGAAAATAGAGAGATCCTTACTTGAACAGCGGTACTTTCACAGCGCAACGAAAACACTTGCAGTCCAAAGCTGGAATGTTCTGCTTCCTTTGCTACTTCATTTGCCAGAAATTTATAAGCGCGTCGTAAAAATTGAAATTGTTTTACAAGTGTGGGGGAAAAGTTTTAAAGTTTGGGGAAACCAAATTGAAAGCGAGTGAAGAAAAGTGACTTATTCAGGTTGCTTAAAAATACGTTTCAAATTAACGCACACTTCACCCTAAAGAAAAGAAACATCCTCTAATTTTTAACTAATATTTAGTTAAATGTATGCGTCTTTTAATTCTATTTTAAGGACGCCAAACCGATGAGAAAAGTGTGAAGCACTAATTAATAACGTTCCCTAATATCTATGGTAATAAGAGATAAAAAAAATGCGCACAATTGCAAGGTTACCTTTTGAACAAAGCTGTCACACATCGATCGCGATAGCCGGATTTCAGGCTAAAACGATTTGATTTTTTCCATCGCCGATGAACGTATTTGCAATGCAGATGCTTTTTAAAGATTAAAGGAAGACAACTTGGGCGCAGTATTGTTGTACATCAGCGGGTGAGATATTTGTTTGCTAATATTCTCTTTGTTATTCGAATGTACAACTTTAAACAGCCAGTAGGGCCCTGAGGGTTTTTAAAAATTTAATGGCTTATGTCAGCACTGTTCAGGTGGTTAGACTAAACTACAGGGGGATGAAAAATAAACCTCGTTATTCAGCTGGATAATGAAAATCGTCAAATCCAGGAGCGACGGAAGTTTGATTATATATATGACATTGCATGGACGTCCTTGCAGCTGTTGATAAAACAACACTTCTAGCGAGCATCGGGTGCTGCCATGGAGACGAAGTCAACATGAGAACAATACTTTCTCCAATTTGAAAGGAACTAAGAAGCAAGCAAGTTTGTGAGCCATTAGCATGAAACTGGCAATCGTTTGGGCAGAGAAGTTCAATTACTCAGCTTATTTGTTAAAATGTCAATGGAATATAATTTTAAATGCTTTAACCAAGAAAATAATCTTTTGTCTTCAGTTGTTCAAAGAGACGGTCATTTTATCCTGAGGAGAAAAGTATTGCAACATTATGCATATTTATCAGCTGGATAGCGACTTATCCACTTAGTGGATGAATCTATCCGCTCTTAGATCTCAAACGATATGGCAAACAATAATAGCGCATTTCATAGGCTAGGTAGAACACCTTATAGTCTTTCTATATTTTGTCTCTACAAATTTAAGTTTGCGCCCGAGTATTACTTGCCATGGGCAGTTGTTTCGGCCTTGTTAGGCTTCATCAGCATGGAAGCATAGCTAATATTCAGGCTCAAGCTCCTACATGAATAAAACAAACAATGACAATATGAAGCTTGTGGGATTTGGCATATTGTGACAAAAATACCTCCCAAATTAATGTGTTTAGGCCGGCCGGTAAACTGAAAACAATGCATCAGGCACTTTGGCCACGTAGTAGTGGGCACAACCCCTTAAATCTCCTGGCGCGGTCAAATAAAGTTTGTGCCGAGCATTGGCAGCCATGAACAGCTGTTTCGTGCTTGCTTTGCTAAATAAATACCCGGGTTCAGGTCCCCATATGAAAACATAGGCACGCAATGCGTGCTTTCAAGAGCAATTTTGCGAAGAGTGGTAAAATGTTGATAAGACAGGGAGAAGTGAGAAAATGGTTGAATGGTGAGTCATTTATCTGTGGTGTTTTTGGTTTTTGTTCTAGGCTCAAGTTCCTACATGAATAAAACAAACAACGTTCTTTAGGAGTACGAAAGAAATATTTTTTGATTTGATTCTTGTTTAGTTTTCTCATTTGTAAAGATAGATGTTGAGTTTGATTTGCATCAAACAAACTGTCATGAACCCCCATTTTCCGAAGCAAGAGATTCATTAATTCCGCAAAAAATCGATACTTAATATACTTTTAATTGTCTGTTCATTTTCTTTTCCCGCACTTTCGCAAACACCATATTCGTCCAGTCTCCCAAACTCCCAAAATATACGTACACATGCTGATACAGCTCTAGGGCAACCTGAAGAAATATTCCTAAACAGACGAACCACCAAAGTAAACACACCGCAATATACAAGACCACAAAAACCGAATTAAAGTTGAACAAATCGTACTGACAACGTATATAGATATAATTGCCGTAATGATCAATTTCTGATTTTCAAGTGCTTTATGTTGTTTACTTCGGACAGCAAAAGTGACCCGACCTAAACAAACGCTCGTATTTTAGTGTTGGGCTTTTAGTTGACAACGTCCGTGAAAAATAAACAGATGAGCGTCAAATCCGTCATATCAGAAAATCAGGGCAACATTGAACTTACCAACTCCAAAAGAAACTACATCAATTAACTCCAAAATACATTCTACTGAATGATTAGCGTCAGCGATTGTACAATATTTGAAGAGCCGATCCACAAACAGAAACAACGGATCGAAATTCGCCAATACGAAGGGGAAATTGAAGTTGAGTAAAGAAACCAATAGAAAAGGATTAAAAGGGACCAATCAATGTGACAGAAAGAAAATTCAATTAAATGTTGTTGTAAACAAGTTGAATTGACCATGCGCAAATCTTGTGATTGATCAAAGGTCATGTTCGATGCACGTGACTGATCAAAGTTCAAAGTCGGATTTTATCCATAGCGCTGTCTTAGTCATGTTGGAATTAACCAATGAGGTTGCTATTGGGAAGCGTATGTACGTGATTGATGAAACTTCAAAGTCGCATGTAATCAACAGGGCTGTATGTCTCAGTGGCATTTTAAACGTATGGGAAAAACATAATCCGTTTGAAGAATGAGATTGCTCACTATCCGAAGTCGCCATTTTCATTCTGTTTAACATAGGAACGGCTTCACTTCAAGGGGAACAAATATCCAGATTAAGGATTCTCTTCCAAAGTATTTTGCTTCCATATAAATGTCACTCGAAATTCGATCGCTTTGCCATTTGCGTATTATGTTTATTACTGGTTTCACTTGTGGAAACAGCCACCTCTGATTGGACAGATATTTATAGTTTTGAAATCCGTCGTACATATGCTTTTCAACGCCGGCATTATCTATGATAATCAGAGCGTTCAATCGGCTAAACGGAAAATAGCAATCATATGATTTGAAAAACACTGCTTGATTTCAGAACAGCATTCCTTCGCGGCTAGGTCTCTCGCGGCCACACTACGGGATGTTTGAATGACTCGAACAAAAATGGCTTCGATTCTCAAAAACTGAATTTCATTGTTTATAACCCTTAAAAATTCACTTCAGGGCCCGATTACATGTTTACTTCTTGTGTTAGATTTATATTTTTGTATTACAAAAAAATTCAAACGTACTTGGACCGGCTGGACTAGAAGAATATAATGTACATACCATAGTACAGTCATAAACTTAATGACTTACTAAGTTAAAGTGTTAAGTTTATATTCAGTTTGTCAATGCAAACAGAGTTAGTAATCATCAGGCAAGTTTTGCTGCATGTACTTGGTTAACACTGTACGAACATAATCACCCTCACTTGTCTCGCATTAATAGACTGGATCTGGCACGTTTGGGTGACTTTCTTCCTCAGTTTGGTGTCGAGGTATTTGAGCTCGAACTTCTTCATCATCCAGGCAGTTACCTTTAATTTCGCAGTAGTTGTGAAGGACAAAACAACTGTAAGCTACTGTTGGAACCATTTCCAATCTGCCGAGAGCGCACTCGACTTGATTTCGTGCAGAGCGAAGCGTGCTATTGAAAACAACTTCCTCGTTTTTAACACGTCTGGTACTCCTTCATGCAGAAAGGTGTTAAGGGATAAGCAGAGTCTCCTATCAAATACATGTAGTTAGGAATAGCCTCATAACCAGGTAGTAGGGTAATGAAGGTTTTGGGAAGTTGTCCTGGCAGTTTTCATTTTGTGGTTAATGCTGGAATTTACAGATCCAGGCCATTTGCACTCAACATCCATGAAGTACCCTTTACTATCACATATAGCCTGAATGTTGAGGGAGAAATACTGCTTATAACAAAAATAATCTTGCGAGTTTTGAGGAGGTCGTTTAAGAGGTATGTGTGTGCCATCAATGCAACCATATGCCTGGGTCATCCCAAATTTTATCTCAAACTCTGAAACTTTTCTTCGCATCAGTGTTCCTTGGTAAGTGTAAGTACTTTGGTCACAGTATCATATTGATCGCCTCGCACACTGAATGTATGTGCTTGGATGATGTACACTGATGAATTCCAAAGGCATTCGCTGTCATCCACAGAGACCCCGTGCCTTTAAGATAATAAAGACTATTGCCAGACGTTTCTCCGTACTCAGAGCCCTGCGATTTGGGGAGTCCGGATTTGGAGCAAGAAAGGGGCGCAGTTCGTCTGCTAGTTCAAGGAAACACTCTTTATACATACGAAAATTTTTCTTCCAACACCAATCTGGAACATCTTCCCCTATCATATTTTGCCACCATTGGTCTGTGCGTCCATTTATAACCCAGACCGACCTCCGCTTTCGACGAAGTTGGCGAGCTTGGAGATTTCTTCTCTTTCTTAGCAAATACCTCTTTCTAGCTGAGATATATGCAGCCAAAGACAGGTTTCGCTTCATTTCCATCATCTTGTAGGCTGTTATCATGCCAAAAAGTTGAAAATTGAGCGCCGCAAGAAGGCCAAACTGAGAGAGAAGCAATGCGCCTATTTTCACGATTCGTGTTGCTGGCGCCATGTTGATTCTCCTGAGACTCTTCGCGCGCAATTTCATATTTCGTGCCGAGGCTAATATTTAATTTCAGACCGAGCTGAAGTTCGTCATGTGATCGCAACAAAATTTCTGCCCGGTTGACCGGGCTGAAATGCGCCATGTAATCGGGCCCTCAGAAACGGTCGAGTGCCACTTATTTCTACTCCATTTCCATATTCAAAGAGCATGTTTTGATCGGGATGACAGAATTAAAATCTGCTGAAAATAATTGAAGGACTTTCTAGGGGACGCAGGTATCATTTCACTGAGCAGGTTGTGCATCGAACGCAATTCAAAATAGTAGACCCTTCCCTCGTAAATGTCAGATAACATATTTTAATGCTTCATTGTCTTCTGTTGAATCCACTTTATTCCATTAACAAAGATGAGCAGCAAAACACACAGTTGTTGTAATCAAGAAGCTGAATCCGCAAAACAATCCTCGTAAACTTCAAATACTTTCGACCCCACCTTACCCCTTCATCACCCCTCAAAACAGCACAACTCATACTTCATTCTGATCTAAACTCCAGTTACTAGCTCCTATTCTTCTCATTCACGCATGCGTTAAATACGCAACCCTTTTCTCCGGAAAGACTACCATAATGGTGGTACCCCTTTGTGTGGTAGTAATAAATATATCACGCAATGGCGATTAGATGACGCGTGACATTCCACGCTGGTGTTCGTTTGGGCATAATCAACCCGCACGTGTCAGTTAGTTTTTATGCTGACCATCACCAACCACATGCTTTCAGGAACACCTTCAAAACAGGGAATTGGATTGGCCACTGGTTGAAACAATGCCATCTAGCAACCCTCATTTCATTGGTTCAAGGCAGAATCATACCACGCACCCATCTTACCATCTAACCATGGAAAATTTTCTTGAGCTTCATGGTGACATAGAGCGATTTTGTTTACACAAAATAGCTTAATTAAAAGGACAAGCAGTGAAAGTGTGAAGCTTAAGGGTTGTGGCTTCTTGTTTAGCCCTTTGTGTGGCTTGCAGCTTACTAAGACACATTTGTGCGGTATTCTTGCCACACAAAGCTACTCAATCTTCACATTTTCATTGCTTTAATTAAATTAATATTAAGTAATATCTCTTTCTTTGACTTGCTGATAGCACTTAACCTGGTTTAAACTCCACAATTACTACCCAAATGGTGAGTAAAAGAGCTCAGTGAGGTCTAAATCATTATTGTGATATCGCCTTCATTCCACAGCAAGCTTTGGAGTAAATATAGCAGATTCTGTTTTTCTGATGAGCGGAAAAGAGTACCTTCAGTGATATTGTATTTAATTATTATTTTTTTCGTGAACTTGGAAATTGTTTCTGTGCAATTTGCGCTCTTCAGCAGGCGTCGTGAATTACATACAAATTAAATGCACTTTTAATTTAACTTTTAAAATGCTATTTACTGCCGTTGAAAAATATATTTGTTAGTTAGCTCGATTTTCTGTCAGGTGAATATATTACATAACCTCCTACTTTTGTTAACTGTGTGAAAAGCTGGTGATGGCTTTCATTATAACAGAGGAGAGCGGGGCGGAAACAACTGCATAAAACAATGGCAAAACAATAGGACAGTCATGGTGGGCACGTAAAAAAAATGAAATAAACTTATCAACTATTCGGTAAATCAAGTCAAGAAAATGAGATATTGCAAGTAGAGGAGTAACATGTAAACCGGCAATGTGTCAAAGTGTCAGGGCCGTAAGAAATCGCGTACGTAAGTTATTTGGCAAAATGCACCACCCAAAATCATAGAGTTTGGTATATATGGAGACGCCATGTTGGTTGCTCAGATCTCTAAAACACAGGGCGAAGCGCTGTTGTCGTGGGGTGCAAGTGAAGACAAAACCTTGAGTAGGCCATGGTGTAGGCACTCGCCTACAAACTACTGTAATTATGAGAATTTTCAAAATTACTCTTACCCATTAATCACGAATTGCCCTCGAGGTCAATCGATTTACCATACTAAACAAATGCAAAAATTATAGCGCACACCAACGCATTAATCGAGCACAATTAACTACAGCGAACGCAAAGGTAAGCCGGAATCGTATAGCGTAATTATAATAACTAACAGTCTGTCAGCGGAGGCTAAACAGGCCACTACTTTAAAAAGTTTTTATTAGGCTATGGTATATAAGAAATTATTTATTGTATATTAGAAATTATTTAACTAAGATTTTTGAATAATATCCGTAATTTTTAAGTGTTAACTTTTAAGTACTAGGTAATGTATTTGTTAGGATTAATGCGCACGGCTCTTTAGAAAACCACTTTCTAGTGACAAGGACCTCGTGGTTAAATAAAGTTATCATATCATATTAAACGCACTCTAACGAAGAATCGAACACAACTGTCTACAGCGTGTGCTAACGTAGTAATCGAACACAACTAACTACCACGCGGTAAAGTAAGTTTTGACCCACGTGACAAGGTGGCCATGTTAGAGGTCAGAATTTTTGCAACATAACGTTTTATTAGTTCCTAGAAGAGAGACAGGCTATTGTTCTTACCAACCAACATGGCGGCGGTTAAACCATTCGCTCACAAGCAAAATAAACAAACAGTTCAACTACTTCTTTGCATTAAAACGAAAGAAACAATTATTCAACCAAATGTCATGCTTCAATTTATTTTATTCGCATGTGCTGTGGCGGTTTCTACCACTTGGAAATACTCATCCCCTTGAAAACATCAGTTGATACAAGTTTTAACCTTTTCACGAGAAAAATCTTGGGTTCTTCCTTTTTATAACTCACAAATTAAATCACTGTTCTGGAATATCTTTTCAAGCTACAATCATGGACAAAAGTGTTGATACATTTGGGCAAAACAAACGCTTTCTTTATGCGTCCATCCCTTACTGATTAAAAAAGTGTTTTTTGTCGATAGTTGAATGTTAAATAAGCTGCGCGTGCGTGGATACTGTCACATGATTACAACAATGAAAAGGAGAGAGGGGTTCGAAATGTGAAAATGGCAGGTTGGAAAACTCACGTGTTTAACGAAAAAGGTATTTTTCGGGGAGTGTCTCAACTACTTTTGTCCATGATTGTAGCTTTTGATCTTTATGCCTGTTTTAGCGAATAAATTTCGAGTTAAAAGACAAACTTAGAAGAAGATGAAAACCAACTAAAGTGGTGCGTTTATCCAATCAGGAACAAGTATTTTTGGCTCTCAAACAATCGGAAGCGAGTAATTTTGCCCTCTTCAGAAGCAAAATTAAGAAAATGATGCCTTCTTCTTTGACCAGTCAGCATTCAGTAATCTTACCCCCTAAGTTACAATCGTAACTAGAGCGCGCGTTAACGAAATAACGGATTACAACGAACTACAGCGCGCAATAACGTAATAATTGTACACAACTAGCTACACGCGCGCACTAACGTAATAATGGAACATAATTACAGCTCGCAGAGACGTACGGAATCCACGCTGATAACTAACTACGGCACGCGCTAACGTAAAAGTACTGAGAATACAGCTTACTATTCGCGCCGGTCCCTTGCAGTGTGAGTATAAATAAGAGCTTCGCATATCATTTCGGCCCAGTTCGTGTTAGAATCCTTCTTGTACAGAACCGTGTTAGAGGCTGACGCTCAAGTTCCTGTTCAAGCTGCAGTTCCAGCCGCCCAAGCTCTTGTTCAGCCTCCAGCTGCTCCAGCTAATGTTGACAATCCTCAACAAGACCCAGCTCCTTTGCGGGTATTAATTTCATTTCTTGTTATTTGCTCGCTCGACTGCTTTGGTTTTCGCCCGATTCGTCTTCGCCTTGTTATTCCACGTGGCCGTTTGTTAGTACCGTTTTCTTCTTTCTTCGCAAGCTCCGGGTTTCTGTGGTGCTTTTTATTTCCCCGCGGCCCCTTCCCCAGTTTCCACACGTTTTAAGCTTATTTGTCATGTTTTTGTGTGCTTCGCCTCACAAACGCCGGGTTTGTGTAGTGCTTTTTATTTCCCTTCGGCTCCCTTACCCAGTTTGCACACGTTTTGTTTGTCATGTTTTGTGTGCTTCGCCTCACAGACACCGGGTTTGTGTAGTGCTTCCATTTTCCCTTCGGCTCCCTTACCCAGTTTGCACACGTTTTATTTGTCATGATTTTGTGCTTCGCCTCTCAAACGCCGGGTTTGTGTAGTGCTTTTAATCTCCCTTCGGCTCCCTTGCCCTGTTTGCACACGTTTTATTTGTCATGTTTTGTGTGCTTCGCCTCACTATTACCGGTTTTGTGCAGTGCTTCTCTCTTTAGTTCCCCTGCCCTTCACTCAAGTTTGTTCATTTTATCAGTGTGTTTCGCCCCCAAAACAGTGCAGTTCTATCTTCCTTGGGATTTTTGTTCGCTTATACGATTATTGGCTTTTACAGTGATTTTTAGTGTTTCTTTTACGCTCTCCAAACTTTTGCGTTTCCCAGGTGCTTTCATTCCGATCCCTGCCCTTCAATTTTGTATGCTTTGTTTGTTTTGTTTTTCTTTTATGCTTTATAGAGTTTTTCCCGCATTTTTTCCCTCGCAGCGGGTTTTTTGTTTCGTAGCATTTTCGCTGCCCTTTCCATTACTTCGCGGGCTTTGTTACCTTTTGTTTACAACCATCTTTTGCCTCTCAAACAATGGCTTTGTGTAGGGTTTTTCTCGCCAGTTCAAGTTTAAGCTTCGTTTTTATTTGGCCTTGTTGTTTTCAAAGGTATTTTGTTTTGCCAGCTTTGCCGCTTTTTCTAGCTATTGTTTAGTCCTATTCCCTGGACACCCATTCTTTATTTTCACGTGTTTTTTCTATATGCGTATCTCGTCTCCCGAATTTGTTTATTTAATTTGTTTATAATGACTTTATGTCGGTATTTCCCATTCGTTTGTGTTTTCAGTTGCGCGTCCTCCCAAATTGTTTCATATCCCTTCCAATGGTAGCCTGAAAGGGTGTCTAATTGCCCTAGTCGGATTACTGACGCTCAGGCTGCCATCCCTTGGGTGGGTCCTTACACGTCTTCTTCGCCATTTTTATTTTATCTCCCTTGTGTGCTTACGTTATCCATTCAGTTTTGTTTTGTTTTGCTTTTTTCGTTGTCCCACTCGAGGGCTGGCAGCCTGTAGATATTTTTTATTCAAGCTCTCCTTTCGGTTTTTTCAGATTGACTTACTTGCGCAACTAAATGCCAGAATAAAAACCTTGGAGGATGCTGGCAATGATGTCCCAGCTCACCTATCCAAAATCACCAGCTATGGTTTTAGAAGGGAGGAGGACTTTGCAATTGACAAGTACGGCGCACTAAACATGGCAGAGCAGTTAGCTACAGCCGCCAAATTGTCAGGGCACGAAAAAGCTTCTACCTATGATGCCATAGCTTGTACGCTTAGAGAAAAGTTACCTTTTAACAAGAAGCAATTCAAGGCGTATTTTGTCGCTCTTTTGGCGGATAAGGAATACGCAAAGGTTCTTGAAGCCGTGGCTAAAGTGGATAAGTCCTTTAAGTCTTCTGTCCCTAGTACCGCTTCTGGCTCCACCGGGGTTCCCGCCCAGGCATCTGCTCGTCCACCCCCCAGACGTCCAAGGATCCATTGCTATGCGTGTGGTGCGCCTGGTCACACGGCGTCCAGATGCTTCAAACGGTTCAATAACCGAAGTTACCCACAGTCGCGGCCTCGCCCCCTTATGCCGCCTCCTGGAGGACAATAGTTTATTTATTCCTCACTTTTGTCTGTTGCATTTGTTTACGCGTTTTTTCTTGCACGTTGTGCTTAATAAGTACGGCTTGTCCCACTTCCGTTGCTTTGTACAATTAATAAAGGTCACAGTTTCCTTTCAATCGTTGTTTTTTGTTCGGTCTATTTTGTATTTTTGTTCTTGTTTTTGTTTTTTCCCCTGCCTTTATTTTATTTTCAGTTGTCTGGGGTTATTGAAGTCTCTTCGATTAGGACACTTTTTATTTTCTTCGTCCCGTTTTCTTATCTTTCATACTTTTTGCGCATTTTCCAGCTTAGGTTTCTCTTTCTTATTTCTGCCCTTTTCTTTTCCAGCCTCCTTTCAAGCGTTTCAAATTCTCCTACGCTGTCCCGGCATGGGAATCCTCCGGTTCGTTCAACCCGCTCTCTGTCAAACAAAATACTATTTCATGGGTGCGTCACGATGGGAAACCACTGCAGCCCGGGCTTCAGTCCCCTCAGCCTCGTAATTCTCACCTGGCTTCGGACTGGGTTGAAAGCGTTTCTCGTGGTGACGTTTCAGCAGACGTCTCTATGCTTGCTTTCCCGGATCCTGCTGTCTTTGTAGCCGGTCGTTTGCATTGCCATTTACAGGAGTGGAAAAGTATAGCTGCTTCATCCTCCTCTCCCCTATCCCGGGTTGTCTTGGATTGGCTCTAGGATAAGGTGCAAGTACAGCCTTTTTTCAGACATTTTAAAGGAAATTTCAAGGGCGAACATTTTCACTCAGCCTCCCCACCCCAGCGGATCTTTTAAAATCAAAAGTCTTGTGCTCCTTTTGTGAAGTTTATTTCTGACACGATTTTGCAACGCCTTTCTACCGGTGCTATTTCGGTTTGGGGTAATGTGGGCGAGGTAGATCCTCCTCATCTCGTCATGCCCCTCACCGTTGAACCCACAAAGCCTAGACTTTGTAATGACAATAGGTTTTTAAATTTGTGGATGGATGATCGGCCGTTGTCCCTCGACCGTCTGGATCAACAGCCATTGTATGTCAGTAAGGATGCCTATCAAACCGTGTGCGACAACAAATCCGGATATGATCATATCCTCCTCGCCCCTTCCAGTAGAGCGTACTTTGGTTTTCAGTGGGATGGCTGGTACTTCATCAGTAATACCATCCCGTTTGGTTGGAAGTTATCGGCCTACGTATACCACTCCACTGGCCTCCTAGTCTCCCATTACTTTCGTTCCATTGGCATCCCATGTTCTTTGTACATAGATGATCGTCATTCCTCGCAGATTCGTCTACCGCGTGAGTCAAGTCTTGTACAGTCCCTTGATCCAGAAAACGTTAACCTCGTCAGTGCCCAAATTGCGTCCTTCTTGGTTTGTTATACGTTAGTAAGGCTGGGTTACTGTATTGGGCTTCAGAAATCCATTCTTCAGCCTTCTCAATCAGTTCCTTATCTTGGGTTTCAGTGCGACTCCCGTTTGCAGGCCTTTTGTCTCCTTTCCGACAAGAAGCAGAAGTTTATTTCTCTTGTCGAGGCGATCCTTAATTCCAGCCACGTCTCTTTAACTGATTTGCAAAGATTGGCAGGAAAATGTATTTCAATGTCTTTGGCAGTGCCGGGCGCCAGGTTATTCACTAACGAGATCAACTTGGCCATTTCCCGTGCTTCCCGCTCTTCCTGGCCACTTCCTTTGTCGGGTTCACTGCGCCGTGAGATTGAACACTGGCTTTTCCTTAAGTCCTCGTCAGGCTTCCTTCCTTGGCGTTCGGAGCGACACCACCAATTTGTCTTATTTACTGATGCCTCTTCCTTCCGCTGGGCTGGAGTTCTGAACCCAAACGCTGTTCCCCTCTCTGCTTCTGATTATTGCTCTGAAGAAATTTTATCGTCTCCTATCGCAGCAAAAGAGGCTCTTGCCCTTAGCAATGCGCTCTCGTCCTTTGCCTCAACTATCAAGGACTCAAGAGTTGATGTGTACGTTAACAGTTCCACGTTATTTCATGCCTGGAACGGCCAATCCGCTAGGTCCCATTCCTTGTCGGAAGCGCCGAAGTCCATCTTCGAGGTTCTGATGTCCTCTAACTGCATTTTTCGCCTCTTCCAAGTACCTTCTGTCAACAATCTAGCCGACCGGCCTTCTCGCTCTCTCTCTCTCTGGCGGATTCCCGTCTGTCTGCCAGTTGTTGGAAGCGACTACAAGACCCCTTTGGTGGTCCAGATGGTCAGATTCAGTCGATCTCATGGCTCTTCCGTCCAATGTCATGCGCTCGTCGTCTGGTGCAATGCTGCCGTTCTTTTCACCGCACCCTACCCCGGGTTGCTCTGGCGTTAATTTGTTCAGCTAATCTCCCGACATTCATCCACCGCGTCTGTTTTATTGTCCATACGTTTTTCCGCCGATTTGCCTCATCCCCAATGTTCTCCGCTTCATGTCCTTATTTGCAATCTCGTTTACCGTCGTGGTCCCGGATGTTTTGCCTCGTCGGTTTTGGTGGGCTCTTGTTCCACATTGTCCTTCATCTAGTCTGCTCCTTGCGCGTGAGGGTCAAGTGGGTGTTCTTCATCCACCCTCCAAGAATGGCTATCAAGATTCCTGGCCTTTGTCTTGGGATTTATGGGCTTTTCGTATCGAACCTATTTAAGCAATCCTTAGACGTTTGAAATTTATTTAGTTTCCAGTATCGAATTTCAGTCTCGCCTGTTTTTGTCTGTAACCCCTCTTTGATTATTATTTCTTCTTGCTCTATTTTCTTTAGGGCCTTCCCCCAGTTGCCCGCGTTTTTGTTCCTGCAGTCCAATGTCCTGAGTGTGAATATCCGAATGATCAGGATTTCAGATTTTGCCAGATGTGTGGATTTAAGAGACCTGCCCTTTCCACGGCCCAGCCTCTTTCGGTTGCCCTGGATATTTCTACAATAGACGGCCGTCTCGATCAATTGCGTGGCATTGCTTTGTCCTCCGCTTACGCCAAACAACGAGAGTCCCTGAAGAAGGAGTTCTCTGCTTTCTTGTGTTCTCTGCCTGGGGCCAAGACTCTTTTTTTCAGCTACTCTTAAAGATGTTTGTCGATTTCTTGCTTGGAAAGATTCTCGAGGGAAAACACAGGTCCCTGTTTCCACTTGCCCATTCCTAGGAAAGCATAAGGTGCATAGCTGTGGTTGCCCTGTTCGGCTTTCCTATGCTACTGTCGATTCCTACATCGGAAAGCTCAGAGCCATTTTTAAAGATGCAGGAAGGGAAGGTGATTGGAACACCGCCTTGAGCTTAGGAATCCCTGCTGCTTCGGCTGAAGTCAAAGCCTACCTTAAGGCCTTCACGTCTGAACAGTTGCAAGCTGCTGTTACTCCTAAGCAGGCGACGCCGCTCTTCCTGGTCAAAATCGTTCCGCTGTCCCGCCTTATCCAGGAAAAAATGTTACTTCCCGGTATTACTGCTTCTCAGCTATTTGTTTACGCAAGAGACGCTGCTTTCTTTAAGACGCTCTTTTTCACTGGAGACCGGGCAAACGACCTTACCCTGGTCAAGACCCAAGAGATAATGCGGTTTCCACAAAACGATGGTTTCCTGTTCAATCACGTATGGGGCAAATCCCTCAGAGATGGATCTGCCAATCGTTTCGGCATTCGCCGTCATTCCGATTCGTCTCTTTGCCCTGTTAAGGCCATAGAGCTTTACATCGCTATCTCCTCTGCGCTTTCTCTGGATCTGTTGTCCGGTTTTTTATTTCGCCCTCTCAACTCTTTAGCAAAGATCCAAAATAAACAACTTTCTAGCTCCACTTTGCAGTCGCGACTCCGTAGCTATCTGCAAGAGGCAGACATTTACAACGGAGAAACCTTGCACAGCTTTAGAGCAGGCTTGACCATCACCTTAGCCCTTTCGGGTAGCCAGCTCGCAGACATTATGGAGCATGTCGGTTGGCGCCAAGCTCCTACGGCATCTCATTATTTGAAAGTTGCACAAGTTTTACGTCCTGGAGGTCCTTCAGACTTATCATCCCGTCACGACCCTTCTGCCCAAGCTCTAGCTGTTTCTTACACTGACTTGAACAGTCTCTGCCGTTTCACTGTCGCCGTTCCCACTGGCTCTTCGCTTTAGGTTAAGTCTTGGATGGTCTGGAGTTTTCTTTTCTACTTTAAGTGTGGGACTTGATAGGTGCGAGGTTAAGTTAAGGCCGTTTTTAACGTTGGTCTCCTTGCGCGGGAGCATATCTCCATCTCTTATTAGCGAGCGTGAAAGGGACTGTCGCAAATAGTATGCTATAGCGCGCTAACGTAATGACTGAACACAATCTACTACAGCTCGCGCTAACGCAAAAGTCGAATAAACCTGACCACAGCGTGCGTTGATATGACGTGCGTGGTAAGTGTTGATACATTTGAGCAAAACAAACGCCTTCTTCTTGAAATACGTACAAGTGGTGGAACAGAGAATTAACTCTGAAATGTAAATTAAAGTGCTAAGAGAAACCCATGAAAAACCCACTGGGCGTTAGCCCTAGTAAAAGGGTATCAGGGAACCACACGAGGCAAAGAAAAATTCTTATGACCTCGGTGGAAATCGAACCCACGACCTCCAGATTAGATCTACCGTTGCTCTGCCGACTAAGCTACGAGGTCGGACAGAGAAAGTCAGGGACTTCTTATATACAAGTTTATTTTGCTTTGCACACTCAAGAAATTTCGTAAACATACATTCATATTTGTGTTGTACGCATCTTTTCTAAAGACGCTTGATTCTAGAGGCTATTCCAACGTAATCAAGGAGCCGGATTTTGAGGTTATTTAACAAATCGAATGTGGTTTAGCGTTGTCTGTACTCTTATCGACAACGATATGCGTCATCACAGTGGTCAAAATACTGTAGACTCACGAGGAGCAGCCGAGTGAATCGACTACAAATTTTGACCACTGTGATGACGCATATCGTTGTCGATAAGAGTACAGACAACGCTAAACGACATTGGAATTGTTTTTTTTACCACAATATCAGCGTCAAAGGAAATGTTAAGAGCGCGGGAGCTGAAAAAAGCATTGCGTGACAAGTTGACGCAAGCAGCGTTGTCTAGACTCTTATCGACAACGGCAAATTAGCCAATCAGATTGCAAGATTACTAGCAGTTGTGGTAAAAATTTGTTTTGAAAATCAGTCTAGGTGAGAAAGCTAGTGGATTTATCCCATAGATGTTTAACCTTTGTTACACCTTTAGCGTACCAACCTTTGTAAAAAGCAGGTCTATTTTCAATCGTATCAAGGAATTGTACCACAAAGGCAGCGACAACAAATGATCCTCAGGGCCCGGTTGTTCGAAAGCCGATTAACTTAATCCAGGATTAGCGCAAACTTTTTTTGCAGTTTTTAACTATTGGATGAAAGTTGTTTTCGCTGCTTTTTGTTTTTCAGGATTGACTTCCCCTAATCTAAAAATTTGCAGAATATCGGCATTAAACAACATTTGGGGACAGAGAAATAATGTCTTGATTAATTTTTAATCCTGGATTAGTGTTAATCGGCTTTCGAACAACCGAGCCCAGATGATTATTTTGCCTCAAAAAAGACATGCATCATTTTAAAGAAAAATAAATATTCCTCCAATCTCCCTAGGGTGTAGAAAGGTGAATTGACCCTTGTTCTCTCAGCAAAATGACATCAGGATAAGCTCAGGGCATAGCTTTTAAGGACGCGTTTTCTTTTTTTGGAGCCGATCCATAGGTGCCTATCGCCCCGCGGAAACTCCAATATTTCTTTACATAAATTATGGGTCCGTACTACTTTTTTGACGGGGTCCGGACCCATTTTTTCTGTAGGGTAAACGCGTCTTAAAGTAAGTGTCGTATCATTTGCATATTGACTCAGTTTGATCTCGGTGTCCTTTATGATTATGCCCCTAATCTTTTTGTCTTTGCGAAAGGTTTCGGATATTATTTCTACTGCAAGAATGAGTTTAAAGAAATTGCTCGACCATCCGTTGTTGAGGATACAGCTTTCAATGTTGCAGTAAAAGACGGCCGGGTTTATCCATTTGATGAGAGATGGGCCAAAACCAAAGTGCTCAATGGTTTTATGTATAGAAGGCCACTCGAGAGTGTCAAAGGCTTTTTCGAAGTCAAGAAAAAGGAGAACTAAGCCCCGGAACATCTTTTGCTGCTGTATATTTCTTATGATAACATTATCTATAAGCCGTAGATTCCCACCTATAAATCTGTCTTTGGTGAAGCCTGTTTGGTCATGTGATATAAGTTATGGAGCATAGTTTTATCCGGCGTGCTACAGCTTTGGTTGCAATCTTATAATCGTAGTTTAAAAGCGTGACTGGTCGCCAATTCTTCATCAAATTAGGATCCGTGTCTTTTTATGGTATCAACTTGATACTCACCACGTCTTTGTAAGACTGAAAGCTTTCCAGCATCGTAAGAGTGATTAAGGCGCTAACCAAGATTTGTCTCACATCCCTCCAAGAGACTTTAGAATTCACTTGGCAATCCCTCCGTCCCAGGTGTTTTATCCGAGATCATGTTTTGAGAGCCTCCAGGCATTCTTTTTCATTGATTAGCCCTTCGCAAAACAGTCGTTCTTCTTTATTCAGAACCTTTTCATTGTGATGCGGCGGAAAAGTGAAAGCTGTAATATACTCCTTTGCTGTTTTAGTAGAATACAGGTCCTTATAAAAAGTTTCTATTTTGAGCTGGGCTATCGTCGCTTGTTTACAGTGCCTCTTTTCCAGATTCATAAAATGTTTCGTGTTTTTCTCACCTTCATCATACCATCGAAATTTCGATCGCAAAATTCTTTTCCCCCCCCCACCCCCCTCTCTCGTCTTTTTTGCTCTCGCCCCATTTTCCGCGCGTCCTGAATGCAAAAACTCCTTCTCGCGGCCCTATATCTTCGTGCTGCTCGTACGGGAACGCTTGCTACGCAGGCAACCCCTTTTGCTTAGTATTTTTTTTCTAATTCTTGTTTCTTTGTTTCTAGTTGCGCCCACAAATTTCGTTTTTGAGAGTCGTCTCCTGAAGCGTTAGATAAACGTTTTCTAAAATTGCTTTCGACTGTTCGATTTCGTTCTGCTCTAATAATATTTATTCCTTTTTATATGGAATAAATGAGTTTATGCACCGGTTCGGGAACTTCCGGTTACTACTATATCCAGTGTGCTGGATGACCTCATCAGGGTATATAAACAGTTATCACGTGACTGCAGGCCTCTTCGGCCTCCATCTTTTTCTGACAACGTGTTACTTCATTTTTTCCAGCAGCATCTACAGGCATCCTTCAAGTTGTCACGTTACAAGTTAAGTATATGTACTAACGAATACGTAAGGAAATCAGTTACCTTTCTTTTGTGGTGTGACCTAGAATATTTCCTGACGTTTTTATGATGGCAAAGGAACCGAGAGTAAATGCTTTGCTCTTAGGACATTCTTTTGTTAGAAGGATGCAGGAATTTCTAACTAGAAGTTCGGACGACCGGTTTTTAGAGACTTTAAACTTACACGAGACGTGTAATATATCCTGGCATGGAACAGGAGGCCGAACAGTCGCCCGAGTTCAACGTTTCGACATGGGGGTAATCACTGCGTTTAGGCCCGTCATTCTTGTGCTCGAATTGGGATCTAATGACATCTGTGACCCGCGGCGCAGCCCGCTTTCGGTAGCACGCAGTATTATGACACTTGTGAAAAACGCATTTGAGGAGATGGACGTTCAGTTTATCATCGTTTGCCAAGTTCTACACAGGAAGAAACCCCCTTATTCCTTTTATAACGACAACGTTAACAAATTAAATAAATACCTCAAGAATGCTTTACAGGAAGTCGCATATGCCACATTATGGCGACATCGCGGGTTATCAAATCCATCTATCAATATTTTCCACGACGATGGAATACATCTTAACTACATGGGACACAAAGCCCTGTACAAAAGCTATCGTGGTGCCATATTGTATGCCATTAAGCGGCTGCACCATTAACATTGGTAGACATTGTTATTTTCTAAGATGCAAGGTATATATTAGTATGGTTTTTGTTGTTGTTTGTATCTCTTTACATTGGCTGGCTATCATGTTATTTACACATTACATATTATTTTAGAAAGGCTGACAAGAATATTATTTGCTTTTGCTGCTGCAATATACAAAATTAATTTTATGGCTAGTATGATATTTGCGGCCATTCACTTGTGTTTGAGCCAATCATATGTTTATGCCATTGGGCTTTTTATAAAAGTCTGGCTGTTTGCCACAGAACTGCACTAGTTGTACTAGGGCAGCTTGGGGTTGCCCCCCCCTTTTTTAGACCAGCATATGGCTTTTGTTTACACCTTGCCAGCCCCCCCTTAATTTAAGTCCATTGGCAACACAACTAGCAACAGTCCTGAGGTCAAGCAATGACCAAGCTGACTCTTGATAGTATGCTCAACCGACCTAAACGTGCATTTGTTTTCAACACAGTAATGCCCCCAAGAAATAAACGCAGGCGTACAGATAACACCTCAAACGAAGCCACCCAGACACAGTTGTCGCCAGAGATAGTACGAGCAATTATGGAGGCAGTGGCAAGCCAAACTAGCCAAACACACAATGGTGATTCAACAGCTAACAGTCGGGAACAACAGTCTCAGATCCAGTTCATTCCGGATAGTGCAGCAACAGTGGTTCAACAGTCAATTGACATAGCTTTGAGAAGCGTTGCTGGGGTTACCACATCCTGGAGGAGTTCCATTACTTCAGCCACAGCAAGCACCACAACAGTGGCAAGTAACACACAACCTAGCAGTGCTTCAACACAGATCACAGACAGCCTGACAACAGGACCACCTAGCAGTATCATAAGTTCACTGGTTGGAGGATCTCAGGACAACCAACAAAGCAGTAAGAACCCATTTGTGTCAACCTCTGTTCCCCTGGGGTCAATGGTATCTGCCAAAACAAGGAATAAGATATGGGCGAATGAATATGTTAATTTTGAATTGCTACTACATACTCAGGTCAATGATGATTGTTATAGCATAAAAATGCTTCATAACAAGGAGGGAGGCCATCCTGCCTTAACCATTGTACCCAATCAGAAAAAGCAAACTATTACTAATATGGAGGGCTGGACAAACGCGTTTCACATTTTTACTGCTATCTACATGGAGAAATGGCCTCGGGATGGGCCTGCCCTTATGAAGTATGGGGCTGTAGTGAGAGATTTGGCAAAGAATTTTGCCAACTGGAAGTTCTATGATGAGAACTTTCGAGTACTCCGTGAAAAACAAACTATTCCATGGGATAATATACACTTGGAGCTTTGGTTAAGAGCTAATCAGCGTAGAACGAGCAGTAGTGAAAATAGAAACACTTTTCGTCCAGCCGCAACGCAATCTAGTCCAGGCCATCCCAGGGGATACTGCTTTCGCTACCACGGAGGCAAACACTGTGCAGGCTGTACATTCAAACACCAATGCTACAAATGCTATTCCAACCATCCAATCTTCCGCTGCCCCCAGAGCGGCCAGTCTAAGGACCGAGACAGTCCCAACAACATCCCAGCTAAGGCCAATTCCAAATTCAGCACCAAAACTACCAACACCAATTAATATTGAGAGACTTGCGTATCACTTAACAGGATATCCTAAGGATTTATATAACTACCTTATTACTGGTTTTTCCAAGGGGTTTAAAATAAATTTCCATGGATCAGTTGGTAGTAATTTCTCTAACAACCTTTTTTCTGCATCTGAACTTCCACTGGTCATTGAACATAAATTGGCAAAAGAAATAGACATGGCGCGCATTAAAGGCCCCTTTGACTCTCCCCCATTGGACAATTTTTGGGTATCGCCCATAGGGGTTGTTCCCAAAAAGGCGGCAAACGAATTTAGAATGATACAACACCTTTCCTTCCCTTTTGGCAAATCTATTAATGATCACATTCCTAAAGAATTCAGTTCCGTGCAGTATGCCTCCGTGGATGATGCCATAAGGATAATAAAATCCCTGGGGAGAGACTGCGCGATGGCCAAGTGTGATGTGCGTAGTGCTTTTAGAATTATACCGTTACACCCTGATGAATACCACTTGTTTGGAATACACTGGAATGGCAAATATTACTATGATTTAGCTCTTCCTATGGGATGTGCAAGTTCTTGTAAAATTTTCGAGTCCTTCAGTACAGCTTTGGAATGGATAGGACGGCAGAAACTGGGCATTTCTCACATCATACACATATTAGATGACTTTCGTATCATCGCGCAGTCCCTTTCATCATGTAATGCAGCATTAAATCAATTTCTTTCTTTATGTACTGATATTGGAGTCCCAATGGCAGAGGAAAAAACTGAAGGGCCTGCACATATTTTGACGTTTGCTGGTATTGAGCTAGACTGTCATAAGGGTGAGGCTAGACTTCCTCAGGAAAAAATTGAGAAGTGTAATCTGGCCATACACAGGGCGCTTGCTCTTAAGAAGATAACACTAAAAGAGTTGCAGTCATTAATTGGTCTGTTGAATTTTGCCTGTAAAGTCATCATTCCTGGTCGAGTATTCCTGCGTAGGCTAATTAACCTTACTATCGGAGTCAAACGCCCTCATCACCTTATAAGACTAAATCAAGGCACTCGGAAAGACCTCAAAATATGGCAGCAGTTTTTCCATGGCTTTAATGGAAAATCAGTTTTCTTTGATGAGGCTTGGTGCTCTTCAGACACCCTTCAGTTTTTTACCGATGCTGCACAATCAGTAGGTTTTGGCATAATCTTTGGAACAAAGTGGGCTTTTGGGCTGTGGCCTGATTCCTGGAAACAAAGGGACATTTCCTTCCTGGAAATGTTTCCTATTGTGTTGGGCGTTCTCATGTGGAGTGCTGAGTTACGTAACAAAAAAGTCCTTTTTCTGACTGATAATCAAAGTGTAGTTTTTGTCATCAACTCCCAGACCACTAAGGATAGAGATTTGCTTTGTCTTACTCGAACGTTGGTGCTTACATGTTTGGAGTACAATATTTTGTTTCGTGCAAAACATATCAGTGGCAAGAAGAATGATTTGGCTGACAGTCTCTCTCGCTTCCAGGTGAAGAGATTTCAAGCACTTGCCCATGGTATGGAAGAATCCCCCACAGACATACCACGTCATCTCCAACCACTCAATTGGGACCTGTCCTGACTACACTGTTGATGAATTCCCTTTCCCCATCATCTTTATCCACCTATCAAAGACCTTGGAAAATTTTCAGTCTATTTCTAAGTGACGAAATGAGTATCCCACACACACACTTGCCAATTTCCACTGAACACGTAGCCCTGTTTATCGCTTACCTGGCGAAGAATGGTTATGCCGCTTCAACCGTAATGACCTATATATCAGCAATAGGCTTTGTGCACCGTATGGCTGCATTGCCAGATCCTACTAAAGTACACCTGATACAGTTGGCACTGCGTGGTTATTCGAAACTCCATAAACATGCAGACATTAGGCTACCCATCACCCTACCTATGCTTGAGCAAATTGTGTCAACCATAGACTACACCATAGAATCTGATTATCAAAGAAAAATGATGAAGGCCATGTGCACAGCGGCATTTTTTGCTGCTTTGCGCATTGGTGAAATTACAAAAGGGACAGCACAGCTGTCAAGGAATGTGATCAACCTGAATCAGGTCTCCTTTATTAGAGATGCACAAGGCATGTATACATCGTATAAAATAACTATGCAATTTTTTAAACATCATGACTCTGGGCACCCTATAGATATAACAGTTTGCACTTCAAAACCCATCTGTCCTGTCTTAGCCTTAATTCAGTTTCTGCAGGTCCGAGGCCACCAAACAGGGCCTCTTTTCTGTTGGCCAGATGGCAACCCAGTTTCAAGGCGCTACTTCACAGGCTTACTCAATCAGGCCCTTTGTTTTTGTGGTCTAGACACATCTCGGCTAAAGGCTCATAGCTTCCGCATTGGTGCTGCCTCATGGGTAGCAGCACAGGGCATGTCGGATGCCCAAATCCGACTATTCGGAAGATGGAAATCTAGTGCATTCCTGCAGTATATTAGGACTCGGAGTATTGGCTCAGGTTCTTATTAATCACCATTTTGCAATCAGAGTGCACGGCTTAAGCAGGGGCTAAGCTGAGCGCTTTGTCTTGCTCACTTGTAATATGATAGATTTCCTGTTCAATTTTTGAGATTTTTCCTTTACCCAACAAGTTTAGGCCCCATGGGACAGAGTGGAGGCTTATGCAGGGGCTAAGCCGATATGCCTGTCCCTGGGTTAGTCAAGTCCCATTTGATATTTTTATGGTGGAATGTTCAGTTATCCATTCAAAACATTGTATTCTCTTCGGGTGGGGCCGCCCTTTCGTTAACTCGGGGCAGTGGCGGGTGTGACCCCACCTTTGCTGAGAACTTCTACATAATTTTATAACTAGGGCTGTTATTTAATAAACGGCCACTCGCTGGCCAAAGTATGCCAAACCGAGTGTGTTCCTCCTCTGACTTTGAGCCTCAGCAAACAAAGCTTAGAGAATACAATGTTTCCAAGTGTTACTATAACATTGTTAGACACCAGGTGCATAAATAATATTTATTCCTTTTTATATGGAATAAATGAGTTTATGCACCGGTTCGGGAACTTCCGGTTACTACTATATCCAGTGTGCTGGATGACCTCATCAGGGTATATAAACAGTTATCACGTGACTGCAGGCCTCTTCGGCCTCCATCTTTTTCTGACAACGTGTAACTTCATTTTTTCCCTCCCATCTATCCCACCCCCTTATTTTTTCTATTTGTCACTATAACTTGGTGGGTCATCTTGAATATCGGATCGTTTCTTTTAGTTGTTCATATTCTCTTCACCATGTGGTTCTGTATTAAGCCTATATTGCACTGAAAGGCGGGTGTGACCCCACCTTTGCTGAGAACTTCTACATAATTTTATAACTAGGGCTGTTATTTAATAAACGGCCACTCGCTGGCCAAAGTTTGCCAAACCGAGTGTGTTCCTCCTCTGACTTTGAGCCTCAGCAAACAAAGCTTAGAGAATACAATGTTTCCAAGTGTTACTATAACATTGTTAGACACCAGGTGCATAAATGCGATTTTCTTCTTTTTCTTTGTGCCAAAATTAATAAAACTCTCTCTCACTTTCAGTTTCACTATTTCCCATAGCTAGCTAGGATCAACAGAATCGTCGTTTCCATATTCTTCCTTATGTCTCTGTATGGTTGATTTAATCTGTTAAGTTTCCAAAAACTCTGGCCTCTAATATATACATTTAGACAAGCCTAAAAGCGGAGCTCCACAGTTCTTTCCTTATTGTATGGCATTTACCGATAAAATAAAATCAATCCCGGGACTCGAGCAGGGACTTCTGTATTGTGATTGTTTTTTTTTTTTTACTGTTTTGCTGCAGAGCCACACGCCACCATTCCAACATGTGCTGATGTACATTTTCGTCATTGGCCTTTGCCACGTTGGATCAAGGGACTACAAGACTATGAGCATAAACGATTTTGCTGCATCACAGTTTAATTACATCCGATTACATTTCAATACAAACGGTGTAAATCTCTAAACTATAGATTAACAGTCCCAGTGTCTCACTTTTAAATCCAACATCACAACCGGTTATGTGCTTTGGCTGAGCCACAATTTTCTAACATGTATCGTTGACATTTTAACCTCAGCAAACCGAAATTCTCCACAACAAAACAAAATGGTAAAACCCCAAAGAGGGTACTCTTCGAAATACCCAAAAAAGAAGAACAATACTTTGTTCGCCTTGTTTTGACTATTTTATTACGTCATTTTTGTGACTCTATAAGAGTAAAGACGATAGAAAACTGCCGTCGGTATCCTTTTTACAATAGCACCGAAAAACATTGAACGACTTTAACTTTCCGTTGTGAAAAGTTACTGCGACATGATAAGCCATGAATCAACTCAGGTGATCGACTGCAAATGGTTGAGAATGGTTTTATTCTTGACGTCGATCAATTACAAATATTGCAAACTACAAACCTTCGCTACAAGTTTTGGGCGGTATTAATTTTTACATCACTGTTAATGATAACATCTGATTGGCAATGACAACAGACAAACAAATCGGTTTCAGAAAAACGTTTGTCAATAAACATTAACTAAAGACGAAGTTTTCACTTCAATTAGCCTTGTCTGCGATTTTTTAACTAACAACAGGAATTGCTGTGAGGGACAACATATTTCTGGCATTTCGAATGCTGCAGCTGTTAAATATCGCGTTTACTTTAATTTTGGCAAGGAGTTGTTGTTCTTTGCAAGAGTTTTCCAAATGTCAAACTTACCAAGCGGGGCCGAGGTTATAAACCCTCCGGACTTCGCTTGGCTTTTCTTCAACAAATTTTGTGCCCTAAAATGAGCGACAGCAGGACAAAACGAAACGTTTTAGGATCCAAGATGAAATATTGTGTAGTAAACATTTGGAAAAAACAAGAGTCCAAAACAATTTGAGATGAAAGCGTGACAACAACAAAACGTCACGAAGAAAAAAGAAACCGATGCGAATGTCTCTTTGACGTTTCTCGTAGAAATCGGAAAAAAAATAAGACAAGTAACAAACCGAGACAAATCGCTATTCAATTTTCTTGGCATAAATGTCCACATAAAAGACAATAAAACAGGAATACTAACCTGCGCACAGTTTAAGTCAGTCAACAATCACTCCGAACGCAGAGCTTGAGCAGAAACCATCATTTCACACAAAAATAAGTCTTATTACTAATATGCCTATCAAGATAGCTTCTTCAATTAAGGACTTTAGCGGCAAAACCGTCCAGTTTAACACACAGCACTGGTCCGAAGAAAGCGCATAATTTATACTGAAACCTTGCCAGACCACACGATCTTTTCTCTTCATGCATCCTTCTGCAGGCAAACACGAAGAAAAGCTGAAACTCTCTGACACTTGGTAATGTTTTTACAGCTTGACAACAGACGCTCTCTTTTTCGCTGTTCCTCACTATGATTTTGTCTCCTTTCTCGCGCTTTTTGTTGTTCTTTCTCCCGTTGCTCGTCAGTACGATTCAGCCTGTTTACTCGAGCCCTTTCTTGTTCTTTCTCCCGTTGTTCGACCGTACAATTCAGCCGGTATGCTCGTGCTCTTTCTCCCGCTGTTTGTCACTGATACTCTGCCAACGAATAGACAAAACTGACTTTGTTTTAAAACTGTCTTCAAAATTTGGCCATGCAATTTCCTACCACAAAAACGCGGGTTGAGAATTGCGTGTACGGGCAAATGATCTGTCCAAAAACAGTCCATACGGAAGCGCGCTTATATGCGAGCTTGCACACGAAAGGGTTAACTGGAATGTCACATTTGACTTTGGCTTATATCGAGGGAGTGGACAGTCGTACGTACGTACGCACGTACGGTGACGTCATGACCAAATTTTCTGGGATTGATGAGTTACCATATTTTCTTTTCAATGGTGCTCCGCGCGCGCGCGCCTTTGACGCGCACGGAACTCCGCTAAAATTGGAATGAACAGAGAAAAACAAGGAGACCATCGAATGATCCGTTTTATATCCTGGTATGATATCGGCTTCATTGATGTTACAAAAAGTGCTCTGATTAACAAGAAAAAATCAAGCCTGCAGTGAACCTCAGGCCTTCTTTGTCGCCAAGTGAATCTGGAGAGATCGGGATGTAAACCCTTCCACGCATCAGTTAGATCTAAGTCTTCGACTACAGCATACTTAGCGAGTTCCAAATTCTAGTGCAGGAGCTGGCTCTCCATAATCGAGAATTTTACTACAACTCAATCCAATGCCACAGTCGTTCTATGGCTACTATACTTTACTTTATACGTTAATTATACTTTCCTCTGATTCGTCAAAACGTCCCTATAAAATTATCGCGGATTGATCGCAAACAATCGGAAACAGTTTACGATTGCTTAATCGTATTGGCTGTTTCCTCACTTTTGTGTTGCTACTCGTCGCAAACAAGACGTAAAGATAGGAAATTTTACTATCTCTTGCGTCTTGTTTGCGATCAATGACGATCATCGACGATCATCGACGTCGGGGATGAGCGTAAAAGGTGTTTCTATTTACGCAAACTGTTTGCGATCAAGACATCGTAACTGATGTTTGCGATTGTTTGCGACGGAGTTACGAGCATATGGAAACCAGCCTTCAGTACAACGCTGTTCAAATACCATCTATTCCACTACCTTGCCCCATTTGAGCACAAATACATAAAAATCATATATTTGTACTGCGGATATAAGAATAAAAGCTCCCAGATAAACTTCAATCTTCGTCTCTTTGTGTGGCACTGAAACTGCGCACCTGCCAGAGCTTCCTTTAATGAGGGGGTGTCTGTAGGAAAATGGATAGTAGTTGCTTAATTGGGGGCTGGCAGCTTTATAGAGGTTCAAAAAAATTTAGATGAACTCCCATCAGGATTTTGATTACTGGCCGCGCTTGATAGGAGGTGCACAATTAAGATGTGGCCTCTTAATGGGAATTTGACCCTAGTTCCAAATGGTAGGGGACGCCTTAACTTGGATAAAGTGGAGCGTGGCTCAAGACTTCCACTGGGAGCTCGACTTGCCAAATAAAGTAACATCAGGGAGCCGGAGCCGTGACTCTGCTGGAGGCGACAAATGCTCATCAACTCGAGGAATGGAAGCTGAAAGATTCACAACACAAGCACATCCAATGAAAAATATGGTTGCAAAAGCGAAACCGAGGTAAAAACCTTTACATTACACACCTTGATGCTCTTGACACCCCTATTGTAACATACCACAACAGCATGCATTCCTAACAAACAATGTATACCGTTGAGAGCACATATAATTATTTTCCCGCTTATTCAGAGGGAAAATACACAATGTTTAAAAAAGCAGGCTGGAAATTAACTGTAATTACGTTGGCCAAATAATTAAGTGTGCTTACTTATCGTACACCAGGTGAAGCCGTTGTTTAGAATTGTCAAACGCCTAATAATGGTAATAGGACTGAGTGGAGTCTAATTCGGTCTGTAATCATACGAGTGATAACAAAATCAGACGACCGCGCAGTGGGAGTCCGATTTGTTTATCACGAGTATGATTACAGACCGATTTGGACGACACAAAGTCTTATTACCAGGGATAAAAAATTATAATTTTCGAGAAAAGAAGAAGGAGCTCGTCGGGTTTGTTGGCATAGACATTTGTGCCATAGGATAAACAAAATCACTACTGTCTTCTAAAATACTGTCATTGTTCAAGGAACAAAATTATCCATTTTGAAGAAAGCCTCAATTCAGGAGCCTGTACTCTGTTACTATGGCGATTGAAACCAAGGTTGCGATTGGTTGATTTAAACTTCAACTTTGAATGTGATTGGCTTATTGAACTGTCCGATAACAGACTGTCCAATAACAAACTGTCCGATAACAACTTGGCAAGTGAATTAGAGGAAAACAGGAATTTTCAAACCAATCACAATCGAGGAAATTGTAATTGTTATGATTATAACCTATAATTGGTTAGCTTCCTGCCGGTTTCTCAGTAACTAATCTGCGTTATAAACATTATTTATCTTGTTCCGGGTCTTAATTAATACTTCAATTCTTTGGGTTTCAATAAGCAGAGATACACATTGTCTTGGTGATGGCTCTATCGTGCAGACCAACTTGCTTGCAGAGGAAAATTAGCTAAATTATAAACCAGAAAAAAAAGCTGGAGTTTCACGATCTGCTATTTGAATCTCTTTGCAGCAGAAAGGTTAGTAGTCATGCTATAATTTCAAATATTCTTTGACGAACCATTAACAAGTAAGTACTTTAATTCATGGAAATTAGTTTTACAACTTTGTTTGGAAACCTCTTTTTTTCGTTCGATACCAATATAAACCACTTATTTTCGGTCGCAACTCTAAAATCGCTAAGGCAGCAAAATTGCTTTTCCGAACTGAAGGCACCTGTGAAAAAATTGGTAGCAACATAGATCGTGATGCCGGCCTAATATGCCAAGTATAGTTAAAATCGTGGGGCAACTTTTTTTTTAGAGATATTACCAGTATGGGATACAGATAATTGTTAATTGTAAAATTTATTAACCGGCTGAATAGAAGTGCATGCTCATCAATGATTTTATGATCAGACTCATGCTATGAGACGACAAAGCAAAGAAATACAGACCGCGATGAACATGAATCCTTGAAAGGTTTATCATTTTGACGATTTCATTACAAATGCATATTTTCGATGACCGAAAACGCTAGAATACACGTCAAAAGCTCGCCAAGACGACCGCTTTGTGCTATCCTTTAATGATGCTTATTTTTATAATGTGGTTTACAACTTCATTTATAAGTCCTTGCAGTTTCGTGCCTTAGTTTAGCAGTACAAAGTGTTATGCAGTGGTTTCGGTTGATTCAGATCATGAATAATATATCATTTACTTCTTGGCAAATCGGCCCGTGAAGGTCAATCGTCCTTATGCAATGCATGATATATCTTAGCAGGTCAATTTTGAAACGAAATAATTCAAAATTGCCCCTATAACGTCGATAGATTAATTATCAGTTGGTGCTGTACGGCTTACATCCATTGGCAAATTCCATGTTTATCCCACTCATTACATAATTATTTCTTTGGAAACTTCAGTAACAGTGCAACTGAATGGAACACACCGTGATCTGATTGAAAATTGCCTCAAAACAATCTGCCGACTGCGAGAGACAATTCTCGATTGAGATCACAGCTAAATTATTGAAAAATCGTTCCTTTTTTGGTAGCTAGTGCATTCAAGTCAGGGAAAATTGTCGGCAATTCCGCTGGATTTCATTTAAACATTGGTGTGTTGTCTGTAAATTATGGTCGGTTTTCAAGCTTGGCTTTCCCTTTTGTTTAGCGAATAGGACCAATTAGATTATCATGCTTTTTTCTGAGAGATTGAAGGAACCATACCTTCAGTCGCAAAACCTACCTTAAAATTTTTTAGTTCTTTCCCTCGAAATTTGGATGCTTTTGGGTTGCAAATATGTGAATTCATATTTCTCTCATCTCCCATAAATTCAATCTTGGGACCTATGGTCGCCGCTCCTGTACTATTGGCACTCCTGTTTGGAACACCCTACTATATATTGGAGCTCAGAGCTTGTGATTCCCTTACTTCTTTAATTCAGATCTAAATTGAAGACATAGCGTTTTAAATTGTCTTATAAAGTAATTTTATAACTTTCACTGTTCTACTTAGTATTGTTAGGCTAATGCTTATTTTACATGATTTTTGTGTAAACAGCCTTTGGACCCTCGGGAATTAGCGCTATATAGATACTGTATCGTTATGATTATAATTATGATTATGATTGTTATTATTATTTATTTCTCCTCAGTTTTATTTTTTTTAATTAACAGCATTTAAGTTACTTTTTTCAGTTACCTAACAACAAGAACCTAAGCAGGACACTTTTTCCTTGTTCTCAAAGTTGTCACCCTAAGGAAAATAGACAAAGGGCCAATTACCAGGTAGATATTCCGAACAAATGTAAATAACGGTTAATCCCCATTCTCCGGATCTTTACTTAACGTTCCATGAATTTTCGAAACAAAAGGGAAATCTATTTGTCGCAAATTGTGTAATGGAATTTATTTCCCTAATATACGGATCATACTTATTTTACTGATTCTAACATTAATTGGATTTTGTCTGCAGGAAAGTGATTGGTATCTGGATCGTCACTTACATTATCGAGAGGAACGGGATTTACTATCTGGAATTGGAAATAATGTGGCAGGAGTTTGTGAGTAACACAACACTGCATGGCATCCGTTATGTTTTCACGAAACGCCATATTGTCATTCGTCTAACCTGGATGATATTATTGCTGACCTCAGCTGGATACTACATCTTAACAGTTTACGAAGCTGTCAATAAATTCTACAGTCGGCCAATAAACACTGTAATAGGAACAACCCACGTGAAAGAAATGAATTTTCCAGCTGTGACGATATGTCCTCTCAACTACTTTGCCAAAAGCAAAATGTACATGACGGATGATAACCCACTATTTGAATCCAGTGGCCTTAACATCAGCGCATGCGCTCTGACGTCACGAATCCGAGGTAATCGCCCCTGTGGGTTGTCTTTGCTCTGCTGCTGTCGCCCCCCTCAGTCAGTGAATACAACCGTAAGTCTACCAAACTGTACAGATCAATACAGACAGGCACTTCTGGATGTATTGCAGCGCGCATCCCATCATGTGGATTTTGAATCTGTCTTTCGGTATTATAGTCAAGACATAAACGCCCTAATTGGCCCTGCATGCACGTTTGGATTATCGTCAACATGTTCACCCAGTGATTTCCTTCCCCTCGTAACATCATGGGGAATGTGCATGACCTTCAACTCAGGAAATGAGGATAAAGTGAAAATAATAGAGAGCGGGGGAGTCACACGGGGATTGTCAGTGTTGCTTGATATTCAGATTTCAGATTATACTCAAGGAAAGTTTTCAGAAGGAGTCAAGGTAGTTATCCATGGTCAAGGGGAGTTCATTGATGAATGGGAAGGAATCAACATCGGTCCAGGACAACACGCTGTTATCTCCCTTGCACAAAGGAAGGTAACTATTAACTTACATGCCCTTCCCTCCTTCCGTCCTGTGCATAGTACTAGCATTCCACATAACTCAAATTGCATTCGCTACGGCGGTAAGAGTCCCGTGCATATTACTAGCGTAGCTTATAACTCAATTAGCCATAACTATATAAAATTCTCATCCACCCAAGAACAATTTTTTTTTTTCACTTTGCACCGATATGATCTCTGATCACTAAATGAAGGTGCTTGTGTGTAACCGACTTGAAACAATTAAGGCTATTTTGGACCTTGGAATTGTTGATATATGTTTTTACTATCTTATCATAGTTCATCAACTTGGAAAAGCCATACGCCACCAGTTGCGTCACGAAGAAGTTGAAAACTTACTCTGTCTACACAATGGAGGGATGCTTGTTTGAATGCAAGGCTGAGAAAATTATAAAGCGATGTAGTTGTCGACCAATAGGCTACAAAGGTACAACAAAAACACATCTTCTGTACTGGGTGAAACGAAGGGAGAACGCTAGTTTAAAATTAGTGTTGTTGTATGTAAGCAAGAGTTTGAGAAAGGTTACTTCTTACGTAGGCTGTAGTCGATTTTACATGGCGTATTTCATATGATTTTAAGAGCATATTACATCATTGTCAGCTCGAACTAATCCCTCCTACCGTCTCTCCCTCTATCCAATCCACCTATCAACCCGTCTGTATCTTTTTCCTTCTGTCTTTCTACATCAGTGAATCTTCCTTTCTTTCCAATAGTGATCGTGATTTAAGTTCAATTTTCATAGTTGCTTCTAGTGCTCATATCTGCTCCAGCGAAAAAGAATTGTCGTGCAGCTTCAACACATATGGTAGGTACAATACTGTAATATTCGTGATTAAGAGTACATCTCCTATCATTTAAATACAAAAACAAACAAACAAGCAAGTAACAAAAGTAAACAAAGATGCTCAGGAATACAAATATGAATTTTAATTCAGTTTATACCTTGAAATTTAACTTTGCTTGCCGAAAACTGAAAGGGCAACGGGTGAACACCTTGTGGATAGTCGATACGATCGCGGAAGTTTGGTCATATGAGATTGGGCATTAGGGCAAAGAAAGAATTAAACGACTTGCGAATAAATCTTCTTTTTTTATTAATATAGCGCGGTAACATTAGCGCAACCTTGTCATGGACCGGAGCGCCAATGGTGAAATGAGACATTTTTTGTGCTGTCAGTATAACGATACGGGGAAGTTTCCGGAAATTGATCTGAAAGTAGATAAGGGTGCCTGATAAAATACATAAATAAATAAATAAATACTTAATTGATCAAACCCCTGGAGAGGCTTTTCCGGGCCAATGAAACAAATAATACAAATGAAAACAACAGAGTTAAGAATCCCAACTGGCGAGAGGCAGACCAGTTGGCTATTTACAAGGATGACCGAGGAGTTGAACCAAGCACTCACCCAGAACAACACCAGCTAGTGGCCAGAGCGGGATTTGAACCCGGGTCACCGCATTAAAAACTAGCGCCCTAATACACTCGGCCATCCTGCCTCCACTGATCAAGCAGCGTAGGCGGTAATTTTCCTGCGCCGTTAGTGTCATTTTCAACAAGTGGTAAGATCAGTTTTGTCATCATTCTTCACTTCTTTAAATCCGCCTCCTCCTATCATACTAAGCAAGTCAGTCACACAGCCCTTATCATATCTGCATTCAATAACTGTTTCTGGTGGAATTAATAGACCCTTCTCCAAATTAAAATGGCCGCCGAAATTTCAAATAAGATAAAATTAAAAACGTATACCAGCACTAAAAAGAGCACCTTGTCATTAGTAACCCTTCAAAGTTTCAGCATATCAGGTGTAATATCGGCTGAGAAAATGTAAGTTGAAAAATGAAAAATTTACAGACGTTTGTATGAATGGGGGTATACGCCATACCCCCAGTAATACAAACGTCTGTAAATTTGTCAAATTTGGCACGATGGAATACAAGTAAAAGAACTAACTAAATAAAAAACTTAAATGCTGGGCCTAAGTAGATTTGCGTACAACTTAACAGTAAAGTATTACGCTAAAATGATTAGGCTATTTACATTTTTGCGGTTTGAGTTATTTTGCATTGACAGAAATAACAAAGACTGCATTTGTTTTCAGTATCTTCAGACTCAAAGTCCTGTGCGTGCAACATTCCATGTTCTTATACAAAATACAGCGCTGAGGTGTCCTATTCAAAGTTTCCTGACTCTGGGACAGCCGATTCGCTTGTAAAGAATGGACATTATAAGGATTTACAATACCAGAGGTAACAAAACAATTTTTATAACATTTAAGTTAATGAGATGAAAAGTCGCTGCTGAAGTACCCTGAGGGAAGATGCAACCAGTCTGTTTTAATGTATCTCTCCGCATAGGTTTTATTGACTTACTGGAGATATCGTTATGGTGAGAAAAAAAATAAAAGCACTGGAGCCGTATCTAAACCTGTCAAAAACTCGCGTTGACTCAGTCGTCGTCCCTGCAGTCAGACCCTCTAACCGTGGGAACTCCATCCTAGTTCACAGGCGTACTTGCTTTGTAGAGCACCCTTCATTCACCCTTAAGTTATTATAAGGGCTTGGCTAAACTAAGACACTCTGTTGCGAAAACATTGTTGTGGACACAAATGTTTGCCAGTTTGGTCGCGCGGGAAGCATTGTAGCGGACGCAAATCGCAAATCTTGCTTCACGGACGCTGAATTGTTTTTGATCAGGACAAAAATATTTGTACTTCGGAAATTCCACGTTTAGCCACCTGATGCAATCCCAAAGAATCTATGCCAACCCCCTCCTCCGCTTCCTCACTTAATTTTGAACCAAAGCTTAGCCGAGGCCCGCAGGTCCGAGGTGCCAAAAAACCTTGAAAGGGCCAAACAATTTTGAAAACACCCCCCCCCCCCCCCCACACACACACACACACACCCTTTCCCTCACACTCCCCTTTATTCCTTGGCTTTGGATCCATCACCCTTAAGGTTTCCCACATACATATTATGGTCCATACTAATTTTATGCCTTTTTCCAGGGACAACCTTGTATTTTTGCAAGTGGGATTTAAATCTCTGAGTTATGAGATACAGGAGCAGCGACCAGCTTATGACAAGACCTCCCTGTTTGGTAAGACGATGCCAGCGAAAACATTGTAGCACCATCCTCCCCAGAAGATTTGTCAATTTTTGGCTGTATGCCACTTTTTTGTGGCCCGAAATTGGCTGCCTATTTGTAAAGCTCCATCATTTTAAGGAAGGTGTATTACGCAAGCAGAAACATGTAAACATGTAAGGATGTCAGACATGGTTTGATGCTACTCTGGTTTGAAGTTTGATGAATGTAACTTAAAAAGTTACAATTCACGACCCAACGTTTCGACACTCCTGTCTAGTGTCTTCATCAGGGGTGATCTAGTGTTGCAAAAAGGAGCCTTATATTGCCGGTTTTCACTGTCACACCATCATCAAAACCATTTAACAAATAAAGTCAAGAATCAAAGAGGCAAAAGAAGATGAATATTCAAACAGTCTCGCAAAGATTCAGGTCTGTGCGATGTTTCGTGCGGGAGATATTCGAAGAAATGTTCTACTTAAATTTAAGGCTTTTGTATGGGGGCGCCCTGTTTGTGTCCCTCTGAGGGACACAAATATGGCGGCCGGAAGCTAACAAAAACATATGTCATCGAGTTTTGCTATAAAAAGCCCATAGTCGTCCTCTGAGGGCTCATAAACATCTACATGAGTACTTATTCTCATTCAAGGACTGTTTAGTTTGCGAAATCTCAGCGGCGAAGTATTTTTTTTAACCTACGTGACAGCATTCTCGGCCGCCAGTTTAATATCTTGTCACGCAAAAGCTTAGAAATTCAACTTTGCTTTATCGCAAGACGAAAAAACCAATCAAACTGAAAATTTGTGAAAAGATAAGTCTTCAGCTGTTCTAATTACTAGCTAAACTAAAATCTCAAAAGGATAGGTAATTCCTTATTTTTAATTTTGATGACGTCATGTGAAAACCGAGAATACGCTTACTAATTAACGACCTTTTGTTTTGATGAGGTGTAAATAGGTGTCAGGTAAAAGGCCGCCATCGTCACGGTTTAGAGGAGCGTGGGCGGAGTTGATGTGCCAAGCTTCCAAACAAAGCCGTTGATGGTACCGCCGGTTAGTGGTGATAATTTTGGAATTATCCCACGCTATTGTATGGTTGGTTTGGCAAGCATGTTCCGACAAAGCGGAATTTTCCTTTTTGCAAAGAAAAACTGCTTTTTGATGCTCTTTTAAACGCGTGCCAAGCTGACGCTTGGTCTGTCCGATGTACTCATGATCACAGTCATTGCATGGAATAGAATAAACAGCGTCAGTTCGTTGTTCTTTCAACACAGGATCCTTAGGTTTGGCAAAAATATGACTCAACGTCTGAAAAGGTTTTTGTGCAACTTTGACATTGTGGCTAGACAAAACTCTCTTAATGGGTTCTGTAACACCGCGGATGTACGGGATGACGGCAAAACCTGTAGCCGAAACCTCGTCCCCGGAGGTGTTAAGAGAAGGAGTAACTGGTTTTAAGCAGTTACGAAGGAAAGTGTTTGGGTAGCCATTGACCTTTAGGACGTCAAAAACATATTTTCGCTCTTTGGCCCTAGAATCACATGAAGATGGTAAACAATCAGCCCTCGTGAGCAAAGTTCTGGTTACGGATTTTTTGTGGCAGATGGGGTGGTGGGAGTCAAATGCGAGATATTTGTCGGTATGCGTGGGTTTGCGATAAACACTTGTCTCTAAATTTCCCCGGTGCGCCCTATAGACATTCAAATCGAGAAAAGACAAACGTCTATCATTCTCACGCTCAATGGTGAGCTGGATAGACGGCTCAACTGAATTTAAATGTGAAAGAAGGCGCTCCGCTTCATTTCCGGATACCGCAGAGATGACATCGTCGACATATCGTTTCCGAAACAAAGGCTGGATCGGTGAGGAAGCCAGAGCCCTTTGTTCCACATCTTCCATTACCATGTTGGCAATGACAGCAGAAACGGGAGAACCCATAGCCGTACCAAAAACCTGTTGGTAGTAGGTGCCATTGTATGCGAACTGAGTGGTGTTGAGACAAAAAGACAGCAAATCTATAAGATCCTCCACGGGCAAAGAAGTTCTTTGTCCCAATGAAGCGTCTTGTTTGAGTCTTTTTTCAGCAACACTAATGGCAAGATCAACCGGAATTTTGGTGAAGAGGGAAACAACGTCGAAAGAAACCAGCTCGTTTCCTGCGTCAAGAGTTTTACCTCTTATAAAATCCGCAAAGTCACAGGAATTTTTGACAGTGTAATCAGTATTCCCAACAACAGGTGACAAGATTTTCGCGAGATAACTCGAAACCGCATAAGTCGGAGAATTAACAAAAGAGACAATGGGTCTCAAAGGAATTCCCGTCTTATGGATTTTTGGCAAGCCATAAAAACGAGGACATAGACCGTCACTACTGTATAACATTTTGTACGTAGTGACGGTCTATGTCCTCGTTTTTATGGCTTGCCAAAAATCCATAAGACGGGAATTCCTTTGAGACCCATTGTCTCTTTTGTTAATTCTCCGACTTATGCGGTTTCGAGTTATCTCGCGAAAATCTTGTCACCTGTTGTTGGGAATACTGATTACACTGTCAAAAATTCCTGTGACTTTGCGGATTTTATAAGAGGTAAAACTCTTGACGCAGGAAACGAGCTGGTTTCTTTCGACGTTGTTTCCCTCTTCACCAAAATTCCGGTTGATCTTGCCATTAGTGTTGCTGAAAAAAGACTCAAACAAGACGCTTCATTGGGACAAAGAACTTCTTTGCCCGTGGAGGATCTTATAGATTTGCTGTCTTTTTGTCTCAACACCACTCAGTTCGCATACAATGGCACCTACTACCAACAGGTTTTTGGTACGGCTATGGGTTCTCCCGTTTCTGCTGTCATTGCCAACATGGTAATGGAAGATGTGGAACAAAGGGCTCTGGCTTCCTCACCGATCCAGCCTTTGTTTCGGAAACGATATGTCGACGATGTCATCTCTGCGGTATCCGGAAATGAAGCGGAGCGCCTTCTTTCACATTTAAATTCAGTTGAGCCGTCTATCCAGCTCACCATTGAGCGTGAGAATGATAGACGTTTGTCTTTTCTCGATTTGAATGTCTATAGGGCGCACCGGGGAAATTTAGAGACAAGTGTTTATCGCAAACCCACGCATACCGACAAATATCTCGCATTTGACTCCCACCACCCCATCTGCCACAAAAAATCCGTAACCAGAACTTTGCTCACGAGGGCTGATTGTTTACCATCTTCATGTGATTCTAGGGCCAAAGAGCGAAAATATGTTTTTGACGTCCTAAAGGTCAATGGCTACCCAAACACTTTCCTTCGTAACTGCTTAAAACCAGTTACTCCTTCTCTTAACACCTCCGGGGACGAGGTTTCGGCTACAGGTTTTGCCGTCATCCCGTACATCCGCGGTGTTACAGAACCCATTAAGAGAGTTTTGTCTAGCCACAATGTCAAAGTTGCACAAAAACCTTTTCAGACGTTGAGTCATATTTTTGCCAAACCTAAGGATCCTGTGTTGAAAGAACAACGAACTGACGCTGTTTATTCTATTCCATGCAATGACTGTGATCATGAGTACATCGGACAGACCAAGCGTCAGCTTGGCACGCGTTTAAAAGAGCATCAAAAAGCAGTTTTTCTTTGCAAAAAGGAAAATTCCGCTTTGTCGGAACATGCTTGCCAAACCAACCATACAATAGCGTGGGATAATTCCAAAATTATCACCACTAACCGGCGGTACCATCAACGGCTTTGTTTGGAAGCTTGGCACATCAACTCCGCCCACGCTCCTCTAAACCGTGACGATGGCGGCCTTTTACCTGACACCTATTTACACCTCATCAAAACAAAAGGTCGTTAATTAGTAAGCGTATAAAAGGCTCCTTTTTGCAACACTAGATCACCCCTGATGAAGACACTAGACAGGAGTGTCGAAACGTTGGGTCGTGAATTGTAACTTTTTAAGTTACATTCATCAAACTTCAAACCAGAGTAGCATCAAACCATGTCTGATTGTCCACCTGGTTGCAGTGTGAACTTGAACATACCATGTAAGGATGTATTGATTTTTTGGTAGCCTCCCGTATTTGAGATTATTAATAAAATTTTCACTGTCTGTTCAGTGATACACGAATGTAAATTGCTTGAAGGACCGAACTAACTAGACAGGAAATACTTTGAAATTAAAACCAAAAGACAGCTGAATTGCTTTTCTTAAGAAAGCTCCTTTGTCCTGTCTTGCTTTTCTCCATAGGTGAGATCGGAGGCAGCATGGGTTTATTTCTGGGATGTAGCCTTCTCACCATCTGGGAGTTCGTAGACTTTCTTATAAATATGTTAACAAAACGGAAGCGTCAGTCTACGCATCCCGCATGATACCAAGTGCAGAATGATCCAGAGAGGAAACCTATCACTATGCAAAGAAACTATCAAGAATGTTACAAAATTGCCCATGTGATCTAGCTGCCCTTGTGCACTAAAAACGGAAAAAACCGTGACTATCAGACTAGTGTATTATTCTGTCTCAGTCGTTGTTATTAATAAAGTTTGGGGGAGCACCCCAATAACTACAAGCGGTGCATGAGCCTCGTTTTTTCATTATTATTACGAATACGAAAAGGAAACATTTACACAAAAGTGAAAAGTAATTAAACCGAGAGTAAAAAAAAATACAAATAAAGTGCCTTGTGGTGATTTAAAGACAAAAGATATCCGGTTAACGCTGCAGTAAACAGTTTGCTATTCAAAACGCTAATTTAGTAGCTTTTCCAATTTATAGTTTATGTGGCGGAAGTGTGTGACAAGCGTTTACCTTTTTATTCTGATCGTAAGAGCTGTAGCGAGACTCAAGGGCGCGGGGGGGGGGGGGGGAAGACCTCGTAATTTGTTTCGTTATGTGTAGTTAACCATCTAAATTCTTAGCGGACCATTGCTTGTGAATTTAGTTTACGAGAAAAATATATTTATATGTGAAATAAATTACAATAAGGGAGATTTATTACCAAAGGGGATAAATAATTTTATGCGACCTGCCCCGTGATTAGTTTTCCGGATCGTGTCACATCCGGGACTTGAAATGATTTAGAATTAAACATATGAGCATCGGGTTGCAGGCCTGTTTCCTAGAAGCTTCGGTGCAAGGCAAGTTTTGCTCCTGGTAATTTCACGGAGTGCTTCTGTTACGGGTCAACCTTCGCTTTGAAGACGACAGGAAAGAAGTCCTAGACGTTTTTGCCCACATATTGGTCAGCGATCAAGTTAAGTAAACTGTGTCTATTAGCTTTAACAGCTATTGAATTCCTGTTGTTTGAGTCATATGACGGCGGCAAACGTGAAACCACGTGCACTTGTGTCAGGGCATTCGTTTGTGCGAAGACTTAAGGAATAGGATTAGAGTAATACAAGAGCTGGCAACCCTGGGAGCAAATTGGAAGTTCTACGATAAAAACGTTTGTACTATAAGGCAGTTCCAAGGGGCACCGTGGGACCAGACTCACGCTGAGTTATGGCTGAGGTCTCATTCCTTTCGGGCCAAACTTAGTCCCCAGGCAGGGAAAAGTAAACAAACAGGGCAACGCATCCAAAAGGGGTTTTGTTGGAAATTTCATAGGGGAGTCACATGCCCTGGGTGTTCCTTCAAACACTAATGTTCCGATGCGAAAACAATAACCCAATCTCCAAATGACCTCAACCTTATTCCAAACCCACAGCAGGGAATTCAGGGACAAAACCAACTTCTAGTTCCAACTGTCACTTCCACCCGCAGTCCTACCAACCGTGGCACTCCCAACCCCAGTCAAGGCTAAGAGCCTAGAAGCGTACTTAACTGGTGATAAGGAGGTTTCCCGTCAGCCTTTATTAGCTGGCTCTTTACATGGTTTTCGTTTGCATTTTCAAGGGCCTCGTGAGGGCTCGTGTTCCAACAATATTGTTTCCGCTTCCGAGCACGCCGATATTGTTGATCATAAGTTAGCTAACGAAATACAGGCAGGTCGGATAATTAGACCATTTAAAAAATCCCCGTTACGTAATCTCAAAGTGTCGCCTTTGTTAGTTATTCCTAAAAAGTGCGAGGAGAAAACAGAATGATTCATCACCTGTCATTCCCCCTCGGTGTTTCAGTTAATTACTGTATCCCAAAGAGTTTTGTCCGGTACAAGACGCCACAGTTGATGACGCAGCTCAGATTATCAAACGTTTAGGTATAGGCTGTGCTTTGGCTACGACTGATGTTCGGCGTGCTTTTCGTATCATCCCTGTTTACCCTTTAGATTACCAGTTGCTGGGTTTGAAATGGAGAGGAAACTATTATGTTGATCGCTGCCTCCCAATGGGATGTGTTAGTTCGTTTAAGACTTTTGAAGCCCTCAGCACCACAATGGAGTGGGTAGCACGCAATAAATTAGCGATTCCTAATATAATAGACATTTTAGATGATTTTCTTATTTTGGAAAAATCCCAGGAGGCCTGTCCTGCTAGTCCTCAACGGTTTTTACATTTTTGTCTTGATATTGGCGTCCCCATGGTCCCAGACAGAACAGAAGGTCCTAATCAGGTATTGACATATGCAGGTAAAGAGTTGGATAGTTTAAATCTCGAGGCCCGGCTTCCAAAGGAAAAAGTTGACAAAATCTTGCCGGCAATTCGCAATCTTCTGCCCAGAAAAAGAGTTCAACTGGAAGAGCTCCAATCGCTTGTAGGTCTCTTAAATTTTGCTTGTTCGGTCATTACCCCTGGCAGAGTTTTTATTCGGCGACTGATAAACCTCACCGTTGGTGTGAGACGAGCGCACCATCGTATTCGTCTTACCAGAGAAACTAAAAAGGATCTGCGAATCTGGGAAACCTTCTTAGCCTCTTTCAATGGGAAGTCCTTTTTCATAGAGGAAGTCTGGTCTACGTCCTATGACTTACAGTTTTACACGGATGCCGCACAATCTAGTGGGTACGGCATCATCTTTGGCAAGCACTGCGCCTATGGTACCTGGCCCGGTGAATGGAAAGCAAATCATATTAGCTCTCTGGAGTTCTTTCCTATTGTCGCCGGTCTCACTACTTGGTGTAGTGAATTGAAAAACAAGAGGGTGCTCTTTATAACGGATAACGAGAGTGTAGTGCACGTCATTAATAAGCAAACAGCAAAAGACACTAAGATGCCGGGATTACTTCGCGCAATGGTCCTTATTTGCCTGAGGAACAATATTTTCTTTAGGGCACGACATATTCAAGGAGTTAATAACGTGCTAGCGGATAGTTTTTCTCGTTTACAGGTCAACAAGTTCCAAACACGGTCTCAGGGTGTGGATCTAACACCAACCCTGCTACCAGCACACTTTCCTCCAGAGAATTGGGTAATAGACGAGCCCAGTTATTAGAAGCAAGTTTGAGTGCCACTGATTTAATATGTATCCTCGTCCATGGCAGTTACTACAGCATTTTCTAAGGGATAAGCTTAAGCTCCAAACCCCTCTATTCCCCATTTCAACTTATAACTTGGCCCTGTTTGTTGCTGTTCTAGCTGAACATACAAAATCTTCATTGTATAGTAGGAAATTAATTCAAGCAATGTATGCTATGGCTTTCTTTGCTGCCCTAAGAGTTGGTGAAATCACATCTCGAGCTAATCAACCCCGTCAAAATATAATTGTTATCAGTCAAGTGGTATTTTTGAAAACCAGAGAGGGTACTGTTAGTGCGATTAAGCTAACACTCAGGAATTACAAGCATAGCGACGCGTCAAATCCAGTAGATGTTTTCATATACCGAGATGGGGCAGTTTGCCCAGTTTCTCTCCTGTCGGAGTTTCTAAGTTTACGGGGAAAGTCTCCGGGACCTCTTTTCTGTTCGCCGGATGCCTCTCCGATATCTCGATCTTGCTTTGTAGCTGCTTCAACGGAAGACCTTCAGTTTTGCAATTTGAACGTGTCCCAGCATAAGACGCACATTTTAGAATTGGAGCCGCTTCTTGGGCAGCAGCTAAGGGCATGTCGGACACACAGATTCGGGCCTTTGGACGCTGGAAATCTTTTTCTTTCCTACGATATACACGTACTTCCAAAACCAGGATTACTTCAGCAGTCCCAACTTAACCCCGGGCCATATGCTCATGCTTGCAGTTTACACCTTTAGATTTATATTATTATTCCTCAAGCGGAGTGCGGATCTTTTGTGCTGGGCCCAAGTGCATCTACATAAGGGGTATCTTACTTGTAGTCAACAGTATTAGTTTTATTCATCTTGTTCTGCTGCGTATAGAATTGTCTGATCTGGAGCATTTGTGCAGGGGCCACCTGTTTCAGCCAGGAACTATTTATCTTAAAATGATATTATTGTTAAATGTCTTGGTCGACACCAATTGCGCAGGGGCCATTTGGTTGATTCCGCGCCGTGGCACAGGGGCTAATAGTACTTTCATAACCGTGTTTGGTGTTAAGTTTCCTAGCTGTCTGTTTGGAAACTCTTGTGCAGGGGCCAATCGTTTCCTAAAAGGTACAGTTACAATTGAGAATAAAGTAGACGTTTTGAATTTGGAAGGCAAGTTCACAAGTTGTGCGTCAGACTGTGGGTGCAGCGGCCCCTTGGTTTGATACCTTAAGGCAGTTTCAGTTACCAGGAGCGTTTGCCTCGATAGGTAGTAGCTACATTGAGATCTTTTGTGCAGGGGCCGATTGTTTTCCTAAAACGACAACAAACTTTGAGCATAACTTGAATATTTTAAGCCCTGGTAAACACCTTAGCAGTTGTAGATAAAGCCATGTGTGCAGGGGCCAATTGGTTAGGTGCATTAATCTTGTTTCAGTTGTTATTGGATGAGTTACTGTGCATTGCTTTGGCTTTGGGTGGGGCGGCCCTGTCTCGTTCACACGTTCAGAGCTTTGGCGAGTTTGCCCTCACCTTTGCTGGAAAAGGCACTCATTTCCTGTTCTATTGTAATTTGACATAATCTTACAATAAACGGCCACTTAACTGAGTGGCCAAATTATGGCAAAGATGTGCGTCAGTTTAGTTCTCTTACCAGCAAACAGAGCTTAGCCTTAGCAATGCACAGGGGGCATAAATGTAGAAATTATTTGCAAAATCCCAAAGAGTAAATAATCACGAGGTTTGAAGAACGTTGGGTAATATTTCCGCACAGCCCAACCATTAATTACGCATTCAGTCTTTGTTCGATGAAAACAATAGCGATAACAATAGAATGCCTGAGAGACCAATACTCTGATATAATGAATGTATGGGGCTGTGCGGAAATTTTTCCGTACTTTGTTTCTTTCTTGTCCGCATCACGAAGCCGGGTCACGAAAGGTGCATAGATTGTTTCATGGGAACCCTTGTGGACGTCATAAAGGTCAGTCGGGTGTTTGACAACGTTTCCAAACGGATTCTTTCCATAGTGCCATGGAAAATGTTCCTGTTCGAGGTAAACCTCGCTTTATTCCCTACCCACCTCGTCATTTGGGTAATTCTGACAACTTTAAAGTAGTTTACAGTGCTGGACAGCTTAGTTTCTAATTTTCTCGCCTAGCTACCCGAGGACTGTAATTTGCATAAAAACATGCTTGCCAGGAGATGTGATTTTTGAAAAACAGTAATTTTTTATTGTAAATCTGCTCCGCGGTATCTGACTGCCGAACCTAAATAGATATTATTTCTAGAAATCACGGCAATAATATGGTTTAAAAAATTTAGTTGCTAACAAACAATTTTGTCTGATATGTGCATTGCAAAAACCTTGGCCTGCAAAATATTATTGAGTGCCCGCGGATTTTTTAACATCACACGATTCAAAGAGGGTGAAATATTTACGTGTAATATCGAATTTGATCAAAATCTGAATGCTATTATGAAAAAAGTGTGGTTCAAAATGTCTTATTTTCAACTTTTTAATGAAACGTCCCCCCCCCCCCCCCCCTTGTAAGTGACTAGACACTGGGGCCATCAGGGAGGCTTAGTGAAAAACTTATAGGCTTTTTGTCGAGAGGAAGGGTGAAAGTTTGCTGATGATACAGGCAGATTTTGAACTGTTTCTCTGCTTTCTCTTCTCCTTTCCTCCAAATTCCACTGTGAGTACTTTCATCCCAAGGACTAACTACATACAAAGTATGAAGGAATGTTTCGCTTGACCATTTCCAATTTTGCTCAAGCCTTAGCGACATTCGCTCTTTATGTGGAATAACCAATTCGAATAAACAGTGGTTTTCAGATATTTAATATTTCAGCTTTTCTGATATGCAAAGATATGCAAATACAACAAGCTCGCTCAAAGTCACTAGCAGAGACCACAAGAGTACGCACAACGACTTGCGCTTGTAAAACAGTCATCATTTATAGCAGTGAAAAGACAAAAGAACTCGTCGCCAGTGTCTTGACATGTCGCACGCTTAAAGTTTTCGTCACCTGGGAAAAGAGATCAAATGAAGAATTATCCCGGCAATTGTGAACGCAATTTATGCAGTTGAGTAAAGGAGTCTAAAAACATTTCAGGACTAACGGGGAAATTAAAAGGCAGTTAGTTAATTAGTTACTTAGAGTCTTAAAAAACAAGATTTGTAAATATGTTAGTCTGTGAGCTTAATAGCTTTTACACTTGTAAAGAATGGGGTTAATTAAATGGTGGGCCTTTCGTCCTTTAGACAAAATGACGTTTCAATTAAACTAGTTAGTTGGCTATTGCCTTAAATCCAATTAAATCTTATGCGTTCATTTCTCAATGCAATGTGTCGTAGCGTGTTTCCTTGGAGAGGCTCAAGAGTTGAAACAACGTTGAAGCTAAGTGCAATCCGGGACAGGTATAGCTCCCTGTAATTTCAGTTAGAGGTTAGTCGTTCCTCTGGTACAATGCAGATGAGGCAATTAATGACTTATTTTGGCAAAGATTTTAGATAGAAAGCTTAAGAATTCTGTATCTCTTGCTAGAAAATTGTTTACAAACAGAACCTAAATCATCGTAGTTATGAACACTACTTGAGCAGTAGTGAAAATAAATCCTGAAAAAAAATTTCGGGATGGGGGCGACAGAAGAACAGGCTCTGCAATGCGAGAGACCCTGTAGCTTTTGATTAGAGAACTAAACATTAGATGATACAACACAAACAATACCCCTAGCACTGATGACAGAGGAAGTTACAGGTCATAAGGACCAATGAAAATATAGGTCTGGAAGTGCTAGAGGTTACTCTACGACACCGTTGCAGTGCTCTACCAAATTTAACGAGCTAACAAGCCAAATGGAAGCTGGAAATTTTGTGGGTTCGTACTGAATAAACTGTTGAGTGATGAATAGGTCAATATGAATATATGAAATCATATATCTTCAGGCCTTATTTTCATTACAGCTCAAGCGCTGTCGATCGCCTACATCCTCGTTATTAAATCCACAGTTCAAATATATGAATTAAAACATTCACACTCAAAACTTCAAAAAAAATAAATAAAGGAATAAATAAGTAAATAAATAAATGAATGCACAGATGATTGAATAAGTGATGAATGAATGAATGAATGAATGAATGAGTAAATGAATGAATGAACGAATGAATGAATGAATGAATGAGTGAATAAACGAACGAACGAACGGACGGACGGACGGACGGACGGATGGATGGATAAATAAGTAAATAAACAGGTAAGTAAATGAGTAAATGATGGAAAGAATGCTAACAAGATAACTATAACTGTTATCTAGTTCCCTGTTGTTTAAGAGATAGATTGTTTCTCTGGAATGCAGTTGAATTTTAGTTCCGATTTAACTTTTCTTCATGGCATATGATTATTTCAATTGGTATTTCCTCAGTTTTTATTGTCAGAAACACTCCCTGCTAGCAGTTAGTTTCTTTTCCCGACCAGGTTGTGTTTTTTTTAATTAACCTAGCAAGAAACGCAATAGTGACGTTGTTCCAAGGTATCCTAACGAAAGCATAATGAGAAATAGCTAGTAACATTATCATAATCTTACTTTTTTCCAAGGGTTTGTAGTATGCTGCAGCAGCAGGGTCTTCATTCAGATTCCCTCTTGCAAGAGACACTGCCAACCCGTTAGACACCAAGCAAAACACCAACAAGAGAATCCAAACACCTTTAAATCCGTCCATTCTAAACTGAACCTGTTCACCAGAGAAATGGGAAGAGACGAGAAAATAAGCGTTTTTCAAATGATGAACCATCTGGGATTGTATCACACACCTTATTGGTACTAATTTTCGCGATTTTCAAATTTAAGTCCCACTGAAAAACTTACCGCGAAAGTTAGCGACGCAAAATTTCATGCCTTGGTGCAAAACCTTTCTATTAACTTTAACGTGTATTTACGTACGTAACCTGAATGGTAAGCCTTCGCAAACCACATGCCAAGCAGTGAAGGAAAGTGCCACATAGGGAAAGGACGGGAGAAAGAACGAACAACTAAATCTTCCCCTTGATGACCAGCTTGAAGACATCGAAGGTGCCATTCAGATTCCAAATGCTTTTTAGGTGTGGTCATATCGTAAATTTTGGACTGCATACGACATGCAGTGTGGGCTTATATCGTTCTTTTTAATACTGTTATTACTTGACTCTGATGATGACTTCCGCTCAGGTTGTCGAAACGTCAGTCAATGTCATCACAAACAGTCCTTCTCAGGACTACACTCACCCGGACGATCGTACTTCACTTAATTAATACTGTTATTGTTACTGTTCAAATATGTCACTGAACACGCTAAGAAATTTTTTGGTCATATGCGGCCAAAAAGTTTAGGACACACATTTGGAGGAAAACCGATTCTCGTCAAACGATGAAGTACTTAATCGCAGCATCCCTCATATTATTTAATTATTGACTTTATTTTGTCATTAAATCTCTTGACTTGTAGCTATTTTTAGACAACTACATTTAATTGTTATTCAGTCTTAAACGTGGTGCATCGCCAAAACAATTTCGTTCATCGAAAAAACGCTTTTTCTAATAATTTTGTGGGCGATAAAGAATGGACTAGAATTTCAACGGTATGACTTCAGTTTTAAAAGTTTGATATGGTAGCATTTCCTTTCCCTTTTAATGTTTCTTCAACCACAAAACGGCTTCATTTGCAAAAGCATTTTTGGGGAGAGGAGAAAGTTTCAAGGTAATATCTCCTGAATTTTAGGCCAACTCGGCCTTCAATTACTTTAAGAAATAGAAACACGTTCCATGATCACTGAAAAGGGACCACAGTGTGCAACGAACCACCCAATAACTTAACCGCGGACAGTCTTTCTTCTTTTGAGTCCCTCCACAGGCTTTCTTGCGGAAACAATGCCTAGACTTTCGCCTCTTCCCTTACATCTTATATTCATGTGCATATAACAGTGTTTACACAAAATACAAACCTAACTGAAGAGGCAGTCCGTCAAATGATATTCGTCAATTCCTATTCCTGCCAAAGCAGTTGTATGAAATCAATATCATTCATGATTCTACACCGTAATATGCCATGAACAGACTAGTTTATTTTAACTAATCTGATTGGTCTGTTTATATTACTAAATATCTTAAGTCAAGTTTTACCTTAATTTCAGTGAATGATGAAGTTTAATTAAGTCATAAGCGTATGAGAAAAGGAAACGAAGATACGAGTTAAAAATGGGTAATTATGTTATGACAGCTTTTACTACTGCCAACCTGTTTGTTAATAGGAAAATTCTTACCATTCAGTTTTGTGGCTTATAAGTTAGTCTTGAAATTAACGAACATTAGAACCCTTTTGTTATAAACCAGTAGTAAAATTGAAAGAAGTGAAAAGAGATAATTTAATAATGTTATGATAATTTAGATGTACAAATGGGTGTTTTGAAGTCAACAACATTTTGAACTACATTTTAGTTGATAGAAAAAGAAATGGGAAAAGATACGAAGTTTCGAAGAAAACTTGAGTTTGTTTTCAAGTGACCACAGTAACGTTAACGGTCGTTTAAGATTTCAATCATAGCGTTGCCTTGGCATTACTCGTCCATGAAACGGCGAATTAGTGAATGTGCAGTAAAACATTCAGTTTCGCGCTAATTGGGTCCGTTTGAGAGTCCAATGTCGATTTGTATTAAAAACCAAGCATGTTACCTATTTTGAAACGTTCCCCAAAAGTATCAGAATAACTGATATGCGCACAATGCACTTTCATGAAAACACGACTGCGCCCAGTTAACTAAAAACATGTGGAGCGGCTTGCTTCTACCACGCACACCAAATCTTAGACTGAATATTAACATTCAAGGTCAATTTATTTGCGGTTAACCAATCATATACTTTGTTACGTTCTTGACTTACGGTTAGTTCCAACGATTTAAGATTTTTATCAGCAAAAAGCATATTAGTATCATCGGTAAAAAGGTAAAACTATATTTATTTGATGATTCCTGTATGTCGTTGAAATACAACGAAAAACGAAAACAACAACAAACAACAACAGTGCCGAAAAGTATCAAGTATTAAGTATTAAGTATTAAGGTTATTAAAAATATTACAAATCAAATTTCTCGTAGTAAAATTAATACACGAAAAATAGATTTTTGGCCACGAGAAGTTTTCTGGGGTTTGAGAAACGTGTGTCAGACCCCGTGTTTCTCGAAATTCCCGAACACGTTTCGGGCCCGAAAACTATTTAACATGGACTAAGTTCTTTTCTTGAAATTCGATTTTTACTGTTTTAAATACTCATTTAAGAAAGCACCCTGTAAATTTAATTGAAAAATACATTCGGAAATTTGCCTAAAAAGCTAGCTAATTGCAGCAAGACTGGGTAGCTGGTCTTTACAGGCTACTAATTTAGTACTTGCACTTGCCTTCTCTTAAAGCTGAACAGGAACCCTAAAAATCGGCAAAATACTATATCAGAATTTAAAGTGCATACATTTGATATATTGAATACATACCTGTATTAAGATATCATGGTAGGTGGATTTTGACGAAAAATAGAATTTTTTTTTGTTTTTTGCTGTTCAAATTGAGAAGACGAGATAAATATTTTGCAAAAAGAATGGGAAAAAAGAATTTTTACTTTTTAAGATAAAGAGAAAACTATTGGGATTTTTAACACCTAATCACAGAAATCTCATAAACGTTTTTCGTCTTCTTCTCGATAACATAAAACTGCATATAAGGGTGAACATTTTTAGTTCGTTTACGCGCGTCTTCCGACGGAATTAGCTGAAAATCGGCAGCCATGTTCAAGGATACTTTGTTCGAAATACCGTATCGGGCTTTGTTTAATTTCGCTTCCGTTTCCGAGTTATGGCCTCTTTTGTACAAAGGAACGTCCGCATGAACAATACCAAAGTTTAGGAGGTTGTAAAAAAAAAAACCAAACCGCATCTGGAAAATCGCAGACACGGTTTTTGAGGGTGATGTGTGAGAAAACATTTCCGATATTAATCGCGCCGATCCGATAATTCACGCGCGGAAACGAACCAATTTAAGCGAAGCAGCGTTTCTGGGCATTTCTTTTAATATCACTGCAACACTGACTTTTTAGAAAATGTCAAAGATATTATTGTATTGTATAACTATTAAGCTTTCAGAAAATGTATAGGTTGATGAGGTTTTCTTTTAAAGCGTCAGCGTAAGGGCGCGATTTCCAAACACTGTCAATCCACCTACCATGATACCTTAATTGATTAGCTAAAAGTGTGCAAATCTGTCTTCATTTCTGCAAGGAAAGAAACTAGCCACTCTACGTGCTTTATTATTTTATGGTGATGCATGGACACAATGCAACTGTCATTTTGCGCTTCGTTCCGTGGAAAAATTCTCTCAAAAAAGAATTTCGTTAAATGTTGTCCTGCTCAAAGGAAACTTACTTATAAACTTGAACTCGTGATATTTGATGAAGAACAGAACAAGAAGTTTGCTCTGGACCAAAAATCATAATTAAGACACTTTCTGCCAACGCATACCCTCTTAAATATATACCAAGCTCTTATAGCTCCTTATCCAACTTACCATCTGACAGCATGGGGTCAGGCTTGCAAATCTTGCCATGACAAGATTCTAAAGTTGCAGAAAGGAGCTCTTCGCTTTATCTATTTTTCTGATCATAATGAGCATGCAAATCCTCTATTTGTTGACGCTCATATCTTACCGATAAAATGATTTTATTGCGAATCTATTCTTGGTTTTCAATCATGCGCAAGTCACGCAAGTTAAAAAATAAAATTATTAATCATTCAATAGATTAAGTAAAAAATTCGAAATATCGTAGAAGGGTAACAATTAATAACAAATCCCAAAGTCTCAGCTATGCAATATCCTGTACTCGAGTTACTCGGCAAAATGTATCCAAAATTACTTAGATAATATTGGGCGCTAGAAAAAACCGTAGCATTGCGTAACATGATGATGTCGTAATACGTTTTGGGTACACCTGAAATACTGAAGAAACAACATATCAGGAAAAAAATCATTAAATCTTATACCGCATTCGTACTGCTTCGGAAATCAGATCAGTCTTTAGTGCCTTTAGTGACGAATTATCGTAAAGATTGCATCTCCTAACTTGATGAGTCACAGCCTTGCCAGCTCTTTCATGAACAACCACGAGGTGTTGAATATTCTCTGATATTCTCGATAAGACGTTTCCAAACAAGTGTCTTGTTTTCTTTTTCCTTCAGTAAATCTCTTTCAATCATGGCAATTTTGGGAAAAATTACTTCTCCTAGTCATAGAAATGCAAAGGGAATTGTTAAAGACAATAGTGGCACACTCCGACGATACGTCTGGATGCCACTGCCAGCCTTGGTAAAAAGTTCCAAAGAATTACTGTAGTTAAAATGAAAGGAGAGTTGCTAAAGAAAGCAGTGGCACACTCCGAGAATACGTCTGGATGTTATTGTTAACCTTAGTGATAAGTTCTAAGAAGATAAAAGAAAAAGAGAATTGTTAAGAAAACCAGTGGCACTCTGCGGCAATGCGTCAGGATGCCACTGTTAACCTTAGTGATACGTTCTAAGAAGTTAAAAGGCAAAGAGAAATGTTAAAAAGAACCGTGGCACACTCCGACGATACATCTGGATGCCACTGTTAACCTAATTATCAAGAAGTGAAAAGGCAAACAGCATTGTTAAGAGGCTGTCTCTGTAAAAATCACCCGCTCAATTTCGCATCAAAAATAGTTTTGCCTAAAACTCTGACAAATGAGAGACTTTACTAAGGCTAGAATAAAAATAGATTTCGTTTGAGTCGAAATGGTTTTCCTGTCGCGTTTGGAGCCATAAAATATTTCGCCCAGTCAGCGCCCGTCGCAGCGTCACCAAAAGCATAAAATATTCGATTCCCATCATTCAGCATTGAATTGTACGTCATTTTACTCACTAGCGTTTGTAGTTTTTTCAGAGACCAACAAATTTCTCTTGATTTATGTTGCAATTCAAGACGAAACCAAGCATATCACTAAACCCTACCAATCCCCGTCGAATGATGGCCGGCAATAGCCTTCATTTAGAAGCTAATTTTGTGAGCTTGACACCTAGTTGAACACTCTAGTCTACACATCTGAAAAGTGTAATCCTTTTTCGCCAAACATATGCAAAAAGCCCTGTACGATTTCAATATTTCAAAAGTTTTGACCGTTGGTATCAACACATGTACGAGCATTTGCGATTTCCACTCCTTTTATAAAATCGACCTGTGTCGGGCAAAATTTATTACAAGTACAGCTTACCTGCTTCGCAACTCGGGTTGTTCCCAACTGTAGCCATTTCCCAAGCCTTTACATCGTTTAATTCAATAGCTTTTCCAGTAAATAGGTAGATATTGTATATTTTCATAAATTCAGAGTACTGACTGCCTGGAATAACCATAGGGGCTAGCGGAGCCAGGCCGCCAGTTAACATCAGCATGAAATAGAAATAAATTACAAACAAGAAGACTGAAGTACAAATGCACACATAGAAATGAAAAAAAAAAAAAGAGAGAGAGAGAGAGAGAGAAGAGGAAAAACGCTACTTCTATGCTATGAAGGGAGCCTAACAAATAATTGAGTTTGTATATGATTACAAAGCATTAAGATTTAGAAAAGTGTCAGAATTTAGCAAAAGAATAATTTACAGGTAATTTGGGAAACAACACAACTGTTAATACAAGTAAATAATAATCTTTGACAGGATCGTTTTTACTGATTCCTTGAAGTTTGAAAAAGAGAGGGTTTTCAAATTTTCACTGATCGAGTTCCATACTTTGGGTCTTCAAATCTTATGTTGTTATGCCATAATTTGCTCTTACTTTAGGTAAAAGATAGGACATATTAGAGGCACTTCTTGTATTATAGTTATGTCTTTCATTGACTTGTGTGAAGAAAGTATCAACCACAAATGGTAATCGTAGATTGTAAAATTTATGCATAAAGACTGCAATATTAAGAAGGACAAGATCAGGCAGTTTAACAATATTAAAACGTTTGAAAATTGGACTAGCATGCTCATGAAATTTAGACAAAGTCATCACTCGCATTGCTCTCTTCTGTAAAGTGAACAAAGGCGGGGTAGTTGAAGAATAGGTGTTACCTCGAGAAATTAAACCATTGGTTAAGAAGGGATATATTAGGCATAATATAGTTTAACAAGAGTACCTGAATTTACAAAATAACGAAGTTTAGAAAGAATCCCAATATTTCGCTTAATCTTTTTAACAATATAGCTTACTTGACATTTACATGACAAATTAGAATCTATTATTATACTTAGACATTTTATTGTGTACTCTTGATTTATGTTTATGCCATTTAAAGAGAATGTGACATGGAAGGGTAACTTTCTTTGTGGAGGGTGGAAGATGACAATGTTAGACTTATCAATATTAAGAGAAAGTTTGTTAGCACTCAACCAAGTATGAATATTTACTAGTTCATTGTTTACTTTCAGTTCAAGGAGTTAAAGATATTTGTGTTTATAAAACAGAGTGGCATCATCTGCAAATAAATGAAAATCTAGAATTTCAGAGCAGTTACTAAAATCATTGATATACATAAGAAAAACAGTGGGCCAAGAACTGAGTTTTGAGGAACACCACAAGAGATCGGTGAAGCTCAGACTCAGTTTGGCCCACGAATGCCACAATAGTC
>OX419338.1:26658879-26668879 GCA_948470475.1 Galaxea fascicularis
GAGAGACAGCGTCTTAAAGGCAACAGCGGCACACTCCGACGACACTCCGCTGTTGACCTTGGTGATCAGTTCCTAAGAGGCGAAGGCAAAGAGAAGTGGTAAAGGTAACAGTGGCACACTCCGGCGATTGTTAACTTCGGTGATACCTGACCGCGAAAAATGCAAAAGAACATTGTTAAAGGCAATGGTGGCACACTCCGATGCCAGTGTTAACCTTAGTGATGCGCGATGAGTTACAATGAGGAAAGGATTATTCAATGCAATGGTGTCACACTTCAGCAATATGCAAAATTAATTATTGGGAATTCCCACATGCAATACGAGTGTAGAAGGTGATGGGGTACAGGATAAACCAAAACGTTCGAGTTTTAACTCTCGGTTTAAGTCTATGGCCGCTTCAAGGTTTTTCATAAGATGCTGAAACCTTTTCTTAATGGGACAGTGTCCCGATTCTGCGCAGGCGCGAGACGTCATCTGTTATGTCTCAGAGAAACAACAGAACTGTCAAAATGATACATGTTTTAGGTGTATTTACAGAAATCAAGTTTGGTCAAGATCAGCAAAAAAAAAATACAATGCAGAGAAGATAAGCGATGGGGACGGATTCCACGCCAGAAATACCATCACTCGCATCGTTTGATTTCGCGACAAGATGAACAAAAATCAAAATTTTTAGCATGCGTTGAATCGGGATACTGTTCCTATAAGCTTAACCCTCTAACTTCCAGAAGTGATTAGCATCTAAGTTCTCCTTATAGTTTGAATACACTGTCTAGCAAACAAGTGACAAGAACAGACAAAGTTATCAGTCAGAGGGTGTGATTTAACGTCAAATTCTCTTTGTTAATGTACACTGAAGGATTTGTATAGCAGCTAGAAAGGAGAATTAATAATCAGATCTTAGGAGTTAAAGGGTTTAAAGTCGGCTTGATTGGACGTACATTTCTAGGCTTATTTTATAGTGTTACATGTATTTTTTAATCCACACAACTTTCAACAATAAATATCCTTACTATATGTTCCCTCATGGGTGTCTTTCAATAACTTATCTCATTAGCTTGTTGATTAACGGGAACATTTCGCGCCATCTTGAACTCTGTTCCATTCCGTAAAACAATTGTCTGTGCGTGGTATGCAAACGAAGGAAAGCAAAAGCCGCGGATCGAATGTGATCCCAAACATTCAAATTCTCAAATTTTGTCCGAATTAACCGAAGTTTGATGCCACAATATTGTATGTACAAAGACCGCCAATCAAAATAGAATCCTTGGAGCCAAAAGTTTACCTTTTTGCAGTTATTTCGTGGAGGAATAAGTAGAAGCAGCTGGTATCTTCATCCACATCGGATGCAAAGGAAACAACTGACAACGCCGATGGCATCTCGAAACGATGATTTTAGGCTGTGATTTGCTATGGCCTTTAAAACAGTGGTGGAACTCTACACCGTAAAAAACATATGATCAAATTTATTTTTCCCTTCTTCTTCTATTTTTTGCTAAACAATATTGTAAAATCATTCTAACTTTATGTATATAATATTCTGTGTAAGTTAAATAAAAATGACTTGACTTGACTTGATGACTTGAACTCACTCCCACGTGAAAGCACCTTTGGCTTGCTCTTGGGTCAAATGTCCTTCAAAAGGTCTCCAGTAGCAGCTAAATGGCTCCCCTGGCAATAACTGAGAATCTGGTGTATGGCGAAGGAAATGTCACAATCAAAGCAACCAAGCTATAATCCAAGAAATTCTCGCTTGTGGAACCCGGAATCCTGGGCTCGGGTATCTGGAATCCAACACTTGGAATCCGGAATTAATCCCGCCAAAGATTGGAATCCGGAATCCAAGTTGCTCAAAATTCACTCCAAATCGGGCTGATTGGAATCCGGAATTCAATTCATTACCTGGAATCCGAAATCCACAGTATGGAATCCCGAATCCAAGACTGTCTCGGATTACCTTACATGGGGCGACGCGATTTCCTCTCCCGAAGACGAATTCTTTTTATACGATTAATTGTTAGCAGAGAATTCATTCGCAAATATATCGTCTGGAAAGCGTAGCGGCACTTGACACCACCTTTGGTGCTGAACACCTAACATATCATCTTTTCATCTTTTCAACTGTCAACTATGAACTCTCGACTCGCGAGAAATGAGACCCGAGAGAACAATTAATTAAATCGGAAATAGGGTACTTCTAGTCCAGACCCACTTGCGTCTCTTCATGGTATAGAGTGAACGCACGCTTGATGTTTTCTCTTCCAAGGTTGATCCAATCCTTGCAAAAAGTGAGTTCGCAGAAGCTTATTTTCAAGAACTGTGCCATCTGGTTTTCAGGAACGATTTGTGTGTCCACTAAGTGACAGTTTAAGTTGCATTTTTAGTGGTCGCAATAAATAGTCCCTAGGGTGCGTTTCGTATCCTGTCTGATCACATGACCATTTGGTTTCTAAAGTCAACAAATAAGATATGAAGTGTCCCAGAATGAGACAGTACAGCGAAAAGCCGCTGAAATACGGCATGCGCAAGCATGCGTGCGAACGCTCTCATTCACTCTGACCAAGTGACCTTGCAACTGTCGAATCAACCGCGGACACTACTTTTTTCCTTTCCGCAATTTTCTTGTACCTTTACGGAAACTACATTCTAAAATTAATAGATTAATGCTAGAATTAGCCTTGAAGTTCTTTGTTTCACTGGCAACTCGGAAACGATAATCGAGAGTACGAGGCAGCTGAAATAAAATTCAGCCCGCTATGGAGTTTAAATTGAAGAGGACGGAATTAAATCATTTCCTTCCAGCAGTGAACTATCGGATGTTGTGGTATACTTTTCAACTGATATCCTCTTTAAACCTCTTTACTTAGTTTTGTCAAGGCTAAACGTAAATTAATTTGCAATTGCTCATCTCGTTTATTCATATACCACTGAATGGGATTTAGAGCCGGCGAGACAATCACCACTGCAATAAATTAATCAATGACTTTATAGGTAAAAGATATTATTATTCCAGCCTTCGTTTTTTTTTTGCTAAACAAATCGTCTTTTTACGATGTTTGGCATGCTATGGTTCTCAATAGAGGGCTGGATTTATTTAAGCTCTGCCGAATTCAAGTGGCTTCTAAGTGAAAACTCTGGACACCTAATTAAAAGATCATTGTAATCGATGGAAGCGTTAAGGCCTTTGAGTTCACCCTCTTCGTTTTTTTATTAAGTTTTTTTTTTTGCAATCTTGTCTTTGTTTGCTCAGTGACATTTTCACAGAATTTGTATTCCATGGTTAAATAGATAATATAATCCGAATTTGATTCAAGCTAAGCGGTGAATCCCTTAACTACTTATGAATGAGAAATACACCAATGAATTAATTATATATATATTTGTGGATATACTATATATTGACTCCTAGTGACTCAAACATTCGAGGAAAACCAGAAAAAGTCGAGTTCAGCGGGATCGGAGATCGAGTTATCGGATGATGGGAACAAATGACCGAAGATTATACAATGTTTCGTTGACAAGTATTTGATTGCTATTCAAATAACGTGTTTTAATTAGTCAGGTTTAGTACAAAGAAAGGGTAAAAACAGATCGAACTGAGGATAATTTGCTAACAAACCAAAGTACATATAAGAGAATACTCGGTTCAACCAGTACAAAAACACCATTGTGGGATACTTAAGTACATCATTCAAGGATAGATGCAGCTGTTATATTTGACTCAAGTCAGACAAAATGTGGTTCGGGTTATATGGAAAATTATAGAGAATATGGCCTGAAAAGAAAAATAGATCACTCCGTGTTAGTTAGTGTTTTGTAACGTCTTCACCTGGGGTCGGATTGAGGAAATCCTGAGATAAAAGAAAAGCTCGTCGAGTTTGAATACAAAACAATATGGTTGCCGCCATCTGACTTTAAATTCGAGACGTCTTAAGTACCTGCGAGGCTAAATGTGACCCTTGATAGGAGGAAAATTGATACTTGTCTAAAACAGGGGATCTTCGTGAATACGCCTGGCTTCCTAATTTATATCTTAGGAGGCTCTTAAGGCTAAGCATGCTTCCATAAATCCTTCCCGGGTATTGTCCATTATACTTCCCCGAATATTCATTTGAAACGCAGAAATTTAAAATCAGGTTTAGCCGTTAAATTAACATTATATCGTTTTTATCTTTAATTGTAGGGCCTCTGAATATTGGGACGAAACATGCATGAACAAAGCGTCGCACACCAGCGCTGCAAAAAGCAATGATATGGCGAGTAGTTGAAAGTAAGAAAACAAAAATAAAAATTCAATTTTAATGGCCCAAAGTCAATCAGAAATTGCCATTCTGGGGCTAAATATCTTTCAGTCATTAGCGCCATTAAATAAGGAAGGGGTTATTAGAAATGTTATAGGGGTGGGGTTGGAAGATTTTCGGAATGATATTTTTCGCTATTCACTTTTTCGATGCTTGTATGGAGATATATGACTGTTTTTTTTTTTGTCCCTTGTCTTCGGATGGACCAGTTTAGGCAAACTGCCCGAGTCCATTTTTATATTGTCAGTGTTCAGAAACACAGTTGACTTTAATATACGTTGTCTTTGTCAGTCTTTTAAGAATATTTCTCCAGTGAGAGAAGCATGAAATCATTATGACATGACCAAAAGATGTCATGTTTACTTAATTACTCAGAACTTCTAATAAGATTTTTGCATGAGGGATGTGATGTAAGGTTGGTCTCGTATCCTTAAATTATTCTCGTATGTCTCAAAGATGATGGGGTTCATTTCATCAAAAAGAAAAGCAGTTATGTTTCTTAATTATCACTGATCAGAGAACATCCAATCTGCTAAACGGAAATCATCGCGATTTCCTTCTCTCGTTTCTTGATTGGAGCTAAGATACAGTGATTGAGAAACTCGCATTCATTTGGTACCCTTGGTAATTATTACACACAGTAATACGCAGTACAAACAATCACAAAATTGAAATAATTTTGCTAACCGTGAAATGAAAGGAATGACTAATTTGATGAGTGTTCGTGATTTCAAATTCACATTACTCATTGAACAATACTATCAAACGAATATAATAATGATAATGATTTTGTTAATAATAATAATAATAATAATAATAATAATAATAATAATAATAATAATAATAATTTTTTGTCTGTGTAAACTTTCCGTCTTTATTTTGTGCTTTTTATTTACATCTATTCCTCTCTTAGTTCAAGAATCTAGAAAACCCATATTTTACCAACTACACCATGATGAAGTGGAAAATGTACTCCACGTGCCATTACCAGGCTATGATACTCTTGCGGCATTCTGATTGGCGGCATTTTTTAGGCTACAGTATAAATCGCAGTATCACGGTTCAAGTGAGGAGGAAGTAAAGACAAATTTGTTGGTTATTGAATAAGAGACGAAGATATTGTTAACACCAATCATCCGGGTTTTCAAGTACCTCATGATTGATGTCTACGATAATCACGGGCAACCCAGGCGAAGCTACTCGGTGCGATAATCAGAGCTGTCAGACCATCAGTCGGAGATTTGTTACCTGTTTTCTGTGATAATTATAGGGGGACCAACGTAAACAATTCGAGGAAACTCAACCACCGATATAACTGAGATCTACATAACCGACTGGCGAAACAAGTTCTACATTAATCAGCCCAGCTTGCCTTGAGCCTGAACACTTTAAAGAACACTTTAAAAAACTCTTGGACACGATTGCTAACGATGCTCGAAAAGCAATAAAAATAGTGTAACGGCATACTTTTAATAAAATAAAAATAATAATAAAACATAAATCTTATAAACAAAATAAAGTGCTAGTTTGACCTAAACTAAAGGCTAAGTATAAATTTATTCGAATTTTCATGAATCTCTCTTTAGAGCCCCAAAGGTTATTAAGTAGTCCCTCAGAAGTCTCCCTTCCCTCTTAATCGAAAAATGTATTAGGTCCCGACAATTATTGACAGTTGTACAATCATGTTATTCTTGCACCAAGGTTAAAACAAAGTAAAACAGACTAAAACGACACACACAAAAAATATACTGAAGTGAAGAAAAACATTTGACTCCACATTGTGCACCGATTGATGCCCGCGGTCCATGGCCAACAGCGCCTGAGAAAGTACAGAGGGAAACGCGTTGTATTATTCTCCGAGTTTGGTTCGGTTTTTCCGATAACAAAAACCACAAAAAAAATTCATTAATTTTGTGTTAATTTTGCTTTCATGTATACGTTGCCACCTTTTGTCCACTTAAGAGCAGTACTAATTGTTATAACTGTAATTATTTTGAGTTAACCAATATTTGTCTTGTTGAAATCTTGAATTTCGGCTTCATAACGGGAACAGTAGCCCAAACCATTGATGTCTGCAGTTGCCAAAAGTCTGTTTTGTTTATTTTTGATCAATTATGGTTCCAACAACGTCCGCTAATATCTCACTCAGACGCAAAGGGGATCTTAAGCTTAGCACAACTCATATCCCCACCTGGCTGGCAGGCTCTATAGTTACATACATCAGATAACGATTGTGTAAATCGTTATCCTAGATGCCCTCAGAGTGTTCTACTTAAAATGAAGTGCTGTGCTTTGTAAATCAACCACAGAGCGTTGCATGAGAAGCATAATTGCTGGAATCCAGTCATACATACATTACGCTGTTTGTGGCATGGGATCTCCATATATGGTCAATGAGATTTCCCACCAAATTAAATACTGCTGCAATCGTTTGCAGTGTAACAGAACAACGTAACTAAACAGACTGGAAACCCAAACTAATCGTAATTAAGGCCAAATACCCACTGTTTAAGCCCAGAGCCGTTGCGGAAGATACCGGACCCCCTGAGAGACTGCATTTGTTACCGCCCCGACCCAGGCGTGACGTTTGCCATTTGATTGATAATTTTGTTATTATTGGATGCGTAATGGGACATGTGCTTTTTGGAAGAAACTTAATTCTTGAACTCGTATTTCCTGCTTGTTTGGAGATTGCAGTCGGAATCATTGTATTTCTGTTCATAATGATGATGATGCTGATAATGATGCCGTTGAGATTGATTTAGCCTGCGTGGCCGGCGTAATCGGGAAAGGGGAAGGGGAGCGAGGGAGGCGAGAAAAAATGAGGGGGATTGGGGAGAGGAGAGAGGGAACGCCTGCCACAAGAACCCCATTCGCTTCATTTCTGCGTTCGCTGGCAAACGCAAATTTCTGATTGGCTAATTTCTGACAGTAAGTCTCTTGAGAATTGAAGCAATTTAATCCCTCTTACTGCGTGCCCGGCGTGAGACGTTTTGTCTGCACATGAGGGGACGCAGCAGACGTGTGCCGTAAGTACTGCAAAGGAATGCTAGGAAAATTTCCTAGCATTCCTGACATACCTCAACTTAACGCCCACTGGGTTTCTTTTCATCTGAGACTGGCAAGGCGTCATAATCTGTTTTAATGTCATGGAAGTTGTCGTTGTTTTAGAAATGAACCAGAAGGGTAGAACATATTGATTCACTCATGATAAATAAAAACGCCTTGTGAAATTAGATCGTCAGTTGAAAAACAGTGACTTCGAGTGAATATATTTTAGACGCACAGCGAGATGGCGGACTCCGCCAGTGAATGTAATTCGCAAAAGCAGAATATTGAAGCGAGTGCGGGTCACTTACTCTCGTGCAAAGAAAAAGAAAGCGGGAGCGGCGAAGAGCAGCCAAGCTAACCGTAAGAAAGCGCGGCGAAGGAAATGAAAACCCAAATACACCAACGTGTGATACAAGAACGGATCAAAAGAAGCGTTCTTCTCCTCTTCCAGAAGCAACTGGTTTCCCGAGCAATGCCAGGCAACCGCGAAAATCCTTTTCAAGAGGAGCTCTGATGTTGCAAGCAGCACGGGGCGGAAAAGTTGGGTTGTGGTATCAACATTGGAAGGTATATGCAAACATATTAATAGCACATACATTTATATTTCAGTATTGTTTTTGAGAATTAATTGCATGCTCTTTTTCTCAAACTTTTTAAAAAGAGTCAACATGATTTAACTGATGGCTGTGAAAGAGTCGCTTTAAATTCTTACACGTTACGCCTATGTAGTCTAATATATAGGTTTGTGTTGTGGTGGTTGAGTAGTTAGCATGTACTAATATTTATCACAAACTTGTAATATTTATTAATCTGTTGGATTCTAAAATGCTTCTTCTTATTCAAATTTATTCAAGTGTTGACAGTGTTTTGCAGATAATTTATTAATAATTATAGTAGTTGAAAGCAATATCCAGGTTGAATTGGGATTTTGGAAATATCGGTTTGTAAGAAACGAGAAAATCAGGATAATTATGTAATGAAAAACCTCTTGGAACAATCCCCAATGACAAAATAAACCCACATTTTGCCAGCTTGCACTTAACTTTGTCATCAGAACTGACAGGTCGCACGCCTCAAACAGATCAATGTAACATAAAAGTATACTAATCGTTTTTGCCAGTTTGCACTAAACTTGTATTTATCATCAGAACTGGTGGGTGACACACCTCAAACAGTTTGATGTAACATAAAAGTATTCTAATCATTTTTGCCAGTTTGCCCTAAACTAACTGTTTTTATCATCCGAACTGGCGGGTGGCACACCTCAAACAGTTTGATGTAACATAAAAGTACACTAATCATTTTTGCCAGTTTGCCCTAAACTAACTGTTTTTATCATCAGAACTGGCGGGTGGCACACCTCAAACAGTTTGATGTAACATAAAAGTACACTAATCATTTTTGCCAGTTTGCCCTAAACTAACTGTTTTTATCATCAGAACTGGCGGGTGGCACACCTCAAACAGTTTGATGTAACATAAAAGTATACTAATCGTTTTTGCCAGTTTGCACTAAACTAACTGTTTTTATCATCAGATTGGTGGGTGACACGCCTCAAACAGTTTGATGTAACATAAAAGTGTAGTAATAATCATTTTTGCCAGGTTGCCCTTAACTTTGCATCATCAGAACTGGCGGGTGACACACCTCAAACAGTTTGATGTAACATAAAAGTATACTTGTTAAAACTTAGTATTTTGATGTAATGGAGAAGCAGTCTAAGCATATGAAACTGCCGGTAGCCAGCACAATGAGTGTTGTTCAGTTGAATAATTTGACACGTGCATTTTATTATTCTTTTAAGCTTTCTTATCACTTTTAGTATTGTTACATGTATAAGGCCTTCGGCGCCCAGATGATTCGTCGGAGTGCGCTTTAAGTTGGTCCGGGAACAGTAAGTACCGCTTAACTTGTATAAGAACTAAAAGGGATCAAAATTTCAAGTAATACAATGCTTGAGAAAAGGTGCAGCTTCTGAAAATGGACAGTGTACCCTTGTATTTTTTTTTCTCTTTTGCTCATTACTACTTGCCACAACTTCAAGATTGTTTAAGTGTGCCTGTGTATCGCCTAAAAAATGAAAGCACTGTTGACAGCGATTCTCTGTGCCTTAAGTACACACTTCATTGATATCGCCGATCACGACTTTTCCTTGTTTCTCTACCATCATGGCCTTTTCTGGTGTATCGATGTCAGTGTTTTCGCAAATTTCTGTTAAATTTGCTGAGCTTTTGACCGGCATTGCAAGGCCGCTGGATGACGGTGTCCTCTGATTCGTTTAAATCTGAACGGGATTTGCAGAAGTTATCTCGTTGCTGGCATCAAGCACTTGTGTAGAGGGCATCGCCAAACGGCGCGCAGCTCGAGGACGATCGCTGTCAAGGCTAGCTTGCCGAGCACATTCGCTAAAATCAATAGCGTTGACAAGCTTTTTTAACTGACTGAGTGTTCCATCCTCCCTAAGGGTACTTTTGTTTAAATTTTGCCGTAGTATCACCGCTAGCAATCCGAACGATGACGCTACTCCAGTTTCGCGTTCGGAAGAAGCTTTTCCGTGATACGGACTTCCATTCGCAAGCCGCAATGAGTCCATTTCTGCTTGAACAAACTCCTCTGGAAAACTACAGTCGGACCCCGCTATTTCGAAC
>OX419338.1:26671379-26678879 GCA_948470475.1 Galaxea fascicularis
GTTCTGGGATTTCACACGGGGCGCACTATTCGGTGAGTAGCAATGGCTTCGCTTTATTTGTATTGTGTGTGGAGAAAAGAAAAACATTTACTCGGTTGAATTAGGGCTATCGTAAGAAACAAAGCATAATCATAACATTTGCTTTGTATCTGAACTTTAAGGAGGCTTAGTTATATAGCAATTACTCTTTCCAATACTCATTGAAATATTTTTTTCATCGCACGAATGGCAATTATAGATGAAGGAGTACTTCAACATTATGATCCGATCGACCGTTTTCATCCAATTAGCTCTTATTTCTTGTATACTGCCAATGGTGTGTTTATTTTAATTCGATATCCATCGTTCTTCATATGTAGAGGAGACAACTTCGTACTCACTGGTACTTGGTTCTATCATTTTGAGCGGATCCTTCGTGGAAAATATAATATAAGTCATCCGTGTAATTTTCTATTAGCATGATATTTACCTAGCTCGTCCTTGAGCAATTCTTACAACCCACTGAATCTCGCTTCCCGCCAATGTATGACAACCGTTTCTCCTTGTAAGTAACAGGGACCATTTGAAATGGCAGCATTGAAAGTCTGGACGATTTTCTTCATCTTAAGCTGTATGGCCTCTCTAAGCTTCCCCAAGCCTCTAGATCTCCCAACAGCTGCAAGCAATGAATCCGCGGCAAAGAAATTCTTGTATGATTTAACAGGTAAATGCAAAAGCAAAAAAAACTCTGTTTCTTTTAAACTACTTTTTGTCACCTTAATTTTCTTCCTTATCACACAATAGTTTTTTTCTCTAATTTCACATGTTTAATCATATGTTCTGACAAAGATTTGCCAAAGAAAAGAAAGGAACAAACAAAGAGAGAACAGAAAATAAACAAAATAAGAAGAAAGCTTTTAAAGAAAACAAAAGCTCGCAAAATTTGGCCGCTTTTGTCTTGTTCAACCACAAGCTACTTTGGACTTAACAATGCGTAATCTTTTTCTACTGTATTTATTTATATATTTATTCTTTAACGGACATTTCTACAAAATGGATAGGTTTACTTTTAAATTTTGACCATTTACACTTGCATAGAGTGTTAAACCCTAACCTTTCACAGTCCTTGAAACAATTAGTTTGAGTCCCCAAAATTACTTATTTATTCTGGTTTACCATGAATACAAAAAAAAGCTAGTTGTAGCGGCTAAAAATGGTAGAGGGAATTTGATTGTACTTCCTCTTTTTTTTGTTTCAGTAGATAAGGCAAGATCCAATCGGGCGTTTCCGTGCAACGACATTGAGGACATATACCATTGTTTTTTCATTGCTGTGGAAGAGGATTTGTGCTCCTCGAAAGGACAGTTGTGCGCAAGGACCTGTGGGATCTGCTAATATAAAGGTTCAAGGCAGTGTGTTTTTGATAAAACAACAGATGCCGGATGGGATAGATAAATAAAAGAGACAATCTGTTTGCTTTATTGTGTATTTCTATATGCTGTTGGTATAAAAGAGGTGTTCCGGTCGGATAAGGGCGACTGCATGAAAAAGTGAGAATGATTACGTACTCCGGGTGTTCAAAACACTTTCTGCATGGGGTGTGCGGGTAGTGTGGTGTGCTGGTCTCGTTTGTAAGCGAGTAATTATTAATGACTAAATCGGCCATTAAAAGTTCACATATTGAGATAATGATTTGGGTTCCAGCACGCACGTTGTTTAGATTGATGTTCCAAGCGACTTTCATAAAAGAAGTATGTTCCGATAGTATTCTTCCTGAGAAAACAGCTCTAATAATTGAACTGACTGATACGCTTAATAGGATATGCATTCGGCAACACGATTTATGTAGTTTTTCCTTCGATTTAGTTTGCCACGGGTAGTCTTTTCTGACACCAAAATGAATATCGTTTTGTTTTTCTATTTATTTTTAAAAGTTTCATTGCAAAGAAAGTGACCGTGAATTCAGTTTAACAAAAAAGGTGCATTAAGGGCTAATGACCTTAAAATTTTTAATGGCCTCTTTGCTAATATTTACCACATTATCTGACCCTCATAAGAGAAGATTGCATGTGTTTGTCTGAAGTACACTGATCTGAGTTTTGTTGAAAAGGGATTTCTATGTTATCCATAGATCAATCCTACGTCAATGCAAGTCAGGGAGCAAACCGCATGATTTGAAACAAGTTCGAGAAGCCTTTCACAAAAACAAAGAACAGAGATAACCGAATTCGAGCCCCTTGGGGGGTTATCTAAAGATTTCTCCCACCTGGACTGAATTTATTTAATGACATCCAATTTAAGTTGGTAATTGCCTGGATTTTGTACCATTAAAAAACAGAGTTCAGAATATTTGAGCTTTTAGTCCGTGATTTGTATTTATTTTATTTTTGCGGTAGTCTATTTACCTTGTCTTTTTTCCTTACTATTCGACATTGTATCGTTCGTTAAGTTACGATCGCGAATTGGTATTCTACTTCCAGACGCTACCTCTCTTGTGTAATTTTTAAAAGAAATTATTGGCCCTAACAGCACCAATTCTCTCGCGTAAGATATGAAATATTTTTAACAAATTCAGGAGAACAATATCTTTTGTTTTTTAACCAATAGTTATTAATTTTAAACAACCAGGCTCCGGTTCCTGAAAAGCCGATTAAACTATCTCCCGATTAAGTGTTAATGCAAGACTAAATTCCTTATTCCCAGAGTAATATGGGATTAAAATAGGCGTCCCTGCAGAAAACAGATTTATTCCTTGTTTAAGACCTCTATCTTATTCGCTTTGACCAACAATGAAACTTGAAAGCGACGGTAGGACATTGTGCACAAATTTGTGGCGTTTGTTTCTAGAAAAAAAATCATTTTTTGTCATAGTTTAAGAAAACAAGGTACTGGGTACAAGTTAAAAAACCGATTATGGCGATATGGTATTGTAATATATATGGTTTAATCTGAATTATTAAAGCTGTATTTTTTTCTGAATGCTAGAAATGCTCAATCGGTTGAATACGCGGTACAGAGATGAAATTACGACGAAACCACAGAAACCAAGGAAAGGGAGACTGAAATGTAAAGAACGCCTTTATTCCTTTTTTTTAAAGGAGAGCTTGTTCTGTTTCAGCTGCTTGTCTTAATCATGAAAGACAAGGCTATGTACACGTGCACAAAGACAGTGGGATATGCTATGATTTTTAAGAACGCCGTTTCGAAATTAAGACGGTATGCTATCCTAGTGGAGGGGATTATTTTGAGCTAGCGCCGAATGAATAATTTGAAAATTGCCTTTGGTTTCCTTTCCCCACACACAATTGCTGCTGACAGCTGTGTGTTTAATCAGCCCAGACACAGCCTCTTCCTTATTTTGTGATTTGCATAAATTAAAAGTGTGAAACAAAATACGCGTCTAACAGCTTAAATAAACTCTTTCATTATATGTATCACAAAAATTTAATCGCGTTAAGCTCATTTGTAGAAATGCGTGCGCTTTATTTTTTCACATGTGAAAAACAGCTGTAGAGCAAATAAGACTGAACGGCGTAAGGCTGTTTTCACAGGTGGAAGTATAACCAATCAGCAACAGCGTGAAAAGATTTTGATCAATCAGATTTCTGCATTGGAATGGCTCTCCAGATTTTGGCAGCATTTTCATGAATGTGATTGGCGAATCTGGAATCGGACTCGCCAATCACATTGCGCGTTCGAATTCTGGGGGAAAAGAGGCGATCAGATTTGAGTACATATGCCCTATCCACACGGTGACCTGTGGAAGACGATATCGTGCACTGATTCGCAGACGGACTTAACTAGTGTTTAGTTCGTTTGCGACGCAGGCTACCTTTTACCTGATAGGGATTAAAACTTATAATCTTATGTTTTTATAACGTCACGCGCACACCAAGAATAATTCAGACCATGGAAACTTTCGTATAAATAAGCCGTAGTTCGCCGCCAATTTCGCCACACTTGAAAAAACTCTTTACCAGTAAGAAATAGAAACCAACTGAAAGCGATGTGTAGCCGGGGCCACCACTCTGATGAACGGACAAGCAACTTGCCAGCTAAGATAGATTGTTATGGAGACCGAGCATTTTCTGTAAGTGCTCCCAAGTTATGGAACTGCCTTCCTAGCCATACTAGATATAGCAAGGAGCCCAGCGTAGCCCCAGTGTCAGTACTTTGAAGTCATCTCTGAAAACGTATCTTTTTATTTCAGTTAGGTAATGTAAGTTTTATTATTCTATTTTCTTCTTTTATTGTGACGCGCTTTAGAACTTTTGTATAAAGCGCTATATAAATAATGTTATTACTATTATTATTATTATTAATTCGAAATGGATGGCTGAAGTTTGAAGAACGCTATGAAGCAGTCTTTTACGTAAGTATATATAGAAAGGAAAGAAATGTCGATAAAAATGGTCAAACTATTACAGACAAACCTCTCCATAACGGCCACCTTGGGGACAGAGGAAAGTGGAGTTTGCAGTCGGCGGTTAAACTGTGGTTCATAAAAACTACACAAAATGTCTACCCTAGCTCAAGTGTTGCACCTTGTTTGGGGAGAGACCGTTGCCTGACGACCCCAAGCAGACTAACTGATACGAGAGCCCCGTGATATATTTCGTTACCTTGGCTCCAGTCTGCAATTTACCCAGGTCTACAGTTTGCATTCTGCAGTCCGTAGTCTGCGTTTTACACTGGTCGCGTTAAATACTCTTTAAAATCACGTTTCCTTGTACGTAAATAATAAAATCTTGAAATTGATGCGTTGTTCTACTGGAAGCCAGTGTAACTCTGTAAGCAAAGGCGTAATATGATCAGCCTTGCGTAGCACAGATATAAGCCTGCTCGCAGCTGAATTAAGAGCGTACTGTAAGCGGCAGGTCATATAAAAAGGAATTACGACTGTCGATTCAAGACATAACAAACGCATTAACAAGGGTTCTAGTAGACTCAGTACTAAGATATTTGCGAGCTTGAGAAATGTTCCTAATGCAGCTATGAATGGTTTCCCCCAGGGGAGGGGGATCGGGCATACCCTGGGGCACACCCTGGGGCAAAAAGAAACCATATTAAAATCGTCAAAAGTAAGAGACTTTAATATTAGTAGCAACTTGCATAATGATCAATAATTTTAGATGGTTCAAATCATATCCAAATTACTTTACGCCAGCAGGGGAAAAAATCGATCTGTTGGCTAATAGTGCAAAGAAAAAACTTTTAAACATAAAAGATCGGAGAAATATGGTAAATAACTCATCATTTACCCTCTCAAGATTCTGTGAACGCCCACTATAGATTTAACGTTGTGTATAGTAACTGTCCTCACCAACCAAATGTTGACAATCTTCCCGACCATGGGGCAACACAAACTTGTGAAAATCCCAAATCAGTCTAGGAATCAGCATTTTCTGGCGATGGACGAGGAGCTAAATGTAGCCTCGGCACATGGCTTGTTTGTCGTGTCGACCAAGAGAGCAAGGAAGGAACGAAGTGCAGATGAACAAAGGACTAGGGCTACATGTGTCCCAGTTAGGAAGTCCCGTTTTTATACTAGACGCAATTAACCTCCGAGACGTTAAAGTCGTCAGAAGTTAAGTGCGTCTGTCTTATTTATCCTTTTTATACTAGACATTTGGCCGTTTTTATGCTAGAGACGTTAAAGTCGTCAAGACGCATTTGACGTCTGAGACGTTAAAGCCGTCTGGTATAAAAAAGGGACGCATAAAAGTAGACAAACTAACGGACAAAAACAAGATTTTTCTAAAAAAAAAGACTAGGTTCTATTCTCGGAAGACACTGGGCACGAGCAAACTCGGCTACAAATAAACGTTAACACACGAATATGTGAACAAATAAACGTGGCGGAATTGCAGCTTCTCAAATTTATGTCTCGACGTCGTCTACAAGGACAGATTCAATTATTTTTATGACAAAAATCAGTCTAGGCATGAGCATTTTCTGGCGATGGACGAGGAACTAGATTTAGCCTCGGCACATGGCTTGTTTGTCTTGTCGCCCAAGATAGCAAGGAAGTAGCGAAGTGCAGATGAACAAAGGATTCAGGGCTAAATGCGTCCCAGTTAGGGTGTCCCGTTTTTATACTAGACGCATTTAACATCTGAGACGTTAAAGTCGCCAGACGTTAAATGCGTCTGTCTTATTGACCGTTTTTATACTAGACGTTAAAGTCGTCTCGAGACGACTTTAACATCTCAGACGACTTTAACGTCTCTAGCATAAAAACGGCCAATAAGACGTTCGCAAACTCATTTTTTTCCTTGGCCCTTGAAAAATCGTTCCTGCAGGAACGGTGCGCAAAAAAACTATATATATATATATTTAAAACAAAACAATGCGTTACTTCTGATTACCACCAAATTTGGCAAATAGGAAGTCTTTAGATATTTAACAATTATTCTTCGAGGGCGCGCTGGATATAACTGGAATCTCAACAAAAATAGTGAATCAAAGAAATGCAGAGAAAGAGAAAACCAATTTTTTTTTATCACATGATTAAACAAAAAGGGCGGTAAAGCCTTTCAACGGGTTGCAAGGTTAATGACTCGGCAAAATTGAAATGAAAGTATCCGAGAAGAACGCAGAAACCTATGTTTTGAAAAAAAATGCTCTATTTAATGGCTCTGAACTGTTGTACTGCCAGTGGTTTCATCTACATCTACATTTACGTGTTTTCAGCACTTGGCAAAGTCCCATTGACTTATGGCTGTTATGCGTGTGGCCTCATACACAATTTAGAGACATCCCAGCCAAGCCGGCCACTTGCTGAATAGAACAGATCAGCACTAGGGGTGGTCACAGCCAGGGTTCGTTACGTCCCTAGTGGTTCTTTAACGTCCCACAGAATTAATTGTGAAGAGTTGTGAGACGGGACCTCCGGCTTATCGTCCTTATCCGAGAAGACTAGAAAGTCTAACCATTTGCAGATGTCATTGCAAAGGAAGCACTTTCTCGTCAGTTATTTAAAGACCCTGAGTGTTGGTCCGGCCGAGGCTTGAACCCACGACCTCCCGCACGGTAGTCCGGCACTCTACCAACTGAGCCAACCGGTCGGCGGTCATAATTGCGTTTCATAATTGCCAGAAAATTAAATTATTTCCAGTTCATCTGGTTGAAAACATTATTAATCACTACCTCACACTTACTCGCCAAGACTGTCACTGGAAAAGTTGAAAATTTCCATGGTTTGTAAATTTCGAATCTTATCATGTAAAAACTGTGTAAATCATGAAAAATATACTGTAAATTTGATTTACAGCATTTTTACCCTTTTACATGTTCTGAGCAGATAATGTAAAGAACATGGAATTTATTGATGTGAAAGATGTAAATCCTTCAGTTCATCATGTAAACTTTTAGCTTAAGTGAAAAAAGATCATGTAAAGAGTATGTAAATATCATTCAGTACTCTGGAAATATCATGTAAATAGCAAATGGAGGCCTTTTGAAGCCCTGTCAATATCATGTAAATTACAAATGGGGGCATACATAAACCCTGTCAATATC
>OX419338.1:26683879-26701379 GCA_948470475.1 Galaxea fascicularis
AAAAGAAATGGAATTAAAAATAGCAACAAACCCCACCTCCCAAAAAAGCGATTTCTCGTTTATCGCATGATCCAATTTTATAAAACTCATGAAAAATTACTCGTACAATTTCCATCAGATCAGATAAATGAAGGCCCCAATATACTGCCATTATATACTACTACTACTACTACTACTACTACTACTACTACTAATAATAATAATAATAATAATAATAATAATAATAATAATAACTAAGATAATGTATACAACATTCTAAAAAGATCAAGAGTGAAATAAAAAAAGTATCTGATTAAATTACCGCAACTTGTTAAACTCTGTCTACAGGAAGACGACTGCGATTATGGGAGCCTATTCTGCATCTATACAGGCGTACTGACTGCGAACTGCAACAATTGTGTTTCCTTGGAAGCCTAGGTCCTGGACCTTAATATAACTTACGACTCAATATATGATCTACTAAAATGCTAAGATTGATATTCACAGTTCTAATCCGTATGAATATATAAAGATATACTAAAAACTACGTTTCATGATAATAATAATTCGATTTAAAAAAATTCATCTCAGTTAAAAAAAAAACATTCCAAATAATAATCTCGTATAAGAACTTGTTAACAACAGTAACAAAAATGTTTCATAAAACATGGCTAAGAACAAATTAAAAATAGTTAAAAAAATATCCGTCTGAAGAAAACTTTGTGATGGAGCTCTTAAGTATTACATTATGGCTCCTTCTTGAATTTCAATGTCAATAATAATAATAATAATAATAATAATAATAATAATAATAATGATGATGATGATGATGATAATGATAATTACTATCATTATTAGTTGTAGCAGTAGTAGTAGTTATTGTCGTGTTAGGATACCGAACAAGAACGGAATAAATCTCACAAACAGTCGACTGGACTCTTGACTGCAAAACAGTCGTTTTCGGTTGTTTCGGAAGGCGCGAAGCGCCGTAAGCGTTATCCTCGAGTGTCGCGCGAGCCTCACACATCCGCAGGGCGTGTGAGGCGAGAAAACGACTGTCGGCCTCCATACAACGAATTCGTTCTAAGCCGGGGTCGTATAATGTTACGTGAGGTGACAGAAATTGCTTGACAGCTCCGCCCACATGTTAAATCAATGAAAGTTAGGTCACATAATTTTTAATGTAGTTTACTTAAATCGAGGTAAATCCATTCGTTAGTTATAGAACTCGAACATGTCAAGAAGCTATCGAGAAACAAACAAAGTAGCTTCATAAGCAGAATCGACTAAATAATTAACTTATTTTGTGCGTGTCGATCGATCGATCAATTCGCATGTGACAACAAGAAACCTACGATTATTTATTCTGAGCTTCTGAGCTACACTTCGGAAAGAAAAATTCAAATCAAACGCTTACCATGTGTAAAAAGTGTGAAATTCGTCTACATTTATCAACTCTGTTGATAATACCAAATTTTTGTGTACAACAATGAGAGACAACGAGCGGCGGAACGGGCAGTCTTCTTTCAGTAAGGTGGTGAACTGCTCTTTCAATACCTGTTCAGCAGTAGCATAAACTACCTGAACTTCACCATTGCTGATGGAATTTAAAGTTTCCCCGTCAAAACGTAGTTCGGAGGCAGGGAGGCTAAACTCATTCGATTTTATCTGCTCTTCCATAATGCTTTTGAGCGGACAAATAACGATAATTGTTGGGCGTTCGACTGATTCATTTGGCGAGCTGGAAGCTCTGTTTTTCGCCAAAACAAACAGCTGAAATATCAGGCTTTTTCCAAAGCCCGTAGGGAGCACAGCAAAAACATCTTTTCCTCTGAGAAGCGATTCCACAGCTTCCTTTTGCTCCGTTTTCAAAACAAATCCTAAATCGCTCGCAAGTGCATCCAAGTCAAACCCAGTGAAGCTGATAAGGCGTCCTTATCTTTTTGATGAGGTGCGATTGACATTTGATGACAGATTGCGTCAGGATTAGACCAATGGGAATTTCCCGTTGTTGGAAGAACGGGTAATTTTGAACGAATGATATATGGATGGCGGACAGTCGTAGTTTTTAGCGTCTCTCCCCATTCTCCCTCGCCGTTTTTACACTCGCTTCAGACCTTTCGTTCGAAGATGGACCGACACTGTCGCTCGCGTTCGCAAAAAATACGACTGTTTTGCAGTCTAACTGGACTCACAGGTTTAATCGATCTCCTCAAGTCACCGCGCATGCTCAAATGATATGAACGCAAGTGTCAATAACAGTAACGCAACAGTAGTAGTAGTATTTTTATATTTGGTATTATTATTTTATGTAATTTGAACCATCAAACAGTAAACTGCTGAGGTTTTTTTTTATGATACTGACCCAAATTCTAGAACTTTTTCCTACTGTGAAGAACGACCTCAAAAGGAGAAGTAAACTTAAGAACAGAAGTAGAACAGAAAAAGGAATTAAACATACCTCTGTTTTGAAGTATTACCATACTCGGCAAACATTTTTGAGGTCCAGAAGTCTGGGAATTGAGCGTAAGAAATCTCCACCTTGTACGTCGTTTCAAAACAGGGAGTCGGGCAGTCACATTTGGAATAATCTGGATATGGAGTAAAATAATAATCAGAAAAAGATAGCAGAAAGGCAAAATCAATTGATATCTCATTGAGGATGAGTGTTAATCCAATGCGACTCACTTTAGATGTGTTTAACAAAGGTAATTAATGCACACAGAGCCCTAACACACACAGTGAAGACAAAATTGATACTGAGTTCAACTAAATGACTTGTTCTTTTTTAGTTAAGACGTCGATGTGTTGGGGACCTTGCCAAGAAATGCCTGAAATGATCACCTTCATTGAAGAGCTGCATGAAGAGAGACAATGTATACAAACTAAAGATAGGTTAAAATACGGACGTAGTTTAGTTATCAGTTTGTAACATCTAAATTAACCAGCTGGACTGTTTTTTGTTTTGTTTTTTTCACTCTGGTTGACAATTTTTTTTTTAATTAGCTAGGCTTAGTTAAGCATTTGACATTCACATTTCTGCATTTTCTTCTAGTGATGTTCGCCTGCGTGTGTAATAAAGAAAGTTTTTTTTTTCTTTGTTTGGTTCCATGTAATGTCATCAAACTTCTAAAACTTAAACTAAGGGCACACAAAGCCAATCTTTTAATATTTTCTATTCACCAGTGAGTCAAATCTTCAAAAACATTTTATGCAGATATTTTGCTTTCAATCACGAACACACCTCTTTGAAATTTGATCCTTATCGTGGCAGCACGAGGTACAATAATTCAAAAATGTTATAAAACCGGTATTGTCTTCTCAACAACCCTAAAGCAAAATTAGGAATACTGATTAGGTGACCTGCTTTATTTCTTTTTCGACTACTACGACCATACTAAGTCTTGTAGTTTTTGGAAAATTGTTTTCGTCATGACGTTGTTTTGGTCAATATTGTTGGGACAGAAATCGTTCCAAGTTGTTTCTATGACTGTGATCATGAGTACATAGGACAGACCAAGCGTCAGCTTGGTACACGTTTAAAAGAGCATCAAAAAGCAGTTTTTCTTTGCAAAAAGGAAAACTCTGCTCTGTCGGAGCATGCTTGCCCAACCAACCATACAATAGCGTGGGATAATTCCAAAATTATCACCACTAACCGGCGGTACCATCAACGACTTTGTTTGGAAGCTTGGCACATCAACTCTGCCCACGCTCCTTTAAACCGTGACGATGGCGGCCTTTTACCTGACACCTATTTACACCTCATTAAAACAAAAGGTCGTTAATTAGTGAGCGTATATAAGGATCCTTTTTGCAACACTAGATCACCCCTGATGAAGACATTAGACAGGAGTGTCGAAAAGTTGGGTCGTGAATTGTAACTTTTTAAGTTACATTCATCAATTTTCAAACCAGAGTAGCATCAAACCATGTCTGATTGTCCACTTGGTTGCAGTGTGAACTTCAACATACCTTGTTTCTCTATATCTGCTGTTCAATTACCTTCAGTGGGTGTTACTCATGCATGCTACTGCAGACGAGGGTATTAGCCAACACCAACTCGGGACATATCATATGACGAAGACCAAGAATAAAAGCTGTTTGTACACTGTTTCTCAGTGTCAGTTTGCCGAACTGCTTCTCTGCTCGATAAGTATCCCCGACTCTTCATCTTCACTCTGAGTCAGTAAATATCAATTATTTAACCTATTATGTTAGCAAAAGAACTTGCATTACCTGTCCAAATCTGTGCTAGGCAATCACCGTGTTGGTACTGGCATCCACGTTCATTCTTGTCTCCTAAATTTACCAAAAACGAAAGACAGGCTAAGCCAGTGCAAAAAAAAAACTATTGTAATTTGCACCGTTGGAGATTTGGTCCAGAGTAAAACGCTAGTTAAGATGATTCAACCATACAATTCCTTCTTTACTCATAATAAAACTAGCGAACAGATTGAAGAGGATAAAGTTATATAATATTTATAAAGTTATAAATATGGCAATGACTGATATAAGTACGAGCGATTTGATTGGCTGCTGAGCAGGCCGGATTTCCTTGTAACGCCCGCGGGCATTACAAAAATGTTCCTTCGCACGGCAATTCTCTGAAGCATCGCGGCGAACTCATAGCGAAACGTTTTCTCTTCATTTAAGTGAAAAAAAGAATCTAGATGTTTTAAAATTATGAATGGCAATGAACATTTATAGAATGAGTTAGCAGATCAAATAATGAAGATAACTTCTGCTATTATTAGACAATGGTATGATGACGAGGAGAAATCCAGAAACCACAAGGCGTATATAAGGGTGGCCTCTTAAGATCTAAAAGAAGAGTGAGTACAGGACTAGGAACATTCGGTTATGATTTTAGACCCCACACACACGAAGCAGTAGCGGTTGGGACCTGTGGCGATGTCAAGTTAATGGAGCTCACACTCACCTCCGTAACCTGTCGGACGACACTGACACTCCTTGGCAGCACGTTCAACGAGACACTCTTGAATACATCCCTTAGTAGTATATTTGGAGTAACTTGTCAGTGGCAGTGTGTTGCACTTTGTATCATAGGGACTCTCAAGGTTTTCAAACTGAAATTACAGTTTATAAAGAATCTTTTAATTTCAGTACGACATCGCACGATCTGGTCTTCTCTCTCCCTTCTCCCTCTCTATTAGTAATCCTGGAGCTCTTCCAGACCTCTATTTTCATTGGTCTTTATGATCTGTAGCATCTTTTGTTATCAACGCTAAGGGTTTTGTTTGTGTTGTGTCAGACCGTTTAAAAAAAGTCGCGTTTTGATTGGTCTAGCCGAGTTCGTGATTAAAATAATTGATGAATGTGTGTACGCACGAATGATGTCATGATGCAAAAAAAAAAAAAGCCAAAACAATTAAAATGTATAAAACAGATAAATTCCATTTTTCAGTGCGTGTGTACTCTGATAACGCACGGAGGACGTCAAAACGTGACGAGAACATCAGTCATGCTACTCGCCCACTCGCCTTGTAGCATACTGTGCTGGGTGAGAGTAGGAGAGCGGTGTTCTCTGGTGAGGTAATGTATAATCAAAATACTTTCGAAATGGGTGGAGCAATCTCCAAAAACGCAAACTTTACATATGGTGAGAGGTGTCTGCATTTATAACTGATTATCTTCATAAAAGTGTATTGTCATGATCACAGATAAACATTTAAGACAGCTCAATGACAATGAGAATAGAAGAGATTACCCTTTGCTCTGTCAGTAAGAGGGTGGCTCGCGTCCCTGGTGCTACGTTATAACCATCCCATGGGTCAAAGAATTCACCAGGATCGTGGATAGACACCGAAAATCCTTGGGAAAACGTTCCAATTATTTCGTCTTCAAGATTGGCGTTAAGCGCCACAATGAGTCCAGCGTTTACGCCACTAGAGCTGGAAATTTGACGGCGTCGATTGTGTTTTTTTGAATTATATGTGTAACATATACCGTACTGGGTAATCACAGGAGAAAAGTCAGATTTGTTGCAGTACTCGGACCAGCCAAAACTACACATCGTAAAGTTGGCAAACACGTCGTCGAGATCTTGGCCAAAATGTCGAATGAAATCGTCCATATTGAAATTAACGGCTGCTCTCGAAACTGCTTCTTGTAAATCGCTTCTCCTCGTTTCAGAGCAATTGTGGACTAGACTTGCAGAGTAGTTATAGCCAAAGTAAGTGCAGCAGCAAATCATGGCTAACCCACATGGCATGTTGTCCATCTTCTCTCTCAGGTTTCTGGTTGCTGCGCATGCGCTCAGATTTAATCCTTTAGCTTCGAATTCTGGATCGTCGTCCTGCATCATTATCTTAGCACTGCTGAATTTGTTGTTGGGACAGATGCTAACCACAGGAAAGGTTATGTTCTCTACATACCTTCTGCTTATTACGGTGGCAACCGGATATTGGAAGTATTTTCTAAAAGCGCATTGAGCGGTGAAAACGAAATACGCGCCAGAAACCAGCAGCAAGATGGACCAGAGCATGCGTGAGACAAGCTTCCTTGTGGGAACGACATTTCGTATACCGTGCAGAGTGGTATTTTCCAGAAATTCTCTCCACTTTTCGGAAGTTTTGCAATTTTCATCTTTGTCTTGCTGTTTTTGGTTGGAATCCATTTTTATCTGCATTCTGGGAAAGTTGTGACCTGTTAATGCAAAATTCAGTATCACTGGAAAACGTAAAGTTAGCAAGTATTGGTTAGTGTTCTGCATGCCAAAGAAAATTATCGTAAACCATCAGGGTAAAGTACATACACAAAGTAGCATTGCCAGTTTTAAGGTTGAAAGGTTGACGTATGTTTCCGTGGCAGTTTTTGTCGGACCACGATTCACTGCCAGCATTTTGCATCTTCTTCCGGTGGTCACTCTGGCTTTTGCGCCAAATTCGCGGCCTGTAAAACAACCTGTTTTCACATACTTGTCCTGCAAAACAGGTGCACATTGTTATTTGCGTATTCAGGGCTTCTGTTTTGCGAGATTCCAAAATAGATTGTTTTGCAGAAGTTTTACCAAACGCTGTCATTGGTTGGTGCTTTGAGGGTGTGTCTGGGGATGGACGAGTACGGCCAATTGTGCGCGGACAGGTGCTGTTTGTTTGCGCCTCGCCTCCAGTTACACTTTACTTGCCCTCCGCGCTCGCCTTGTGCACACTCGTAAGAATGTAAAAAAACAACAACAACAAACAAACAAAAGGGCCTGTTTTACGCACTATTTCCACCGTCAACATAAACTGTGGATAGGAAAAGCCAAAATGATCAACATTACCATTTGACAACCAGCAACGTGGGGTCTTTTTCCAATCATCATAGTGACGGGCAGCAGAAAGAAACGTAAACTTGCGAAAATGTTACCGGAGTGACCTAACACCCCTCAACCAATTGCTGGGAAATAGATTAGGAGCGACTTTCGTAAAGGCCACAGATATGATACTAGACCATACAACACAAACTCAAAGAGCACCTTCTGTATATACCGATCAGCTCTGCACGCAGCCCCTGATGACAATAAGAAGTAATGTTTAATTGCGTTTCGGGAATTGTTGCGAAAAGCAGAACTGACGTAACCTTCAAGTAATTCAATTATGTATTTTACTGCGAAAAATAGACGCAGTAAAATACATACCATATTTACGAATGCCGTAACGTCTGCAACGGTTTGATTCATATTAGATACGACTAAGTTTTGAACGGAGTCAAAGGTTAAAAGTCGACTACGCAAAATTTCGGGAAGTTGCCGTAATTAAAAAAAAAATGTCCGCCAAAGAAATATGCTGTCCCAGAAGAACTTGGAATGGTTTTCTGTGCAGGACAGTGCTTCGTTAAAACATGGAACATAAAAAAAACATTCGAAGGTATCCGTGATCGGATTCGACTAACTAGCTTTTAGGCAACTTGTTTCACCTGACCATAACTTCTTAGTCATGGTCTCGTCTTGGTAAATAAACAGATAAATTGCATAACGCACCTGCGAAAAGACACCACTGCTGAATCTGAATACAAGTGTATAACAGTTCTAGTTTAGCTTAGAATGTTTGTGGAGCAGTTGAACTCCTGCGGTACAACTCGCTTAACGTGCAAAGCAATAGAAGCATTGATGAATGATAAATTATTTAGCAAATCACAAATTCATTTTGCATATTGTTTAGGTTTCGGCTACCATCCACTTTTAACGATTTTATTATTTAAACAAAACAAGAATCTTACTGAAAACATAGGACGCTCGATTTGGTCTGACTCTGACTACATAGTCAATCTTTCTTGCCTAGTTTATACCTTTGTTCATATATAAGTTTCTCTTGAACTTGTAGTTAATGAAATTTGAAAGTTTTTAATAGGTTCCAAAGCTAAATGAAAGAACAATTGTAATTCCGACAATAGAATATATAAACAAGTAGCTTTCTGTTGAAATGAAAAAAGAATGTTAGGCAATTCTTTCCGATAATATAGAAATAACCGATATTTTTCCGTGACGACGTCGATGATCATAAAGGTTTAGTTGGAGCGAGCTCAGCACAACAATTGCAGGAAGCTAGATCACTGATCTAAACATTAATTTCCCGAACTCTTCTCTTTTACCCCAACTTCCGATCACACCTGCGTTGAAAAAAAGCATTTCCGTTTCCATCATTTTTTTAAGAATGGCCGTGCCTCTTGGAGCTACATTAAAATTGATGAACGTTAGCTACTCGCAGAGTGCATAATTACATTACTCGTACGCGGCCTTTCATAAATTCGATAAATATTATCTTTTAGTTTAAAAAAACCTAGGAGACATTGCTAAAACTAAGAACTGTTGCAGTGAAAACAATTTAAGATCTTGTCACATTTTAACATCCGATTTGAATTAATTTCAGTGACTGAGTTTCACTTTCTGTGTTCTAAGGAGACATTTTTCGTTAAGTTACCGAGTTGACTTTTTCGAGCTTTTGCCATTAAATAAACATGGATACATAAAGGCCATATCTTGAAGTGCGAGTCGAGAATGAAGATGTGTCGCTGCAAAGTTATAATTTTGCTTCATGTAAAGGGGAACTAACTTGACTACAAAACTGTTGGTATGCAAAATTCTCAACTCTCATATCTGGGAAACTCTAACTTGTTACAGACGAGCTGTCCTGCTTTGTTTTTTCAATCGTACAGGTTTTCAAGATTTTCGAGACGCGGTCATATTTATTAAACCACGTGACCAGAAGAGAAAAAAAAGCCTAAAACTCAGGTGGCCTCTTGGATAACGAAAATAATGCTGATGCTTAGCAATCACCAAATTTCAAAACTCTACATATCGATAACCATGAGAGTTATGATGCCATAAGCGCGTTAACTCATCACTATCGTTACAGTTATGTCGTTAAAAACAATTGTTTTCGTCGGCTTGTAAAGACGGCTGGAGTATCTCCGAGTCGTAAACAAAATCGAAACTCCACCTCATTTTTTCCGAGTTTAGGGATTTTGCTCTCTAATGTACGGTTGGGAACTGGGGCTAGTTGCGCACGTGCAATAACAATTTTTAAATTTCCAGCCTTCCAGTGCAATAAGTTGGTAGTAATTAGTACTGCAATTTGTACTTTCTAGTACAATGGATTGTACTGGAAAGCTTAGCACAGACACCACTAAACCGTTGCCTACAACTTCCCGCACCTTTTGACGACTTCTCGACGACATAAACAACAAACTAACAACAGGCTGACCGACAACAATACACGTACAGACATTCGACCAACAAAAGACGGCTCGAAACTCACCAGTCGCTGTTTACAACAAACAACAGACCGACTAATTTTACTAAGAATACACGTGCAGACATCACACTAACAAGAGACGGATCGAAACGCACCAATCACGGTGTACAGTCTTCAAAGCCAATGACAACTAGGCTATGACAATCGACCAATGAAATCACGACTTCGTTGACCAATCACATCAACGACCAGAGTATTATACCACCTACTGACGTTACACAAATCACTTGCCTATGATGATGACTTCCGCTCAGGTTGTCGAAACGTCAGTCAATGTCACCACAAAAAGTCCTTCTCAGGACCACACTCACCCGGACGATCGTACTCCACTTAGTTATGTTCCTTACCGGGGTGAATTCTTAAAATGTTATAAAATCGGTATTTTCAGTATATTTTGAAGAGAAATTAGCAATTCTGCTCTATCGGTTTATTTCTTCTACCAACAATTGTGACGCCATTTTTATTGATGTTTGATGCAAGTAACACGTGACCCACCGCCTTTAAATGGAAGGGAGGGGGGTGGTTGAGTTTGGGTGGAGGTCAGATCAAGATAACATTTCGCAAATTCCAATAGGACCTCAGGTCCACAGCATCAGAAAAGGTTATAATTTGACCCAATGAAAGAGGATACAGATTTGATTTGCGACCTACTGCAAACTATTAGAACTATTACCAGACTACAATACTCTTGGAATTTCAGGCGTCAAGCTTTGTATAACGAAATAATTAGATGCAGTAAAATGTTAAAAATATTTCTAAAAACTTATCCTTTAAATAATACCTTTTTTAGATTAAACGCCCTTTAACAAAGTTCTACCTTTCTCTCGCAGGTAAAAGTGATGGTATTTAGCACCGAGAATGTGACAAAGTTTGCTTCAATCCTCGTCTCGAGGTTTCGTTCTATGGACAGTTAGTTGTTCATGGAGAAGGGGCCTTAAATCAGAAGAGCCTTGTTTCACCAGGCTTCAATCTGCATTTGTGGACGTTTGAGTGAAAGTTGAATGTGCCTGCACAACTGTTGGTACAGAATTCAAGCCTAGTCAGAGACTTCTAGGAAAAGTAGTATATTGTTGGGAGGGAAACTTTCCCGCTCCAAAATATGTGAAATTTCCCAGTATGCAACAAGGTCAGATTCTTACTAATTGGCTTCTCGATAGAGGTTGCTGGTAAAAAGAGAGCTAATTTAGTTGGAAGCAGAAGAGACTTTTTTTTTTAATTTTGCTCTCTGAAGAAAAGATTAAGGTCAAGAAATATTTGTTCAGATTGCTCGTTTGTGAGCTGTAAGATTGTCAATTGATTCTTGCACTGTTTTGGAGCTCATTGATGTGTTGTTTTTATGCAATTTCTATTCTATTACTTTGCTGGAGAAATGCATTGTCACGCTTTTTTTTTTTCTTGCTTTAATGCACAACAAATAGCTTTACTCTAAAATTACCGGAAAAGATGGCAAAACCTGCCTCCAGTAATTTCTTTCTTGACCATGTGCAGTTTTGAACTTCTGAAAAAAAAGTGTCAATTTATAGCAAACATTTACAGCAAAAAATTTACACAGATGAATTGACGAAAATTCGATTTTATTGAAGCAGGTAGGTTACGATAGAACGGAGCAATGAAGCATCAGCTCTATAAATAAGATATTTTGAAAAACTACAATGCACTTGGTATCCATTTCCTTCAGTTTCCTACAAACAAAAATAGAGAAATAGATCAACTTCTAGAGTTAGTTACTCTCAAAAATTACTAGCCTGCGAGCAAGCTCTCCGTTTGGGCTTAGCGCGAGATTTATTTTCGTACGTGAGCGGTGGATTCGAGAGGCGAGCGAGACGTGCGAGAGGATTGGTGCATGTTGTGGTCAACTTTTGCTTGTATTTTGAGTTCAGTGTGAATCAATCAAGCACGATTAAAATTTGAGTGATTGAGTAAGGGTTCCAGTGTCTGACTTCTGGCTGTATAGGAATTGTGGTGTCATTCGCTCAAACGCCCTTCAAGTTAATCAAGCCAGGACCACGTGCTGGCAGAGGTATACCACCACACCGGGGACTACGTCCCATACTCTTTATGAACAGTGTGGGGCCGGGGTTGTTTGATGCTAATCACAGATCACAGGAACAAGTGTTGTAACTACGGATTATATTTTTGTCCTTATCTTATTCTTTCTCCTCAGTTATTTCAAGACTCTGTTTGTTGGTCCGGTCGGACTTTCTAAACAGATGGTAAATCAACTTTTAACTGTATTTCAATTGCGTGATACTTTCCGAAAATATAGCGGACAATAGCATGTTAATGACACTGCTTTCAGAGAGGCATTGCCACGAAATTTTAGCATGAGGTAATATTCACTCAAAAGACATCGTCGTATTAACAGGACTTCATTGGGCTTTGTTTTGCTATCGAAAATTTTTTTTACCCAGGACTGAAACTGTGCATAAGGCTGTCTGTTGGCCACGCGTGGCAACGAAGGAACCACTATTTCAAATTTTGACGCCTCTTGAGTATTCGTGAAAAAATGACCACAAACCAGGATCTTAAAATAACTGGTAAGATTACGAGGGCTGAGGCTCAACCTCTGCTTCAGTTCAGATAATCGCGTCATGAGGCAGTGACGTTAAGCCGTTATCTATTTCTCCTTCACCTCCACACGCAAAAACTAGAGGGTGATTTTAAAACGACCCACACACTGATCGAAAGAGTGGTCTATCCATTATGTGCCAGTTGGCATGGAAACGCGGATTACTCAAGCGCGCGCAGTCACCATATTAGTAACAGTATAAGACTGATGAGCGTAGCGGTCTGACCTGGTCAAAAGATTACGCCGGGTTTTTTTTCTTTTCTTTTCTTTTTGCTTCAGAAGTTAATGCTTAATGCTTGTTGGTATTGCAATGAAAATTTAGCAGATTTTGTATATCTTCCAAAATGTTACCTTCTGTTGCTGAATTTGGATTTAATAACAGAAGCCGCACGTAGCTGCACATTGCTGTCGCATTTGTGCTTGATCTTCATTACATGCGTCCTCATACACTGCCTCTAAAAAGCATTGGTATTCGTCAATCGCATCTACGCACTGGTAGGCTCTTCTGTCTTCATCCTTATCTAAAATAATAAACATTAACATACACAATTATTTGTTAGAGTGCACGCTCATCTAAAGAATCAGACTCCATTTGACGCGAAAACTGTGAGCTGCGAGGAACTGATAATGTCCAAGGAAAAATACCCGAGCATATTTTTAAAGCCAAATGGAGGTTGTTTTCTTTATTTTCCTTCGAATATTTGTCGTAACATGTATTTGGGAAGCAGGGTTGGCGCAGTGGTGAGAGCGCTCACTTTCCATCAATGTGTCCCGGGCTCGATTCCCGGACTCGGCGTCATAATAAGTGGGCTGAGTTTGTTGGTTCCCTACTCTGCTCCGAGAGTTTCTTATCCGGGTACTCCGGTTTTCCCCTCTCTCCAAAAATTAACATTTGATTTGATTGGGTTTGATTTAAGAATTGTAAAGAATTTAGAATTATAAAGATTTCGAACTGTAAAGCTCACAAATATTCCGGTCTGACATACTTATTTTTTTCAGTTAGTTTTTCAATCAACGGGATATCTTGTAAATGAAATCTTGATGTGTAAATGAAAAAAAAAACTTTGTAGGGTGTTATTTTATGTAATTTATTTATTTTTTTCAGGTTTGCCTGTCTACTTTTCTACTATCACCCCGGCAACACATGAGCCAGTTTCTCGAATGTCGAAAAATACTTTTATTTTTTGTCTGATGAGTCATTTCTTAATTAGTGCGATTTTTAAACAAGACAAAATTATTGGAGTTTTATGTTGAATTGTTAAAACTTTCAAAATCAACAACCGTTTTGGGGAGTGATGAGTTTAGCCATTCACTTTTGGAAATTGGGCTTTCAGGACATTTTCGAGTCTCCTACACCCAAGTCTTTTTATTGCCTTTCTTAAACTGTTTGTGTACTGTTTGAACACTGTTTGTTTTTAAATAAAATTCTAAGCCGCAGCGGAGAACAAGAAACTTTTGCACCTTGGGTTATGCATGGTTCAATTCTACGTGTTACCATGCCCTCTCCGGGCACACCCCCAGGGATTTGCAATTATTTTCTTACTTGGCGGTTTATTCCCCACCCGCGGGCACACAGAAAGAGACAATCCCCCACCCCGGTGCTCCTCATGAACCAAAAATATGTCATTTTGTGTAAGAAATGGACATAACAATATTCATTTCGAACAATAGTAGAAACAGAAGTTTTGTCAAAAACGTAAACGCTTTCCTAGAGGTTTTGAACGAAAGGATCGAAAACTGACGAAAAAACTGTAACCGCACGAGTGGACAGAATTAATGATACCATATTAATCATTAATTAAACCGGGAGTTTTCGATCATATTTAAATTACGTTTTAAATTGGTTCTGAGTCAAATGAATATTTTTAACAGAGCATTAAAATTTCTGGCATTTTACAGTTTGAATCAACTGCCATTTTTTCCAGCCAGAGCTGAGCAAAATATTTAACTCCGTGGACAGGTATTCATAGGTATTCTCCACGCGGTTCGGCGCTATCGTGAACCGAGAAGTAGTCTGCTTCATAAGAACAACGAAGAGTTATTTTCAAATTGCCCGGCCCCCTACCCCCGGGGACAAGACTGCTTCGAGCAGTTCTCCACCCCCGGAACCGAAGGACTGGACTTGTCCCGGGGGTTGCCCAGAGGGGATGGTTATAGGTAGAATTGAACCATGCATTACAAATACTCGCTTCCGACGAAAACGCAAGGACTATGGCTCGGTTCAAACGTCGAACTTCTCATGTTCCGAATCGAATGCTTATTTATTTATTTATTTTTTTAATTACAATATTGTCCGAAGTTCCCAGTCCTTTGATGTCGGCCGAACTGAAATTTCACGGAAACGAACCGTAAGATTAATCAAACGGGCACCCATGATGTTATTTGCAATAACATTTCTAACTACAGCCCTCTTTCATTTGTCATTAATTAAAGTAAATAAGCAGGGAAACTCAAAATTTTATTTTCTCTTGTTTATTTTAATGAAAAAAAAAAAAGGAGAAAATACGAATTTTTTGCCGTTAACTCCTACCCATTTGTTGATTGCCATACTTACTTTTTCTTCCGGTTAGCGAACTTTTTTCTCTACAAGCACGGTACATTCGGCTACGTGCCAGAAAATTGGAAGATATAAACAAACCAAAATGAATACTTTTAATTGCAAACAGTGAGCTAGTGGGAGAATCGTTCATTTCTAATCCAAAACAAAGTTAATTGGAACATCCTTTTGGCGCGAATCATATTTCTTCGCTTGACTTTAGTTGCGAAATATTTGAGGCAACATAAAACTAGTTAAGTTTAGAGAAATCTATGGGCACGCACGCACTAGGTTGAAAAGATTTGTTCGGCTCTGACAAACTTTTCGACACATTTTGTCTCCACCAAATTTTGAATTTGCTGATCGCGTACGCACCAACACCAAAATATTTGATACCATCAGTGCGACCTTCTGCCGAATGTATGGATGACATTTTCAGCCATTTTAACGCCTGCAAATTATAAATCTGACAGTTTGGACGCTTGACAACTGAAGCGACAGGACGACGGCGCTTTTGAAGTTTGGTACAGCTTGACAAAATTTTGGTAAGACGAAAAACGCCGTTCGCACTTGCAGAACGGAACTGATGACAGATATTTTTGCAAAATAAACAAAAATTCGCCTGGTGCGTACGGGCCCATACGGCAGTGCGAAGTCATCACCAGCTGGCGTCGTGTTGACTCATACGTAAAACACGAGTTTGTTGCATGGTATAATTCAACACTTAATTAGCCTTCCGAACCACTTTATTAGAGAAGATTTTCGCGCTAAATATCTTTCACGAAATACAAAAGTGAATTAGGAATGATTTATTCTAAATCGAAAGCGGTAATAGTGATAACATTTTTTTTTCATATATCATAGCAATGTAATTTACCTTTCATTTGAACCTTTTCGTAAAAATAAGCACATATATTATTCATTGCAGCACACATCACTTGCAACTTAAAGTTAAAGCCTAGAAATATTATGCAAGGTTTTTCTAGACGAAGAAAATTGACTGATGAAATTTTTGTTTTATCCGCTCTGAATTCTGCAAAGGGGTTGGAAAAAAAATATTTTTTTTTACTAATATAGTCCATGCTATGGAGTGAGAAATGACACTTCTGATGAACAAAAGTAGACACTTAGAATCCGTGAGAAAATGCTGTTTCGTAATAACTTCGAGTAGAGACCAGGTTTCTCGTTGACCATTGTTTCGTATTAAAGACCGGCAATTTAGTGGAGTCCCACTTGGTACGAAAATTAGAAAAATAAAACAGAAGAGCAGAAATAATACGGACACACAACAATAGTGAAAGCAGCCTTTAATTAAAAATGTACACTTGTAACTCAAGTCCAAATCGACACAGAACAGCTTAAACCTACGCTACTAACTTCACGATAGCGTCTTTAGGCAATAAAAATTAAGTTCCTTTAACAAAGATTTCGCTTTGCATTCCCAGATTTCAATCTAAACCCATATAAACTTAATCATCTTTGGGGAAGAGTAAGCCAAAGTAGTTTTTTTTTTCATGGAGAAGAAAGCATATATTTTTGTGGTTATAAGAATTTTATAAGCTACATTTTAGCGTAATGAGAGACAGACTTTGTCACCAAGTTTCATAGCTTTGTGATCAATAACTGCTAGAAGACACGGCAAGTAAAAGGAGCTTCTTCTGACTCGAACCAATTTATCCGCACCTTGTCCATCCGAGAAATGTACATGCATATAGCTGTTTCGCCATTATATAAAGAACCACCCAGTTATTAAAAATTGCATAACATAGCTTACCTTTAGAAGACTTTTTTCTCGCAAGTTCGCTGAGGAACTCAGTTTTGCGACTCGGGATTGCCATGATTCTTGATACCAAGGCAATGATCAAAAGAAAGGCGACGACCCTCATAGCCATTGTGAGTTGTGTTAGCTATCAAGAATTAATAAGACGTGGATTCATAAAGTATTATGAGAAATTGATGTGTGAATCGAAATTAAGGAATTTTATGTTCGTTATACTAATATTTATTTTCGTCCCGGTGAGGCTAAAACAGTTTTCGTTGAACATCGGGCATATTCATGAAATTAGTCATCGGTGGCCTGTTAAATAACTGGTTTTTCGCGATCAGCTGTGAAGTAGCCGGAATACGGATTCCAAAGAAGCTTTGTTACTCAGTTGAATTATTAAACACGAAATACAAACTTGAGTACAACAAGGCGCTTTGAGTTTTTTAGTGAATCTAACCTTATCGCAATCTTACGCTGATAACCAGCTTCTTTTAATCTTTGTCATCGTCTTGTGCTCCGGCAAGAATTTTACTTAAGTCGACATTTAAATGAAATATCAACATTACCTTTGGAGTTTCTTTCACGTGTAACTCTTGTCCTTAATACAACCTGATTTCAAGTCAAGTCTTGCAGGTTTTATACCACTGGTGTATATAAGCGAAAAGTAATTATGCATGAACTCTTTCTTCATTATCCGCCTACCGGTTATTATGAAATGAAACCAATGATCCCCTTTCTCTAAACAGTGCTTTTAGCTAAAACAATGGCGTGCACCTCAAGATGACTTTTGAAAAATTAATAATATTAATTACTTTCTATCTGACGACTCCATAATATGCGTTAAATTGAGGGTGGTTCACTGCAGAATTGGTCTTGGTAAATTTAAAAAT
>OX419338.1:26706379-26708879 GCA_948470475.1 Galaxea fascicularis
TGTGGTCTTTCAGTATCCAAGGACGGTTACCCCCCACTCCCCCAATTTTTTTTGCATCTCTGATCTGACATGACATCATCTCTGACACGAGTAACAAAGGGACGGGATGAACGGTTTTACATGAAGTCGTAAAAGCTTGGCGACCACGTGGTGGATAATTTCGTGTTGTGTCCTGGATGATCGACGCTTTCAAGCCAAGTTGTGTGGTGTGAAATCCCCTTTGAAGTTAATTGACGAAGATGGCAAAGAGGGTAAGTATTGAATAGATTTGTAATGTTGTTGTATAGCATGGTTTGTTTATGCGTGCAGTTGTGGGGCCATTAAAGGTCACGATACTCCAGACATAACTATCCGAAGATCAATGCCATCAATGAATAATCGACGAGCAATCCATGGGTAATCAACTGATTAGTCACCGATTATTACTTTTAAACTTAGAATTGGCAGAGATATATCATTAACTGCCCAGTTTTAAGTTGCTTTAAACCTTGAACAGTCATTTCCTTTCACCAGGTGGACAAAAGGACCCTCTTTATTGCTGAGAATGTCTGGAAGTTTGTCTTCTTTGCCTTTCCTTTTTGGGAACTGAAACTTAATATACACAATGTACATGTATGTATTAATATTATTTCAGGCATACCGGTAGTTCCCCAGTGGTTTTCATAATAGCGAACCTTCTTACATGTACACGGTACACTTGAATTTCTACATTGTACAGTACATGCATATTAACATAATAGTGGGTTTTAATATGTGATTACTATAAAAAAATTTTAGTTATCCCAAAAAGCTGTTGCTTTGAGGAAGTCGTGGACACATGACATGTCTTGCGAAGAGGACGGAGATGAATCAGAGTATAATCCAGACCAGGATGAGGAGTCAAGTAGTGATGAAAGTAGTGACAAATCTTCAGATCATGAAGTGGTGCCAGGTGATTCAGATGAAGAAATTGTGGAAAAGGAATCAGCCAATACCAATGTGAACAAATCTGACCAGTCTAAAAAGAAAAAGCGTCCAAGCAAGGCGAGGATTAAAAAAGAATGCCCAGTACCCTACTGTCATAAGATTGTTGTTCATCTGCCAAGGCATTTGCTAAAAGTGCATGATTGGCCGAAACATCAAGCTCGTGCTGCAGTATTGCGGTTTAATTTACGTAAGAAATATTCCTTTTCAACTGCAGAGAGTGCAGCTGCTGGCAATAGGAAAGGGAAAACAAACGCTGATGAGCACGGGCAAAAGAGGTGCAACAAGGATTACCACAAAAAGAGATGTTGTCCAATAGTAGGGTGCTCTGCAGTGGTCAAAAGGTTACCTGCACATTTGCAAACTGTTCATGGTTTCAGTCCAAAGTCATCAAAGTACAAGGCCTTGTTAAGTAAAGCTCTTCCACAACCCAAAAGGCCCTATTCAGTTCAGATGATTGAAAAGAGAGCTGCTGCTATCAAGAAAATTGAAATTGAACCACCTATGCCTGATATACCTGTAGTGGATACTGTGAGAAATGATGAAGATGAAGAAATGGACTTGGAAGATTTTGAACAAACTGAGACTTCAACCACATGTGATGATGCGATTTTAATTGAAGATGATGTGGATAGCAGTGAGAGTCCTGACCCTGAAGTGTTAGTCATGCTTGCCAATTGGTTACAATCACCAGATGGAGGTAAAAAAGATGAGAAAACAGCAAAACAACATGTGTCACAGATAAAAAACATTTTATCTCTGATTGATGCTGAAAGAAGGGTTATGTCGCTTTTCGATTGCTCCCTACTGAATGACAAATTCGTAAAGTATGCGGAACAGAAGTACGTCCCTCAAACAATCAAATCGTACTTCATGAGCCTGCGTCATTTCTACAGCTATGTTTTAGCAGAAAAGCCAGTAATTGATGCCACAACCGAGCTGGTTACTCAGATGATGGAAAAGGTAAAGAGATGGTCTTCTTCCTACAAGAGATCTAGCCAGAGAAGAAAGTGGGAAAAGATGGAAGAAGACAGGGTTGAACTTGTTACACCTGAAAAAATCCAGCAGTTTGAAAGAAGTCAGACTGCCAGGGATGCTGTCATTTTGCTGGGAAAATTGAGTGCAGCACACAGCATTGAGATCACCCAAAGTCACTATACTCTTCTGAGGGACTTTCTTCTAGTGCAAATTTCGATCGACAATGCAAACCGGGCAGGAGTGCTTTCAAACATGACTGTGAAAGAATTTGAACGTGGTTACAAAGAAGATGACAGATTCATCATGAATGTTATGAAACATAAAACATTTCATGTCCACGGCCCAGCGCAAGTCATCCTCACTGGCAATCTGCAAAACTGGATCAGTATCTTTATAAAACAAGTGAGATCAAAGCTGCCATATATTACAGCAGAGAAAGAACAACCATTGTTCCCATCTTGGAATGGAAAGAAATTGGAATCAGGCCAAATTAGCAAAGCTATTCAGTCCGTTTGGAAAAAGGCTGGAATTGCAGGACCAATCCACAGCACACTCTTCA
>OX419338.1:26721379-26732805 GCA_948470475.1 Galaxea fascicularis
GTATATGTACAGACCAGCCACTTATAAGTGAAACATATCAATAATTTCTTGTTGTTCTTGGATTCCAACTTGACTATTTCTGCTTGCCGTGTGCGCGGGAGGAAACCTGAGATGTTTGATCTCCGCCATCAGAGCATAACTTCTGGGACTTTGAAAATGATACATGAAACTTGACTGTGTAGCGCTTAATTAGTATATAACAAATTAAATGAAAATGTGAGCACCGGATAAAAATATATTCCCCAGACGTTTCTAGGCTGCTGCCTCTTCATCAGAGGAATTCAACTTCAGGGACTTTGCTGTTTTCAAAATTCAGACTTTGCAATTTAGTGGGTGGTCGGAAAAGCGTGTCGGTTTCAGAAGTGCTATTCCTTTCCGTATATACAAGTTCATAACACAATTTTCATTGTCGTTTTACGCATTGTCCTCAGAGTTTTAAAATGCAACAGAACAGTAAACTTGATTTTTAAGAAGATAACGACATTTTTAATTTTAAAAGACATGTTTCGATGTTGCCAACATCATCGTCAGTTACATAATATTTGAAAAACCGTTGGACTTTATGACATCTAGGTAAAACATACATAATTAATTAAGATGAAGTGACAAAAATATCAATTAATTATGTATGTTTTACCTAGCTGTCATAAAGTCCAACGGTTTTTCAAATATTATGTAACTGACGATGATGTTGGCAACATCGAAACATGTCCGTTTAAAATTAAAAATGTCGTTATCTTCTTAAAAATCACGATTTGGTTTCTGCTGTCTCGACCTAACAGTAAACTTCTTTTTAAGTGAAAACGTCAGTACTGACTCCTTGTCTTTGGTTGGCTCGAGCGGCTGATTGGATTGTCACACACAGACTGAATCAACGCACAAGTCGGACTCCAGCGCATTTTGAATACAAGCAAAATGAAGGTATAATTTTTTGTTGTTGTTGTTTCTCGACCTGGGCTCCAGTGTATTCAACTCCACACGGTAACCTGTAAATATTCAAATCGACGTTAACCTACCGGTATTCAAATTGTTGGAACTTCTTTTTGTTATGAGAGTGATGTTAAAATGTCAAATTTTAAACGTGGTAAATTAGTGAAAATCTGCATTATTGCTTTCGGCGAGGAAACGCATCCAACTTGCTAATCAATCCCGCGGGTGTTATGACTATCCCGCGTGTATTGACCACTTTACCATATGATTTCAGATTGGACGCCATCTTAGACTGGCTGTCTGGCACAAACTCGCTATCGTGTAAATACAAATCAGGGCTCACAAACTGAATATGCCTCATGTACTTATTTTTCGACATTTCTGACATTTTGTTTTTCGGCTGTTTCCTCCAAGATAAGTGAGGCTGCGTTCAATATAATTCAAGCTGTTTATCTGTTTCTCAGAGCATCAGAAAACTGCCGTAGTTGTGTGCTCTCAAGCTAAATAGGACACACACGCTGTAATTCGCCCCGGCGATGTGTCAACTCGGCTGCTTTTCCTCTTTTCACAGCAGATTCAACATGAATTCTCTCTTCTTACTTAGTTGTAACACTCAACAAATATATTCGTGGAGTAGCATGAAAATAAAAAAAAACTTTCGATATGCAGCAGTTTTCAACTAATTCCAATCCCCAGATCTATTAGAAGATGACTTGCCGCGTGGAATAGCGAACTAATTGATTATAGATTGACTCGTCGATGTCGAGGTGATGATGTTAGTGCTGATTCAGATACTGTCAAATATTGCTGTATGTGCTGTCACAAATGCTGGGTTGAAGTGCAGATTAAATTTACAAGAACTATAATTACGGAGGGTGACAACTCTGACGAATGTTGTTTGAGCACTAGTACAAAATGTAGGTTTAAGCCTACCGGAAATTTGGACGATCCTCTCAATGTTTTAACCGATCGAAACTGACAAATTCCGTTCAATGTTCCCTCTTTTTCTGCAATGTCCCAGAACTATCTCGTATTTCCCAGAACAAAATTCCCGGAAGAATTTTGTTTCTCTCCCGAAACAGGCCTTGTTAGAGTTGTCAACCTCCGTAACTACTGTGCAATATGTTGAATTATTAAAGCTTGTTGCTGTGTTGAATTTCCTATATTCAATTCAATCACTTTATTTCCACTATGCAAAACACTGGTTCAGTTGTATCGCACAAAGTTTCTCACGTCGTTATTCTCAAAAACCCCTTCCTTGAACTCCACGTTTGACTACGAATTTCAGGTTTACTAAATAAAATAAGAAACTGAAAAATTGTAATTGTGGTAGAGATATATCGAACGCGAACGCATTTTATCAATTCTTGATTACTACTAATTTTATAATATTACGCTTTGGTGTCACTATCTCGATTTTGGTTGGCAAGAATCACGAAGCTAAGATTTTGGACTACGCTGCAACATTTAGGTTGCAAACTCGAAAATTAAGTTGGTTTACAATCGTGTACGGATTTTTGTTTCTACAAACGCTCAAGTGTATACACAATGAACAATTATTGAATTCAATGATCATCAAGGCCTGGGGTTGAGTTATTTTACCCCTGAGAGCTTAGGTTTTTTCAAAACTCTTCATTTCTGAAGAGAAACGTCCGCTATAGTGCCTCAATCTGATGTTGGGACTATGGCATATTTTTGCCGCTCCTTTTACGTTATTTTACCTTCTCCAAATGTCTTCATGTTACTTAACTTCTTCAAAATCCAAAATTTTCCATAAAAATGTGGTTACTCGCTTGACCTCTTACTTCGTCAGTTTAAATCTACTGTTTTAGCTTTTAAAGTACCTGGAACAAATTAACTATCGTGGCATCTAAGCTCCATTTGGCACATACGTCTTTGTAATATGTCTCTTGTTTCAACGGCATTTTAGGATTGGTCAAACGACGAAGAGTGAAATGCGATGATATCCTCACATTGGTCTTGTCTAAGGTGGAGATTATTGTCCTAAAAGGATATTAATTTGATTTACTGAATCGAATGAAAACGAAATTGGAAAAATTGTCTAAATTTGCTGATAGTCCTGATAGTCGTGGCCGTTCACAGATGGCAGGTAATTGAAAAGAACCGTTTCTCAACAATTGCAAAGCTTAGTTCTAAGACAGTATTCATTTTTCTTTGCAAGCCTTCTTTGGAGAACAGAACGGCAAACTCAGACAAAAATATATTATTAATGGAAACTAAACATGCTACTGAGCCAAATGCTCTGCATTAGAAAGAGAAAGGAAATTAATGGTTTGCTTTGTTGGAGAGCTGATTTATTCAAAAGTATGTGAGAAGGAAACACGCAAATTAGCGCTTGACAAATAAAACTAGTAACAGCTATTAATAAATGCCTTTTTTTTCCTGCAATTAAACAGATGGCTTTGCTTCCTTCCGTGGCCAGACTGTAAAACTTTTTCCGCTCTATGCTTTTCTGTGACGAAACCCTTATCACGGATATTTCTCTGTAAGGATAGAATTATGTGTTAAAGCGAGGTTGTTGAGAGTTCCATTTGTTAGGTCCTGCCCAAGAAGCCTACCTGAGAACAAAAATGAAAATGTCTACTTCGTTTATTTTTTGATGCACATGTCGCCAGCTTCCTGTGGTGTGTGGGATAGTTTAAGCGTTAGTCAGCAAAAATATATTCCGATATAAATTAAGGTTGAATTGCCGGCGACGCTTTCAACAGATCAAATATACCGAATACCGAATCATTAAATTGCATCTAAGAATAGATAAGTAGCTTAATCCCTTAAAACCTAAGATCAAAACTTAAACTCTCATTTGTTGCCCCTACACATTTCCTATAGAAGTAGTTTGGAGAAATAAAATATCAAGGAAATTCATCTTGTGTGATCCTGTCCTTAATTCTCGTGATGCTGATCCCTCTAAGGATATTAAAGGGTTAAGTGCCTGACGAGAGATTTCAAGCCCGAATTTGGATGCTTGTTGAAGATGCCGTTCTAATCTAAATCACAATTGAAATATCAAAGTATTATTTATTTGCTCTACTCCCGCTACATGTGCTGCATAGCTTCCATCCTTCTTTTTAGCTTAGGTTACTGTCAAGACCAACTCTGTTCTTGATGATTTTAGTTAGTCAATACTAATCATGACGTTTTGTCTTTAATAAAGAGTACTTCAATTGAACATTAATTAACAAAGACTTTGGTAATGTAACGTGTTCAAGAAAAAAAACATTTACTGCCATCGAATTGCATGGCATAGGACAGTACTCACTGAATGCCCAGGACATCAAGCGAGACGTGATTCAGTCACTCTCTATGCCAATATTTGGTGACTAAATTAAGGGTGTAATTAAACAGTATCGCGATTCGCCATTTTAAATTTTTGCTGTTTCTCTCAGTGCCTCTTGTTACACACAGTCATCATCGGATTTGAGACAATCTTAGCAGAGTTCAAGTCTATGAAAAGGAAATAACAACAGTAAAAAACTAAAAGACCTTTTCATGCTAAAGATCATGAGATGGGCCTGGAATAAAAAGGTAAGTGCAACAGAAAATTAAATGCAGTGTTCTTACTCGCGCAGAGCAACGTGGTAAGCAAAATGGAACATTTTCAGTCCTTTCAGCGTTAAAGATTATGTGGTATGAACTTCGAAAGCAAACGATCAGCAACAGATAGGACCAATATGGTATTGAACTTTTATTTAGTTTTTTTTTTTCTGCATCTGCGTTCTTGTTTCAATCATTGAACTGTCATCATATCAGTGATTCTTGAATATTATTGATACTTGCATAACGTTCAATTCCATAGTACAAGAAAACCGAGCAGCCTGCCATTGTTAGCAGTGTTGGTTGCGTAAAATACAACATAATCGATACCACGAAAACGGTTAGCCAGCCAAACAAAAGATGATATTGGACTCTTACAATTTTAGCCGTTGCTTCAAAAGTTTGTGCTTTACGTAAGGGCAGTAAGTAAGATAGGGCAGTAGAAAGTAGAGAGAAATTTAAGATTTTATTGTCCTTCAAATTTATTTTCTTTAGGGGCACTGATATTAAAGCTCTAGCTAGCTGTTGGCCAAATATGTGTGCATGATTCAAGCGGGAACTTGAACAGGGCTCAATATAATAATGTCCATGAAAATAATGAAAATATTTAAATACTATGACCAATTTATGCCAATATGTACTGTTCTTAAAACAAGTTGTATAATTTCTCTAATAGACGAGAATAGAACTATTCTTCTTAAGTTGAGCAAATTAAGAGACTTTTTTTTAAATAGTACGCACGTGGCTTTACCTGTATGACCTGAGTGTTTTGGGCAAACGACACACTGGGTGATTTTATATGCCGATCGCGTTTGATCACCCCCAAAAATCGCGAGCGAATTCCGCCGTTGATTGGTGCGGGCACACTTGGCGATTTTCTACGCCGATCGCGGCGATTTGCCACTTTAAGTTTCAAGCATCCAAGCACCGCTGCTGCCCGCCATTTTGAAAAGTCATGTGATAAAAATCTCCTAAACTGATTGGTTGACTCAAAATCGCAGGAACGGGCACACTGACATACCAGATCGGCGTATAAAATCGCTTAGTTTGTCACCCCCTTAAAGCTGACGCCCACTCAGTTCAGCTGCAATAACTGCTGCTGCTTCTGCGGCTGCAACTGCGTCTACCTACTGTAAGCGTATACTAGGGAGATGTCCAGCTAAACTGGAGTTCTAGGCGCGTATTAACTAATTAACTTGATTTTTTTAAGCCATCGACTTAAATAGAAATCAGCTGTTACTTTTTAGGGCAACCTACTACGTACATTTCCCGTGCTCCACCTTGACGGTGTGTATCTTTGTTTTTCGTAGAGATATAACCTTAATTATTAAATTATCAACCTCGTATAATGCAATTCTAGCTTTTTGATTGGTTCACTAGATCTCGGTTACCAGCCATTATACCTGCGTTTGACCTTATATGGAAATGAATGCGTCAAAGGTCGCTCGGCATAAAATTTTTCACGGGAAGCAAAAAAAAAAGCAAGTTTCGTCGACCAAAAAATGGATGAAAAAAGCAGATTCGGTGAGCTCTCCACAGAGGAAATTCAAGATATTATGGACAAGCCCGTCCCAAAAACAATAAAAAAAAAACGGCCAAAAAGTTCGGGATGAGATTATTTAACGGTACGTATCAGTTAAGCTTTTCCCCAGCGGTATTTTTAGAACTGTAGTGTTAATGTCCACAATAATTACTCTTCCCGATGAGTTTGAGCTTTGAACACTTGAGAACACTGCAGTAAGGTTTTTACCCGTACAAAGCATTCCGTGAACTTTGGATTACTGTAATTTCAGTTCAGCTGTAAGCTTAATTTGCTTCGCTTTTGATTTTTCATTCAACTGTTCGCACGGCGGTGCACGTATCATGTCATCATGACATCATGTTCAGGGGCACAAAACGACCAATTTGTTGAAAAATGTATTCTTATACCCGAGTTAATAAAACTAAATGTTATTCAGGCATTTTCAGGTCTTTTGTAATATTGCTGGGAAAAAAAAAATCTGTTCCTTTTTGCCAGCAAGACACACAAGATATTTCCCAGCCAGCTAGATAAAATTGGTTGGTTTCCCAGCCAGGTGCAAATTGAGCACCCTGCACAACAACAAAAAAGTCAATTTCATATGTCGTAAACCAAAATGGGCGTGCCAAAAGGCCTCAATTCAAGCCTTCAGTGGGGGGGAGGGGGGGGGGGGATGAGACAAACATTTCTCACAACAATCCACATCTCGCCAGCCAGAAACACTCACACTGCTACCACACTTCAGTAATTACAAACCGAAACCATCTGCAGAAATAAATTTCATAACCAACCCAGGGAAATAACTGATATTTTGCCAGCCAGCACAATACTGCGGGGGAACAGATAAAGTGAGGAACAGATTCGTTTTGTGCCCCTGCATGTTGTTTTGGCGCCCGAAAGTCACATCACTTTCTGGTCGTTTCTTACACTTAAATGGAATTTAGCAAATTCGAAGGTTGAGAATTTAATAAAACAATTATTCCATTCGCGCTTGTTGGATATGAGATTGGTCATAGCCAACTCGGCCCTACGGGCCTCGTTGGCTATTTACCATCTCATATCCAACGTGCGCTCATGGAATAATTGTTAAATATAATACCGCTTAAAGTTAATCAGAAAAATAGTCCCGAAACATTTCACTCACTCTAAATACATTTTGTACTTTATTTCTATACGCCAACAAACTTAAACAATAGAGTTACACTTAGACCTTAATAGAAGGGGAAGAGTTCCACAGATTTTATAGATTCTTATCATTATTTCTCAGCTTAAAAATGTAATAATTTGGGTTAAAATTCTATCAGAGTGTAGACCTACTAAAACATTTCAACAAGAAAGTACGTCCATTGCTATTTATACCAGTTGTTCTGGGTTTGAATTACGTAATCGTCATTAGGGACTGTAAAACGTGAGTTCATCGTCGGCTTTTCCAACAGTCGTGTACCGCGACTAAAATGTTTCAACCTTGTTGAATAACAAGTCCAATATTCAGTCAGTTATATAACAGTGGTGAGTGCAGGCGTCTCGCATGACGTCACTGCTGAATCAGCATAATGGGAATGACACTGTTAAATGTTTAAAGTGACACTGTTTAACTGAACCTTAACGATAATAGAACTAAGGTTCAAAAGTTTGAGTAAATGAAATACTGGCTCGCAAATAGATGTCTTGAGTGTTTTCCCCTTGTTTGTCGGTTTTTGTATCTAGAGTCTTGAAACTTGAGAAAGAGTTATTTGTATTAAATCTTACACCTTCTAAGGTTTCCATATGGTTCACGTGATCGGATCATTCGTTTGCATAAAGACGCCTCTTTCATCCTTTCTCCTCCCTTTGTATCAGACACTTAGCTTGTTTCTTTTTTTCATCCTTGGTTGTCTTCGCTCTCAGCACCTTTATCTTTACTTGACCAAACTTTGTATCAAAGGAATTGTCTGAGATGTTTTGCACGGTAAGAAAAGAGCGGCTATGGGTCTTGTGTCCATAGCCATCATGAAACCAATCTGCTCTTGTTTTCTTTGCCTAGTAAAATAGTTCAGACAAGCCAGCACCGACTAGAGGCTACTAATTGGGAACGGAGAAAGGCATAAATAGTTTGTTTCGATACACCTCAAAGGTGTTAAGTTTGGGGGATTACCTACAAAATATACAATTAATATTTCCATTTTGTTAAGTGCTGAGTAACTAGCATTTTTTCTACTTTTTTAAAATGACGTTGTCTTTATCGGCACCTGCCAGTTGCAATTAGAGATTTTGGCGGCGCGGAAACGACCTTAGCTTAAAAGCAATTCTCAAAAAAAATATTGGCTCATGAAGATAACATCCGCGTCTCCACTCGCCTGTTGAGTAGCGGCTACAGGAAATGCACCGGTAAATGAAATGGCTAAACGCCATACTTTCTTTTCAAAAAATCTCCATTCTATTGTGAAATATATATGAATAACTTTTCAGAGGTACTGCTTAGTATAGCACCTGAAGCTTATGGTACAAAAAACAATGTCTTAATGCTTTTGCTGGATTTTTTTTGAAAGTTTATTTTGGCGTAAGTAGAAAGCCTTGCATCGATTTTCCGGAACCTGGCTGTGTCGCCCAGTGTATCGGGTTAAGCTATTTATAAATACTAAAGAGTTCCGTTCGATTGCTTTTGTTTCGGATGTTCAAATGCTATGACTTATTCATATTCAGGCGTTACTATTTAAGTCCTTGTAAAGTCAACAACGAAGTTCCAATGTTTGAGCACTGAAAGTGAGTAATTTATAATTTTTAAGTATAGGATTTGTGAAGCTGTTGATGTTATAATGGGTTTTTGCCGAGCTTTAAGATTTGTAATTACTTATACTACTCTTTCACGTAGGTTTCGCTCTCTGTTCGGGATGGTAACCAGCGGAATTTCCATTGCAGCTGAGTTTGTGGCAGCATAGCTAGGTCTCAGACGCAACCTTCCTTGGCAGAGGTAGGTTAATTTTGCGTTTTTGTAACTGGTACGTTGAAGGTTGGGGGATCGAGGCTTGATGACCCTCTTGCTTTTAACTTCAAAATATAAAATGTATACAGTTGTATAGTCAAGAATAAAATTCAGTATAAATTGGCTAGAAAATTGCATTGAATGCATTGAGTCAGTGAAAATTTGCTACTCGGCGAATCGTGCCGTAAGCCAGGAAAAGCCCCTAATAAAATCAGTCCGGTACTTTATGTCATGATATTTACATTTTATACTAGAGAAAGTTTCAGTACTTATCAAACAAAAAAGAAAAGACTGCCTTTCTTAAAAAAAAAGCGCTAGTTAACATTCAATTTGTTAAAATAATATCAATACGAGTGTTGAACAATGAAATGATCACTGAGGAATACGTACTTCCACGTGATGACGATAAGCTTCGGTTTGCTGCTTCAAAAAGAAACGCTTTCCGTAAGTCAAACAATCACGGTTCTCTGCCTTAATTCTCTGAGATATACATGTATTACGCAATGCATAAAGAGTGGAGTGATGAGTATGGAAGAGGGGAGAGGGGGCGAGCAACGACACAGTTGAGTAAATATCTCCCCGTGAACAAATTTTAAAGAGACATAAACCAGTATTAGCAATTTTAAATTGCCTAGAGCGGAAAAGCTGGTTGTTTATCATGTCGCTTTTTGGCGCCCGGTGCTGTGCCCTAGATGCCGTGCCTTGCGACACTAAATGAAACAGAGAAAACACTGAGAAAAAAAACACTGAAAAAAACGAGAAAACACTCAGAAAACATCGTGGTGGTTCACTAATATCAAACTGCGAGTATTGAAAGGTAGGTTGTGACTTGAGATTGCAAAACAGGCTCCTGGCTGTTGAGTTACATCTTTTTCAAGTTAGCTCAAAGGCGTACCAGGGTGTCCTCTTAAAACAGCAAACTCTTATGTACACGGCCGGGGTGAAAACATGCGTTGTTTGAGCAACACCAGCTGTAACTGTAAGTTCTCCCGAAAATGTGGAAGATCTTCTCCATCTTACAACTCATCGAAACGCAAACTTTGTTCAAGATCAAACTTGTTTTTCTTCTTCAATGTCCCAGACCTATGATATTTCCAAGAAAAATTACCGAGTCTCCTGATTCCCGGCAAAATCTCCAGATTCCCGGTAGATTTTTTTTTTTTTAAATCCCGAAACTGGCCTTGTCCGTTAGTGCTGTCCTCCGTAATAATCCCCCGTAATAGACCAAATCTGGGGTGACGCCAGATTACGACGTTTTTCCACTTAGTTTAAGGTAATATGCACGATCAATGCTAAACATGCTTACGTCTCGGAGGCAGCCCTCATTACCAGAGGTACGTTTACTCTGTGGTTATGAAAGGCACCGTGAGGGGAAGGGCAAGGCTTCATGACCTACTTATTTTCAATTCCAAAACATAAAACGGATACGATTGTATCGGGAATAAAATGCTAGACTAAATTCGCCAGCAAATTGCACGTATAGCATTGAGTTGAAAATTTGGTTCTTGAAGCCCTGCGAAACCGCAGGTCGGAAAAAGGCGCTTAATGGCATTCGTCCTTACTACTTTATGGACATCATGCTATTTGCACTTTACATTAGCGAAATTGACTGCCTATCAAATGAAATAGAAACGACTGAACAATTTCCAATAGTCCAGTTAATTTCAAAAAGCGGTGGTTGACAGCCAATATATTTGTTTGGTAATGCGTGTGTTTAACATTCCAATGATCAGGAATTGGGAGTCAGGAATAATGTACACGTATGTACTCCGTCTCACATGATGACGACAGGCTTCGATTGGCTGTTTAAAGCAAACTATAAATAGTTAAACATAATAAACACCTCCTGTAGTTCTGAAAAAAAAAAAACGTGTTAGAGAATGTTTTCTCCAGAGATATACGGCAATATATCAAGAGTTAGTTTAAAGACATGAATCTGTATGAGCAATGTTAAATTCAAGTGCTGGAACGGCGCCCGGTGACATGTCCAAGATTCTGTTATACGGGGGTTAATCTTAGCCTCAATGTTCTTATAAAAAAGGTCTTATATATATATATATATATATATAAGTAGAATAAACAGAAGAAGATGCGAACTTTTCTCTTTGTGGTCTTTAATAAATGGACGTTTCGCCCGTTCGGGCTTCTTCAGCACTTACAAAATCGATACTTGGAATAAAATATACAAAAAGTGAAGGGGCCTTAAATAAGTTTAAAAACAATAGTTTACAAAGAAAACAAAGAAAATACAATAATTTACATAAAATTACATAAGAATTACGTAAAGATTGTATAAAAATACTAAAACCACCCGCTAAAACGTAAATAAAATACAATAAAATGAAATATAGCAGCAAAATGGTGTTAATTGTAACGAATCCTATTCCTGGAATTAAACTCGCACCTTTTGTTAAGTCCATGCGGTTTCATTGTGCATAATTGAGCACACCAAAAGGCCTC
>OX419338.1:26733005-26753005 GCA_948470475.1 Galaxea fascicularis
ACTAACTCTTCTCACAGGGTTAAAATAACTCCCCCAAAATAACTCCGAAAAGTGAGTTATATTAACTCTTCGCAAGGAGGTAAAATAACTCCTCCTTAAATCTAACTCCGATGTGGAGTTAAATTTAACTCCGCTTTGGAGCTATAATAACTCCAACAAAATAACTCCACCATAGGGAGTCAAGTTAACTCCCCTACGGGTAAATATAACTCCCTTTTGGGGTTATAATAACTCCAAAAATAGTAACTCCACCTTCAGGAGTTACATTAACTCCATCATGGGAGTTAAATTAAGTCTCTAAAAATTACTGTGTGAAGGACACTCCGCCCTGTTCATATCCCTATCATATTGGCTGGTTTGTGCCGACTTAAACTTGTCTTCAAAAACTCATTAATAATCCAAAAAGAAAATACAAAAGAAATTAATGTTTATTGAGTGTCTTTATACCTTACATAGACACGGCTAAATTTTACAGCCTATTCTATCCGATTCTAAACCCAATGATTACTCTACATATGAATAGATCTACCATAAACGTTTTTGAAGCTGTTCAAAAAAAACTCCCAACAGTGTTTTATCGGGTTTGTTTTTGCTCGTTTTTCAAACATTACGACGAACACGTTTGATATCATTCTCAGTGTAATGTACATAATGCATTCTGAGAAAAATCCTGGTACAAATTTTGAAAATCGTGCCATTGTTGATTTACTTCATTTAACAGTGTCATTCAGTATTCCGCTTGAAGCGTTTTCTCGGCCAATGTTTTCACTTCTTTCTGTTACAATAAGGTAATGGAAAGTATGCATATCTAGAGGCGTCTGCACCCCGTCAACACGGTGACACTGTAAGGCTTGTAAGTCCCACCATTCAAGGCGAGAACTGCATGTCATTCATGTATCATATGTACGGAACCTCTATTGGGACCCTGATAGTCTTCATGAAGACAAACATCAGTGAAGCAGTTGAATGGATCAAAAATGGCAATCATCCTGACCAATGGTTTGAGGCTGCTGTATTCCTTAACTCTTCTGTTGAGTACAAGGTAAAAAAATGGTTCTCTTGTGAATTCCAATAAATATATACTTAATTGACTCCTCACCTTGAGGAGCTTTTCAGGGACCATGAAACAAATAATATAAATGAAAAAAAAAACATAGTTAATAATCCCAAATGGCAGGAGGAAGACATAGTTGGCTATTCACAAGGATGACCGAGGAGTTGAACCAGGCACTTACCAAGAACAGCATCAGCTAGTGGCCAAAGCAGGATTGGACCCCGGATCACCGCATTGAAGTTGAGCGCCCTAAACCTCTCGGCCATCCTGTCTTCACTAAACGTGACCTTCCTTGAACATTTTCAGTGTTTTTTGGCCAGGTATACCAATTAAAACGCTCTAGCAATCCGTTTCTAAATTTTATTACTTGTGTTTCAATGTGTTACTATGCTTAGATTGTCCTGGAAGGCACAAGAGGACGTTCTTGGACTGGTGATGTGGCAGTCGACAACATTGAAATGAACAATGGAGCCTGCAAACGAGTGGGTGAGAATAAAATTGTATGCCAAATTATTGATGTAGCTATCCATGAGGCCACGGCTGTGAAAACAAAAGAATAGGAAAAGCTAGACAAATAGTGCCAGTGATGGGGGTGCTGCGAATAGTCCCAAAGAGGTTACAGGGCTATCGCAGCTGCATTGGCACACACCTGTGGAACTAATTCAAAAGACTGCCCATCACGGACCGAGAATCCTGAGAAATGTGTTCTCGGATAAGGACGATAAACCGGAGGTCCCGTCTCACAACTCTTCACAATTAATTCTGTGGGACGTTAAAGAACCACTAGGGACGTAACGAACCCTGGCTGTGACCACCCCTAGTGCTGACCTTGGGTTGGTGCTTCACATAGGGATAACCTCATTGCACCTTTCCCCCTTGGCAAGAATTCCAAGAAAAATTAGTATGAGTTTGAGTGCTGGAACATTGACATAGATGTGAAAACGGAAACTCTTTTGTACTGTGGGTGACCTTAGGCGACTTGACCGGTATGGCAGTGTTACTAACAATGATGATGATGATCCGATGATAAGAAGTAGTAGTAGGAGGAGGAGTAAGAGGAGGAGGAGGAGGATGGTGATGGCGGCGGTGTTGAAGGTTGTGGTTGTTAGAAAAATTCCCAAAAGAAAGCTTATCTTTAAATTCAATATCTCCTCTTAGCCAGTCAGACTCTATATGCCTTTACGAGAGAAGATGCATCGGTTTTCAAACTCGACAGAGTCCCAGCTCACAGTGGTTGGATTCATCAATTTACGCTGCAAGCTCTTCAAACAAATAACAGCTCCAAAGATGTGATGTACTTTGTATATCCAGCGGATACTCTCCGTTGTGCTAAAAGTGTGACTCGCCAGCTGTCACTAGCTGGCCTTTAATGCTTCCCTCGAGATTTCTTCTACGCCTCTTCAATGAACCAATCCGATCATAGCAAGATATTGCTCATTAACCGGGGCAGGAATATACCTTATGAGATTGCTTTAGAGGAATATCACCCCTGTTGTGTTGAGGTTGAAGAACAGTTCTTCGCTAATGTGTCATAACCACGTGAGTAGTGGGACAAGTTTAATAAACAAAAATTTGGTCTTGTCAATTGAGTTGCTAATGTTAATTGCACGTTTGAAGCGTTGGCCCTTCATCAGAGCGACGAAGGGCTAACGCTTGCAACGTAAGCTTTTCAATCTTTTTTCGTTGGCCAATTTACATCATCATCTCAGTTGATGAAACCGAATTTTTGTGTATGAGTCTTCCACCGACGCAGCATCGCAGTTTGTTTTTCCTTAGAAACTTGCCCCCTTCAGACGGCTAAACATAAAGTATTCATATTAGAAACAAGATACGATCAAAAATGTTGAATTAGGTCAGATCAAAACAGATCACATCAGACAACATAACTTATTTTGTTCCTCCCAGAGGCGGAGGCAAAGAGTTCTCTAAAGTAACTTTAATAAGCCACATTACACAAATTTGCTTGTTCTATTATAATAACGTACATATTCACTGCAATGTTCATTTCGTAGTAAATATTGGAGCATTGGTTGGAAGAACGGACTAAAGAATTAGTGAATCGAGGTTATCGGCTATTAAAAATGTACAGTCATAAAGTATTAACGTTACAATACTTAAGCATTTCTGTGTGCACTTTAAAAGAAATTTATAAAACAGAAAGCAAAACGTAGTAAAAGCTAACATTTGCCATTTTCATAAAAATAGAACCTAGTCTATGTCCTCCTGGGTAGCGTAGTTTAGACGAATCTGGTTTCCAGTTGCACATGACCTATTGGAGAACATGGAGCTCCCACCGAGTTACGTGTCATAATCTCGGAGGGCACCTCGGTGTGTTAAAAGACACCACAAAGCAGAGCACTATTACGGCATTCTCCAATGAATACCTGGAAGAATGGGACGATTTTTATTTAGGTGCCTATGCTGTCAGTTCTGGACAATGGATGACTGAAAAAGCAACCCTTTGCATCTACGTCGCCGCTGTGGGCATTAGGAGGGCTTACGCGAGTTGGGTGGTGCACTCAACTGTATTATAGTCAGAAGTTTGTGACAGATCAAATAAAGGACGGATGGGCAGTCATTACCTCGGTCACATTGCTTTTACAGAAGAAGATTTGTCTGCCAGAAAGGAAAGAATGCTGCTGGTAAGAACTGTGGAGAGAACTTATAGCTGTCCTACCGCAAACATTTTGTTGAGCAACAAATGTTGCGGCAACTTGTTGAACGGAATAGAGGCAAGCTCTATTTTCGTTCAACAACGTTCAACAGCTTTCAACATATTGAACGGCATATTTCAACGTTCAACATCACTTGATAAACTGTTCAACATTTGTTGAACAGCAGCTGCAACATTTGTTGTTCAACAAAATTATGTTGAACCGTGTATCATTCGCTTAATGGGAATACTAATGTACCTTATAGTGTTCAGGCTATCACAGGGCATGAACTTTTTTGCTTACTTATTAATTCATTAGCTCTGTAGTGGCGAACGGTGACAAACCATATACAAATCCACTTTAACTTGAACGTTTAATACACGAGAGGCCATGAGGACGACTCACAGTGATGCCGCGATATTACAACGGTAGAATTCTCAGAAAACACTGACAATTTGAACTAAAACTGACCTAAAAAACCGAGGAAAACTTGACATAACTGACGGTCACCTCCACGCATACGCGAACCTAAATATGTCTCCACAGGGAACCCAGCAGTGACAAGCTCTCTCTATTCAATTAGATTTAATTTTAACCTTCACCTTTTTAGTGCACGCTAATTACCTCACTGCCTTCGTTACTTGGTCAGGGTTGAATGGAAAGTTACTGAATTGACAGTGAATCACTATTCATGACAAGTTGTTTTTTTCAGGATCAGAGTGTGACAAAGGTTGGTTTGAGGCAGAGAATACTTGTTTCCGAGTATTTTCGGAGAGGAAAAGCTGGATTGAAGCTCGCCAGCACTGTACCCAACAAAAAAGTGACTTAGCCGTTGTAGATTCCGAGATGAAAAGAAAGATCATTGCTAGCCAACTCCCCGGAAGAGCATACATTGGTCTTGGCTTGCTTGGATTGTGGCGCTGGTTAGATGGAAGGAATATCCCATCAACCATCTGGAACTCAGGGCAGCCTCTAACTTTTAAGGGCGGGAGTTGTGTCGTGTTAAAGAAACCCTTACGAGATTGGAAACTGGAGCAGGTTTCTTGCCTTAAGCATCATACAGCTGTGTGTGAGACGTCTGAAAGTAAGTTCCCTTAAAAAACGGCCAGCTATTTATAATCATGGCATTACCTACCATCGAATACTCCAAAATAAATTAAATTTCCTAAAAAAAAAGCTACATTCTTAAGACAGACAACAACAACAAATACATGCTTGTGGCATTGGGTCTTGTACTAATTACGATAAAATGTAATAAAAGGATGTCAAAGGTAATACGAACTTGAAACTAAGATGAAAACATAAAAAAATATAAGACGGAGCCACGTAAGGGATATATGCACTAGGTCTATGCAATGACTTGACCTGACTTGGTGCCGTCGTGCAAAGAAAATCTTGCCGCTGGCTCACGTGATCCTTCAAATGAACAAAGTAGTCCCCAAAGGCATAAAAGAGGCGACGTCCAACGCAGAACTTGTAGACTTAATCTTGGGTCTTAACCATAAGTATAAGAGGCCACAACAAATTTAAATCAACCTTATTCCTCTATTCACTACATACTTTTAACAAAAGACGATGACTGGCGTGTGTCTTCTATAGCTAACTATTTTGAAATGCAAAAATTGATTTAGTACTAACTTTCTTTGTGAAGAGATCCAGAACTGGTTGTGGCTCCAACCCGTAAAATACTTTGAGCTTCAGCAAAATGATGCGCCTCTTATAGAGATAATCAATTTCACTTTATAAAATCCTTCAGAGTAGTGCTATCACTGTCGGTTGTTTGCGCTTTGTTTATAAATAAATGCGGCACGCTCTAGCATGGATGCAATTTAATGATTGTAGAAGAGGGGTAAAGCAATTACTCCAAACTGAGACAGCGGTAATAGGTCACACAGGGAGTAACAGCTTTGAAATGAATGTCCTGTAAGAAATATTTGGGCGTTTAAGAGAGTTTCAATGAAATCAACATTTCTCGACAAGATCCCTTCAAAGGAAATTGCGAACACAGACATTTCATGCTTGTTTTTCGTTTTAGATTACCAATTTGCATCAAAACAAATAAGCCAAGATATTAATTAACCTTGACACTATCCGCAAATAGCAATGGCTAATGGTGGTGGGCAATAACGATAAATTATAAGGAAGCCTATCATCAACAAGTTAAACGCAAGAGAATCAATGCAACTACATAAAGACAGCAGACAAACAAAGACAACAAAAGATTCAGATCAAGGAAGGCGGAAAAAATAAAAGTAAAATAGAAGTAAAAGGATTATAGACCTCGCGCTTTTTTTTAAAAAAAGAGTTGCATGAATGAATGCATGAGAATGCTGATACCAATTACTATTTTTATGCAGTTAATTAACTAAACTTAACTTTCGAAATAATTTAAATTTTTTGGTCAATATTATGGAAACAGTAATAACCATAATGATGTTTTAATCAAAACATAGGGAATTTCGTTGCCGGCCAGCCGACAAGCCATTCATCCCAGGTTAGCACAATGGGGAAGCCACACCATGCTGTCGATGGTAACCTTGCCTCTTGCTTTACGATAAAACGGCAAAACGTAAGTCACAGATTCTCTTCTTCCCCCCTCCCATTCCTTTGTTTTTGCTTTGTTTTGTTTGTTTGTTGTTGTTGTTGTTTTTCATTTTGAAGATTTATATTGCGTCAGCGTTTACTTTGGATTAGCTTCCAAGCTTAACCTTGGTGTGCCATCAAATAAATTAGCTTGTAGGTATTAAGGCATTAACTCCTTCTTACAGGATAATTCGCTTTGGTGGAGTGTGATTTTGGATAGAAGGGCCTTCGTGTATAAAATCTGGATTAAAAACAGCCCAGACCGTGGTTTCACAGAAATGCGAAACCTTGAGGTTGTCTTACGGAACAGCGAGGAAACCGAAAAAGCAAACTGCAAAGTTTACGATTGGAAGGCTAAGCGAAGAAGACTGATAATTTGCCAGCCATCAATCATGGCAGCGAACGTAACTCTTGTTGCGGGCACAGCAGACAATTTAACACTTTGTGAGGTGTTGGTAGATGCAGCAGGTGAGACAAGTTGGTCATTCCATAGTTTTCATGGAATGACAGGTTTCATGGAAGGTTAAGTAAATACGCTATTTTAAAATTGAAAGCTCATTGGCCTGGCCTATGAATAGAGACGAGGCTGGTGGTGGCCTTATTTTGCAACAGACCTCACTGCTCTACCCAATGCCCAGGTCTCTGAATGGGCTATTGTCCCGAAGGACACCAACAGCCAACGATTTTAGGACTAAACTTCCATTACATCCCACTATTTTTGTTTGTTTGTTTATTTTATGTTGGCTTTACACCAGGTTAAACGAAAGGTACAGTTTTGGATATTTTCATACCCCCTCTTCTTTCTTCGTTCAATAATGCTGGTATGATAACTAAATATTATTACTATATTTTTTTTTTCACTTCCATTTCACACGTTTCGCAGACCATGATGCTATCGCCCATGGTGTACTCCAGGAAGTGTGGTACGACATTCCTTCGACAACAATAGAAAGTCTACGGGCTGATCGTAGGTACCCAAGTAATACAGATGCTGTGACCACTCTCCAAAATTTTGACCCTCCAAATGAACTCAGTGATTATTATGGCCAGCGCCTGGCAGCATATTTACAGGTATACACACGATTCGATATACAGGATAAGAATAATAACAATAAAAGCACCGAAACAATAGTAATAGTAACAGTAACACTCACAGGAATAGTAGTAGGAATAGGAAGATCTATGTGCTGCAGATCCATAGTGAATGCAAAAGCAACGAAATTACAAAGTTATTTATTGCAAACTAATCAAGTTGAATGTTACGGCCTGTGTAATTCCCCATGCCAATTTAGAAGATAGTACGTTTGGTTACTGAATAATTATTCACCGGCATTCTCTTCATTGTTGGCTTAGGTTCCAGTAAGCGGAAATTACACATTTTATCTCGCCTGTGATGACACTTGCGAATTGTGGCTGGACACTCGCCAAATTAACCAGCCCGATAGTGACATCCAAGATGAAGAAAGAGGGAAAGATTTGTTGGCTAAATTAGTCGAGTCAGAGTGGACAATGCATCAGCAGTGGGATAAGTAATATCACCCGTTCCACTTTTAGCACTTTTTGGTGGCAAATGAATGCTAAACTGTAGTGAAAACGGTGCGTCAGTAGTTATGTTGTCAGTTCCATGTTGAAATTTATGCCATCTCTTCGTCTACTAAACAGAACTAAAATGAATATCGTTACTTGAACAAGCGCAAAGTTCGCGTTAACCAAGCAGAATATAATTTATCCTTACGTTTAAATAACAAAACAACAGTTACGAAACGTTCTAGTGTAGTACACACAATCACATGGTTTCTACCCACCCACCCACCCACCCACCCACCCCCTCCAAAGAAAAAAAAATATGGTGCATATACGATGCGTTGTTTCCCACCTCTAAAGACCGATCCCTGCCATACATGGCCTGCTGGACAATGTATTGATATTATAAGGAAAGGTTGAATGCTTATCACTTCTAGGAGTTAAAGAGATAAACCCTCCGACTTACTAAGCCTTAATTTACTTAACGTTACTTTGTTAATTAGATATCCAGATAAGCAGACATCTGGAGAGATACTACTGAGTAAATGCTTTTTGTATCCTATGGAAACACTTTTGAAAGAACGCCTATTATCGGACAGTGTGTCTGTTGGCATGAGGTTACCGAATGGAACGTATAACCGACCGATTGGAAAGACACATTTGTTCTGGGTGTGGCCAGGTCAGTTACTAGTAATCAAATTGCGAGTGTTGGTGGTTAATGAGATTTAGACCTAACAAACCGAAGAAAGAAACTAAGAATTCATACCAACAACCAGTTGAGATTAGATGTAAGTTATGAAAGTAATATTTCGACTTTGCTATCGGAAACTCTATCTTTGAATTCTCCGCAGCCGCCAGTTAAGGTTCTAAAACAAATTAAAGTTTCGGTTGCGCTTTGAAAGCCAATACTTACAGAAATACTATACAGTTAAAGAGAGAATACAGTTGGTCTGTTGTGGATTACTGTCAATTAAAGAAGGTGCATTAAATAGGTCGTCTAAAGTGCTACGCTATTGAGATAAGATTTGATTTGCTGGTCACTGTGGTTTATATTTGTTCTTATAGGAGTGAAATATGTCGATTTTAAGATAAATTCGATTCCTGAGAAAGTCAGCGTCAAAACTGGAGATAAGCTTTTATTCAAGGTAATATTTGAATTCTATCAATCCCACCTTACTCTAAGCATACTACACTAGTATAGCTATATCAGTTCATATTGTACCCAGTGAAATAAAATTCAATTTCTTTTCTTATCATTGTCATGTCAGTCGTTCTCATTGACATTATCACTGTCAATGTCATTGTCATACTCAATGTCATTGTCATTGTTATCAGTATCAGCATCTTTTAATAATAACGAAGGAGGTATTTTCTAAAGAAACTGTAGTGCTGCGTCGGTGGGGAAGTAGTACACAAAAATTTGGTATTACCAACAGAGGTGATAATGTAAATTGACCACCGTACAGGAATTCTAAAAGCTGACGTTTCGAGCCCTTCGTCAGAGTGAATCGAGGAATTATGGGTTGTGTGTAGTTTTTATAGTGGAGTAGGAGCTACGCTATTGGCGGGTAACATGGCAACGTGAAAAATAGGAATACATTACTTAAATGAAAAGCGTTCGTTAATACCGTGGGGATTAAGGGTGCCGATTTGGAAGATGAATTTTTGTTACAGGTTCTTACGGCTTTCCGTCGTACCTTGATGTAGGGAAAGACCACAGGCAGCCATGTGTTGTTTGGAGTGGTTGCGTAGATTAAAATGACGAGCGACTGGCTTCGATGCATCCTTATCATTCTTCTCAACATCGCAAAGGTGTTCGTGGAATCGGTCGCCTAGTCGTCTTCCTGTCTCGCCAATGCATAATTTACTGCATAACCTACACGATTATGAGGATGGAAAGTGAAGGTGAATGGAATTCTGTCATTCTTATCCCTTTAATTTGTGACGTTTGTCGTGCTGACTGTCGATCAAATTGTTTTGCGCGATAGTGATGGTCCGCTTTGACCACAGAGGCAGGATAGCCACTTTTCTCGAAGAATTGGCACATCTCCTCTGATTTCCTGGAAAAAACGGAGCCATCACTACATAGACGTCGAAGACTAAGAAATTGAGAACAAGGAATGGAGTTCTTGACATGTGATGGATGTGACGATGGATACAACAAATAACTGTGAGAATCTATAGGTTTGTAGTGCACACTGGTGGATAAAACGTAGCCACTGATAGATATCAAAGTTTCGAACGCTTTTCATTTAACTAATGTATTCCTTTTTTTCACGTTGCCATGTTACCACCAATAGCGTAGCTTCTACTCCACTATAAAAAAAACTACACACAACCCATAATTCCTGTTCCTCGATTCGCTCTGACGAAGGGCCAACGCTCGAAACGTTAGCTTTTAGAATCCCTGTACGGTGGTCAATTTACATTATCAACTCTGTTGGTAATACCAAATTTTCGTTTAATAATTATGCCCTACAGATAAATGTGAATGAGGATAAGGGCCAGCAAACGATCATGTTGTACTAGCTTTTCTTAACCACAATTTCCCTTTTACAGCCACCTATAAATATTGTTGTCGTGGAGCCTACTGCCCTCGATGTCCAATTGATCTGTTTATAAAATTTGCGGGACGAAATCTTTTGGTGCGAGAGGGCTTAGCCATGGATTGTCGTGAACGTAATTTAGCCCACAACTTTGAGACTTTGCTTCAAGAAGGAATTTACAAAATAAGCGTAAGTCGTTTGAATTTCTTGTGTATACAATCGTCATTGTGTAACTTCAGCTTGAGTTATTTCAATATGGAAGATGATTATACCGTTAACCAACTTTTTCCAGTTTATGATAATTATGCGTTCACAGAGGCTTGACTGCTGGCGATTTTGCCAGCTTTAGCATTTGGTCTGACGTACCACGTGATTTTGAATAAAAAAATAAGCAGTTTGAGTGGCTGTCTAGGCAATTGTTCTTATTCAACAAATTATCTTCCTTCTTTAGATTGCGTATGCCGTTTTGGACTCAGGGACATATGTATCGGAGACGTCCAGGAATATTGCTGAAGTTTACATCTCAGGTACGAAATGCTATTCTTAGCACTGAAAGGCTATTAATACCTTCGTGGTTTAGTCAGGAAAACTGATATAGGCGAAGTTGCCGCAACGGACCAGAAGCAATTTAATGTGCCCATCTGTCTCAAGGCTTGACCAGGGCAAGGACAGGAGACACTTGTGGTTAGCGTCATTTTTCTGCATGCAACTTCTTGGATCCAGAGTGAGATTTTCCAAGATTGCGACAAGTAGAAAAAAGATCCGTCCTGACTACGTCTTCCTCAAATGGCGAATACTTTACTTCTTGCATCAAACATCACATTGCAAAAACAACAACAACAAATGATTGTGCTGCGTATTCTGGAGGGGAATTATTAGAAATGTTGATTCCTGTTCGCATCGCCAATAAAATCAAAGATGCAAACAGCCGAGGAATTAGCGTCTCTCCGTTTCCGCCATTAATGATGCCCACATGGTTACGAGTTATCTTTTTTTTAGCTTTCAAAGTAAGACGACGTTTCGGCATTTTCGTTTTCTTACTTTGCTTGTCAGCTCGTGTGATTCAGTTAAAAGTTATTTTTAAAGAATTATACAATGCGTCTTAAAACGATATTTCTCTGCAACAATTAATGCATAACATGCACACCATCAACCCACTTCGCAGAACGGAATTCCTTAGTTTAAGGTGGTTCCTCTGTTTTGCACTGCGCATCAGTCCCTACTGTGCATAACATCGGCGATATCCAAAATGACCAAAATAGCTGCAAATTTTATTGTTGCTCCCGATTCTAAGGATAAACTAGGTCGTGTTTGCAAGAAAAAGGCTGAATCGATCTATAATTGTATCAAACCTCTTGAAAAAGGAGTGGCCCGCTTATAGTTTGAATTTAGCTTACACTGTTCAAGAAAGAGGACGATTTTAGCGTGACATTTTCACTGCCCGAAAGATAAGTTGTGGAATTGTGAGTCCTTGCAAATTTCCTTGATGAAGGTTGCAAGACGCTTAAAATGGCTTTTAGGCTTTCCGACTGAACAGATGAGACAATCCCTACCTGCACATAAACTCGACCTAGTTTTCTCTCGGCTGTAAAGCTTTTCAAACATTATTTTCCCGCTTTGAGAATCACTAACTCGGCAATGAGCACGGTGACTCTCACTTTTTTAATGTATGAATATAATTGAAGAAAGTTAACTACAACATATAGCTCGATTTGAAAGAAAGTTTAAAATTCTGCCTTAGAATATTTTGATTTTATTGCTGTAAAGAACATGTCTTCAGGTAGTCCTCGGTATGTGCGCACATCGTGATTTTTTAATTTTGCTTCATAATATTAACTCCTGTTTAACTGAGATGGTTTGTAATGTAAGTTCAGGGTCTATTTTGTTGAACATCTCTGATAAGTTAACTGAAAAAGTGCTCTTTTTAGAAATTCGAGTGACTCTTTCTACCAACTAATGTTAAGTAATGGTACCCTCACTGGTCACTAAGTCGCTATAAAGGTCGTCTCTGTTGTGCAAAAACGAGTTCGGTAACCCCTATTTTTTATTGCATTTTGGTAAAGCACATAACATGATTACCAACTGGACTAAAAATAGATGCTATTTGTCTCAACGACGGCTTGAATAGAAGATCACCAGAATTTTGCAGAATACTCTGAACACGGATGGACGTAACTCTGCTAAAGTACGAAGTCACATTAATCTAAGAACGTTTCAAACACAATTGAAGCAATATAAAGGAATTTTAGGAGGAAGTCACGTGCCACTTGCACACGTAATCAAGAAACGATGTACCTTGTTCTCTCATGTGATCATACCTGTTTATACATATGTCAGTCTGTGGTCATCGTTATCATAGCTCATAACTCAATAAATGGATGAGTTTACTGAAGTTAAATAGAATTAGCACTAATATGTATTTCATAGTGCAATATTAGTACAAGTACAACAACTCTCAGCTCCTTTACAACTGGTATAAAACGTCAAGGTCTGCATGTACCACAGTCAAAAAAGGTCGAAAATAAGTTCCATTATAATAAAGACGACAAAGACAACAGTTGCATCAGGGATACGTAATTAACCCTGAATGAATAAGCTTCAGTTAATTTAGATTTTTTTTTCTTGTTTGTTTTATCTACCACTTCATTCGACACCATTAAGGTCGGCACACACGATGGGACTGCGTCTAGTCCCTTGGAGAGTTTACACGAAGGGACTGGTCGCAGGGACTAGTCCCATGTAGTGTTTACCCGCGGGTACTAATTGCGCATGAACATGGCAACAACAAGGGGAGAAAGATATCATTCTTTTACTCTCTGGTTTTCCCAAAGTGAAACCAAAATTATTAAATTAACAATGTATCAATGAAAACAAACTGCAGATTGCTTCGCCAATTACTGAATTCAATGCTTGAATTTTTCCGATCCGTTATAAACAGAAAATACAGTAAACAACGTTTTGTTACCGATCTCAGTATAGCCAATACAGAAGCAAGAGGCGAGTATGCAATGAAGATCTCCAAGCATCAACATCTTGCTCTTCGTGAGCCGCCGCCAACTTTAAACAGAGTCTGTAAGGATTTATGGGAGCTTATATACCGATCTGTGATTGGTTTATTTTAATTTGGTCGCAGGGACTAGTCCCACGAACAGCTCACACAAAGGGTTTTGAGGGACAAGTCGCAGGGACTAGTCCCACAAATTCAAACCAGTTTGAATTCGTAAAACAAATCGCAGGGACCAACGTATGACTAGTTCACACGATGGGACTTGTCTCCGAGACTTGTTGCAGGAACTGGTCTCAGGGAGTAGTCCCCTCGTGTGTGCCGACCTTTAAAATTATTCTTGTACTAAGGTTTGTGTTTTATCTGGGAATGGAAACACTTGAAACGCTTGCTTGCTACTCAGGGTATTATATGTGTAGATGACTGGGTCATCTTGTGGCGACTTCCAAACTAGCAGTTCGGCGAAAAATACAGATAGTTTTACTATTTGATCACCACTGATCATTTAAACAATTCTAAAAACAACAGCAAATCAAAATTTGAAAACAACAGTTGATCTGAGGCATCTTCATTACGTTGTAATATCTACTTCTGTCTATCGTGAGGTTTCAATGTTTTAGTGAATATGAGGGTGTTTTGAAAATTAAGGGAATCAAAACACGAAGCGGTATTTCTTCGCTTTTTGAAGCTCTATATCCTTTGTTTTGACCGCCGATCATTCTTTAGGGCTACTTCTTTTAACTGCAACATTTCTGAAACACTGGGCACTAGCATTCATAGCCCCAGTTGCTGTTCCATCATATTTACTACCACAACACTTGGCCACTGTTTCACTGTTCCACTTTATTCACTTTCATAACACTCGGCCTCTGTTCCACTGTTCCTTTGCGTTTACAAAACAACATTTGGCTATTGTTCTATTGTTCCAGCGCATTTATTATCACAACACTCGGCCACTATTCCACTGTCCTACTGTTTCACTGCATTTACTACCATCACACTTGGCCACTGTTCCGCTGTTCCACTGCTCAGTCCACAGCGTTTACCACTTTCAAACTTGGGGCCTGTTCCACTTACTGTACATCACAACACTCGGGTACTGTTCCACTGCTCCACCACATTTGATAGGTATTACTCTGACTGGCTCTTTGCTCTGTTTCGGTCTGTTGTGATTGACTGAAGTAATTGCTTTGGTTTTACAACCCTCAGCTGAAAACTGCTCTGTAGATAACTTCTCTGATTGATCGACACGTGTGTGGAGCATGACTTGTTAATGTAGAACAAGATCACCACTTTCCATTTTGTTTCAAAGCGTCTAACCCTCTACGAGTTCTGTAACGGATTCAGCAATTTGTCCGAATTCGTTGAAAGGAAAAACCATTCGCACAACTGATAAGAGCTCTGGTAATACATAACCCTCTAAACCTTCGTATTTTTGCACTTTTTTTTATTGTATTTCCCCGTGCAAAAACAAAAAAAAATAGAAAAGAAAGAAAGAAATTCTGAGCTAACCTCGACTATTTACATGCGACTGTATTCATAGCTTGTGGCCGATTTTAACTAATTTTCAAATTTTGATCATTTCAAAACCAGTAAACAATAGTTACTTGCTGACGAATTGGAGCAGCTTTCTTCACACCTGAAATCCTGTGCTACAATGTATAATAATCAACCTTACTAACCCCACCCCCCCCCCCCTGCCTCCCCTTATCTTTTCACTTCACTAAATGTATGCCTCGTTCGCTCGGTAGCATTTGTACAGAATTAAGTACTATTGGAGTCTATGGCATTATTCCCTGGTGTTTGTGATTTGGCCCTGTAATATTATTACACCATTAAACCAAATCCAATATAACTGTAACTCGTTTGATCAATGGTCCATTAACAAGCACATGGTCTCGCCATAACTACTGGAGGAGTGGTTACACAGCTTACAATAGTATTCTACAGGCCGGGAACCAAGAACTATATACCTCATCTAGTTAAGGAGATCTATAATTCAAACTGAGAACACAGGGTTAATATCAACGCTGAGCCAGGAATCCACTTTAATGGTAAACGAGATTGAATTTTTATCCATTTAAACCTTCCCTTTTCTTGGCCAGCGCACTGGAGTTGATGACAACTTGCTTATAAAGGTCTGAAAAATAATAAAGTTTGTCAAATTTTTAAACAGAACTTGGCGATCATGTCCATGAAAGGGAAAATAAAACAGCTCTAAATGCGTAGTAACTTCAATTCCTATTACTTTTCTTTAGCCAATTTTGCTCGACAAAATTTAAAAAAAGCAGCACTGATACCCATACAAACGATCATTTCAAGCAGTACTTATTCTCTTTCGTCTGTTATTTTATTTTTCAGAACAGAACTTAGACAAGCGGCATGCATGGTTGCCTGTTCGATCTTCCGCCAAGATGACTAATTATAGTATAGCATATTTGCTTTTATTATATAAGTACTTAGATTTACTCTAAACAGAGTTGTCAAATAAAAATGGTCCGTCAAAAACTAGAACGAATCCGAGTGGTCGGACGATTTTTCTCACTAGTGAAAGAATTATATCATCTCACCAATCAAAGGCCGCAGTCGAAATTTTTTCACTAGTGAAAAAAATCGTATCGGAGGGCTTCCCGAGCCAATGATGAATGAAAAGCTTTCGTTATTCCCTTTAATTTAAGACAAGGCTTTTTGTTAAAGCTGATATTCCTTCATTAGAGGGATTCATCGAAGACCAAGAAGACGAAAACACATAATCCAAAACAAAGCTCTACTATGTCGCTTTGCCAAATGGTCGACCTCAATTCCGTTCACCTTGTTTGTTCGGATATTTGTCAACATGATGTCGCTATTTACGGGTGGTGTTATTCATACTGGTCAATTCAGCATTTCTATCAACAGCCTTCATCAATCGACACCCTTCGCAACTCCAGAAACTGAGGAGAGCCTTCTCAAAAGAGATGAAAAAGGCTTAAAGCACTGGATTCCAAATTAGATTGGAATGCCTGTTATGAGCTAATGTTTACTGAAAACTGTTGAGCTGTCAAACTTTAACTTTTCTTTAAAAGGAAATACTTAACGTTCGGAAAGCTTCACAATGTTTTAAAAGAACCGTTTAAGAGTACATTTTCACCTTTTTTCAGGTATTTAAAACAGTTTCTAATTCAGTATTTGAGGCGCCTTGCACACTGAGTCCGGCAGCTCAAAAAATAAAAGCCGGCATTGTGTTCGCGGCCCGTTGATCTTTTGCAGTTAATTGACAGTGTTTTCTCGAGAGTAAATCTCAGTACTTATATAATAAACAAGTTACTTCATAGTTAGTTCGCTTCACTCGTTGTGAAGAAAAAACTCACTCTCTTGTTTCTCGCTCGTTCGTTTTATTCTTCGCAACTCGTGAATAAAAATAGTACGCGCTCACCAACCATGAAGTAATCTATTACACATGGATGAAGCGAACGTACTTTCGATAGCATCATAACCAAAACTAATCTCTTGTTCTCACTCCCTCTCTCTCAAAAATGTTGTTTTCCAAGCGACTCCCCGATCAACCATTACTCCCCCTAAAGGCCGAAACCAAATTTTCTCTCATCGATAAGTTCCCATATTTTCTTGCCCATGGCTCTCTGCGCGCACGCTTTCTTCGTCACGGATATCATTACACCTCGATAACAAAAAAAAATCTATCTTGCGCATTGTTGTTTCAGTTATAATCCTGAATTTATCCGAAGCAGCCGCGAATCAGATTTTGTAGCTAAAAATGAAACACACTTTTAAAAGACGCTCTCATCTCAAAACGCTGAGAGCTCTTTTAAAAGGACGAAGATCATCTGTTACTGATAAACCGCCAGCAGACGACCAGAAGAACGACTTGTCCCGTATCTCGTCCATCGCTGGGTGCGTCAAGAAAGAAGAGCTAGCTTTATGTCGCAACGCAAAGAAGAAAATAGAGGTCGAATATCTGGGAGTTCTTCACCGCATTCTCCAAGAACAGGTAATCAATACGACACAGATTTACAGCATATCTGGCCATACGATAAGAGTCGAAGTACTCGAGGATACGGAGTTGTAGCAGCCCTAAGCAGCTCAACATGCACTCCAAAATAAAGGTCTCCGTACTTTCTGCTTGGGAATCTAGTGTCAGTGGTTACTAGAACAATTGTAGCAACCTTAGTAAGGGAACGCAGGAAAGACTATGAACAACCTTCTTGTATATAAAAGAAAAAGATGTTATTTGTCTCCACGATCGCCTGCGTGAAGCATCGCCAGCGTTTGCAACGATATGCTAAACACCGATGGGTTTAATTCTGCTAAAGACAATAATGAAAGTAATAACCGTCAGTTTTAAATCCCATTTTAAAGTCATATTAATTTAACAATGTCTCAAAAAGGATTTAAGGAACTGCCCTACCCGAAAAAAAAAAAAGCATTTGCCGCTTGCAAGTGAATGTAAACCCGTGGACATCATGAACTAGCCTTGATTAACAAATGTGCATCGTTACTGCGCTCTTCCACAGACAGTGATCATATCTGTTCATGTAGTTGTAGGTCATCGTTATCATAGCTCTTAATTCAATAAATCGATGAGTTAACTAAAGTTATAAAATAATTAGCTATTATAAGAACGTGATGATGATATAGCAGTAGTAGTAGCCGAAGTACAATAAGTCGTCAACTCCTTTGTAAGCGGTATAAAACATCAAGAGCTACAAGTACCACGGTCAAGCCACATTAAGGATAAGTTCCATGATTGTAATATTGGCAGCAAAACCAACGGTTGAAACTACCTCGGCACAGAATAATAAAGCGCACATAAGAATTCAACAATTGTTAATACCATTTTTCCGGCTCACAACGGGAGCTCAGTCTAAAAATTCTAACTGCCCCCAGATAAATCTTGCAAGACATTCACTCCTTCAGGATTATTTACTTCATTGCTAGACTAAAGGGAAGCTAAAATGGGTTTAAATTTTGGCGACTTTTCTTTATCTACCACTATGCACTATGCCTAGGGTTTGCCTTTTGTCTTGGAATTGACTTTTATGTTATGTAATGTCCACCTATTTCATCACCTGCGCAATAAATCAAATCTGCTTTTAGCTGTCTGACAGAATGGCACGTGCAAGAGACATCGGTCATCGGTCAAGGTAGAAAGGGAAACCATTTTCCATTACACGTGGCTTCTTACCCTGTGGGAGATATGTAAAAGATTCAGCAATTCCTTTGAAGGGTAAAAGCAGTGGCTCATGAGGAGTTAGTTCTGGCTGAAGAGGAAGCTTTGACCTACGTAATCTGCCTTAAAGTTATTGATTCTACTTTTGCCGAAGATTCAAATTTCCTGTTTATGAAGACATCAGAAAATTCAATCCCCCTTTGCGTATTGTCACGTCTTTGCTTTTGAAACTAGTAGTTCAATGGTTCCATGACCATTTTAATACTAAACTAGACAGTGGCTTTTGTTGATAAATTTGAACAACTTGAAATTGGGTGCGATAAGTCTCGCGGTATAGGGCTTGAACAGTTAAACAAAATGTGAAGCAAACCTGGCTAACTCATTAGCTGAAGTTGTATTCTTTTTTGTTCTTTGCCTGTTTGTTTTGTTTTGTTCCGTTTTTCTTTTAAAGATAGAGATTAAGGAAATAAGAGAAATTAATAAAATGTGACCAATTTCGAACTAAAATGCATTTTTTGACTCCGGATTTCAGAGCAGTTTGCCATTGAATTAAAATTCTCAATAAATAAACAGAAAAAAACAACAAAAACAACTGCTCCGAGTGTTCCTTGTAGGTTCTAAACTGCTTCTTTACATCTGGCAAATGTTTCAATAATATACACCAAAGAAGCTAAGATCTCTGTATGCAGCTGCATTGTTACGGGATTTATTGGTTCGTTCAATTCTATCTGCTTTAACCCTTTAAGCCCTAAGGGGCCTCACTTTGATGAGTAAAATCGTCTGGCGTTAGACAGAGTAAAATCTATAAGTGCCATTTGGCACTCTCAGGGGTTAAAGGGTTAACTGCCAATCCGTGCCTTATTTCGCTTGAGGTAATATCCGTATTGCAAGGCTTCTAGCCCTACTTAACAAAAACTAAAACAAACAAACAAACAAACAAAAAAGCAAAAAAAAAAAAAACATTGACCTTTTTTTCCAAGAAACGATTTTCCACGCTTTGATTTGCGGTCAAAATGAACACTCAGTAACTCCCCCTCTCTGTGCTTCATATTCGATCTCAAATTTTGCCGCAACTCTCCCAGAATCAAATAATCATTCCACCTCCGATAAAAGTTCTTGTGGCGATTCACATTCTGACTAACCTACAACGACTTGCTGTTCTTGATTGCAAATTCAATCTCTCACGGATATTGACGTGTCTTACAAAATACCTGCACCTTTTTTATCTCACACTTTTCTCACCCTTAGCCTTTTTAAGAATTTTTTTAAGCTGATTTCAGCTCGGGTTTAAGGGATCAAGTCAGAAACGTGCTAAATTTCAGAGACGAACTACAGATATCTGGATGACTGTGTTTTTTCCTCAGGTTTGATCTGTAAGGTCATGATTCTAAACTCTGTTCACTGCGATTTCACGTCATACTAACCAAAGTGGCTACGAGTCCGTGCTGAACTCTAGTCGAAAAAAATA
>OX419338.1:26758005-26783005 GCA_948470475.1 Galaxea fascicularis
AAATTGAAACGCCCATCTTTTTTCTCGTGAAATGCGATCAAGATCCCCCTTTACCACCCTCTTAAAGGGGAGGCGGAAACAACCAACGCGATTCTATTCTTATAATAATAATAATAATAATAATAATAATAATAATAATAATAATAACAATTAAATAACAATATATAATTATAATAAGAACCTCCCCAGAATCCTTTTCAGCTGGAAAATCGTCAATCCTAAATAACTTGGTCAGTTTGAGGGCAGCAAGACCCCCACGTTGTCTAGAAATAAGACTTATCATAATCTAATTATTGTACAAGACTAAGGGCGATGACGTCATTGGTCACGTGACTTTGCTCACAAGTGTGTTTTTGTTCACTGTGACGAAATTATTTTATTATTGAAAAAGCAGTCAACGTGGTTTGAAGCACAATGGTATGAGCCATTTCGGACTGCCCCGGTACCGAACAAAATATTAATATTAAGGGAGCTATATACAATTTTCAAAAAGTGGGAGTCTGGGTACAAGTGCTATCTCGCGTTGCATTAAACGCGAGGAAACAAAAATTTGGATATTGGTAGATATAATTATGAAATATACATTTTTGTCATTTTTAATGCTGTGACGTCATCGGTCACGTGACCAGAACGGACCGAAGTTTAATATTTGCTCTAAAAGTTTACTAGAACCTTTCTCCAAGAATATTTTTAAGCGAAGTTGTAGTTTAATAAATAGTGTTTTAAAAAATGGCCATGATTACTTTTTCCTAAAAAAGTGCGGCAGTAGAAAATCTAACTGAAAAGTTTGTCAGCTTCCTGGTCAACGACATTTGAGGTAGGAATAAAATAAAATTTTGCCAAAGGCTTGAGAGTATGCTCTTTATGATGGCGTTGTCAGTTTCTTTCTTTCGAGGAAAGGGCCTGGAGGAAAGAACGCGCGCGCTTTTTGTTCACTGCGACGCCGCGCCACAAAAGGTTAGCTAGAAAAAAAATTCCAAGGACTGGACAACGGACTGGACTTGCATTTTCTTTAAACGCAACTTTTGACGACTTCTTTAATTATTACTATTTTTTTATGGCTGCTGTCTGCTCAGGGACAATGTATACTTGAGAAGGTAAGTTGATACAGATAGTTGTTGCTGTTTGTTAAAAAACAAAAACAAAAAAAAAGCGCGTTTGTGGTACACTTAAATGCACTTCCCACCTAAAAAGTGTTGTTTAATTCTTGAAATTATAAAACTTAAACTAGAAGTTGCGGCAATGCGAATGAAAACAAATTAATGCTAACATTAAATGAAACAATTTAAGTTGCTTAAGGCAACCGATGCAAGGTCATTAATTTTACTAAATACGATATTTGAAGGTTAAAAACGTATCGCAAACAGTGACGGAATAAATGATTACTTTATTTTCAACCGGAACTTAAAACGTTACCTTCATTTGCACAGACATCAAAACTTTATTTTATACTTTCCATGAACTAAATTCCCTATAACAATTTTCACAGAGGTTGTAGTGCGTGGGGGTTCACATACTTTAATTCAATTTTTATAAAGCTAAAAATTGTATGTCAAAGATTCAGTAGAAACAGAGAAAAGTTTTAAAATCACGGCTGTTTGTGCGAGTTCGTGTACGTGCGCGCTAAACGCGGAAAGTACCTAAGCTTAATAACTCTGAAGACGTCAGGTACTTAAGTTTATGTCAAAACCGACCAAGAACCAGTCTAAAAAAACAAAGAAAGATTAGCAAATAATTGTTTTAATAGATTTTGCAGTTTTACAAAGTGTTACGCTTCTGGTTTGTGGCGCCTATTTACAATAGGTACTCTGAAGAAAAACCTTTTTACAACAATGTTTAAATTATAAGCTTGAGCTTACGATAAATTTCATTTGAATCTATTTTTTTAAATTGAGGGGAAATTAAAATGTAATTTGCTATAAGAATGGGTCCAACACAGAAATCCTGAAAACCTTCTTCACAAACAAACTGACGATAGACTTGAAAACCAAATTTGAGAATAGGCTTAACTTCTTGCCGAGCCATACAAAAGTTGGGCACATAAACAAAGACAACGCTTATCTGGCTTATCGGTTGACCGTAAGTTTTTTGAAGAAAACGACTAAATAAAACGTCAACGGTAAATACCTTCTCCAATCGCCGAAAAGGCTACATCGGGCCACTGCGTAAATCGCACATCCTGGTCTTTAGTCATGCTCAAAGCACGGCGGGAAAATTTATGTGTTGTCGAATGCAGTCGCGGCGTGAATACAATCCCTTTCACAACGCTTTAGATACATCCAAAAAGCCGTCCATCAAGCCTTCCCAGAGTGGCCAGTTAAAAATATTTTCACAGTCTAACACATCTTCAGGTGACCTAGTCGAAGTGGCGGAAGGAGAGTCGAGTCGAACGAGGTATCGCACAGCGTTCATGTGCTCGTTAATCCACTGACTTGGTCTAAGGTTTTATGAGACAGGATCAACCAAATTTCAAAATCATTTCACCGTTTTGAATGTAGTTAAGCTTCGGGCTAGAAATTTCCCATTACTTTGTTAAACTTGACCGCAAATACCACTTTCACCACAGCTATAGCGCTGTCGCAAGCAAACCGTCGCTTCGTTTCAGAAGGTCGATTCACTTTCTGTAATTGGTTAAACAAAATGACGTGTGGATCGCGAGGTGTGGAGAATCTACGATACGATGACAAACATAGCGGGCAATGAATTTCCTTCGTAATTTTAACCAAAGAAAAAAATTGCAAAACATTTAATTTTTGGTTTATCGTGAACTAAAAAAATTGTCAGAACAAGAGTGGATAGGCGTGTTTTCAGAGCATCTCTCTCTCTCTCTCTCTCTCTCTCTCTCTCTCTCTCTCTCTAGATGTAATGGCACCACTTTTGTAACCTTTTGTCTCTGTCAAAAAATAATTAGTCAATCAAGCTAAAATTCCAAATAAAAAATAGTGCAAGGCTCAGTAGAGTGTAGGCAAGCTTTCGACGTGATCTGGTTTAATTTGAAAAAATCGCCTTGTTTCAGCAGCGTTTTAAACTTCTAAAGGGTTCAAATGTGCCACTCCTTAGGGTATGCGCCAAAAAAAGAGGGTAAATCACAAATTCCCCACGTAGTAATGGATATTTCTAGGACCAATATGTTTCAGTGTGTTCACTCGCTTACCCTAGTAATTTTAAAAGCAGTTGGCCAACGTTCCAAAAAGATGACTTCAAATGATACACACTTTCATGTACATTCAAGCTTCGCATTTCGGTTTTAGGCCAAATTTGACAATTTGAATTTGCGAACGTTACTGCTTCCAAGGTATTTAACAAAAATACACAAAATAAACTTCATAGGATGCGCTTTCTATTGGCAAATGTGCTGCGAAAGTTTCAGGCCAATATCTAAATCTGTCTTTTTTCTGTGATCAGTTTTTCGTGACCCTATGTAGCGTTTCTTTGGGGTTACCAAAGTGCCACATTTCGTGACTTTCGCTAGAAATTCTAACATTAGGAGAAAGGTATCACTTTTGCTTGAATGTCGTCATCACTTTGCTGAATTATAGGTCACAGCTTCACCTTCTTTTGACAGTTGTTTAAAGCATGAACCTTTAAAGCCTTTGCAACTGGAGACACTTTTATCTGTACCTATGCGATATAAATGCCGGCTTTTTGTGCTTTGCGCTTGCATAAAGGTGTTTTTGTCTCCATAAAATATTATGGACCATCATTGCCAAAGCGTTAAAGTATGTAAGGGAATCGGAAGATATAATTAAATATTCAAGAGTGCTGAAAACGATTGCAACTCCGCAGTCTTAACCTGAGAACCCACAGCTCAGCCATGAATTTTTAGTCAGGGGAATAACGGTAAGAGTGAGAAGTTAGCATACTAGTATTGTAAATTTTTAACTGTGTGTCCACGAAAACAAGTTTGTATTAGACCATGCAGCACTTGAAGCCCTGCGCACACTTGAGCTGTCAGCTGAGCTGAACGTCTCTCGTGACTGTTGGCGTAAGCTGTTTCCTCAAGTGTTCAGTGTCGTGTTCTGCGATTTTCGTCACTCGTGCCATCAGTGCCGGATATTCAACATGTTCAATAATTTTGTGCGCGAGTGAACATTTCCTCACAGTGTGCGCGCTTTCTGAGGTATAAGCGCAGTAATCGATGCAAATGCGCATGATTTTTTTCGTATTTACACGACTCAAGATGGCGGAAAACAGCTCGATAGTTGCTGAAGCATACGCATTTGCATCGATTACGGAGCTGATACCTCAGAAAGCGCGCACACTGTGAGGAAATGTTCACTCGTGCACAAAATTATTCAACATGTTGAATATCCGGCGCTGATGGCAAGAGTGACGAAAATCGCAGAACAAGACACGGCACACTTGAGGAAACAGCTTACGCCAACAGTCACGAGTGACGCTCAGCTCAGTTGATAGCTCAAGTGTGCGCCGGGCTTTAATCTACAGGTTTTCCTTCTTCAGCTCGTGGGTAATGTTTACGTGGCTTCAAGCGCGCGCAAGCTACGCATAATCGCGCATAGCAGACAAACTGTAGTAAGCCACCTTAAATAGCAGAGTTGTCCATAAAAATGGTATTCTTAATTACTTGAGGAAATGCGCGTGATTGCTACTGCGTTCAAGTACGCGCAAGCTGCGCATAATCGCGCACAGCAGAACAACTGTAGTAAGCCACCGTAAATAGCAGAGTTGTCCCGGGGGGAGGAGTGTCTTGGGTATCCGATACCATAAAAATGGTATTCTTAATAACGTGAGTAAATGAGCGTGATTGCTACTGCGTTTAGCGCGCACAAGCTGTGCATAATCGCGCCCAGAAGAAAAACCGTGGTAAGCCAACTTAAATACCAAAGTTGTCCTGGGGGAGGATTGTCTTGGGTATCCAAAGCCATACAAATAGTATTCTTAATAACTTGAGAAAATGAGCGTGATTGCTACTGCGTGCTTGCCAAATTCAACTTTCCATGCAAAAATGATTCCGTTTGGGAGTTGCTTGGACAAGTGAAATATATAGCGAATTTTCACCACTTGCTATCATATAATTTTCAAAAGTTGTTTGGAAAAAAACAAATAAACAAAAGCGTCAGTTTTGATTCTCTCAATTCTGCACGCCCGTGTCGCTTCTACAAAAACGCGCTCACTAATAATGATAACAAGTCACTCACCAATAACGATAACTTTATATGACGGGTTTTCCTCAATAAAATATTTTGCATGTTGGAATAACACTAGAAGAAAGTTGTGACAAAAATTACAAGACTTATGGTATGAACCTAAATTCCTAAAAGCGGTGAGTTCATACCATGAATCTAGAAAACGACGATGAAACATTGTCAAAAAATTTCAAATGTTCTTACTCAGACTACTATAGTTTATCTAAAACAACCACGTTAATTTTAAACTCACGTATTTGAACATCATTGGACTTCAGAGCTATACAAAACGTTTGGCTTCAGTTCTTACTTAGACTACTGTAGTTTCCGCCCAAAAAAACATCAAAACCTAATTTAAAAGTTTCGCATTTGAATGTCATTTGACTTCCAGGGTTATAGCAAAAGGTTTAGAACCACAGAAAAAAGTTGTTACTAAAATTTATGTGGTTTCCTCTTTTGTTTCCTTTCATATTTTAACCTGTTGACAATCTGCTCTACGTTGTATCCTTTCAATACGTCATTTCCAGACAAGCGTTCTATGATGACAGGCTTTGAAATTGGCCTTCCAGCGTTCACCATATCCTTAAATATATCCACCAAAGCTTTAGCCTGTGCAGAGGAAAACACTCCTTTTGAACGGACTGTAGACTCAGTCACGGAAACATCGCCTGTTGTAAGACTGCTGCTTTCAGGAATTTCCTGGTTTGAGGCGGTAAATAATCTCTGCACACGGTGGTCTAAGTCTTCTTCATCTTCTGGCAGATTTACCTCGTCTTCATTGCTCTTGTTATCGATCTTGGCTTTAAATCGCCATTCTGCACGAATCTTATCGTACACCCTCTTCGGGTCTTCCTGATTCAGAATTGGATGGTTCTTAATTTTTTCTCGTACGCAAGCCATAGTTATTTCCTGTGTAGATATTTCTTCTTCAAATAGAGCTTTCAGAGCTGTCACTGAGTTCTCATTCCATGGAGACCGAGTTAGGGTTGTACTTTCATCCTTCAATGCACTTTCTTCATGAACCGGGTGATCGTTCATTTCGTCAGAGTTCTCAACTGTTTCTTGTTTTTCTTTTTCCTGACTGGAGTCTCTCATAATCCCGTGGAGCGTTTGGGAAGCCTTCACTGAAGACTTTGTCTTGTCGAAGATCCTGTAGTACTTCTCAGCGGTTGTTTCTCGATGAGCCATAAGGTCGGCAAGGTGGCTACTTATTTCCTTGTGCTTATCATGACATCGTGTTACGGCACTTTTACGATACAACGTATGGTGAATAGGACCCTCCACTCCAGCTTTCTTGAATATTGATCCAAGCGCCTTGGTAATCTGGCTTGATTGTAAACTTTTTCCGGCCCAAGAAAGGAACATTTCTTGCTTTCCTTCCATTTGTGCACCTGGAAGCCGGGAGCGCATTTCCCTCAGAAATATACCAAGGCAGTTGTACAAATGACTTGTAAGGACTACTTGGGCAGGGCCATGAGTATCCACCGTCTTATGATGGAGAACTTTCACGACATATCGGTCATCTTCCATCTGTGCGCGCTTAAATTCCTCAACAGTCATAAAAGCAACTACACCAGCCCGGTTTGCGTTGTCTATCATAATCTGAGCTATGAGGTAGTCTCGGACAAGTGTATACATGGCCTGTGTTATTTCCATAGAGTGAGCTCCAGTCAGTTTTCCTAGAACAATAACTGCATCTCGCGTGGCCTGGCTATTCTCGAATTCCTTCACCGTTTCTGGAGTTATCAGGGCACTCACATCCTCCTCTTGCCTCTCCCATCTACGTCTTGTGGTGTCCCGTTTATACGACGCCGACCATTTCTTCAGCTTGTCGCGCAGGGCTATGATGCTATCTTTGTCAAAGTCAACATAACTTGGTTCGTCTCCCAAAAGAAAGGAACAATAGTGTTGGAGACTCATCAAGTACGACTTAATAGTAGCGGGATGGTATTTTTCTTTGGCATATGGTAGAAAGACATCTCTGATCACTTTCTGGTCGAGTAAAGATGCAAGTCCCCCACTCACCACTGACTCAATCCTTTTTAGTTGTGACACATGCTGCGTCGCTGTTTTTTTGTCCTTTTGTTCCCCATCAGGAGACAACATCCACTTACAAAATTGCTTCAGGACTTTGTTTTCAGTCTCCGGGGTGTTTCTGGTCGTAGAGCTTGCCAACTCTGCAACCTCGTCGTCTTGAGGCAATGTATCGGATTCATCTCGCTTGTGTTCACTCTGGTCAGAACTTTGGAAATTTAAGGGATACTCATCTTCTGAATTGTCAGATATCTGTGCAAGTTGTACATCTCCAGCAATTAACCCTTGTCTGTTCCTGAGTTCCTCTTTCATGCGCATAAAAACATGAGGCCTATCCGTCGAAACAACCTTTGCTAGAGAGAGGACCTTTTTATACCTGGGATCTTCTCTTTTTAGTTTGTGTCTTCGTTGAAGGTGTTGGGGCAGTCTGTCTGTAATGACCATACATCCACGTAAAGGACATAGCTTGCTCCTTCGATTAGGCCTCTCGGGTTTCTTAGCTTTTTCTTCACTTTTTTTTCGTCTACGATTTCCAGCAACAGCTGTTTCTTGACTTAGAAATACATACTTCTTGCGGAGCTTGAATCTTTTCAGTGCCGTCCTAGCATATTCTGCATTCCATTTATGGACGTTGCGGAGGTGCTTTGGTAGGTGAACAACATTTGCATCGCAATTTGGAACTGGGCATGGCTTCCTCTCACGTTTTCCACTGTTTTTTACCTCTTCGTTTTCACAAACTTCACTTGCACTACCTTTCTCTTTTTTAGTCGACCTCGTGCTACTTTCAGCCCTTATTTCTTCGTCTTTAATTTGCTTTTCTTCTTCTCCATCGTCTCCCTGAGTTCCATCAGTCTCTTCGTCACTACTTTCGTTGCTACTTTCGTCGCTACTTTCCTCACCACTGGTGCCACTTGCCAGGACTGTTTCATTGTAAACTTGGAAATCGCTTTCTTCTCCTTCAGCGCCTTCTTTTTCCACTCTACTGTTATCTTCTAAATGCGTGTACCCTTCTTCAACTTGAGCGTTTTTGGTGACGTCTTCGTTTTCGAGAAAACTGTAAAGCTGAGCCTGCAGGTTTGTCCACTGATGTCTTAAGGAAAACTGTTTTTCCCTGCACTAATAAAGGCAATTGAACACACAAGATTAAAATCACCACCTCATCATCACTAATCATTCTCTAATACCAAGTAAGTAAGTAACATTTAGTGCCTTAACAGCAGCTGCAAGTTTTTTTGGCTCTTTAATCTTTTGATCACAGTAAAAATACAACCCCTAAGGAAAGGGCTATTGTCTTGACCAGTAACTTCAAGGCTGAAAATGTGAGAGAAGAAAGGGGTCTTAAGGCCTGTTGAAATTAACCTGACAACCTGAAAGTGACTTTAAAATTCTTAAAGTGTAATTACATTTGTTCTTACAAAGTTTCAGCATTACGTAGGTGATTAAAAATGTTCCTCTACATTCATGTATGGGGCTAGGGTACTATGTTCCCCACCCTGCAAGTATTCTGTTTTTAGCAAGTAATCATATGGTCATTTTAAACTTAAAGTTTCACTGATATACCATAAAATATGAGTGACTACTTGGCTCCTATCCTCATTGTTAACCCTTCTGTGTAGAGCAGAAGCTTTAAATAATCTAATATAATATAATATAATATAATAAATTATAATATGTGGTGAAAAAATGCTTTCATCATTGCAAATCAAGTGTTTTACATTAAGAAGCCCCAGGTAAATGAATGTGTTAGTATATATGTTTTGATCTCCATTCCAGCTTTACTGATCTTGTTTTTTAACCTACACATGCACATTATCATGATAACAGGCACTTTACAAGAAGGACAAAAATTGAAACACAACAGCAATGGCAATTATTGTAGTCTTGATAGTATAAAAGGAAAAGTACCAAACAGGATCAAAACTAAAAGATTAATATAAGTAGACTTACCCTATCAGCTGCTTCCTTATCACCCCGACGTAATGCAGCCATTTCAGCTGCTTTTAAATCTTTCAGTCTAGCCTGAAATCCATTGTAATCCATTCTGATCTTTAATCTGGATGTGATCAACAACCATTGCCAAGTTAATATAGACAGTACACTAATACTTCTTCTAGGGGCTTCCAAAAAAAAGGGTAAAATCATACATCATTATATCCCCCACTGAAGTAAATTATCAACCCCCCTTATAAATGTGTTGACAGTTCATAAAATGCTGACATTTACTGGCCAAGTTAAAGTGGCTCAATATGCTTTTGTTATTTCTAAACACAAATTCTTTGATGGATCGCTACTGTGACACTTTCGTTTGTTTCCTTGAAACTGGTTCTAAAAATTATTTGTCAACATGTTGTGATAATTTTTTTCACAAAAAAGGTTACCATAGCAAAACTAAAACTTCAGTGACCGTTTTTTTTTTGTATTGAATTGCAATCAGCATAATCAACAGTAATCTTTCTGCAAAGTTTTGAAAAATCTGTACCGTACCGTAGGTTAAGAGTGGTAGTATCGATCCATCAGAGAATTAGTGTTTCAAATAGCAAAACCATTTCGAAATCTAAGGATTAAAATTGATTTCATTTCATGGTTTTCGACATTAAGATCGTGACTAATAAAAAACTGAAAACCTAGAATTCGCGTTACACATACATCGTTCGATTTTATGGATAAAAGTTACTGTGTTTACCTCTGAAAGGTCAAATATGCGTTTGTAAAGAAGAACATTACGATGAGCTGTGCTGGCAATGAATTTAAAGTAATTTGCAAAGAATTCCGCTTTCATGAAAGTTATCCTAACATTAATGGCGTATGGATAGTAATATGGTGAGATACTTTGTCCCCGATGAAGACTATCAGAAAAGAAACGTTACTGGAAAGTTACACGTACCTGAAGAGTATCCACAGGCCGCCATTTTGAAATCATGCCAAAACACTAGAACCCAGGCCCTACAGGCTGAACACGTGTCAGTTGTCATGAGTTACAAAAGTGCCATAAAGTTGCAAAAGTGCCATGAAGTTGCAAAAGTGCCATAAGTTACAAAAGTGCCAGGTCGCAAAAGTGCCACAAGGTTACATAAGTGCCAAAAAGGGTACAAAAGTGCCACATGGAAGTTACAAAAGTGCCAATACATCTGGCTCTCTCTCTCTCTCTCTCTCTCTCTCTCTCTCTCTCTCTCTTTAGCTTGATGGCTTCACCCACTAACCCTTTTTCCTATTGGTCGAGAGGACTTGTCACGGTGATGAGTGAGGGCGGGGTCTCGATGTCACATGTTATAATCTAACCCTGTGATTGGTCAATGAAGTTTTTGATTTTTACCTCCCCATCCCCCGCTACAATTCGTCCAAGGAAGGTGTCACGCGTCAATTTACCTACTTACTAACCCCTCCCATTACAAAAACAACGTTGTCACGCGTGACTTTGGGTAGGCGGAGCTTAAATATGCTAAAAATAATATCGCTTACCCTTCATTTTTCTGTTAAAGAGTTGGTGTCTACTGTTTTTTTTTTCTTTTTCTTTTTTTGCTAGTGACGTTGAGTTTTTACAGATGGCGAGAGCATTTGCTTCAATTTTTTAATCTCTCTGGGTAAAAAGTCATTCAGAGATTTAAAGAACAGTTATTGCGAGTTGCTTAGAGCGTGCATTTGCATCAAGTTTTTTTTTTAATCTCTCGGGGTAAAAAGTCATTTAGAGATTTAAAGAACAGTTATTGCGAGTTGCTTAGAGCGTCTTTGCTTAAGGGTATCCCATCATCAGTCTTGGAGAATATCCATGGATCTTGTATTGTAATTAAAAGTTATAATTTTCCCAGCCCTGTTTTGCAATCTGTGGAGCCTGTCACACAGCCCTTTGCCATACCTCCCCAAACTCTGGAGTAATAATAATAAGAGCGACTAAAGCAAGCGCAAGGCGTTAAAAACACTAAATCACCGCCAGTCCGATATTTTTCTGAAACTGGGCAAATTAGCCAGCATTAAGCAGGATTCTTCGTTTCGACAATGTTTAGACAAATATCGGCCTGCGGGCCATTTAATATTTTTAACACCTTGGCGACAGTCGAACTGAAAAAAAGATTTTAAGTGTCGCGCCGAATTAATTACGGTTCGTCCGATAAGCCTAGCATAAAGCAAGTAGACTTTTGTACGTTATGCTAGCATTTTTTTTCGAGCATTAAGTGAGTTAACTGTTTAAGCATTGAGTATTATTCGAGCATTTGAGTGGCATTTTCCCAGAAAATTAGTTTTTTGCACGAAAATAAAATAGAAATTAACTGTTTTGGAAAGCATTTCAGTGGGAAAAATGGACTATTAAGATGGAGCATTTTAGTGGGGAAACAAAAGCATAATGAACAAAAGGCTAAAAGCAAGCGCAAGGCGTTAAAAACACTAAATCACCGCCAGTCCGATATTTTTCTCAAACTGGACAAATTAGCCAGCAGTAAGCAGGATTCTCCGTTTCGACAATGTTTAGACAAATAGCGGCCTGCGGGCCATTTAATATTTTTAACACCTTGGCGACAGTCGAACTAAAAAAAAAAAAAGAAAAGATTTTACGTGTCGTGCCGAAAAACGGTTCGTCCGATAAGCCCAGCATAAAGCAAGTAGGCTTTTGTACATTATGTTGGTATATTTTCGAACATTTTAGTGAGTTAACTGTTTAAGCATTGAGTATTATTCGAGCATTTTAGTGGGATTTTCCCAGAAAATTAGTTTTTTGCAAGAAAATAAAATAGAAATTAACTGTTTCGGAGAAAATGAAGACTAAAACTCAAAATTCACAAAAAAACCTATGTTTTTTTGGGGGGGTTGTACTGATGAACCTTTATGTTGTTATTGTTGCTTGCCATACTTGTGCGTTTTTGTAAGTGGACACCTTTAAATTAATTACTGATAAACCGTTTGTATAATGAGTATTTTTCGAGCATTTTAGTGGGAAAAATGGAGCATTAAGATGGAGCATTTTAATGGGGAAACAAAAGCATAATGAACAAAAGGCTAAAAGCAAGCGCAAGGTGTTAAAAACACTAAACACCGTCAGTCCGATATTTTTCTCAAACTGGGCAAATTAGCCAGCATTAAGCAGGATTCTTTGTTTGCTTATCGCTTGCGTGTTGTCCGCCATCGGCCTCGACACTCTAGGCACGTAATCAGTTGAAATTCTTGCACGTTTTTTTATTTACAATCCTTTCGATTGAACATGTAGTCATCATTCTCGCGAAAGGGAGAGTTTCAAAGATAATAGCAACAGTGATAAGATAGAAAAAAAAAAGGCTCGCTCTATGTATTTTTAATGCGTTTTGTACGTGATGATATCCAACTCTGCGCGCGAGCGCTTTTGTCATTGTCATCAGTCACGAACGAATTCGAAACGTTTATTATTATTTTTTTAATATTGGCGTACGTGCAAGAATGCTACCCTTTGAATACTGGATTTCCGCACCTGTTTCCTGTCACGGATTTCCGTGCAAGAAAGGGACGAGTTTCAAAGACAATAGAAACACATTCCCTGTGATGGGACGCACGCACATAAAGTTACGGCATAATCGCAGCGATTTTTCATACATCCTTATTTCGAACAAACGTACAGTCATTGGACGAACCGTTTTAAAATAAAAACGTATTTCGTGCTACAGAACGTTTTACAACGATCGTTTGTACGCTTTTTTCTCGCTCTATTCGGGAAAAAAATGGCACCCGCCTTCGTATCTAAGCTAGTCCCTTTCTCTTCCGAGTACAACAACTACATCTCTAGGAAAAAAACAACTCAACATTTTATTCTTTTTACAAGGATGCATTGAGCATTATCCGAGCATTTTAGTGGCATTTTCCCAGAAAATTAGTTTTTTGCAAGAAAATAAAATAGAAATTAACTGTTTCGGAGAAAATGAAGACTAAAACTCAAAATTCACAAAAAAACCTATGTTTTTTTGGGGGGGTTGTACTGATGAACCTTTATACGATGTTGTTATTGTTGCTTGCCATACTTGTGCGTTTTTGTAAGTGGACACCTTTAAATTAATTACTGATAAACCGTTTGTATAACGAGCATTTTTCGAACATTTTAGTGGGAAAAATGGAGCATTAAGATGGAGCATTTTAGTGGGAAACAAAAGCATGATGTACAAAAGACTAAAAGCAAGCGCAAGGCGTTAGAAACACTAAATCCCCGTCAGTCCGATATTTTTCTCAAACTGGGCAAATTAGCCAGCATTAAGCAGGATTCTTCGTTTCGACAATGTTTAGACAAATATCGGCTTGCGGGTCATTTAATTGCTTTTAACACCTTGACAGACAGTCGAACTGAAAAAAAGATTTTTGTCGTCGCGCCGAATCACGGTTCGTCCGATAAGCCCAGCATAAAGCAAGTAGATTTTTGTACATTATGCTAGCATTTTTTCGAGCATTTTAGTGAGTTAGGTGTTTAACATTGAGCATTATTCGAGCATTTTAGTGGCATTTTCCCAGAAAATTAGTTTTTTGCAACAAAATAAAATAGAAATTAACTGTTTTGGAGAAAATGAAGACTAAAACTTGGGGGGGGGGTTGTACTGATGACCTTTTATATGTTGTTGCTTGCCATACTTGTGCGTTTTTGTGAGTGGAAACTTTTAAATTAATTACTGATAAACCGTTTGTATAACGAGCATTTTTCGAACATTTTAGTGGGAAAAATGGAGCATTAAGATGGAGCATTTTAGTGGGAAACAAAAGCATGATGTACAAAAGACTAAAAGCAAGCGCAAGGCGTTAGAAACACTAAATCCCCGTCAGTCCGATATTTTTCTCAAACTGGGCAAATTAGCCAGCATTAAGCAGGATTCTTTGTTTATACAATATTCAGAAAAATATCGGACTGCGGGTCATTTAGTGTTTTTAACACCTTGGTTGGTGAGTGGCCATTTAGCACATAACCTTATAAAAGCGACTCGTGGGAGATTAAAAGTTAGTTATCTTGCAAGTACCGTGGTACGATAATTGGATCTACTACCCGCTGTTTGCGTTACTTTTTTTGTGGTGAACCGAAGTAAGTTTTGCGTTTGTTTTTAATTGTTTAAGCTTCCCTATCACCATTTTGTTGTAGTTTAAGCCTGGTTTTCACTAGCGACGCAAGCATAAGCGCAAACATAAGCACAAGCGCAAGTCAAAAACAGCAGCAAGATAAGCATAAGCATAAACAGAAACATAAGAGGAACAAACCCACTAATTTGTCGAGTCTGGTTTTCACTTCGGACGTAAGCACGAGCGCAAGCAAAGGAAAAAATGTGATCCTTGTACTTGTGCTTACGCTTGTGTTTATGCTTGCGTCGAAGTCGTTTTCACGGTGAAATATGAGCTGTTATGTTTGCGCTTGTCAGCTTGCGCTTACGGTTCTGTTGCTTGTGAAAACCAGGCTTTACGGCCAATAGGTTCAGAACCATTAATACCTTAAATAATCGGCTTTCCTTGAATCTATCAAAGACTAATTTTATGGTATTCAAGCCTCGGCAAAAAAGTAGTTGTTTGATTTTCAATTTTATATAAAAAAAGAGCAGCGTATCCCTCGTGTTTCTGAAATTTCGTTTTTGGGTGTCCTTTTATACGACAATCTGAGCTGGGCATTTCACATATCTCTTTTAGCTGGTGAATTATCTAGGTCTATAGGTATTATACATAAATATAGATTTTTTATTTCAATTAATTCTCTTCGAACCTTTTACAATTTAGTGATATTATCATGTTTATGTTATTGCGATCTACAACGAATTGAAAAAATACTTGAGACATTGTGTGCCAGTTAGCCATAATGATGTTTCCATGACCTTCTGCTCTCCCCCGCCCCCCCCCCCCCCGCCATCCTTCTCTTATTAAAGTTGTTAACAGTACAACACCATGCTCGAAAGTTTGACGAACAACTTTGAAAGGGGAAGAGGGAGGGGCTGTGTGTTGTATCTTACAGATTTTCTTAGAAGCAGCGTCTTAGAGAAAGAAAAGGTGCTTTTGATGGCGAATGTCTTAACAATTTTACAACTGGTTGTAGCTTTTAGCGGCACCTATAAATCGAATTATATTCTTTCAATTGGGTTTCTTCATGTTTTCATTCAAGAACTCCACACTCTTTTCCAAATTTAATAACCTTTTCTTAATGAACAGTCTAATTTATAATTTTATTTTTGTCCAATTTTTACCTTAGTCATGGAACAGCTTGACGATCAGTTGATGGATTTAATCGTCGACCCTTGGCTTATCCAAGAGACGGATATAGATCTTGCCTTTTGGGAGGATGACAAGTCAATCGAGATCTCGGATGACGAGATCATCGAGATCTCGGACGACGACACAATCGAGATCTCGGACGACGACACAATCGAGATCTCGGATGACGAGATCATCGAGATCTCGGACGACGAGGCGCGTTCGACAGAGAACCCATTCCCACCGGAGACGATAACGATATCCGACGATGCTTCATCGTCCGTCACGGTGGGGATTAATGATGACCCAGTAGAGACGATAAGCGGCGATGAGGCAGACGACGAGGCAGAAGAACAGGAAAACAAACATTTACGCGTAGTATTAACAAAAATTATACCTACGCCTTTGCAATTAAAAAGGCTAAAAAATAGACAAAAAAAGGAAAACAAAATAATTTAAAAAAAAAGTTTATTGTAGTTGGCGTTTCATTAGTTATTTATGTCTTATAATAATTTTACTTAAAGTTATCGTTATTTATATTTTGGGGTAAAAAAGAAATAAATAACTACAAAAATAGAAAAATAAAAATAGATTACGCATGACAGGTTGCTTTTTCCAACACGTTAGTGGCTCTTAATTCCAAAAGCAACGGCAGACAAAAAATAATAATAAAACCCACACGAACGTGGTCTGTTAACACCGCGTCCTCAAACAATATCCTTTTCGTAAAATATTTCTCTTCTTCGTTTTGCGTGAACGCCAGTAATTAATAAACCATTTTCCTTCCATTGTTAGCTTTTTTTCCCCGCAATGTATTCAAACTCTCGCCCAAACCGCGCCACGAAGCCTCGAACGATCTCGTTCCCAGGTTGTCGCGAGGAGAAAATTTTGGACCGGCCTCTATTGGACTTTTACTTCTGCGGACGCTGGACGAACAAAAATATTTTTTCGGGGAGAAGAGTTTGCAAACACAAAATCGCCAAAAAAATGCACTGTCGGGTTTTCTCTCTAGCAGGCACCTCTAACGACATGCGTACAATGTTCTGTGTTTTGTCTAAGTTGCAGTAAACTTGCATGCTTTGATTTTTGCTCCGTCTTGAAATTCCTGTTCATCGTATTCCCCGTTCCAAGTGCAAATTTGTGCGTCTTTTTGAGGTCTATTCCAGCGACGTCTTGTTCTTCGCTTTCTCTTCTTCTGCTGTTGTAAATCATCCCCTGAAAATATCACACAAAAAATATTACATACGCATATAACTGACAATAGTTAGCGATTACTGAAACAATTACTTTGGGCAGTCGTCTCTGGGAACTCTTTTTGGAAAGCGGAATCTTGCGAACTAGCCATGTGGTTGTGGTTCTTTCTAATCGTGTCGTTTTCATTTACACGTCGCTCTCGACATATTTATACCTACTAATGGTTGTCATTTGAACCACTCGATGCATTCTGTGACGTTTACTCGCGACGTAACATCGTGCGACCCCCCTACCTCGTGACGTCATAAACTAAACCGCCCACGTTCATTACCAAAGCCAGTCGCGATCAGAAACGTCACAACAAACGGGTCACATGCAATGCATCATCATCCCCGCCTTTCCAAGAGAGAATAAATACTCTGCTCGCTGAGCCGGTAGAAACACACCGCTCAAATTCTACGGACTAAAACAAAGATGCCTAAAATGCGAAGTGTACGACCTCGAGGATTAAACAGATATACCAGAAGGCAAGACGCTGAGATAGAGAAACTCAAACAAGAATACGAGAAACTCATGCAAGAAAACGCCGTACTTCTAGAAAAGTGCACAGCTTACGCCGATCTGGTCATTACCCTTGTTAAGGGTCTCATAAAATGCCACCCAGTCGTAGAAGGAATGGACACAGACGGTGGATTCCAAGAGAGAGTCCACGAGCAGAGACGGCTGCCGTTGCCTGTGATTATAGATCTCACTGGGGGTGAGTGAGAAGGTTCCAAGCAAGAAAGGAGAGTCATTAACGTGGAGCAAAATGGACGACAGAGCATTTAAAAAAAGACATTACCTGAATTGTTTGTGACACGAAAACGGCATGTAAAAATAAATCGACTGTCATTGTCGGAGTAAAGACAGTGTTATGTACTCTTTTTTTATTTATTTTTTTTTTGTTCTTTACTCCTCCCCTCTCCCTCCCGAAAAAAAAATCCTCTCTCATCTGTCAATCGTTGGTCCAAAAACAGTGCATCACACCGAGCGTATTGACCGTGGCACGCAAAACCTAACATCACTATCATTACTAGACCATTTTCGAGAAGACGAATATCGCAGTATCCCTGACAAAGGCGTTGCGTGTTTTTTTTTTTGTCCTATTGTCATTCCGCTTGAGAGGTTAATGGACTTTGATCGATATCGTGACTAAGCCCAACATTTAAAAATAATATACAAGCACGAATTTCCTTTCGATTGAAAATACAGTAATCATTCCCTCGAGAGGGGAGACTTTCAAAGCAACAATAGCAACAATTTCGCAGCGATGGGATAAAAAAAAGTGTCATCGTAATAGCCGGATGATTAAGGCTCGCTCTTTTTGGTGCGTGTGTGACTGTACGTGATGCCATTCAACTCTTGTGCACTATTGTCATCACGCCCGAGGCATAAATGGACTTTAAAATGTCTATTTTTAACATTAGCGTGCGTGTTGTCCGCCATCGGCACTGGACTCGACACTCTAGACACGTAATCAGTTGGAATTCCTGCACGTTTCTTTATTTACAACCCTTTCGATTGAACATGCAGTCATCATTCTCGTGAGAGGGAGAGTTTCAAAGATAATAGCAACAGTGGTAAGATAGAAAAAAAAAAGACTCGCTCTATGTATTTTTTAATGCGTTTTGTACGTGATGGTATCCAACTCTGAGTGCAAGCGCTATTGTCATTGTCATCAATCACGAATGGACTCGAAACGTTAATTTTTTTTAATATTGGCGTACGTGAGCGTATTGACCGTGGCACGCAAAACCTAACATCACTATCATTGCCAGGCTATTTTCGAGAAGGCGAATATCGCAGTATCCCTGACAAAGGCGTTGCGTGTTTTTTTTTTTTTTTGTCCTATTGTCATTCCGCTTGAGAGGTTAATGGACTTTGATCGATATCGTGACTAAGCCCAACATTTAAAAATAATATACAAGCACGAATTTCCTTTCGATTGAAAATACAGTAATCATTCCCGCGAGAGGGGAGACTTTCAAAGCAACAATAGCAACAATTTCGCAGCGATGGGATAAAAAAAAAGTGTCATCGTAATAGCCGGATGACTAAGGCTCGCTCTTTTTGGTGTGTGTTTGTGTGTGTGTGTGTGTGTGTGTGACTGTACGTGATGCCATTCAACTCTTGTGCACTATTGTCATCATGCCCGAGGCATAAATGGACTTTAAAATGTCTATTTTTAACATTAGCGTGCGTGCAGGAATTTTATCGCGTGCGTGTTGTCCGCCATCGGCACTGGACTCGACACTCTAGACACGTAATCAGTTGGAATTCCTGCACGTTTCTTTATTTACAACCCTTTCGATTGAAAATGCAGTCATCATTCTCGTGAGAGGGGGAGTTTCAAAGATAATAGCAACAGTTGTGAGATAGAAAAGGCTCACTCGCTCTATGTATTTTTAATGCGTTTTGTACGTGATGGTATCCAACGCTGAGTGCGAGCGCTTTTGTCATTGTCTATTGGATTTCCGCACCTGTTTCCTGTCACAGATTTCCGTGCAAGAAAGGGACGAGTTTCAAAGACAATAGAAACAAATTCCCTGTGATGGGACGCACACACCTAAAGTTGCGGCATAATCGCAGCGATTTTTCATACATCCTTATTTCGAACAAACGTACAGTCATTGGACGAACCGTTTTAAAATAAAAACGCACGTCGTGCTACAGAACGTTTTACAACGATCGTTTGTACGCTTTTTTCTCGCTCTATTCGAAAAAAAAAATGGCACCCGCCTTTGTCTCTAATCTAGTCCCTTCCTCTTCCGAGTACAACAACTACCATCTCTAGGAAAAAAACAACTCAACATTTTATTCTCGACATATTATCTTTACAAGGATACAATCCGTTTAAAGTACACTAAGAATAAATTCAAACGTTCAATGTAATCGTCCGGGGCAAGATTCATCGGAAATTCGTTCCGCAAAGCCACGTACCGCGCACGGACGTCGTCACCTTTTAAGGACTCCAGCCACGCAATCATCTCGGCAGCGCGCTCACGGGCTAATTGATCGATCTGCGAGAGTATTGTCTTGTTTGGCCGCTTGGAAAAGGCCCACCCGAAGCTCGTGGATTTCAAAGACTCGTCGATTTGGAGCGCCAGTTTGGACTCGCTCATGGTTCCACCAAAGTCCATACCGTACACTCGCTGGTAATGTCTCACCACGAGAAGATTAGAGGTGTTATTGTCCGAAGACTGCACCAAATTCTTTGCCGTCACGATTTTCAGCACGTCGATGGGATTAGCGAGGGAGATCATACCCCAATTCACGTATTCGTGCAACTTGCACATCCCTCGTTGCGCATTCTTCGACACTAAACTCGTGCTCACAGGCGCGAGACCGATCATCGGACTCGCCAGTCCAATGGCATCATCGTCCGAGACAAAAAGCGTCACCTCGGGAACGCATCCAACCAGACCAAATACGTCTCGAGCCAATCTCGTCAGGCATGCAGCCCTCATGGGCGTCCAATGCTCGCGAAATGGACCCTTGATCACTCGCCTGGCTCTAGAATCGATCGCGACAGGAGGTTTGTTTCCGGCGGGACGCTGGGCAATGGGCATGCCACGACTAACCACTTCCCATTGCCCTACACTCTTGAGATCCTCGGGAGCTCTTGGTCTTATCCAATCCAAACATCGCCTCTTAGCGCCAGATTCTCCGCCCCTATTCGGTGGTCTCCTTCGTTTGCACCCAATCTGTGCCCTCTCCGCCAAAGATCCGAGCCTTTTCTCGACAATGAATTTCCGTTTTCTCTTGTCTGGCGGCTGCGCCCGGTAAATTTCCAGGGCTTCTTCCCTAAACAGGGGAACGACCCCTTGCCCATTTTCCTTTTCGCACTTCCACAGGTGCTGAACGAATTCCTCGAATCCCTGAGGGGTGGCATGAGCACACGGACCGTGACTGTACTCGGGATTGTTCGGCATGGGTGTTCCACTCTTGCGACAGTGCTCTTCTAGTTGGCCGATCGAGTCTTTCTTTTGTTTTCCCCGAAACGTGTGCCTGTCTTGGGCCACCGCTGGCATCGCATAAGCTCGCGGTTGAGTGGGTACTGCGCTCAAGTCGGGAACCTCAAGCGGGGCGGCCTCTCGGCCAACGGGCAACCGGCCAGCCAAGACGAGCAACGCGACCATAGCACTAAGATGGACTCTCACATTCGGAGAATTGGATTGGGCCATCACCGCTCCCACGTGTAGCCACACCAGAGCCTTTGCCTCCTCAGGAATTGCAGCTGGATTGGCACGCTCCATCCATCGCGTCACCATCATCAGGCCTAGGACCAAAGGTCGCACTCGCTTCCTCCCGAGATCAAAGCGATCGCCAAACACTTCCCTCACCGCACCAGAGGCTTTGTCGGGACAGACGGTCGACTTGGGGTACCGCGATTGCCAGCTGTCCAGATGGGTAAACGCGGCAGCCAGTCGAAGCATCGTGTTTTGCGTCATGGGGTACTCGTTGGAAACGGCGTCCGTCTCTCGCACAATGTGTTCCATGCAAGCGGCAAACTCTGCCTTTCCCAACTCCACAACATCTGCCCAATGCCCAGTCGTCACCTCGGACGGGTTCAGCGGTTCCACAAATGCCAAACACGCCACGCTCAAATAGGCGGCCGATCGGTCTACGGGTTGCTTGGCCAGAGCCCACAGTGTTCGGTGATAGTCTTCGCGCGTCGCCTTCTTGCCCTGGTTCACGAGTTCCACTATGCGCTCCAAGACAGCAGGATGACACTGGCCACAATCCTCCGTGACAAAGAGCAGCAAATTGACAGGATTGTTCTTCAAGGTGCCAAGATACTCGTCGAGAAAGTAGTGAAATTGAAGCCACCCCTCTGGCAAAATCCCTGGGTAGCGGAGCATTTTTTGCACCACAGATCTCAACTCGGCCATGTTGTACATGCTCCTCTCGGTCACTCTCGTGAACATGATTCTCACCAAAGTGGAGTCTGAACTGGTTTGTTCGAAAAGCCGAGGACGCGCGTTCTTAAACACTTCGAGCGAACCCGAACGTGACGTGCGTCGACAAAAAATCGTCATTGATGACCTGTACGAGCGTCCCAGGGTAAGGCATTTACACAAAGGAGCGGCGCACATACGTCAGGAGCGACGTAACGGGTTTGATCGAAGCGTCAGTGGCCACAGAATTGTTCGTCAAAGAACGACAAGATGGTCCAATCACTCGTCGCACCATAAACGGACCATGCCATTAAAAAGGGCGATCACGCTTTCCCACATTACCATTTCGATTCACGACTCCCTTCAGTGAACATGCAGAGGTTCAGAGTTTGGTCGTACCGCACAGCCCTGAGATCGTGTACTACCCTCTATAGCCCAGACATGGTTGGCCTCGTGTCCGTTCCTCACATTGGGTCCGTGAATTCCACCGCCGGGTGGTTGGACGTGTGGAATGAACTGATTGCCGGATCGGCCTTAAGCCCCTGTTGCGTGTTCGTGTTTTGGCATGCCCTGCATCACTCCGCTCTTAGCAAGCGAGACAAGCTGGCCACGGAAAGAATGATACTCGTGCGCCACTGGAACCTATTGCCCAGCAACCTGCAATTGCTCAAGTGTTTTTGCATATCTCTTTTCTTCAATCCTTGGCGCGCAGTGCGCTTGATTTACCTCTCTGTTTCCCTTCCTTTGGCATCGATACCTTAGATTGTACGCATGCGGTCGCACTTTTGGTCATCGAGGGGCTCGCAAATTGCAAAGCCATCCCCTCTAGCAGTAAGGTGTGACCGGCAAGAGGTGCGTCTCATGTGATGTAATCCAAGATATTACATATCTGGGCGCCATTAGGTCAGGGATCATACTTTCAGTGAGCCACTCCCTGTCTCTCTCTCTCTCTCTCTCTTTCTTTCGGAGCATACATAAATTCGTCCAACTGCACTCGAGTTTCAGTTCACTCGAGATTGGAGGAAAGGAGGATGTCAGCAAAGCTCCCCAAAGAGCTCAGCGAAGCCCTGGAACGTGATCACCGACTCCTGCAGATCTGGAACGAACTTCCACGAATACAACAACGTGAAGTTTTGAGCAAAGACAGGTGGTGCATCATCGACCGTTTGCACTTCGTACATTGCCTATACCACGAAAAAACGGGTACACCTTGCATCTCGCGCCTGAGCTATTCGCCCTTTGGCGTCATCTACGAGGACGACCACCCTGACGCAAACCATTGGGGTGATGGCTCTTTTGACCGGGAATCCGACCCCGAAGCTAGCCCTTTGCATTGCTCGAACGAACAAGAGGAATCGGAGGAATCGATCAATCCAGCAGACTTTGAGGATCCAATCCAATGCAAGGCCCTTAATTGGACCGTGAAACACGACCGATCGCAAAAGAGAAAAAAGAAGAAGAAGAAGAAGAAGGATTGCATTGACGATGCCGACTCAAGAGAAGAAATAAGAAGAAAATGAGTAAAAGGACAGTGAAAAAAATTCTTTGTTTGTCTATTGTGTTCACTACACGGCAGTGTACATTTTAATTGTCGCTCCGACCCCACTTCTTAAAACCACCGTTTCGCGTGGTTTGGTTTAATCACACAGATGTTCAAGAACTCAGTTGTAACTAGAGTCAGGTAACAAAGAAAACGGGTACATTTTGACTTTGATTTATTTTGCTTTTGTTCTCACACGCGAAAACAGTCAAGATCCATCGTTTTCATCCGTCATCACCAGAGTCTCGACTTTTGAAACTAGTTGCTTTTCGTCTCTGTCGTAGGAGCCATTCGTCTCTTCCTTGGCATCTGGTCCACCCGCAAGAGACCCCGGTTCGTCCCCCTCAACCGTCCGTCTTCGTCGTCTCCTCCTCCTCCTGTACGCCAATAGAACGTGGCGACCGCGATTCCGAGAACATCCCATTTCGAGAACGAGAGGTGTAGATTTAAAAACAAAACAAAAACAACGTCAATAACTTCCGTCTTTATCCGCCAAACCGCGCCTGGTTATAACTCGCCTTCTTTGCGTGTGATCCACCCGAGGGATCCAGAACAAAAGGGTCGCTGTCGTTACTTGCAATCGCCTCTCTCCAGCACCGAAAATAAGTCAATAAACACACCATCAAAAAAGCCGTGGGTAATAACTTCTCTGTTTGCTCTTGTTTCTCGCCTCTGGTGTCCTCGATACGTAATTCACGCCGATTCATCGAGCTCTCTCTTTTACCGAGTTGTCTCAACGGCAGAACACTTATGAATCGTGGGGCACCGTCGAACAATCGACATCGTGAGAGAACGACTGCCACGCCCGGCAAGTGCTACGAGCCACGCAAACAGTCAAGGGCCCTAGGTCGTCCGTCTGTTGTGCAAGCATCAACGCCGAGAGATAATCCTCTTCCTCGCAGACGGCCACGGGAAAGGGTTGGTGGCCCATCGCGGCGTAACTGCAGAGGATATGACACAGTCGTCCATTTCCGTCCGCGAATGGGTGCAGTGCCAGAAAGTGACAAAACAACCAAGAGCAAGTGTCAAATAGAGCAAAGTCGTACGCGCCGCGACAGGCGTCGTATCGGCCGTTGTAACGATCCAACAAAGACGTCAGCGCTACGTTCATGTCCATCGGGACAGGGTACCAATGAAGATTACCACGGAGATCAGTGGCACACCGCGGTTTTTCACTCAACTGTCCCGCTGGCGTCATCCCTTTAGGAAAGGGGTTCATCCGGAACAAAAAACGATGTGCGTCGCACACCAGGTTTGTCTCCAGTAACCCCCAATCGGTTGACAGTTCCTCGGCACGCACGCGATCCAAAAGATATTTCAAGGCTCCGGCTACGTCGGCGCCTCCATCCTCGTGGGCTTCCAAGCATCGCTCGAATCGAGAAACGGCACGAGCCTTAGCGTGTTCGACAAGTCGTTTCTCGCACGAGACTTTTTTTCTCAGCCACCCCTTTCTGTAGGTCTTTGCTAAGGTTACCAATTCAGAGAGGGATAACTCGAGGTCGCACCGATTTTGCACGTGCCGCTCTCTGTGGTCTTCCATCTCGAAGGACCCTTCAAACGGATGTAGAAATTTAAATACACGTGCAGCTATAATTCGAATTTCTCGTCACAAGATCATCATATACCCCGTATAATATATATATATATATATATATATATATATATATATATAATTATATAATTAGATAATTAGATACAGACACCAAAAGAATCATCCGGTAATTAAAAAATTTAATGTCTTTATTTTTATTTACACTCATGCAAGGGAGTACTCGCTATACAAAAAAAATAATTACACATTAGCGTAATTCCGGCAGTCCACTGAAAAAAAAGTGTAACACTTTATACTGCACCGTCCTTAACCAACAAGTGTCCATGACTCCTTGTAAAATTGATAGACGCTGTGGGCCAGTTTTCGTCCTACGTACGAGCCACCTTTCTCTTATACTCTTTGGTGAGGGTTTGGTTAAGCGCGAGAGCAA